>LT669794.1:30928480-32128480 GCA_900128785.1 Arabis alpina
ACTTGCGCAGCTTGCTTAGCAACAATGGGAGCTCTATATTGTTCAAATAAGCATTAACAATAACATGATAAGTGGAATTAGAGCTAAGAAAAGTATACTTGAGTCCTGCTGGTAGTTGTTTGAGTTCGATCTTTGAAGCTTTCTCCTCACTCCAATCGCTTAGCTCAGCTGTTTTCTCATAAACTCCAACCAGCCCCACATTAGCTACCACTTGCTGCACTAACTGAGTGTCATTCATCAACTTGGCATACCCTTTAGAAGCATCCTCCAACTGTCCAGTCTCAATCACGAAGTTAACCAATGTCGTTTCAAAGGGATCAATGGGATAGTTCTTATTAAAGACTTCCTGTGTGAAATCATCCAGTGTGTCTACATAAAATGTTTGAACATCTATGGTGGGCTTCTGAACCAGCATGTCCATATCGAATTTCATCTCCAAATCCCCCACACATAGAGTAATTTTTCCCCCTTTCACATCAATCATAGCACCAGCTGTAGCTAAGAATGGACGTCCAAGAATAAGAGGGTCCTTAGGCTCCTCACAATACTGCAAGTTCAAGAAGTCAGTAGGAATCAAACAATCTCCAACCTTGTTGGAACGTCTTCTAAAACACCATTTGGAACCCTCACTGATCTGTCGGCAAGGATAAGAGAAATCCTTGTAGGCTGGAAATCTGTCATCCTAAGACTCAAAGCAACGGAGAGTGGCATCAAGTTGATGCTAGAGCCCAAATCACATAAAGACCTCGGGAACCTATCCGAAAAGATGAAGCAATCCTATACAATTGCTCGATTGTAAGCTAATTCCTTTGAAGTGGCTTGATAACCTTCCCACTTCTAGTCGTGATAGCTGCTACACCATGCTGCTTAGGATTTGTAGCAGTTCTCGCTGGAAGAAAACCCTCTTGTCTTATTACATTCTCAACAATTTGAGCAAACTGAGTATCAAGGTTCTTCATGCGAATGTTCATAGCCTCAATTTTCACATTCAAATCAGTGTAGATGATGTCCATCTTCCCATTGAGGTTCACTGTCAACTTTTGCTGTCCTTCTAGAATCTGTTCCAGCATAGCTTTCGTGTCGCTTTCAGAAGACTTGCAGGTGATAAGATGAAGATCTATAACTCCTTTGGTTGCTGCTGCTGCGAAATGGCTTTTGGTACTGAGATTTCTTAGCATAGCTAGAAGAGCTAGGAGAGCTAGGAGATCCTGAGAATGAGTTCCTCTTATTGTAACCATTGTACCCCTTGTTCTCTGACTGATTCCCAAATCTCTTATTCGTGTACCCATTATGGTTGTTGTAGTTGACATCTTCTTGTTCTCTATCTTCATCTTGAAAGAACGTGTCAACTTCCTGAGCAAAATGAACCGACTTCTTTCCTACCAAAAGGTTGTGAACCGAATCAATCTTAGTCGTCACCTCAACGATCTCAACACCACTTGTAAGACCTCCTTCTCTTCTCCTTTCCTCATCAATCTTCTTCGTGCTGTTGCTCGAAGCCACATTCTTGATAAGCATGAGACAGTCAGCTGGAAACTGAGTCTTGAAATCCCCATTACTCGCAGCATCGAGAGCCATCTGATGTTTCCAGTCTACCCCTCTGAAAACAAATCCCTAACAACTGAACCTCTGTAAAACCCGTGATGAGGACAATCTCTCTGATATCCCTTGAACCGTTCCCATGAAGCCATGAAGGCTTCAGTTGGCCCTGAAAAAATGTTGAGATCTTAGCTCGCAGATCCTCTGAACGCGACTCATCGTAAAAATGGTTCAAGAAATATTCTTGGTGTCATTCAAAGTTGTTAATGAGCCTGACTCCAACTGTTTCAGCCAAGAGGCTGCCTCCCCGCAAGAGAGTAGGGGAAGAGCTTACATAAGATGTAGTCTTCAGATACATCATTAGCCTTGATACTCGACGCAAGATCCTCGAACCGTTGAAGATGGTCCATGGGATGCTCGGTTGGGTGCCCATGAAACTGACGTTGAGCCACCAAAGAGAAGTATGCGGGCTTCAACTGAAAATCTCTCCTACGAAATCCTGGAGGCCGAATCACTGCCATGGTGGCATAGTACTCTTCAGGACTGTTGTAATCTCCCAAAGTGCGTCGGTTCACTACAATCTCTTGAACTTGACGATTTGCCAGAGCCTGACGCTCTAGCTCAGCTCGCTGAAGCTCTAACTTAGCTCGTTGACGATCTAACTCAGCACGCTCCATTGCAACTGTTTCATCAACCTGGTTTATCTCCACGAGAGCGTTACCAGCTTCATCGAGTCTCTCCCCTTGGTCGTTGTACCTGTTTCCTTCTCTATCAAACAACTGACCCTCAGTATTCGGAATCAAAACAACAGTGCGATTAACCATCTTAGCTTGTTTCGCCTATTTTCTGTTTTCCCGTTCTAAAACTCCTAATTCAAGAATGAGATCTGCTAGCTTTTGATCCTTGTGTGCTCTTGGTTTTGCAAGAATGCATACACCTGAAATACGAAAAACAAAAGAGAAGAAATCAAAGATTAGTAACAAAATAAATAAATACTTAGTCAAAATTCTAGAATCAAAATCCTATGGGTGATTTTGACTCCACGGCAACGGCGCCAAAATTAGATAAGCTCAAATTTAACCCTGAGCTACTCTCTCAAATTAAGAGGTCGTCGTAGTAGGGGTCGAATCACTGGGAGTTAAATCAAACAGTAGGATGTATGACTTCAAATTGAGCTAAGCGAATAATGTAAAGTAAATGCAAAACTAATTTAAAACAGATGATGATTTTTGGTTTCTTAAGATTCAATTAAACAAAAAGCTAGGTTTTCAGGAAATTCATGAATTAAAATTGCAGATTAAAAGACGTTAAGATTTAATTAAGAAACGTTCTCGAGCTTGAAACACTAAGGTATAATTAACCAACTTCCGTTTCGAAAACTAACTATGCCTAAACTCTCGAAAGCCACATTCCTTTGCGAATTCAATCAATTTAAGCAAGCATTAAGTGTAAGTTCAATTTGTTCACAAAATCATTAAACCAAATTCCTTTGCGAATAAGAGATTTCGCTCATCTAAGATCTAGTTCAAGTTAATCAATTACACTTCCGTGTCAATTTATCAACCTAGGATATCTAATTTAGGGTCGCGAATCCTAAATCAGAGTTAAAGCAATCTAGATGAAGAACTAATATGATAATCCAAGCAAGTGATTTGAATCTAACAATTCATTTTCTATCTTTTCGAATAACCATAAACCTAACAAGAGAACTACTCAGACATGGATGCAAAACAAGACATGACTGAATAATACTGCATATAGAAAAAGAATAAGGAAGAGATACAAAGGGTTCGAAGAATCTCAAGAACGAAGTAGACTTGTCTCCCAAAAACTCTAAAAAAATCTCTCTCAATTTGTTCAATAAAAACTAAGGTAAAGATCTAAAAACCTAAAAGAAAAGTATAAATAGTGTTCTGAAATTCGTGGTGGGCTTTTCTGATAACTTCTGGAGACTTCCGCGCCAAAAAGGCAATTCTTCAATTCTTTAAAATCTAAGTCGTCGTTACTTCTGGAGTGTGTCGATCAACACTCATCAGGTGTGTCGATCGACACATAATCAAAATTCTGCTTCTGAACTTGTAACTTCGGCTTCTCTCCCATTTATGCTCCAAAATGCACCATAATCGTCAATTAAGCTCTCCACGAACAATAACATGTTAAGATACTAAAAAGACTCGAAAACAATGAAAAGACTCGAAAAAAGGACTTATATCATGGTCAAAAACCGGCAAAAACCATGATCTATCAATCTTACATTCTTGTTCCTTTAAAGGAATATGAAAATTCCGAAGTGAATTAGGTCTCATGGAAGATCTTAAATTCTTGTTCCTTTAAAGAAATATCAAAGTTCCGAAGTGAATTATGTCTTACGAAAGATCTTGAATTAAATCTTATTAAAAGGATTACAAAAGTTCCGAAGTGAGCTACATATTACAAAAAGTTCCAAAGCGAGGTAAATCTTACGAAAGATCTTGAAACAAAATTATTACAAAAGTTCTGAAGCGAGCTAAGTCTTACAAAGGACTTAAACACTGCGAAGTGAGCTAAAGTTTATTTAACCTCTAGTTCGCAACATAATGATGGTAGAGATCCTTGCGGATCTCGCTGTCGAAGTAACAACCGCGGCAATAGAAGGGTGCCGAGGTGTTGAACCCGCCTAAGGCTTAGGAACTAACCGTTCCAATAGATTGGAAATACCCACTCCAATACTCCTCTGGGGGCCACAACACCTCAATCAAGGATCGTTATTCCCCAACCTACAACCAACCACTTCAAAGTCAAGCTTCAGTTTGGTTCCGATATCCGAACAAGTATCAGATCGGCCGAACAAGCAGAAGCTGGCCGTAGGTATGGGAATATGATTCATGACATGACGGTTTCTTGGGAATATGATCTCTGACATGAGTGAAAACCATGAATCGTCGTCTATGGGGAGTCCTGCAATCGATTTAAATCGACCTCTTCGTACGAAGAAACCATTAAGAAAATTTGCCATTCTTTTTCTGGAATGATGAATGGAAAGCGATTCCACCGCTTCGACCTTTTCTTGTAAAAATAGGAAAAGCCATGTTTGGAAATGTGTAGGTTCTGAAGAATTTGGCGTCATATTTATAGTAAAGGGAAAATATAGGGTAAAAAAGAAACGCCTTTAAGAGATTCTCACTCGCCGCAGGAGCACCCAATCGTGAAGTGTCGCGTGTCAAATAAGAAGACTTAGTGTAAATATTCCGCGAAAATCGAGCTGGAAATCACAACTTCCTAAGCGCAACTGGTGTGTCGAACGTCACCTCAAAGAGTAAACGGATCTGATCGAGCCACGTGTTAAGACAAGTTTTTCAAGATCAACTCGAGATCTGAGTTGGGCAAATCTTCCTCAGTACGTCTCGGCCGAGCTTATTAAAATAACACTCGCCGAGCTCGGGTGGGGGGGCTAGTTGGTGGTATCGGGTTTAACACTCGTAACCATACCCGACTCAGATCCGACTCGATACGGAGATCAAAAGGTCAGGTCGGAGAAATGGGCTAGCGAAGATCCATTTAGACATTTCGACCCGTTAAGGAGCGTTAGCCGACTTTGGCGAATACAAGCGAACTGGATGACTTAGCTCGAATAATAGGAAATACTTAGAATTAGTATTACTTCCTTTCATCTTTTAGGAGATTTTCCATTTATCTTTTAGGGTTATTTCGACCGACTCTATACTTGTATAAATACTTGAGACATCTCCTTCAAAAGATAATTCTATACATATCTTTTTACTTGATCTTTTCTTTGTGATTTAACGCTTAAACCTAGTTCCTCTATTCTTTGGACCGATCTCGGATTGCTGCTCAATTCGGTATCAACAACAACCCAAACCAACTCCTGAAGCATTTGTATACACTAGATAAGGCTCGCCCGACTCAGGCAATGCTAACACTGGTGTACTAGTAAACATCATCTTCAGCTTCGCTAAACTCAGTTCACACTCAGAAGACCACACGAAAGGAACATCTTTCCCTGTAAGCTTCGTCATAGACTGAGCCATTCTCGCAAAGCCTTTGACGAACCTCCTGTAATAACCTACCAACCCGAAAAACTCCTGATCTCTATAGCATTCCTCGGTCTAGGCTAATCTCGGATAGACTGAATCTTCGCCGGATCCACAGAAACTCCATCTTCAAAAACGATGTTACCCTGAAAACCCATCTCTCGCTGCCAGAAACTACACTTGCTTAACTTAGCAAACAACTTCTGTTCTCGCAGCTTCTCTAGAACTCTCCTCTGATGTACCCCATGCTCCTCAGGACTCTTCGATGAAGATAATCACGAACTCATCCAGATACTCCTGAAAGACTCTGTTCATCAGCCTCATGAATGCAGCTGGTGCATTAGTCAGACCAAAAGGCATAACCACAAACTCAATATGCCCATAACGAGTCTTGAACGTCCTCTTCCTGACGTCTGCCTCAGCAATAGGGATATGATGATAACCAGACGCCAAGTCGATCTTGGAGAACCAAGTAGCCCCTCTCAACTGATCTAACAACTCATTAATTCGCGAAAGAGGATATTCGTTCTTCACAGTGACTCGGTTAAGCCCCCGGTAATCAATGCACAACCAGAAACTCTCATCCTTTTTCTTCACAAACAACACCGGTGCTCCCCACGGTGAAGTACTCGGTCTGATAAAACCCTTATCCAACAAATCCTGCAGCTGCTTCTTCAGTTTTGCCAACTTAGCTGGAGCCATCCGATAAGGTGCCTTAGCTAATGGCGCCATCCCAGGCTCAAACTCAATCGTGAAAGGATCCGATCGAGACGGCGGCAATCCTTGCAACGAGTAAAAGACATCCCCAAAATCCTAGACAACCCAAATATCCCTTACTGCAACCTCACCAATAGACTCCGGCATCACAAGTCTGAGTTAGAAGGTTTACATGTGATCGGTCTCGTGCTCGGCTCGCCAGCTGTAGTAAGAGCCGGCGGACGCTGCATCACCGCAATCTGAGCCACAGGCTGCACTGTCCCATGGGGAACCACTGGCTGAACCACCACTACTGCCGACTGCTGCAACTTATGACAGTTCAACCTAAAGTGCCCCGGCTCTCCACACTTATAGCATACCCGAGCCACTCGAGTCTCGCTCTCCTTAGGGCAACTCGCCCTCTTATGATCGAAGGTCCCACATCCAAAGCACCCTCTGCCGCTCTGGCCCAACCTCGAAGTGTCCTCCCACTTCCTCTTATATCCATGCGCAGGCTTGCCACCTTTGCTAGGACCCACCTGTTGCACCTGCTGCCGAGGCCTCCTAGGCTGAACAGCTGGGCTAACCACCACAGCCTGCTCCCTCAGGTCCTCCTTGATATGTGCGGCAGTCTCAATCAACTCCACTCTAGACACAAACCGGATCCCTCTGCACCGAGTCCTCAAGTCTAGTCGAAGTACCCTCAAGAACCTCCTGATCTGGGCCTGCTCGCCCTCCTTGCTCCTACCAGGATAGCACAAGAGTCGGTTAAACTCTACATCAAACTCACGAACCGACATCTCTCCCTGAGACAGCTCCAAAAATCTCGCGTCAAGCCTATCTAATGCCTCTTGAGGAAAGAACTTGACATTACACTCTGCCACAAAGTCTGTCCACGACATCACCGTCTAAGCCTGTCTCGCTTCAACACCCCTCTACCAGAGATGCGCATCACCGTCCAAATTAAGGACTGCGAAATCTACCATGTATCCCCCTGGACACAGAATCAAGCGAAAGTTACGCTCCAGCCTCATCCTCCACTCATCAGCCTCCTCAGCTTAGCACCTCATGCAAAGGAACGTGATAAGTGCATAAATTGCATTTTCTTAGCATACATTTTAGATAGATTTTGAGGCATTTAGCTTAGGTTTTTACATGTTTTATCGCATAATTCGTTCCTTTTAGATTTTATAGAGTCTAGAGTCCAAGTTCGTGTTTTCTTACATTTGTATGCATATTTTGTCCATTTTAGGTACAAATGGAGATTTGGATCAATTGTGGAACAAGTGGAGAGAAGAATCAAGACTGAAGAAGGAAGAACAAGAAAGTGAAAATGGAGAAAGCCTATGGATCGGCCAGAGGTCTGTCTCTTGGTCGATCCATAGGGTGTCCCGAAGCTTAAATTTCCCCTCCCCGAATTTTGGCTCCTCGACCGACCAGAAGACCGACCAACTGGTCGGTCAACAATGTGTTTCCTTCATCAAATTCGGCAATTGACCGAGTTTGACCCGGTTTGACCGGGTTGACCCGGGTACACTTTCCCTTTTCTATAAATACTTGTAATTGCATTAAAACCCTAAGCTCTTAGTCTCCCTTGTTCTTAAGTTATGTTTATGAGTTTAATTCTTGAGATTTGAATGCTTTTGTTTAAGTTTTAGATCTTTTATGAATCATTAAAGTTATCTTTGCATTTCTTAATCTTTCTTAATCATGTTCAATGCTTTAGCTTTATTGTCTTGTTTTAATATGTGTGAGTAGTTATCATATGGAATATGGGTTGAGTAAATTAGAGTGATTTAGATATTGGGTTGTGTTGCTTATGCTTAGATCTTGTTAGATCCTTCATTTGTATTGAATTTAAACCTAGGATTGACTTGATCACTCAATTTTTAGAACATGGTCTTTTCACGCCCGGAAGGTGTTTGTGAAAATGTCTATAAGAAATTCAAATGAGCTTTTCTCATATTAGCCAATGGAAGTTGATATTTAAGGACAATTGTGAGTATTTGGACTTTGCTAGTCCAAATGGCCTTCCCGATTCACGATAACTAATGTGAATGAGGTTGGTTTCCCTTACCTTGCATAACCTTGACCCTTCTTTGAAACCTACTTGTATTTTCTTGAGTGAGGCCTTTTCTTGAAAATGCTTACACTAGTAAAATCTTGAAAGATGGAAACGACAAAGAAGTACTTTCATTTTAGAGCTAGTCTTATTTTAAGACTAGTATTAGCTTAGGATTTGTTGTTCTTATGGGTTGGGTTTGGTGAGTGTTTTGGTGAGCAAAAGAAAGAGTGTTTGATCGTAAGTGAAAAGAAGTTGAGCTACTCCATGAAAATTGTGTGTTATGTTAAAGTTTAAAGTAAGACTCTAGTGTTTGATCATGAATAGCAATCTCCCCTCTACAAGTTAGAACCCAAAAGGGCTAGTAAAAAAGTTTTAAAAGGAAACCATAGAGGAAAGGATTGAAGTAAATGAAAGAGTCTAGCAAGTAAAGAAACCCCCTAGAGTATGCTAAATTTTTTATAGGAAGATTCAAAAAGACTTAGATCGCCAAAAGGAAAGAGAGTTTGCAAAATCATGGGTAGAATTTAGGAGTTTTAATTCATATGGGTTGGGTAGAATGGAAGCACTTATTTATATGCATGAATTGTTTCATTTATTCCTTGCTTTTACATGATGTTTTGCACTACTTTTCCTTGAGTGTGAGTCGCCTAAAACCGCTTAATAAACGCCTTATCTTTCGCATATAAACCTTCTTTTACCTAGCCTTGAACATTGTTTGATAGTTGATAAGCGAGACCATGCATTAATCCTTAATGAATGTTAAAGAATTGGTGGATAGAAAGGTATGTGAATGCTTAATCACCTTGTCTAGAGGTAAAAGATTGGAGTAGCGATAGATTGCGAGAATATTGATTGTGCTTAAAGCGCTTAGCGATAGCTTTGTATTATCTTAGGTGATGGTGTTGAATGCTTTGTTTGAATATCTTTGTTTTATTTCCTTGTTTTCAAACCTCTCCATCGGTTTGCTCTCTTTGATTGCTCGAGGGCGAGCAAAAGGCAAGTCCGGGGGAGTTGATAAGTGCATAAATTACCCTTTCTTAGCATGCATTTTAGATAGATTTTAAGGCATTTAGCTTAGGTTTTTACATATTTTATCGCATAATTCGTTTCTTTTAGATTTTATCGAGTCTAGAGTTCAAGTTCGTGTTTTCTTCCATTTGCATGCATATTTTGTCCATTTTAGGTACAAATGGATCTTTGGATCAATTGTGGAATAAGTGGAGAGAAGAATCGAGATTGAAGAAGGAAGAACAAGAAAGTAAAAATGGAGAAAGCCTATGGATCGGCCAGAGGTCGGTCTCTTGGTCGATCCATAGGGTGTCCCGAATCTTAAATTTCCCCTGCCCGAATTTCGGCTCCTGGACCGACCAGAAGACCGACCAAATGGTCGGTCCACAATGTGTTTCCTTCATCAAATTAGGTAGTTGACTGGGTTTGACCCGGTTTGACCGGGTTGACTCGGGTACACTTTCCTTGTTCTATAAATACTTGTAATTGCATTAAAACTCTAAGCTCCTAGCCTCCCTTGTTCTTAAGTTATGTGTATGAGTTTAATTCTTGAGATTTGAATGCATTTGTTTAAGTTTTAGATCTTTTATGAATCATTAAAGTTATCTTTGCATTTCTTAATCTTTCTTAATCATGTTTAATGCTTTAGCTTTATTGTCTTATTTCAATATAGTTATCATATGGATTACGGGTTGAGTAGATTAGAGTGATTTAGATATTGAGTTTTGTTGCTTATGCTTAGATCTTGTTAGATCCTTCATATGTATTGAATTTAAAGCTAGGATTGACTTGATCACTCAATTTTTTGAACATGGCCTTTTCACGCCCGGAAGGTGTTTGTGAAAATGTCTAGAAGAAATTCAAATGAGCTTTTCTCATCTTAGCCAATGGAAGTTGATGTTTAAGGAGAATTGTGAGTATATGGACTTGTAGGTAAATCTCTTAGATTGTTTAATTGCAAAATGGAAGTTTGTGTAATTAAGGAATTTATGAAGAGATTAGTACCATGGAAGTGGATTAGTCTTAAATTAGTGATCTTTGCTCTAGGATTGATCTTGATTAGAGCTTTGCAATACTCCCCAATAGCTAATGAACTTGAATCAATTGCTTAAACCCATGATCCATAGCTTTTTAGTCTTTATTTCGAAATTTGCTTAGTAAAGTTTGGTATTGTCTTTAATCTTGTTTCTTGTTTAATGCTTTGCATTTAATCATTTTATCTTGTCATTTACTTATTGTCATTTCATATTTGCATCTAGTCTCATAATTATCATTAGGAATCATTAGAAAACCCCAAAATCATTGATATATTTAGCTTAATAAGTTCTTTGCAGTCTTATTGCCTTTGTCTTAATCCTTGTGGAACAATGACCCTTGATTACACAATGACATGTCACCATGCACTTGTGGATTAGTAATTGAGGAATTAAAACTCATAGCACTTTTTGAGGTTGCTTTAGCATTGATCATTTAATGCGCATCAGAACCCCCAAACCCACAAAATTGTAAATTTAACCAAATTACAATCTTAGCAGTTCCAGCCCGTCCTAAAATCGTAAAGGCTCTGATACCAAACTGAAATGACACAACCCTCAACATCTAAGCAAAACACAAGCAACAACCAGCGGATAACAACTAAACGATTTCAATAGACTAAACCAATGCAAAACTTAAACCAAATCAAACCGGTTCAACGATAATCAATTCCAGAACTAACCAACAACCTACGGCAGTTCTAAAACAACAAGAAAAACGTAAAGCAAACAACCGAGACCCCAAATCATCCTCCTCTTTGTAGCCATGATTCCACGATCACACTTTCCCTTTACCTGCATCACATGGAAAAACGAGATGCGTGAGTATTATCATAAATACCCAGTGAGACGGTCATCCCATATACGAGTGCGCACTTAGGCTTTATGGACCGCTCAGACAAACATTCAAATCACACAGCAACCAAAAATAGCTCAATAGCCATAATCAGACGTGCGTCGATCGACATTACCACTAGGTGTCGATCGACACACTGGTCTTGTGTCGGTCGACATACTCTACTTGTGTCGGTCGACACACCACATACCAGGTGCATGTGTTGATCGACACACCCTCTAGGTGTAGATCGACACACTCCCTCGGGTACCTGTGTCGGTCGACACATATCACAGACTCGGCAGAATCGAACCTTCTCCTCTCTTGTCAGATTTCGAGCCTGCTCAAACCCATCAACCTGCAAATAAACCATAACAAACACCACAACAAGTGCACACAATCACGAAATCAACAATCCATGATCAATCAATACACATAAACCTATCACCACGAATCCCTAGCGATCCATCGACACAGAAGCCATGGTCACGCACTCACCTTAGCTTGTTGGATGGAAACTGATGGAATTGAGACTAATCACGAGATCAGCCTTGATCACCACTAGAATCCACGAAATCCCACTCCTTTTCCACTCCAAACGCCCACCAACGACTTCTAACGCAAGTTGAACGAAGAACCTCTCAAGAAACTCTCTGGTATGTGATTATCTGATGTTTGCCTCTTTTCTCTCTCAGAAAACGCGGCCAAACACTTATAATCACGAACCCTAGGGTTTTCCCAAACCAACGCGTAAACCGTTCAATTAAAAATTGAACCAGAAAACTGTTCAATAATCTGTGTCGATCGACACCCACTCAAACCAAACCAGAACCGGAACCAAACATGTGTGTCGATCGACACACCTCACTGGTGTCGATCGACACACCTTACCAATTCTCAAAAATTGGTTCACGGGTGTCAGATTCATACTAAAACATCTTTATAAGAATAAATGATGCTTTAAATATAAATGTATACGATATATGAAATTGGATCTATGATAAGTGACTATTTAAAATATATAGAAAAGAAAAAATATACATGATATGGAATTACAAAGAAACAACTGCTTTCTATGGAGATGAAACACTGAACTGTAATTACGGTAACATAAAGATTCATTATTTAGAATACAAATATAGAGATAGTTAAATCTTTCTTATGCACATAAGTTATGGAAACATGTTGCTATATTGAGAGTATATTAACAATTTCGAATTAGATCCTTTATTTGCTGGAACTCTGCTAACAAACTAATCATTTAATAGTTTAAATAAATGGCCAAAACTGGGAAATAAAAACATAATTATAATATAGCAAATCGTTATTACTTAAAGTACAATAGTATTAATATATTGTAAAGTAAAGAGTTCAACATTACAATAAAATAAAGAGTTCAACATTACAGCAACATAAATAGTCAATCAAAAGTAATCTTGAACTACTTTTAAACAATACGAAGCCTGCAATATGAAAACAGATAAGGCAACTTTTCAGTAAATTTATCCATTCATAAAGAAATAGTACACTGTCATAAACCTTGATTTGAATTGCATCGCTTCTTTTGTCCAAGGATTTTCTAAAATATCATAACAATTAGATGCATTTGTCATACAGATTTGGCCTCATAAAACATATCAACATCACAAGAATTAGATAAATGTAGAATATTTCGATAAAGAACTAACAAAGAGAATTAAGATAAATACAGAAAAAGACTTACTCCTTGATCGAAAAATCTTCCAAAACCGGAAGTAACACACCAAATATGAACCACTCTTTTCTCCCAGAATTCTAAAACGTCGTGGACATATTTTCCACAGGTAAAGAACTCGATCTCTAGGTTACTAATTACGAACATTACCATTACAAACAGTTCAGAACAACCTGTGGAAAATATGGAATTATATATAAACAATATTGTCATAAATTTCAAATACACTTACTTCACATCTTGGATATAAAATTGAAGAAACTTGTTCCCACTTGATGGACCATGGTTCTTCTTCAACGGGACCACCCTTACTATTCCACCAAATACATCAACTACACAAACAAATAACAGTCTATGATTAAATAGTCATCAATACCAAAAAAGAATAATATAAACAATTTGCAAAATACATACCAACTTGATCGATTATTGAGAAGAAATCACTTAGAATTTGTTCAATAGGACAGTATGATGTGAGATCAGGCTTGTCAAACTTATAGATACGTGTAATCTCAGTTTGAAAACCAAAACAGATCTTGTACTTATTTGGCGTAAACCACAACACTACACAACTCCAATCCACATCAAAACCTCTGATTTTATACCAACTATACTCTTCAAGTTCATTCCTAAATCTCAAAACATAATCTCCATAGACCATTCCCATAAGCCTTGTATCCTAATTTAACAAAACAACAATTTCATACCAATATACGCCCAAAATTCTAATATGGTTTTCTATTAAAAAACTAAAATATAAAGTAATACCTCTTCATCTGCGAAAATCAGACTCATTGTACACCAATTATCATCAGTCCATATGCGAAGAACTTGAACAAAAATATGCCAAAACATATTTTGTTTCGTGTTTAACTCAGAGATCTTATTAGATTGATTTCATGGTGGTTTTGATAATAGAAAGGGTGTTTTCGAAGAGAGATGTTTGAAGATAAAAATGATATATGATAGAGATTCTTTATAAAAACCGAAAAGACAACTCTATATAAACTGTTTTCAATAAAGTGGTTTTATTTTTTAATGTCAATAAAATTGGTTCCAATAAAGTTTGGTATATTGTTAGTCAATCTACATGAATGGTACGTATAGTTTTAAATTTGATAGACACAATAATACTTCATAATATATTAAGAAATCTAATTTCTACTTCTTCTTGCACAACCTGATTGAATCTAAGCTCTATTTATTATTACAAATATAAAGTAAACTTAGCTAAATGTTTTAAACATGCATATGAATATTTTGTAACTTAAAGGATGAAGCATTATCACAAATAAGTACCATACAGAAAATAGTATTAAAGTAAGGTCTACACTTTATGATATGATTACATAAGAGTAGAGAAACAGATAATTAATACAGATAACAACAACATTCAATCATCGAGATTGTTCATACGTTCCTCATCATTAGCATATTCATCTTCGTCCATCTCATAAACTACAGTAGCCATAAACCTATATTAAAAAGCATCATAAAAAATGCTCTTACAAACTTATATAGTCATAATAGAAAATATCAAGATTAACTATAAACACTTACTTCTCCTCTTGCTCAAATACAGTAGGAAATGCTGGATTTATATGGAGTTTAGAGAAAGGATGTTGAGCACAAACACGTATTTCACCTGCATATATTCACATATATCAATGGACAGAATGAATCAATTTACATAACATAATTACACAAAAATAAATGAAATAAACACTAACATATTACCTCCATGATCATACATCTCCCACAAACCAAGGACACAAAATATAATCTTTCTAATAGGTTGAAATCTCCAATCCGACACAAATATAATATTTCCAATGGACGCTTTGCAAGACATTTTATCTTTTTACCTCTGGTTTTACAATGCATTAGAAAAGATGATTATTTCATATATAGCCATGTAAAATAGTTTACATTAGTACCACCAAATATACTATATATACTTACTGCAAGTCCCTAGTAGAGAAATGTAGAACATCGTAATCAGGAACAACATATGTGTCATCTACGATTCCTTTGTAAACAAATAACCTTTTCACCTTGACTATAGCACCCAACAAATCAACAAAACAATATAAAAATTATACACGTCAAACATACCTATAAGAAATAAATCTATTATAAACTCCATTATGGTTAATAGAACCTTACCAACACTAATCTTCTTAATCATCGAGCCGTTCAACACTTTTTAAAAATTTACAGAATGCAATGTTCAAGTGATTCTTAGTCATACCACCCAGTGGATCGACAATGGTGTTCTCATCAAAAAAGATATGATAATCATGGACAGTAAATCTCCATGGTCCAGGCCTAGTACTAACTTGGAAATCTTTAAGCATGTACCATTCACCTTCTTTTAATACATTGCCATACTTAGGCACAAGATGAAATCTCAGAGTAGCACATATGAACACCGTATAATAAAATTGGAGGTAAATAAATGGAATAAGTCTAAGGCAAAATCAAGATTAATAGTATAGATTAAGATGTGTACGACTTCGATTATATCATGAAAACATTACCGTTGTATCAGAGAGAATGAGATGTCTCTAAGTATGGAACCATGAAAATTCCTCATTCCAATCTCTAAGAACTTGAACAATAATGTTTTTGGCCTTGATGTATGGAACCAGATCCATAACAAATTGCAAATTAGACATCTTTTGTTTAATGAAAGAGATTGATAAAAGAGCAGAGATTTAATGTAGAGCTTTTACATAGAACTAGATGACCCCCCGCGTTATACGCGGATTAATACTTTATAAGAGTTACAATTGCCAATAATGTTATCAATTGTTTTTAGTTCATTTTTGGTCTCTATGATAATTTATGAATTTGTTTTCTGAATAATAGCATCTAGAATAAAGCATATATTGAGATGATAATATGATTTCGATTCCTATTTAAATTTTGATCAAATAATTTTTATCTCCAATAAATTTAACTTTTAAATTAGTATCTAATATTATTTATTTGTTAAAATATCCAATAAATTTTAAAAAAATATATTTTATGATTAATGTTTTTCTAATTGTGTTCAATATCCATTTGGTTAAAGCAATGTGAATTTTTTGCGAATAACAAAATAAAAAATGAAAATAATCTACTATGGATAAGTTTGTATAGTTTAATTTTGGCTTGTGTTTACATTTTAATCAAAATATTATTTTTCTCCAATAGGCAATATTGTATTTTATTTTATTCGATACTAAATTTGGACATTTTGATTAAACATTATTTTTTATAATTTTATGTAAACTTATAAAAAAGTTCATGTTGAAATTTTATCATTTTTGTATAACTTTATATATAATATATGAAGTTTACTATTACTTTACATAAAATAATCAAGTGAACAAGAATAATCAAAGTTAATGGGCTAAGTATGAAGTTAATTAATTATGATTCTTTATAAAGTTAATGGGCTAAGTATTCACTTGATTATTTTATGTAAACTCATAGCTAATTGAATGAGTTTTTGCCATGTCACATTTGACATGGCTTTTATTTTGCCGAACTTTGAAAGAGAATGAGACACATAAGCATATTTGAAAAAATCACCTCCCTAATAATATTTAGGGGATAGAGATAAGATGCTTGAAATCAGAAGTGTTGACGTGAAAGAAGTTAGTTTTCCAACACAAATAGTGATTTATGGAAACAAAATAAGAATGATTTTTTATTCTATCAAGAAAAATCTATAAACAATTAAATAACTTACCAAAGAATAAGAAAGAATCTTAGGTTAAAAAAGGAATATTTACATTAAACAACCTTCTCGATTTATATAGATTGAGATCAATAAGACAACTAACTTATTTTGTAAGATTTGTTTGATAATTTAGTCCAATTCAATTGTAGCAACTAAGTATGGTCTAATTTGTAAAACGATACATGACTAATTAGTTGATTAATGGCGAGCAATGTAATAGAGCATACTTCCATATTATTTAGTTACAGTCATGGCCACTAATCAAAAATTGATTGGTACAAACAACTAATTATTCTTCAAACAAAATGACTGCAATATATTTATTCAAAACACTGAGAAATATCCTTTTTGTAACGAAATGTTATACTGGCTGAATAAAAAGATAACTTGGAAAGCATTAGTAGAAAGTCTTTAAACTGCTTTATTCATTCTGATTCTGAAAAGGAAACATGTAAATAAGACAACAGTTTGTTGTAAATTAGTTTACATTATAAATGTATATCAATAGAAACATATTAGAGTATAATGTGAGGAAATCTTATATAATCAAGAAAGCTCATACTTCAGGTATATGATGATTGAATTCGAAAGTTGACGCACCCATCACAGAAGAAACTAACCAATTTCCATCTAAACATGCATGATAGATGAGTTAAAACGATGTCGTCTAAAAAATACGAATACAATAACGTTGCAAACAAATACACAAATTATATGTACCAGCTAATTGTTGGACACTCCAAAACCGCAAGACCATGATCACAATGTCATCATTTGAAACAAACCACATATCATATATATGCAAGGCAAGATCACCATATGCTCCGCAATGCAATATTCTGGATCTGCTTTTCAAATTTTATCAATAGCATGAAAAATATGTCTTTTAATAATGTTAATTTCACACTTACTTAATATCGATAATGGTAAATTTAACTATTGTATTGCTATCCATGTAATTAGATCGAGATGGATCTTGTAATTGAATTTCAGGCTCGCAAACCCTAATCAATGCTTCAAAAATAGGATTAAATACATAATTTAAGTAATAATGCGCAACTCAGAAATTTAAATTCATAATATGTTAATAGACACTTACCAATTGAAAACATAGGATGAGCTAGCCCTTTAAGAATTTCATGATGTGGGACAAAAGAATAGAATCTATTATCCGACAATGGTGGAACAGATCTAAACAATGTTTTGTCATCAAACCATACATGATACTTATTTCGTGTGATCCGATATAGCCCGGAAGCACGAACTACTACCATATTGGTTATTTTTACCCATTCATTTTCATACAATTTATCACCAATAGAATAAATAAAATCATTAGGCACAGTAGCTTGAATCTTTGTACCCTGTAAGAAAGAAATAGATATACTATACAAATAAACAAGTTATTTATAACTATGTCCACAAATTACCTTCTAGTCAACCAAAACAAACTGGATATGAGCAGGTGAATATTGATGTTTCACTTCCCATTTCCTAAGGACCTTAACATCTTTACTATAATTTGAACGCAAAGTATCCAAACTAGAAATGAAAACAGATTTGCACATTTCTATATAGTGTACTCAAATAAGATTAAGTAAATAAGAGTACAAAAGTTTATATAGCTACAAAATTTAGGGTTTATAATTTTATTATTTAACACAAGAAATTAAGCATGGAAATATAAATCATTCTCTACATAATCTTAACAACTTCGAATTATAATATATCTATACTGTTAAGGATGTTGATTGTAAAAAAAGAAAGATACTGAAAATATCTTCCTAAGATTATGGTAAGAATATATTTTTATATTAAGTTGAATATCACTGTATAATCCTTTTAATTAGATAATATAATTATATAACTTATAAATGTCTAGGTTGTGACGCCCGTGAACCAATTTTGTGAAAAATGGAGGGGCTGTCGATCGACACACGTGGTGTCAGTTGATCGACAGGGCTCTTAAGGGTTGTCGATCGACACACCTAGTGTCTGTCGATCGACAGGTACTCGAATTGGTCGGTTTTCTGGTTCGAGTTAAGTCGTTCAATTGGACCGGGCTGGTTTGGAGAAACTCTAGGGCTTCGTATTTAAGGATTTTTGGCCGCATTTGAGCGAACCAAAGTCCCAAAAATCAGCAGACAGAGTTTGAGAGGAGTTCTTTGGTTCCTGTGAGTTTTTGGGAATTAGGGTTTCGTTTCTTGAGTGATTTGGAGTAGATTTCTCGTAGAGATTGTCGTGGATTCATGTCTAGCCTCAATTCTACCAGTTTCTATTCGATTAATTCAAGGTGAGTGCGTGACCATGGCTTCTGGGCCGGTGGATTCGTTCCGGTTGTTTGGTGGTAGGTTTAGAATCTTGTGATTTGATCTTGTGTGTTTGTTTGAGGTTGTGATTGATGTCTGTTGTGTTTGGATTGTGTGGATTGTGATTTTCGTGCAGGTTTCGTGTCAACGTAGAGGAGGAAATCGATCCGAGAGGATAATGATCGATTTCCATGGATTCTGCGAAGGCCTGTCGATCGACAACCACTGGGTGTGCTGATCGACAGACCAACACGAGAGCTATCGATCGACACCTAGAGGTTGTGTCGATCGACAGGTGATTGAGGAGCTGTCGATCGACACCTAGAGGTTGTGTCGATCGACAGGCTATTGAGGTGCTGTCGATCGACAGGCCACCTGTTGGGCTGTGGTTGGGCCGTGTTCTTGTGATTGTGTGTTGATTGATGTATGTTTGCCTGAGCGGATCCATCGGGTCTGAGTGCGCAGTCGTAGATGGGATGACCGTCTCACTGGGTATTTGTGATAATCCTCACGCATCTCTTTTTTCCATGTGATGCAGGTAAAGGCAAAATGTGATCGTGGAATCATGGCAACGAAGAGGGAGATGATTTAGGGTCTCAGTTTCGTGCTGTGTGTTTAATGCTTTTATCGTTTTAGTACGGCTGTTAGGTTGCTGGTTTGTGGAACCTCTGATTTGGAATTTGTTGTTGAACCGGTTTGTTATTTTAATGGAATTGTTTTGTTGGTTTATTTAGTTGGTTATCCGCTGTAGTTTGACTAGGTTGTCTTGCTTGGTTGTTGAGGATAGCATTTATGGGAATGTTAGTCCGAGACCAAGGATTTCTTGTGTTTTAAAAAAAAAAAACGGGTCGGGTCGTTTCATAGGTTATCCTAGAAAAAAGGTTTCCTTCAAAACCGCAGAGAATCTTTACTATATAATGAAGATTCGCGAAATGATTGACATTTATTGACAAAGACACATTGTTAACAGAAACTAAATAAATTAGTAAATATCCAGTATTACATTTCTTTATAGATATATTCACGGAGATTTACTTTTCAACTTCCATTACTGTATTATATTCTTAAAAATTGAAACTCCCAAAAATGATGAACAATGAAAAGCTGGAAAAGCTAATACTTTTTATCAAAATATTCAAAAGATGAACATGTCTATAAGGGAAAGTTAAATCGGCTTCGTGAAAAGGAGGACCAACTAAATGCTCAAAATCAGGAATTCCAACAAAGTATGAGATATTCATTCTATCAGTCCGAAGAATGTAAGAAGATTTGTTCAGAAATTAAATTCAACGACCTTCTTTTAAGAACACATATTCTATAAACGAAATATTTGGCTGATTCAAGAAGATGGATGATGAAGAACTTGCTCGAGAAGGCGAAAATTGTGGAGGATCAGTTGGCTCTGGTTAAAAGTAACAATAATAACATATATAAGTAACTCTTCTATGTTGTTTGTAGTAAAGTTTATGTAACTTATATTTGAAACTTTTATTATGTTTTCCTTGTTTTTTGGATATGGTAAAAAACAACTTTAATTATAAAGAGAAGGATTCATAAAGAGTAACTCACATAACTATTATAACATAGTAAAATTTAGGTACTAAAACTTTAAACGACTGTTAAATATCCAATAGAGAAAACAACATCACCATATACCAGCTTCTAGCTGGTTTCATTACAAACTAATACCCATAATTCAAAAGTTTATAGTTCGGCTTTACATTAAGATGTTGCTCTAGTTTAAAACCATACGAAACATGCACAAACAAAAAAGAAAGTAAGGCAACATCCATGAACACATATATATATATAGTTATCTAATAAATAGGGTATAGACAACAAACTTTTTTTTTGAATTCCAGTGCTTCTTTTGTCCATGGATTAAACAAAATTTCTGGAAAGTTAAATACGTTTGTTAAACCGATGTGACCAAATAACAAAAAAACCAAATTCGAATAATCAATTACATGTAAAACATTTGAGTAAATCAATACGAATATAATGTAATGGTAATTTGGAAAAAGTACTTCAAACTTTCATTTACAGACTTACTGCATGCTCGATAAATCTTCCAAAAACGGAAATTACACACCAAATATGAACTTTTTTTCTTCTCCCACTCATGTAAAACGTCCTCTTCATTCTTTCCAGAGGTAAGGAACTCGATCTCTTGGTTACTAATACATAACATTGCAAATATAAGTAGTAATGGTTGGATATCAATAAATATCAATAAGCATATAAAAAATATATTGTCATATAAACAAAAAACACTTACTAGACATCTTGCACACAAAAATGAATATAATGGTTCTCACTTGATGGACGGTCTTTGGAATCAATATCGAGAACCCTTACTATTGCACCAAATACATCGACTACAACAACAAATAAAAGGTCACCATTTATAAATTACCAATTCTAAAATATGGATTACAAAATCTGATAATTACATACCAACTTCATGACTTTTTGTAATGGAACCACTTAGAATCGACTCAATAAGTGATCTGAGATCAGGCATATTAAACATAAACATATTTGTAATTTCTTTCATAACCTAAACGGATCTGGTAATGATGTGGTGTATACCACACAAACATAAAACTCCAATCAACATCGAATCCTCTAATTTTATACCACCGGTATTCTTTAAGAGATTCCCTAAATTTGGCAACATATGGTCCGTAGACCACACCCATAATCCTTGATCCCTAATTCGAAATGAAATATACAATTATACTATAAAAAATATAAAATCTAAGGAAAGAAAATTACACAAACTAACAAATAAAGGCAAACCTCTTCGTCTTCGAAAATTAAATTCATTGTGGACCAGTTATCGCTAATCCATAGACGAAGAACTTGAACCACAATATTCCAAAACACCTTGCTCTTCTTGTTAATTTCGCAAACCAACTAATAAGAAATGAGCTTAGGGTAAAAGCGGAATTGTTACATTAAACAACCCTCTCGATTTATATAGATTGAGATCAATAGGACAACTAAATAACTTTTTCTGTAAGCTTTGTTTTGTTATTTAATAGAATTCAATCGATGCAACTAAGTAAATAAATTTGTGAACCTAAACATGAGTAATTATTTGATTAATGGCGAACAATGTAATAGAGTATACTTCCATATTATTTTGTTACATTCCTGGCCATTAATCGAACATTTATCCGTACAAAAACTAAACTTATAATCAAAATTTATATAGTTATCAAATCTAGGGTTTATAATTGTATTATTATCGAAATCATTCTTTATATAATCTTAACAATTTTGACTTATAAAATATAAACTGTTAAGAATCTTGAATTGTTAAAACAGGATAATACTCAAAATATCTTTCTAAGAAGATACTCAACAAACTATGGTAAGAATACATTTCGATAATAAGTTTAAGATCATTGTATGCTCGAATAATCTATACTATGAAGAACTTATTAGAGAAGCTGAAAATCGTGGAGGATGAAGATCATTTTACTATAACAATATTGTTGCGAGATATATGGCAAAAAATAAATGCAGTAACATCTAATTTGCTATTTTAAAAGACCCAAATATGAATATAATTATGTTTCCATATATCTCTAGAAAAAACTAAAGAAATGGGAACTATATTATCGTCCAAAATCATAATCTTTGTGAACTCCGTAAAAGTATGTAATTGGTCTTCATATTTGTTTTTCTTAGAATCAAACTGAATAGATTGCGTGAACAGTAAAAGGTTTCATATAATATTGGTAGAGAATCTTTACTGTTTACCTTCCCGTAACAATTGAATGACATAAAAATTTGAAAATTTAGCCGTTAGGAGAAAGTGAATATCTCTATTAGATTATTCATTTAATACTTCACTCTCACAAAGATTTAGTTTTCACTGTAGATATTTTTTCATAATTCCAAGAAAAAAGATTTACAACAATGGAGAACAATGAAAGGATGGATCGTTTGTTATCATCAATTAAAGAAAAAATAACGATAGTGAAGAAATTAGATCAGAAGGATAAACTAAACGAAGATTTTATTACGAAAGCATCGAATTATTTATCAAGTTATTCAGAAGAAGAAAGTTCTTATCAGGGGAAGCTCAACCAGCATAGTGTCAAGGTGGATGAAGACATTGTTGAATTACCACAGTTACGATCAAGTAACATTCGATGAATCAGAAGAATTTCAGAAGATCTGTTCAAAAATGAAGAAGAACGATCTTCTTTTAAGAATATATGATCTTAAAAGAAAATATA
Organism: Arabis alpina; assembly: GCA_900128785.1. NCBI lineage: Eukaryota > Viridiplantae > Streptophyta > Magnoliopsida > Brassicales > Brassicaceae > Arabis > Arabis alpina. The sequence goes on from LT669794.1 coordinate 30,951,695, forward strand.
TGAATGATTCAAGGGTTTGGACGATGAGGAATTTGCTAGAGAAGGCAAAGATGGTGGAGGATCAGATAGAGGTTGGTAAAACAAAGAATGCTAAGATTGATAATAATTATATGTGAGATATGTATTTTGATGCTTATGTATGAAGATGATGAAAGACTTTATTATAAAAAGTTTGACCCTTCCAATCTTCAAATAACAACTCTATGTAAACTCTAAGATTTCAAAAGTTTGATGTTCTGTTTATTAATTGGAATTAGAGATGTTCTCAAATATAACTCCACCCGGGTTATTTATGTATCTTGCTCATTATAAATCTTACTAACTTGACCATTCCAAAATATTCATCATATAAATTTATTAAAAACAATTGTAGTTTCCATACTTTAAAATATGGAATCATCATGAAATGAGAATACAATAACCAAACTCATGCCCTTATTCAACAAAAGAAATAAAACTCAATAATTGTAAAGTTTTCAAACTGTCTAGAATTCTCTGCATCACCATGCCCAGCATCAGGAATACGATCCGGTACTTTCACAAAAAACTTAAATACGTATTTAAGAGAAGCAGATTGGCTGAACCACTCGACATTGATATGAGATCTGTATCGCAACAACAATTGTCTGTTATACGGGACAACATACCTATTATCACACTTAAAGCCATTATTCTCCACGTAAAGCCATGTATACCTTCTTCGGTAAATCGGGAAACCATCTTCTTTGACTACGGTCTAATCAACATGTTTCTTGGGAAAGAATTAAGAACATTATCCATCTTCCATACATGGAGAATTCATGTTTGCAGCACCACATGTACCGTGAATCATCATATCCTTGACAACTTCATAAAGCGTCGGGTCTTTGTGTTTATCGGGGATTTCAGCACAAATCCTACTATCAATATCTTTTGCGGTTTTGAGTTTAGAATCTTTATCCGTCCATATAAACACGTGAGCATGAGGCAATGATCTGTTATGGAACTCAATAGTATACATTGCTGTAAAAAAATAAAAATAAAAATACATAAGATATAGATAAACATCTATCTTAATATATGCAAAACATAGTAAGATTTAATGTAAACAATACTTACAACAGATGGTCTTCCCAAACACATCTCTTTTAGTAATATCGTCCATAAGAGAGTCCAGCTTCATCTTGAAAATCCTCAAAATATCCTCTTGTCTGTCTTCATGCTTCATTTTACGTTCCTCGAAAAAGCTTTTCATTTCGAGTTCAACGTAAAAGTGATGAACAAATCTGGAAAACCATGTTTCTTACAAATGGAAATTACATCTAAAAACATATCTAGATACCGTGTAACCATGAGAGCAATATTTATAAAAAAAAGGTGAAAAACAAAGAAGAAAACCAAAAATTCCCAAATTATAAAGAAGAAGAGACAAAATAGTTAAAACGGGCACCTTTGATATGATTTCATGATAAGCTTTCGAAGATATATATATAGAAAAAGAAACGTGTTGTAGAACAATTTAGGTTTCTGCGTTTTCAAAAATATTGACAACCAATTTGATACAATATCTTCGAAATCTTATATATTATTAATGCGAAATCGTAATTTTAGAAAATTTTGGTAAAGAATATATTTTAGTTGCTAAAAAATGATGACATTTACTCTAAAATAACTAAAGCGATACATGATATGTTTAGAGAAGGAAATGTTAACTTTAATGTAGGTTTTGGTCTGTCCAAAGATATTTTAAACTAATTTGATACAATTTATTTTAAATTTTAATTATTATTAATGTGAAAACGTAACTAAAGGAAATATTCGTTTGGGAGAATATATTTTATTTTCTAAAAACAGGTGTACATTTACTCTAAATTAATTGACCTTCCACAAATACTTTTTTGATTTGAACGGTTCAAAAACAGAACATGATACCGAATAATACGATTTCAGAGGAGGAACCTTGCCAAAATTTATAAAACAATGTTCAATATGATACTGAATAGAACGATTTCAATTTCAGTGTTGGTATCCTATTAAGAAGGGTTTTGCTTTCAAGTGATTATTGATTGCCAGTTGTTACATTAAACAGCCTTCTCGATTTATATAGATTAAGATCAATAGGACAACTAAGTAACTTATTATGTAAGCTTTGTTTTGTTATTTAATAGAATTCCATCGAAAATAAATTTATGAACCTAAATATGGCCAATTATTTGATTAATGGCGAGCAATGTAATTGAGTATACTTCCATATTATTTTGTTACATTCCTGGCCACTAATCGAACATTTATTCGTACAGAAACTAAACTTATTATCAAAATTTATATAGTTATCAAATCTAGGGTTTATAATTGTATTATTATCGAAATCATTATTTATATAATCTTAACAACTTCGACTTATAAAATGTATACTGTTAAGGATCTTGAATTGTTAAAAAAAGAAAATACTCAAAATATCTTCCTAAGAAGATACTCACAAACTATGGTAAGAATACATTTCTCTAATAAGTTTAAGATCATTGTATACTCGAATAATCTATACTATTTAGCTGATTCAAGAAGACGGGCGATGAGGAACTTATTAGAGAAGGTGAAAATCGTGGAGGATCAGCTATCTCTGGTTAACCATAACAATACCATAATATATAAGTAATGCTTATATGTTGTTTGTAACAAAAGTTTATGAAAGAAATATTTGAAAACTTAAGCCGTGCCATCATTGTATTATTGATATGGTAAAACAACAACTTTAACTATAAAGTGAAGGATTCGTAAAATAAAATCATTTTATACTGGTCAAGCTTTTAAAACAAGTAACATATCCTTCTCGCCGTAAAAAGCATCCATGCCACTTGCCAATCCAACCATAAATTTTCTACTAAAGCATGCTTTAATTGGATCCGGAAGAAATCTCGGTTCATCGATCTAGATTCCAAAGTTGTAAATAATTATATAATAATTCATAAGCTGGAATCTTTAGAACATCGACAACGATTGAATCAAAAAGCACACACTTTGCTTTTGCTGATGCATCCTTAACATTGAAAACAATTTTGTACCTTTAAGAAGTAAAATGAATAGTCACATATCAAGGCTATTTAGTATTCATAGCAAATTACAATAAATATACTAAGATTAAATACCTTGGTTCGACAGATGAACTCTTTAATTTTCAAAACTCACACCAAAATAAGTTATTCAGTATTGGATCATTTCCATCATTCAAAATTTTAGATACCTTTCTGTTACAGTTAGAGCAATTAAGGTAACACCAAGGAGAGTCGGAGTCGATCCCAGTTATGACACACTCAGTTTTACACTTACCAATCTGACATTTTAAAATATGTACAAAGTTAGTAGATTCATACTCGATAATTAGCTGAAACTCAAAATAGCATTACCTCGTCATAATCAGCAAACTCCGATATAGGTTTCACTTCATAATCGATATGGCCCATATGTCTGCCATTTTGCTAAGCCTAGTAGGTTTTGATGGTGTATTGAAGTAATCGCTCATATGTCTCATAGTTTATATAGAGAATGATTTACAAAGTAGGGCATCTTGGAGGTGAGAGGATATTTTCATTAAGAAAATTGCCAAATATAATACCGAAAATTTAGGCAAAATATATTTTGTGACACCCGTGAACCAATTTTGAGAAATTGGAGGGTGTGTCGATCGACACTAGTGTGGTGTGTCGATCGACAGGCTGGTTTTAGGCTCAAGGCCGGGTTTGTTTCGAGTGGCTGTCGAACGACACAAGTGGTGTGTGTCGATCGATAGGGTTGTAAGTGGTTGTCGATCGACACAGGTGGTGTGTGTCGATCGACAGGGCCTTAATTGGTCGGTTTTCTGATTCGATTTTTGATCGTTCGGTTGGACCGGGTCGGTTTGGGGAACCCTAGGGTTGCGTTTATATGTTGTTTGAGCGTGTTTTCTGAAGGAAAACAGAGGCAAACATCGGAGATAAACATCCCCAGAGATTTTGTTAGGTTTGAGTGTTCGATTCGTGAAAGGGATCGTTCTTGTGGTGTTTTGGTGTAAAAAGGAGGGGGATTTCGTGGATTCTAGTTGTGATCAAGGCTGATCTCGTGCCTAGTCTCAATTCCATCATTTTTCTCTTTCGAAACCTAAGGTGAGTGCGTGACCATGGCTTCTGGGTCGATGGATCGTTAGGGATTCTTGGTGATAGGCTTGTATGCATTGATTGATCTTGTGGTGATCGAATTGTGGTTGTGTATACTTGTGGTTGTTGTTTGTGCAGGTTTTTCGTACTGAAGCAGAGGAGGAATCGATCTGAGAGGATTATGATCAGTTCCCAAGATTCTGGCAAGGGCCTATCGAACGACACACATGAGGTGTATCGAATGACAGCCAGTATAAGGCCTATCGAACGACACACATGAGGTGTGTCGAATGATAGCCAGTATGAGGCATGTCAAACGACACACATGAGATGTGTCGAACGACAGCATGTCTGAAGTCTGTCGAACGACACACATGAGGTGTGTCAAACGACAGCCAGTTCAAAGTATGACGATCGACACCTAGTGGTAGTGTCGATCGGCACATGTCTGTTTGGGCTGAGTTGAGCCGTTTGTTGTTTGTGTGTCGTGTAATATGTATGTTTGCCTGAGCGGGCCATCGTGCCTAAGTGCGCAGTCGTAGATGGGATGACCGTCTCACTGGGTATTTATGATAATACTCACGCATCACTTTTTCCCATGTGATGCAGGTAAAGGCAAAGTGTGATCGTGGAATCATGGCTACGAAGAGGGAGATGATCTAGGGTCTCGTGTTTCGTGTTGTTTCAGTTATTGTTTAGGACTGTTGTTTAGGTTGCTGGAACTTGTTGAATTTGGTTGTTATTGAATTGGTTTGATTGTTTAATGGAAATTGTTTTGGTTATCTGATGTAGTGTTGTCTGTGTGTTTTGCTTGGTTGTTGAGGATAACATTTATGGGAATGCTAGTCCGACACCAAGGGTTAATGTTAAAAAAAAAAATGGGTCGGGTCGTTTCAGTTTGGAATCAGAGCCCTTACGGTTTTAGGATGGGTTAGAACTGTTAGGATTGTAATTTGGATAATTGACAATTATATGGGTTTGGGGGTCCGGATCATCTTCCTTCGAGCCTTCAAAGAGATTCCACGGTAAGTGTTGTTTGTTTTGTATTTTGTTCTTTAGTGCTTAGCGTGTGCTTTGGTAGTACAGTATGTTGGCTAGAGGCACTAGAGAATGTGGCCTTGGTGGCCGGGTGACCGTGGAGGTCAGGATTGTGGTTGGGGACCAGTGAGTGAGTCGGCTGGGGATGCGACTTAGGATTCCACGTTTGAGACTGTGACAGATCTGTAGACGTATCAGGAGGGTCTGTGTATTAGTGCCAGTGCCAGAAGGAGTGCATGTGTGAGAGTCGGTGTGAGGGTTGTGGGGCCAGGGCTGGTACTCGAGCTGGTGCTGGATTGGCTAGCTGTTCGGGTGTGCCCGCAGGAGGAGTGTAGGTGTCGAGATGATCGTTTCACAGATTTGTTGGAGTACTTGTTATGGCGGGCACTAGTGAGTGAGTTTGCCGGGAGTGCAGCTCAGAGTGCTCCGCATGTGGTTGAGAGTCATCCGTAGAGGCTTCAAGACAGCTTGAGCGCCATTGAGACTGCCAGCGTGCCGCCAAGTGTGAACGCCAGTGTGGGGACTGGTGGAGATAGTGTGGTCCCAGGTTGGCTGCCGGGGTCGGTGTGGGTCCTCGTGAGGTTGGTAGTGCGGGTGCGCCCGCGGGTGGGGCTAAGGATCGAGATGATCGTCTAGTGGATTGGCTTCGGAAGTTATGGGAGCGGTTATCGAGTGTGGTACCAGCTAGGCTCCGGTGATGCCACGAGTGGAAGATATGCGGCTGAGGGCTGCGGTTGTTGGTAGGGTTCCGTCTTATCTACGGATAAGGGAACAGGTGCAGAGGATTGGTATAGGATTCTTAGCGAATGGTGTGTTGCAGCTAGGAGGGTTCAGGCAGAGTTGGCCTGGGCTGACTTTTGGGTAGAGTGTGATGCCAAGTTCTTCCCTCAAGAGGTTGCGGATCGTTTAGAGACGAGGTTTTTGGAACTGGATCTGGGAGAGAGATCAGTTCGTGGGTATGATTTGGAGTTTAACCGACTCCTGGTTTATGCTGGTTCATGTTGGTAGGAGCATGGAGGGCGAAAAGGCCCAGGATAAGAGGTTCTTGAGAGGACTTCGATCAGATTAGGGACACGGTGCAGAGTGTCCATGTATGCTACGAGAGCATAGTTGGTTGAGACCGCTGGAGGCGTTGTCGAGGACTTGAGGGAGCAGGCTATGGTGATTAGCCCAACTGTTCAGTCTATTAAGTCTCAGCAGCAGGTGATACCTAGCATGGCGGCAAGCCTGCGCAGGGACAGAAGAGGAAGTGGGAGGACACTTCCTGATTGAGCCCGAGTGGCTAAGGATGCTTCGGGTATGGAAGCATGGGTCATAGTTGGCGAGCTTGTTAGGTTTCTTAGCACATGGGAGTTGTGTGGAGACCTTGGTAGTGAGAAGTAGTGAGTGCCACGTGTGGTTTGAGTCTGGAGCATCATTGCTTCATCACTCCGGAGTGTGCTGAGTGGAGCGGTATTCGGAGTGGCGCCGGTAAGTATATTGGACCGGTTATGGTTGTTGGAGGGAAGTTTCTAGTTACTCATGGCTGGGCGAGAGGCGTGGAGATTCTAGTGGCTGGTGAGTTGATGCCGGCGGACTTGGTGATCAGTCCGGTAGAAGTGTATGATGTTATCCTGGGTATGGATTGGTTAAATCGGTACAGAGTTCACTTGGACTGTCACCGGGGTCGAGTTGTGTTCGAGTGTGATGGTGGGAGGTTGGTTATCAGGGGGTGAGACCGACTCCTGGGAGTCTCGTGATCTCTCTGTGCTAGCTGAGGCTATGTCGAGAGGGGTTGAGAGGCTCATTTGACGACTATTGTGCTAGCGGAGTCTGTAGGTGAGGTTACAGTGAGGGATATTTGTGTTGTCCATGACGATGAGGATGTCTTTCGATCGTTGCATGGATTTTCGTCATCGCGGTCATTGCCTTTCACAATTGAGATAGAGCCTGGGAGGAAGCCGTTATCTAAGGCACCTTACATGATGGCTCTAGCAGAGTTGGGAGAGCCGAGGAGGCGGCTAGAGGATTTGTTAAGTTAAGGGTTTCTTTCGGTTGAGTGTTTCACCGTGGGAAGCACCGGTGTTGTTTATGAAAAAGAAGTGTGGTTGTTTCCGGTTGTGCATCGATTATCGAGGGCTTAACCGAGTCAAGAACAAGTATCCTCTGCCGATAATTGATGAGTTGTTGGATCAATTGTGAGGGGCTACTTGGTTCTTCAAGGTTGACATGGCACCCGGTTAACACTAGATTTCTAGTGATGAGGTGGCTGCCAGGAAGACGGCCTTCTTGACGAGTTATGGGCAGTGTTGAGTTAGTGGTGATGCCTTTCGGGTTGACGAATGCACCAACTGCGTTTATGAGGTTGATGAGCGAAGCCTTTCAGGAGTATCTGGATGAGTTTGTGATTAACTTCATCGATGGCATCTTGGTGTATTCGAAGAGTCCTGGGGAGCATGATTAAGGAGAGGGCAGTTATGGGGAAGTTGCAAGAGTATAAGCTGTTTGCTAGGTGAGCAAGTGCAGTTTCTGGCAAGGGAAATAGGTTTTCAGGGTCTTACTGTTTCGACAGATAGAGTTTCTGTGGATCCAGCTAAGATTCAATCTACCTAAATTCGGGCCTAGACCAAGGAATGCAACTAAGATTACTAGTTTTCTTGGGTTGACAGATTATTTCAGGAGTTTCATCAAAAGGTTTTGCGAGTATGGCTCAATCTATGACTAAGCGGTTAGAGGAAGAGGTTCCTTTGTGTGGTAGCAGATTGTGATTTGTTTATAGTTTACCATCGTGGTGAACTTATCTAGATGCGGATGCCCTTAATCGGAGGCGGTATGCTTTGGCTTAGGAGCAGAAGGTGAGGTATTGTTTAGTGAGATTGGTACGTTGAGGTTGTGCGTTATCTCACGAGAGCTGTTGGGACTGGAGAAAGATAATCAGGTAAACTTTCTGAGCAGGTTTCGAGTAGCTTAGGAGAAGGATCAGGGCTGGTTTGATTCTTCTAAGGTTGATGGTTCTGGTTATTAGGTCTCGGCGATTGAAACTATCTTAGGGCACGGGTGAGTCTTTGTGCCTAAGGATGATGTTGAGGCAGGAGATTTATGTGAGAGGCTCATGTGAGCATGTTTCTCTATTCATCTGGAAGCGACTAAGAGGCATAGTGATCGGAAACAGTACTATCACTGAGTCGGGATGAAAAAGGATGTGGTTAATTAGGTTGCAGCTTGCGATAAGTTGCCAGTTGGTGGGGGCTGAGCGTCTGTTCGAGTGGTTTGATAGGCTGTTTACCCATTCCAGAGGGGAAGTGGGGCATGTTTTCCTTGGATATTGCGGCAGGGTTGCCGGTTTCTTGGACACATGTTGTTATTGAGTGACTGCGGATCGTCTGTCTATGTTAGCACATTTTCTTACCATTAAGGTAACCGAGGGAGCAGCGGTTCTGGTTATGAAATATGTGAGTGAGTTAGTGCGGTGGCTTGGAGTACTAGCGAGTTTTGTTTCAGACAGAGATCTGAGGTGCACTTCTGAGTTTGTGAGGGCTTTCAAGCCAGTAGTGGTATGGCTCCTTTTGAGTTTTGTATGGGAGGCCATGTCGCACATCTTATGCTAGACCCAAGTGGGGGAGAGGAGCATATATGGTGCGGATTTTGTTCAGGAAACGACGGGGAAGATCCGTGTTGTGAAGCTGAACTTGAAAGAGGCTCTTGATTGGCGGAGGAGTTATGCCGATAAGAGGAGGAATGAGTTAGAGTTTAAGGTGGGAGTTAGAGTTTAAGGTGGGAGTTAGAGCGTATCTCAGAGTGGAGATGTTGCAAAGTTCTAACAGATCCATTGCAGAGGATAAGCTTAGTCGGTGGTTTGTGGGCTCGTTTCGGGTGTTGAAGCGAGTGGGACCAGTTGCTTATCGTTTGGAGCTACCTCAGATCATGCAGAACTTTCTTGACTGTTCCATGTGTCGAAGCTCAGGAAGTGTCTACATGGGTCTTGGGAGGTAGTGGTGAGGATTCCTGCAGATCTTCAGTGTTTGGCGGTTGAGTTGAGGTCGGTAAGGATCCTTGAGAGAAGTGTCAAGATCTTGCACCGGAAAAGGGTGCCGTTGTCGAGAGTCTTGTGGGACTGTGACAGTGTCCAGGAAGAAATTGGGAAACCGGAGGTTAAGATGAGACAAGGTTCGATTGTTGTTTGTGAAGCAAGCCGGGAAGTGAACTAGGTCACATGGGTTCCAATGTCTAGTTTGGTAGTGATCATGATATATCATGGTTTTTACCAGTTTTCGACCATGATATATGTCCTTTTATCGAGTCTTTTCACTGCTTTCCAAGTCTTTTTAGTGTCTTAACAGGTTATTGCACGTGGGAAGCTAAATGGATGGTTACGGTGCGTTTTGGAGCGTAAACGAGATTGGAGTCGGATTTACAAGCGGAGAAACAGAAATGAAGCAACCTGTCGATCGACACGTATGGTAGTTGTCGATCGATAGCAACGTAAGTCACCTGTCGTTCGACACACCATGCGATTGTCGATCGACAACCACTTTTTTGAAGCCGATATTATACGTTTTAAAGAAAGAAAAATCATTCGTTTCGGGCCAGAAGTTACCAAAAGTCGTCCAAAAAGCCCACCACGAGTTATGCCTCTATTAATAGTTTATTTTAGGTTTTTAGATCATTACTTCAAATTTTATTGAACAAAGTTTAGAGAGAGATTTTGAGAGATTTTAGGGAGACAAGTTTACTTCATACTTTGAGATTCTTCGAACCCTATTGTAGTTCTTCTTATTCTCTTTCTTTATGTAGCATTATTCAGTTCTGTTTTGTTTTGCTTCCATGTCTGAGTAGTTTGCTTGTTAGGTTTAGGGTGATTCGAATGGATTGATGATGAATTGTTAGGGTAAACTCACTTGTTAAGATTATCTATTTAGTTCTTCAGCTAGATTGCTTTAACTCTGATTTAGGATTCGCGACCCTGAATTTGGATATCTTAGGTTGATAGATTGACACGAAAGTGTAATTGATTAGCCTGAACTAGATCTTAGGTGAGCAAAATTACTTATTCGCAAAGAAATTTGGTTTAGGAATTTTGTGAACAAATTGGACTTGAACTTAAGGCTTGTTTAAATTGATTGAATTCACAAAGAAATTTGGCTTTCTAGGGTTTAGGCATAGTTAATTTTTCCAACGACAGTTGGTTAATTATATCTTAGTGTTCCAAGTTCAAGAACGGTTCTTAATTAAATCCTGAATTTTGTTTATCCTGCAATTCTGATTCATCCTGAGAATTACCTGAAAACCTAGCTTTTGTTTAATTGAATTTGAAATCAACAATTTTGCCTGTTTGGAATTACTTTTATCTTTAAATTACTTTATTTTGCTTAGCTCAATTCGAAGTCAATATTCCTATCGTTTGATTTGACTCCCAGTGATTCGACCCCTACTACAATTGATCTCTTAATTTCAGAGAGTAGCTCAGGGTAAATTTGAGCATATCAAATTTTGGCGCCGTTGCCGGGGAGTCAAAATCTTCCATAGGATTTTGATTCTAGAATTCTGACTAAGTTTTCTTTTTAATTTTGATTTCGTTTCTTTTGTTTTTCGTGTTTCAGGTTTATGCCTTCTAGCAGTACTTGAAGCAACAAAGATCAGAAGTTAGCAGATTTTGTTCCAGAGTTAGGCATTTTAGAACGGGAAAACAGACGACAAGCAAAGTTAACAAAGATGGTTAATCGTGCTTTGGTTGTTCTTCCGAATGCTCAGGGAGAGTTGTTCGACAGAGATGGTAATCGGTACAACGATCAGGGAGACCGAATTGATGAAGCTGGAAATGTCATCGAGGTGGACGATCCGGTTGCAGCACAGCAGGCTGAGCTGGATCGTCAACGGGCTGAATTAGAACGTCAGCGTGCTGAGTTTGAGCGTCAGGCTAATCGCAGACCTCAGGAGGCAGTGGTTAACCAACATACTTTGGAAGACTAATACCGTCCTGAGGAACACTACGCCAACAGGGCAGCGATTCGGCCTCCTAGATTTCAAAGGAGGGATTTTGAGTTGAAGCCTGCCTACTTCTCTCTAGTGGCTCAGCATCAGTTCCATGGGCACCCATCTGAGCACTCCATGGATCATCTCGAGATGTTCGAGGATCTTGCGTCCAGCATCAAGGCTAACGACGTGTCTGAAGACTACATCATGTGTAAGCTCTTCCCATTTTCTCTTGCTGGAGATGCAGCCTCTTGGCTGAAGCAGTTGGAGCCAGGCTCGCTGACTACTTGGAGAGATACCAAGAATACTTTCCTGAATCATTTCTACGATGAGTCGCGTTCAGAGGATCTACGAGCTAAGATCTCTACGTTCGTTCAGGGTCCGACAGAAACTTTCAAAGCTGCGTGGGAGAGATTCAAGGGATATCAGAGAGACTGTCCGCATCATGGGTTTACAGAGGTTCAGCTGCTGGGTATTTTCTACAGAGGAATGGATTGGAGGCATCATATGGCTTTAGATGCTTCGAGTAATAGGAACTTCAAGACAAGATTCCCAATTGACTGCCTTGAGCTCATCAAGAACGTATCTACTAGTAACAGTACTAAGAAGATCGATGAGGAAAGAAAAAGAGAAGTTGGGATGTCAGGTGAAGCTGAGATTGCTGAGGTTAAAGCTAAGATAGATTTCATGCATAACCTTCTGGTGAACAAGAAGTCGGTTCATTTCGCACAGGAAGTTGATACTTTCTATCAGGATGAAGACAGAGAGCAGGAAGATGTTAACTACATCAACCAGAATGGCTACCAGAATCAGCGTTATGGGAATCAGTCAGAGAACAAGGGATACAACAATTACAATAAGAGGAGCTCATTCTCTGGAACTCCTGGTTCTCCAAACTATGCTCAGAAGTCGCAGTTTCATAAACCATTTGGCAGCAACAGCAACCAAATGAACTACGGATCTTCATCGTATCAATCGATTCCTGCTAAGTCTTTAGAAAGCGACATGAAGGCTATGCTCGAACAGATTCTTGAGGGGCAACAAGCACATACAGTGAACTTCAATGGGAAGATTTACAGCCTCTACACTGACCTTAATGGAAAGATAGAAGCCATCAACATTCACATGAAGAAATTGGACACTCAGGTAGCTCAGACTGCAGAGAACATAAGAAGACAAGATGGGTTTCTTCCTGCCAGAACTGATATGAATCCTAAGCAGCATGGTGTAGCAGCTATCACGACCAGAATTGGTAAGGTTATCATGCCAGTACTCAAGAAACCACTCATAATCGAACAGTTAGACGAGCTTGAAGACGTTGAGGATCAAGAGTTGTTTGTCTCGGATGACCTGTCAATCGACAAACACAAGGAGTGTCGATCGACAGGGCTAGAAATTGTCGATGAAAACAGGAATTCGGAAGACCTGTCATTCGACACACCCATAAAGTGTCGATCGACAGGCCCACAACAGAGCTGTCGTTCGACACACCCAACGGGTGTCGATCGACAGGCACCCCAAACGGACCAAAGTCAGGTTTTGCCTACAGAGAGAGTGTACAAGCCAAAGATCCCTTATCCTAGAGGTCTTAAGAAGTCTAGACAGGAGCTTAAGGAAGCTAAGTGTAAGGCAATCATTGACAATATCACGGTTGAGATGCCATTGGTTGAGGCGATTAAAACTTCTCCGGTTATTCTTCGGTATGTGAAGAAATTTATCACTAAGAACATGTGCGTTGAAGAAGAAGCTGCTATGATCACAGAACAAGTTAGTGCTATAATTCTGAACAAGGTTCCAAAGAAGCTAGCTGGTCCGGGAAGCTTTGTGTTGGATTGCTTCATTTTCTCGGATAGGTTTCCACGGTCCCTGTGTGATTTAGGTTCTAGCATCAACTTGATGCCACTTTCAGTTGCTCAAAGTCTTGGGATGACGGATTTCCAGCCAACAAGGATTTCTCTTATCCTTGCTGACCGATCAGTGAGGGTTCCATAAGGTGTTTTGGAAGATGTTCCAATCAAGGTTGGAGATTGCCTTATTCCTGCTGATTTCGTTGTTTTGTAGTATTGTGAGGAACCTAAGGATCCTCTTATTCTTGGACGTCCGTTCTTAGCTACAGCTGGTGTTATGATAGATGTAAGAGGAGGCAGAATTACTCTAAGTGTGGGGGATTTAGAAATGAACTTCGATATGGACCAAGTGGTTCAGAAACCCACCATTGATGGCCAGACATTCTATGTGGGTACATCGGATGATATCACACAAGAGGTTTTCAACAAAGATTATCCCATTGATCCATTGGAAAAGACATTGGTTAATTATGTGATTGAGACTGGACAGCTTGAGGATGCTTCAAAAGGGTATGCTAAGTTGATGAATGACAGTGAGTTAGTGAAGCAAGTGGTCGAAAATGTGGAACTGGTTGGAGTTTCTGAGAAATCGGAAAGGGTAAGTGACTGGAGTGAAGAAAAAGCTCCAAAGATCGAACTCAAACAACTACCAGCATGACTCAAGTACACTTTTCTTGGCCATAATTCCACTTATCTTGTTATTGTTAGTTCTTCTTTGAACAATATTGAGCAAACCTTGTTACTATGTAAGCTGCGCAAGTATCGCAAAGCTGTTGAATATTCTCTTGATGATATTGCAGGTATTTCTCCAGACTTATGCATGCACAGGATTCACCTTGAGGAAGGAGCAAAGACGTCAGTTGAGCATCAAAGGAGGCTGAATCCGAATCAAGAAGTGGTTAAGAAAGGGATCCTGAAATTACTAGAAGCTGAGATCATCTATCATATTTCAGATAGTCCTTGGGTTAGTCCGGTTCATGTGGTTCTTAAGAAAGGTGGAGTTACAGTGGTCAAGAACGATAAGAACGAGCTTATTCCTACAAGGACTGTGACAGGGCACAGGATGTTTATTGATTACAGGAAGCTCAACGCTGCTACCAGAAATGATCATTTCCCTTTGCCTTTCATTGATCAGATACTGGAAAGACTTGCGAATCATCCCTACTACTGCTTCTTGGACGGTTATTCAGGGTTCTTTCCGATTCCGATTCACCCGGACGATCAAGAAAAGACAACCTTTACATGTCCTTATGGTACTTTTGCATATTGCAGAATGCCATTTGGATTATGTAACGCTCCAGCTACCTTTCAGAGATGTATGATGTCGATTTTCACAGATATGATCGAAGATTACATGGAAGTCTTCATGGATGATTTCTCAGTCTACGGGTCTTCTTTCAAAGAATGTTTAGATAATTTGGAGAAGGTACTTGCTAGATGTGAAGAGAAACACTTAGTGCTGAATTGGGAGAAATGTCATTTCATGGTAAACAGTGGCATTGTTCTTGGACATAAAGTGTCAGAAGCTGGGATTGAGGTAGATCATGCCAAGATTGAAGTTATGACAAGTTTGCAGCCGCCTACTTGTGTGAAATCTGTTAGGAGTTTTCTTGGTCACGCTGGTTTTTACAGGAGATTCATCAAGGATTTCTCCCATATTGCTCGCCCACATACCTCCCTGCTTTGTAAGGACGTCAAGTTTGTATTTGATGTTGATTGTCTTGCTGCTTTCAAACAGATTAAGCAGGCCTTAGTGAGTTCTCCCATTGTACAACCTCCATATTGGACACTTCCTTTTGAAGTAATGTGTGATGCTAGCGATTTTGCGGTTGGGGCTGTTTTGGGTCAGAAGAAGGACAAGAAGCTCCATGCCATTTACTACGCTAGTCGGACTCTTGATGATGCGCAAAAGAATTATGCTACTACAAAGAAGGAATTGTTGGCAGTGGTGTTTGCGTTTGAGAAATTTTGTCCTTATCTGATTGGTTCTAAGGTGATTGTGCACACAGATCATTCAGCACTTAAGTATTTGATGCAGAAAAAGGATGCGAAGCCGCGGTTGTTGAGATGGATTTTTCTCCTTCAAGAGTTTGATGTTGAGGTTAAGGATAAGAAAGGAGTTGAAAATGGAGTTGCGGATCATCTCTCAAGGATTCAGATCACGTTCCTATTGATGATTTCTTCGCAACGTAGAGATGTAACTTCGTTGAAAGTGGGTTCCAAGCTGAAAATCTGCCATGTTCGAGAACAAAACAGGACCTGTCGTTCGACACACCCACTGAGTGTTGATCGACAGGCCTACAACAGAGCTGTCGTTCGATAGACATTATGAGTGTCGATCGACAGCCTCTGTACAGAGCATTGGATCGCCTTCCTCAAATCATCACCGACGCAGTCCAGGCACACGTTTTTGCTGTTTCTTCTTCTACTCGTCCTTGGTATGCTGATATTGCCAATTACCTTGCTGCGAAGGATATGCCAAGTGATCTCAAAGGGTATGAAAGGAAGAAGTTTATCCGAGAACTTCGTAGGTACTATTGGGATGAACCTTATCTCTACAAGTTTTGTTCTGATAGTATTTACAGGAGATGCATTGCTGAGCCCGAGACCCAAGAGGTGTTATTCCACTGTCACGGTTCTGATTATGCAGGGCATTTCGCCTCATTCAAGACAGCTTCCAAGGTTCTTCAAACGGGTTTCTGGTGGCCTACATTGTTCAAGGATGCTCACGCCTTTGTCAACCAGTGCGATGCTTGTCAACGAAGAGGGAAGATCAGCAGACGACATGAGATGCCTTAGAACTTTATCCTCGAAGTAGAGGTTTTCGATTGTTTGGGCATTGATTTCATGGGTCCTTTCCCATCATCTTATGGGAACTCCTACATATTGGTTGTTGTGGATTATGTATCCAAGTGGGTAGAGGCGATTGCTAGTCCAAAGAACAACTCAGGGGTGGTTATTAAGTTGTTTAAAACCATCATTTTCCCACGATTCGGAGTGCTTTGAGTTGTCATTAGTAATGGAGGAACGCATTTCATCAACAAGGCTTTTGATCATTTGTTGGCTAAGTATGGAGTTCATTATTGTGTAGCTAGTCCTTATCATCCTCAAATGAGTGGACAGGATGAAATTTTCAATCGCCAGATTAAGGAAATTTTGGAAAAAACTGTCAATAATACAAGAAAGGATTGGTCTGCAAAGCTGGATGACGCACTTTGGGCTTATCGAACTGCATTCAAGACACCATTGGGCACTACTCCTTTCCATTTGCTTTATGGTTAAGCATGTCATCTTCCGGTAGAACTTGAGCATCGGGCAGCATGGGCAGTGAAACAGTACAATTTCAACATCAAACCTGCTGCAGAGAGACGTATGATTCAGTTGAACAAGTTGGATGAGATTCGACATCATGCTTATGAAAACTCTAAGTTATACAAGGAGCGGACTAAAGCATATCATGACAGGAAGATCATCTCCCGAACTTTCGAACCAAATGATCAGGTACTCCTGTATAACTCTCGTCTAACTTTGTTTCCTGGAAAATTGCGTTCTCGTTGGTCAGGTCCATTCACCATCAAGGAAGTTCGACCACATGGAGCTGTTGTGCTTATCAGTCAGGAAGGCCAAGAATTTACTGTGAATGGCCAAAGGTGAAGCATGATTGGGCAAAAGCCAAAATTCCAGATGGACACATTGTGTCGCTGGATGATGCACCCGCTGTCTAATTTCAGACACGGTCAAGCTAATGACTGTAATCAAGCGCTTGGTGGGAGGCAATTCACTGGTTAGTGTCTGTACAAAATTCATTTTCTTTCATTTTCTACTAACTTCGTTTAGTTTTGTTTCAGTTAAAAAAAAAAAAATCGAGATACTTGTCGATCGACACACACAAGGGCTGTCGATCGACAGGCCCAGCGGAGCCACCAAGGTAAGTCGACTATAAAACGCTCGACACACACTTATTTTTCATTTGCTCGACACAGGTTTTTCTTGGAACCTTAGATCTCATAAATCTTCACCGTTCTTAGTGATTTTTAGTTCTAAATTGTGCTAAATCTCTTCATCTTTCCATTATTATCCCTCGCTTTCTCGATCCACAAAGGTATGTACCCAAAATCTCTTGTTCTTTATCTCATTTTTGAAGGAGAATTTAGGTTCAAATTGAGTTAGATTTTCATTGTTTCACGGATTGGGTTGACATTAGTGATGTTAAGGGAACAATTGTGATTGTGTTTGAGTATGAAATTGAAGGAGTTGCAGGGATTTAAAATCATGGTCGATTGTCTGATTTTTGCAGGCTGTCGTTCGACAATCACGATACCTGTCGATCGACAGGCTAGTTATAGCCTTGTTGTTCGACAGACATTGGGACTGTTGATAGACAGGTACTTTTCAACGACCAAAAATCCCTAATTTCGATTTGTGTGTTTGTTGTTTGATTGTTTGGCAGATGTCTAAGCGATCACGACCCAGCGGTGCTAACCCATGGCCAAAGCGTGAAGGAGAGAAGATCCCAATTGGTCAAAGATGGAGAGATTGTGCAGAAGTCGTTCTTTCCAAACCTGAGGTTGTTAACAGAAGGATTTCAGAGACTTGGGACGATTATGATTCCCTCTTCTACAACCAGTGGCTGAGTGTGTCTATGCAGCCTACGCGGATTACAGACCGACCTGTATTGAAGGAATTAGGTATTTTTGATGAGGTTAAGCGTTTGTTGGAACGTGGAGGTTTGGGTAACATCACCACCAAACATCATAACCTGCATCCTGATTTGGTTTGTCAGTTTTTCGCTACGGTTCGGGTTTATTACCCCAGGGATGCTTTGCAGACAGGAGGAAACGGGACATTGACTTTTATGATCGAAGGGGTCAGATACAGGGTTAGCCTCAGGCAGCTTTGTGATGTCTACGGATTTTCATCACAGAGGGACAACGTCATTTTGCCTTCTGCGTTTTCAGAGATGAAGGCTTTTCGGAGACTGTTTAGAGTTGGTGAATTCGCAGGAAATCGCGCCTCTCACACGGACATCCGCCATACCGTCCTCCGTTATGTGATTCGTCTGCTCTCCAACACCGTCTTGTACAGGAACGAGCCCAGTAAGGTTTGACATGACGAGCTTCTGGCTCTCTACTATCTCTTCTTAGCTGACATTACCTGGCAGTCGTATGGTGATCTTCTTTGGGATCTCAACTGGGGAGCCATTCTAGCTGAGCGTCTGGTGGAGCAGAAGACTACCCCGTTCACTCTTAAGACTGGTAACCCATTTCGCGCAGGTAGCCTCATTACTCCTATCTTGGAGTTCTGTGGCATTGACTGTGATCGCTACACCGCAATTCATATGCCTTGTTCTATAGACAACAGCCACATGGTGAGTGCCACATGGATTGGGGGTGATCGCCAGTGGCTCATCCGAAATGATTCCAGGACACAGTTTCAGGTCTTTCTGCCGCTTCCAGAGTTGACAGATATCCGAGTTGGTACTTCTGCACTTTACTTCCTACCTGATCAGCGCCAACACGTTGTTAGTAGACGTACCACTCGCAGAGCTTCTACTTGCCACAGGGGTGCTTCTTCCTCAGGTTGACATGGATCCAGTTCAGAGATGGATTGTCACGAGCATTCAGACACTTTAGGATGCCTTTGCTGACTTATCCCGCTGCGCTTGTGTTCGTCCGCGTTCACTGACTCCCCCACCAGCTCGTTCACCACTTGCAGAGGAGAACTCAGCGGAGGACTCAGAGGAGGACGAAGAGGAAGATAAGCTCATCTCCATTTTATCCCGGTTTACTTTTTCCTTTTTCTTTTCATTTAAGTCATTTTTCTTTCTTTGAGTCAGTTTGTTATTTATTTCTGTTTGACTTGTCAGATTTGTGAAACTTGTTGCTTGAGACTATGTATTGTGCTATTTGATCGTGTTTCGTTTTGGTGATCTACAGTGTTCCTTTAGACTGCACAAACGACATAAGCCATTAGAGCCACGATCCCAGAAATTCGACCAGCCTGTCGATCGACACACACTGTGACTGTCGATCGACAGCCCCACGCAGAACCTATCGATCGACACACATTGTGGTTGTCGATCGACAACTATACAGTACAGGTCCAAGTTTCTTGTTTTCTCGAATTTTTCTGTTATTTTCTTTTCCTTCTCACTGATCTCAGGTTTAATAACACTGGGGACAGTGTTGTTTAACTCTGGGGGAGGTAGTTGCTAACATTGTTTTCTATTTTGGAGTCAAAAATTTGTTTTATTGAGTTAAAATGTAAGGAACAACGATCTTTCCTAAGAACAAAACTTAGTTTTTAAGACTTTTAGCTGTTGCGACGAAGCCTTTGGATGGAGCGAATTCGAAACCAAATGATAGTACAGGTTCCCCGCTTATCCCGACGTGCCAAACAAAGTAGATCAAACTCCAGACTAGTGCACTTGATCTCCATTTCGCTATATTCTCTTTGATGATATCACGACAGTAATCGATCCAACATTCAGGACTCCTTATTCTCTTTACCACTCTTTGTTGAACCTGAATGGCCAGCTCATTTTTAGTTGGTACCCAACCCCTAGCCTTAACCTTTATTCAAGTCTCATGCGATTTCTTTTCCCTTTGTTTTATGTGCAGGCATGTGTATAAACACCGGAGAGAAAAAGGTCCGACGCAGTTTTTCATTCACAAAATTGCACAGGATGAGGATTTGTTTGGGATTCGTTGGGATTTCAAGCATAATAATGGTAATTTTCGAGACTAACAGTCTTTGTAAGATCATTTCCCCCCTTAGAGTTTAAAAAAAAATTAAAAAATTAAAAAAAAAAAAATTATTTCGAAAATTTAGTAAGGGAAAGGGGAATGATCATTCTTATAAGTCTCTAGCTTCTAGAAAAATCCCAAGGAATGGAGAGGATGGATGTGGATATTGGAACATGATATTATATAATGGTGTTTGGTTCTTGATAACGTTTTGGAGGAGAGAGTGCAATGTGAATGAGAAACTGTGGGCATCAACTGGACCACTCTCTCTCTTGCGTTTATGCATAATGTCTGCATCCACCAAATAAAATCCGGTAACCCTAAACACTTTAGCTCCACTTAAACACCAAAAGCCTTTTAACATCACACCTAGCCTTTTACTTGGTTGATATCATTGGAGAGAATTCCATCATCACATCGATCAAGTGTGCGACAGTTAGGAGAATGTGAAACTGATGGGTTTGCAGGTTAAGATTTGAGACCCAACCTATGATGGTTGAGATTTGTTACCGCCAAAGGTACTTTGTTTATATGCAGCAAAAGAGTCAAGGAAACGAAAGCAATGTTCCCAAGGATAAGTAAGTTCTCGCAATTTTCAAACCTCGACTTCATTTTTAGTCTCTAGTTTGCTTGAGGGCAAGCAAAAGCTAAGTCTGTGGGAGTTGATATATCATGGTTTTTACCGGTTTTCGACCATGATATAAGTCCTTTTATCGAGTCTTTTCACTGCTTTCCGAGTCTTTTTAGTGTCTTAACAGGTTATTGCACGTGGGAAGCTAAATGGATGATTACGGTGCGTTTTGGAGCGTAAACGAGATTGGAGTCGGATTTACAAGCGGAGAAATAGAAATAAAGCAACCTGTCGATCGACACGCATGGTGGTTGTCGATCGACAACAACATTAGTCACCTGTCGTTTGACACACCATGCGGCTGTCGATCGACAACCACTTTTCTGAAGCCGACATAATACGTTTTAAAGAAAGAAAAATCATTCGTTTCGGGCCAGAAGTTACCAAAAGTTGTCCAAAAAGCCCACCACGAGTTATGCCTCTATGAATAGTTTATTTTAGGTTTTTAGATCATTACTTCAGATTTTATTGAACAAAGTTTAGAGAGAGCTTTTAAGAGATTTTAGGGAGACAAGTTTACTTTATACTTTGAGATTCTTCGAACCCTATTGTAATTCTTCTTATTCTCTTTCTTTATGCATTATTATTTAGTTATGTTTTGCTTTGCTTCCATGTCTGAGTAGTTTGCTTGTTAGGTTTAGGGTGATTCGAATGGATTGATGATGAATTGTTAGGATAAACTCACTTGTTAGGATTATCTATTTGGTTCTTCACCTAGAATGCTTTAACTCTGATTTAGGATTCGCGACCCTGAATTTGGATATCTTAGGTTGATAGATTGACACGAAAGTGTAATTGATTAGCCTGAACTAGATCTTAGGTGAGCAAAATTACTTATTCGCAAAGAAATTCGGTTTAGGAATTTTGTGAACAAATTGGACTTGAATTTAAAGCTTATTTAAATTGATTGAATTCGCAAAGAAATTTGGATTTCTATGGTTTAGACATAGTTAATTTTTGCAACGACAGTTGGTTAATTATATCTTAGTGTTCCAAGTTCAAGAACGGTTCTTAATTAAATCCTGAATTTTGTTTATCCTGCAATTCTGATTCATCCTGAGAATTACTTGAAAACCTAGCTTTTTGTTTAATTGAATTTGAAATCAACAATCTTGCTTGTTTGGAATTACTTTTGTCTTTAAATTACTTTATTTTGCTTAGCTCAATTCGAAGTCAATATTCCTATCGTTTGATTTGACTCCCAGTGATTCGACCCCTACTACAATTGATCTCTTAATTTGAGAGAGTAGCTCAGAGTAAATTTGAGCATATCAGGTGTGGTGATGTGGTTGGAATTATGTATTTTCATTTGAGTGAAACGATTATGACATTCTTCCGGTTTCATAAGATGTGTATTTCTTATGATGTGGTTGTGGTGGCTGTGTTAGCCATGAGTGCGGATGTTATAGCTGTGTAGCCATGAGAGGTGTCTGATGCGCACTTTCTACTCTCTTCTCTCCGTCAGAATATGACGCCAATTGCTAACTTCTAACTTCCAGATATGTTGCTTGCACGACCATGAAAGAGCTTGCTCAACGCCAGTTTCAAAAAGGAGTTATGATTAGAGAAGGATCATGATGGGGTTCATTCTTCTTGTTCATTTTTATGTATTAGTGGTCGTGAAGGACATACTTTTACAAACCAGAGGGTTTAAATGGATATATCCCTCAAAGGCATAGAGGTTGTTTTGAAAGCCACCAGCCATTTTCAAATTTTTCAACATCATTTACCTTTGAATTTCATCGAAACAAATTTTGTTGCATCTTTTGATTCCGTAGAAACCACTACACAAGAATATAAATCAGTTAAGGAGAGAATATTTCCACGCTTTAAAACCGGGATGAGTTCTCCTATCATGGAGAGGGAAAATAGTAAAAAGGTTCTCCTCCGGAAAGAGAAAAAAGGTGGAACTGATCTCTCCCTGTAAATGGAAGAAGGTGGAAGTGATCTATCTCCAATAGGGGAGGAAAGTGGAGAAGATCTCTCCCAAGACAGGGCGGTAAGTGAAACACAAAATGTATATCGGTTGTGGTGAACCAGGCGAATGGCCATAGGATAAAGTTGGTTTGCAAGAAGTTATTTAGACAAGGTGCACACAAGTGCATTAATGGGAGAGGAGGTGATGATCGGAACCAATATTTGGGATTTTGCTCTTGGTGGACCTTTGCTCTTGTTGGGCCAACTGTGAAAACAATTGATGGGACAAAGGAGGCCCATTCGAATGTAAGATTGAGTTCTTCACAGATCTCTCAAAGTCACGTTTCGAGAATTTTTAGCGTGAACGGCACATGACCGGTGGAGGCAATTAGTCAGCCTTTCGTCGAAGCGGTTGTTGAAGAGTGATGAGGCCAAACAGTAAACTCGAACGGGGCAGAAGGATGGATGATAAGAGAATTTTGATCACAAGAGAGCATAAAGGAATGGAGACACGAAGAAAGAACCTCGAAGTTGCGAGATGGTGGTGGGCGGCGGAGGAAACACGTGAGGTTAAGTGAATTGTGGAGTACCGAGTATTAGATCTTTGGTTTTGAGCCGAGAATAGATTCCCACCATGGAGGCACAAAAAAAACATTATACGAAGCAAAGTAGCTCCCTAGATCACCATAGCCGATTTTCTTCTTTTCATGAAAAGAACGGAAAGAACCAGTAATATCAACCGAACAAAAGTCATGTGAATAGAGAATGAACCCACATCCGACGTTGGCGAACTAGAGTGCCGTCAGCGCCAAAAAAGAAAAAAGCCTTTGATTGTCTCGAAAATCATGTATAGGAACATTGCGGCTAGGGTTTTCTAAATTTTCTAGATTTATACTAAATCTATCCACAAGCCTTAGGATCAAAGTTTTGAAATTTAAAATCTATAAATTTTGTGAACAATTATTGGGTTCACCCCTAGGGGTATATATATATAATATCTATATATATAACTATAGAGATAATATGGTAAAACAAATTCTAGTTTTTTAATATCTTAAATTTCTCTTACTTTAAATTACTTTTAACTAAATATTTTACATAATTATTCGCAGAGAGATTGTATACAATTGTAAATTAACTGTGTACTTAATTTGTTTCCGTTTTAACTTATTTATATTTTTGGGTAATTACCAATTTTTCTATAGAACACAATAATTTTAATCAGTACATCTTATTATCTAAAGGAGACTTCCATCCACGTAAGCAAAATTGTAACTCATTGGATTGTGACATATGTCAATGATAATTTAGATCGTGACATGTGTTATAACTTAAAATTAATTTAAAAACTAAAATCAAAAATAGAAAACTAACAAAATCATTGTTAAGTAATTCAACAAATAATAAAAAGAAAACTTCTAATAGTCCAAAACTAATTAGGAAAAAAGAAAAACATCTAATAATCTAAACTTACTTTAAGACTTTTTTGCTAAAAAAAATGCAAAGTAATTACAAAAAAAAAGATAGTTAATAGAAAGAATATAAGCTAAAAATATAAAAATTAGAAAAATAGAAATTTTAATTAAAACAAGAAAGAGATAAATGGTAAAACAAAGATTTAAATTTGAAAACAAAAAATATATTAAAAAATAGAAATCTCAGTTTCAAACTTTAAGATATAAAGAAAGGAAAGAGAAATAATATTAGGTAAAAATACAAAAAGTAGAAAAATATAAAAAAAAAAAATTTAAAACAAGAAAGAGAAATGTAAGAAACAAATATTTATAAAAATCTCTGTTTACAAATTTTCAAATTTAAAATATATCATAAAGAAAATGAAAATTTTCAACGTATAATGATATTATTTTTCAATGTTAGAAACAAAAAGAAATTTGAAACGACCCGACCCGTTTTTTTTTTAAAACAATTTAAACTTTGGTCTCATACTAGCATTGTCATAAATGCTATCCTCAAGGACCAAACAAACCGCACATAAACAATACAGCAGATAACCAATACACCAAACAACCCAATTTATTAAATCAAATGAACCGGTTCAACAACATCCAATCTCAACAGATTCCAGAACTAACCCAACAACCTAGCCAGTTGTAAAGCAATAATAAAAACATGAAACAATCAACCGAGGCCCAGATCATCTCCCTCTTCGTAGTCGTTATTCCACGATCACACTTTGCCTTTACCTGCATCGCATGGGAAAAAGAGATGCGTGAGTATTATCATAAATACCCAGTGAGACGGTCATCCTATCTACGACTGCGCACTCAGGTACGATGGACCGCTCAGGCAAACATACAAATCACACAGCAAACAAACGGCTCAACACAGCCCAAACATATATGTGTCGATCGACACTACCACTAGGTGTCGATCGACACTACCACTAGGTGTCGATCGACACTACCACTAGGTGTTGATCGACACTACCACTAGGTGTCGATCGTCACACTCTGAACTGGCTGTCGTTCGACACACCTCATGTGAGTCATTCGACAGACCTCGTACTGGGGTGTCGTTCAACACACCTCATGTGTGTCGTTCGACAGACCCCTGGCAGATTCGTGGGAACCGATCATAATCCTCTATGATCGACTCCTCCTCTGTTTTAGTACGAAAAACATGCACAAACATCAACCAACACAACAACAAGCAATCATAGCCACAATCAACCACCAAGAGATCAAAGAACACGTTCTAACCTATCACCACGCAATCCTAACGATCCATCGACCTAGAAGCCATGGTCACGCACTCACTTTGGATTTTCGGATAGAAACTGATGGAATTGAGGTTAGAATCGATATCCACGACAACCACCACGAAATTCTACTCCAAAACACCCAAGAACGAAACCTTCCTCACAAAAACTCACCGGAAACAAGAGAAACTCTCTACGACTCTTTTTCCACTAATTCTGGCTTTTCCTCTCAATCAGAATACCGCCAAAAAGGCTTAAATACGAAGCCCTAGGTTCCTCAAACTGAACCAACTCGAACAACCTCGAACCGACCGATTTAAATCGAATCAGAAACTGATCACTTAAACCTTGTCAATCGACACACACCACTTGTGTCGATCGACAACCACTCGAAACAAACCGGCCTTAAGCCAACAACCAGCCTGTCGATCGACACACCACACTAGTGTCGATCGATACATCTTTCAATTTTCTCAAAATTGGTTCACGGGTGTTACAATTCTCCCCCACTAAAACTGGATTCGTCCTCGAATCCTCAAACACAGCCCACATGGCTAACCACCTGGCCAACCCGCCAGTAACACCGGAGACTACATCTCCCAGACCCTCTCGAGGATCACATCCAGTCCAATGCATATAGACCCGTCTCAAACATTGATCACTCATAGTTCATAACCACACCCTCTAACTCTCGGGATCGTCACCCCTCAAGCTCTCGGTGCCTCGTATCAACCCACCTCAGTCCGCGCAGTCCTGACGGTGTTTGATACCAACTATCTCCATACCCCTCAAACCTTCAGGACACACAGTTCATCAAGCTCTCGGTATGCAGGAAACCCCCACATCCCCTAGAGAGACACAACTCTCAAATATCTGCCAGAGATCACAATCTCCAAAAACTATCTACATACCCTCACGTCCCCAGTCCACGCAGTCCGGCCAAACAATCGGTATACAGGAAATCCACGATTCCCTAGAGAGAAACATTCCTCAAAGATCTGCCAGAGATCAACATCTCCAAGAAAGAACCACAGTCTCTCTCTGAGCTATGCGAGGATCAACATCTCCGAACGAAATCAATTCTAGACGTCTATAATGCACCTCTGACCGAATCTACCTCCCAATGTCTCAACATGGTACTCCCAACTCGGAATATCATCACACACATGATCATAACAGATCATCCGGACCACCCATCGCACCGGGTGTCCCTGCAAAGTCTCTCCGGAACTAGACAGTTCTACCCACTGTAAAACTTCTATTCCAAGACTCTCTCTAACACATACACACATAACCCGCTAAAGTTTCACCGAAACTGGCAAGTTCTACACGCTAGAACTTCCATTCCGAGGTTCCCTAACCACATACACATGACCCAAAGTCAGAAAAATAAGAAATACTCATCTTATTAATCTGGAAAATATCATAATCATTACAACTCAAATGAAAAATACATAATCCACAACCACAATCCTCACCACACACAGTGACTACAACACAAAACCAAAACTGGAAACCATAAAATAAGTTCACTCCTCGGCTTGGTTCTCAAACCACTTCTTGAACTTCAATTTCATCTTAGCCTCTAGTTCCCAAGTCTCCTCCTGAACACCGTCACAGTCCCACAAGACTCTCAACAACGGCAGTCTCTTCCGGCGCAGAACCTTGATACTCCTCTCAAGGATCCTTACCAGTCTCAACCCAACAGTCAGATTGGGCTGAAGATCTGCAGGAATCGTCACTACTACCTCCTCAGATGTATGCAAACATCTCATGAGCTTCGAAACATGAAACACATCATGGAACTTCTCCTTGATCAGAGGCAACTCCAACCGATAAGCAACTGGTCCCACACGCTCCACAACCCGGAACAGACCCATGTACTTCGTACTCAGCTTATCCTCGGATATGGACCTATTCAGACCCCGCTTCATAGCCATCTTGAGATACACTCGATCTCCGACTACAAATTCCAACTCTTTTCTCCTCTTATCTGCATAACTCTTCTGCTGATCCTGAGCCTCTTTCATATTCAGCTTCACAACACGGATCTTCTCCGTTGTCTCCTGAACAAAATCAGCTCCATAAATGCTCGTATCCCCCACTTGGATAAAACATAGCGGTGTACGACACGGTCTCCCATACAAAGCCTCAAAAGGAGTCATACCAAAACTCGCCTGATAACTGTTATTATAGGCAAATTCCACCAAACTCAAGTGATCCGCCCAATGACCACCCCAATCCAGCACACACATCCTCAACAGATCTTCAAGTGTCTGAATCGTCCTCTCGGACAGCCCATCCGTCTGAAGATGATTGGATGTACTCATATGGACCTTAGTGCCCATCTCAGCTTGAAAAGCTCTCCTGAACACTGAAGCAAACCTCGGATCTCTATCCGACACAATGCTCGCTGCCACTCCATGCAACCTCACAATCTCTTTCACATACTTCTTAGCCAAGACCTCAGCTCCATGTCTCTTCTTAATGGCCAGAAAATGTGCAGACTTAGTCAGTCAATCAACAATCACCCAAATGGAGTCATAGGTCCGAGAAATAGGCAGTCCTACCACGAAATCCATGGTAATCATGTCCCACTTCCACTCTGGAATGGATAAACTTTGCAACAAACCACTCGGAACCTGATGCTCAGCCTTCACTAGCTGGCAAACATTGCACGCTGCAACGAAATCCGCCACATCTCTCTTCATCCCGACCCAGTGATAATACCGTTTCAGATCACGATACATCTTAGTCGCTCCCGGATAAATCGAAAACTTGCTCGCATGAGCCTCTCTCAAAATATCCTGACTCAAGTCCTCATCCTTAGGCACACAGACTCGTCTATGCACTACGATAGTCTCATTAGTAGAAACCATATACTCAGAACCAGCAGCCTTAGAGAGATCAACCAAGACCTCATCCTTCTCCTGAGCTACTCGGATCCTGCTCAGAAGATCCGCCTGGTCAACTGCCTCTAACCCCAACAGCTCCTCCAACGTAACACACAACCTCAAGGTACAAATCATACTCACGAGAGTCTCCACATCCCGCTCCTGAGATGAATCATACCGCCTCCGACTAAGAGCATCTGCCACAGTGTTAGCCTTACCAGGATGGTAAACAGTGTCCAAGTCATAGTCTGCCAACAACTCCCACCATCGCCTATGTCGTACATTCAAATTTTGCTGAGTAAAAATGTACTTCAGATTATGATGATTAGTGAACACATGAACTCTGCCACCATATAGATAAGACCTCCAAATATTCAACGCAAAGATCACTGCTGCCAACTCCAAGTCATGAACAGGATAATTGCCCTCATGCTTCCTCAAATGCCTCGAAGCATAAACAATCACCTTACCCTGCTGCATCAACACACAACCCAAACCAACTCCCGAAGCATTTGTATATACCACATAAGGCTCACCCGGCTCAGGCAACGCCAACACTGGTGTACTAGCCAACATCGTCTTCAGCTTCACGAAACTCAGCTCACAATCAGCAGACCACACAAAAGGAACATCCTTCCCTGTCAACTTCGTCATAGACTGAGCCATACTCGCAAAACCATTGACGAATCTCCGATAATAACCTGCCAACGCAAGAAAACTCTTGATCTCAGTAGCATTCCTCGGTCTAGGCCAATCTCGGATAGACGGAATCTTTGCCGGATCCACATAAACTCCATCTGCAGAAACGATGTGACCCAGAAATCCCATCTCTCTTTGCCAGAAACTACACTTGCTCAACTTAGTTAATAGCTTCTGTTCCCGTAACTTCTCAAAAACTCTCCTAAAATGTACCTCATGTTCCTCCTGACTCTTCGAATACACCAAAACATCAGCGATGAAGATAATTACGAACTCATCCAGATACTCCTAGAAAACTCAGTTCATCAACCTCATAAATGCCGCCAGTGCATTCGTCAACCCGAACGGCATAACCACAAACTCAAAATGTTCATACCGAGTCCTGAAAGCCATCTTCCTGACATCTGCCTCATCGATAGGAATCTGGTGGTAATCGGATGCCAAGTCAATCTTGGAGAACCAAGTAGCCCCTCTCAACTGATCCAACAACTCATCAATTCTCGGAAGAGGATACTTGTTCTTTACAGTGGCTCGGTTAGGCCCTCGATAATCGATGCACAACTGGAAACTACCATCCTTATTCTTCACAAACAACACTGGTGCTCCCCATGGTGAAGTACTCAATCTAATAAAACCCTTATCCAGCAATCCTCCAACTGCTTCTTCAATTCTGCTAACTCTGTTGGAGCCATTCGGTAAGGTGCCTTAGATAACGGCGTCGTCTCAGGCTCTACCTCAATCGTGAAAGGATCAGACCGAGACGGCGGTAATCCCTGCAACGACTGGAAAACATCATCGAAGTCCCGAACAACCCGAATATCCCTCACAACAACCCCACCAATAGCCTCCGGCATCACTATCGTGGCCAAGTAAGCCTCGCAACCCTTCTCAATCATCGCCTCAGCCTGGACAAGTGAGATCACGAGACTACCTGAAGTCGGTCTCACTCCCTGATAAACCAACCTACCACCATCCCGCTCGAACACCACTCGACCCCGGTGACAATCCAAATGAACTATGTACCAATTCAACCAATCCATACCCAGGATAACATCATACAGCTCCACTGGACAGATCACCAAATCCGCTGGCATCAACTCACCAGCCACCAGAATATCCACATCTCTCGCCCGGCCATGAGTAGCTAGAAACTTCCCTCCAGCAACCATAACCGGACCAGTCCGCTCACCAGCGCTACTCCGAATCCCACTCCTCTCTGCATGCTCGGAGTAATGAAGCAATTCAATTCTCCAAAATCAAACAACACGTGGGACTCAAAACCGCCCACAAACAAGGTCCCTACACAAATCTCATGTACTAAGAAACCTAACTTTTCCATCACAGAATAAACAATCCAAAACAACCAGACAAAAAATTTAACACCACAGAATTTACCGAGTTTGAATTATAAAGTTTACCTGTGATCGGCCTCGTGCTTGGCTCACCAGGCGCAGTAATAGCCGGCGGACGCTGCATCGCCGCAATCTGGTCCACAGGCTGCACTGCCCATACTGAGTCACTGGCTGCACAACTGCCTCTACCATCTGCTGCAACCTAGGATAGTTAAACCTGAAGTGCCCCGGCTCTCCACACTGATAACAGGTCCGAGCTGCTCGAGTCTCGCTCTGCGTAGGGCAACTCGCCCTCTTGTGGTCCAAACTCCCACAACCATAGCACCCTCGGCCACTCTGAGCCGATCTCGAAGTGTCTTCCCACTTCCTCTTATGTCCATGCGCAGGCTTGCCGCCTTTGCTAGGACCCACCTGTTGCACCTGCTGTCGAGGTCTCCTAAGCTGAACAGCTGGGATAACTACCGCAGCCTGCTCCCTCAGGTCCTCCTCAATCTGTGCAACCATCTCCACCAACTCCGCTCTAAACACAAACCTGATGCCTTTGCACCGAGTCCTCAAGTTTGGTCGAAGTCCCCTCAAGAACCTCCTAATCTGAGAGTGCTCATCCTCCAGACTCCAACCAGCATAACCCAAGAGTCGGCTAAACTTCACGTCATACTCTCGAACCAACATCGCGCCCTGAGTCAACTCCAAGAACCTCGCCTTGAGTCTATCCAATGCCTCATGAGGAAATAACTTGGCATTAAACTCTGCCACAAAGTCTGCCCACGACATCACTGTCCGAGCCCGTCTCGCCGCAACACCCCTCCACCAGAGATGTGCATCACCGTCTAAATAATAGACTGCCAAGTCAACCATGTATACCTCGGGACACCTAATGGAGCCAAAGTTATGCTCCAACCTCATCCTCTACTCGTCAACCTCCTCAGGCTTCGCACCCCCTGCAAAAGAACCCGTACCGATCCTCTGCATCTACTCCATCATCTGAATAAACGACGGAACCTACTCAACATCCGCAGCCCTTGGCTGCACCTCTGCCACTCGTGGAACCACTAGAGCCTGCACTGGAACCGCACCCGGTAACCACTCCAACAACAGGTGCAACAGATCAGCTAGACGATCATCTCTAGCCTGGGCTACACCTGCGGCCGGGACCGCACCCCGAGCTATGCCAGCACCACCAGAACCACCAGCACCATCAGCCTCAACGGGACCCAAACCAGCCCCAATAGGACCCAAATCGGCCCCCACACTGGCAGTCACACTGGCGGTTTGACCATCATGCAACGTCTGCTGAACTGACACAAGCCCATGCGTGGAACTCTGAGCCTCACTCAGAACTGGCTCATCCACAAGTCAACGACCTCGGCCTCAGCCTCCTCGGCCTCCATGCCCATGCCCTTTAATACCTCTAGCCATCTCACTGCATCACATGCACACTAGCTAAGCACTAGAAAATGTCAAGACAAAACACGAAACACACTTACCGTGGAATCTCATTGAAGGTTCGAAGGAAGATGATCTATAACCCCCAAACTCACAGAATTGTCAATTTAACCAAATTACAATCCTAGCAGTTCTAACCCGTCCTAAAACAGAATTCCCTCTGATACCAAACTGAAACGACTCGACCCGTTTTTTTTTAAAAACAATTTTAAACTTTGGTTTCGGACTAGCATTCCCATAAATGTTATCCTCAAGGACCAAACAAACCACACATAAACAATACAGCGGATAACCAATAAACCAAACAACCCAATTTATCCTTAAGGATCACACTTAGCCTTCAACAATTCGTCAGCCTTTCGTCGAAGCGGTTGTTGAAGAGTGATGAGGCCAAACAGTAAGCTCGAACGGAGCAGAAGGATGGCTGATAAGAGAATTTTGATCACAAGAGAGCATAAGGGAATGGAGATACGAAGAAAGAACCTCGAAGTTGCGAGATGGTGGTGGGAGGCGGAGGAAACACATGAGGTTAAGTGAATTGTGGAGTACCGAGTATTAGATCTTTGGTTTTGAGCCGAGAATAGATTCCCACCATGGAGGCACAAAAAAAACATTATCTGAAGCAAAGTAGCTCCCTAGATCACCATAGCCGATTTCCTTCTTTTCATGAAAAGAACGGAAAGAACCAGTAATATCAAGCGAGAAAAAGTCACGTGAATAGAGAATGAACCCACATCCGACGTTGGCGAACTAGAGTGCCGTCAGCGCCGAAAAAGAAAAAAGCTTTTGATTGTCTCGAAAATCATGTATGCATTGCGGCTAGGGTTTTCTAAATTTTCTAGATTTATACTAAATCTAGCCACAAGCCTTAGGATCAAAGTTTTGAAATTTAAATTCTATAAATTTTGTGAACAATTATTGGGTTCACCCCTAGGGGTATATATATATATAATATCTATATACAGTAGAACCTCGATAAATTAATATTCGATAAATTAATAAACACCATAAATTAATTAATTATCCCGGTCCCGAGTCGGGCCAATGTAAAAATCAACTCAATTTGATAAAATGATAAGATAATAATTTTTTTGAAACTCCTATGTAAAATATGGTCCCAATAATATTATAAATTAATAATCATATATAATTATGTATATATATATATATGATAATGTACTAAACATGGTTTTAGTGATTTTTTTTTAACTTAAAAATGAAAATCTCATTAGACCTTATCTTTTAATTTAAGTGTTACATCAAAAACTTTTATAATTGTTTTTTCGATCTTTACCATAAACTTGTAAAAATTATAGGCAAAATAATTGATTCTTTATAATAACGCTTAGGGATAATAACTATGATTTTTTCTAAATTTTATACATAGTATACCATTTTAGTTTGATCGTCTATTATGATAATATCATCCACTCTATTGCGATAATCAAAAATTTTAATCAAAATTTCATCAATTTTCAAATAGATTCATTAAATTTCATAATATAACATTATTCGAAAAAAAAAATTAAGAAGAATCTTACCTAAAATGGATTTCTCTGTATAAATTAATAATTATTAATTTATCGATAAAATAATATTCTCTCTAAATTAATAAATTATCTCGGTCCCAACATTATTAATTTATAGAGGTTTTACTGTATATAACTATAGAGATAATATGGTAAAACAAATTCTAGTTTTTTAATATCTTAAATTTCTCTTACTTTAAATTACTTTTAACTAAATATTTTACATAATTATTCGCAGAGAGATTGTATACAATTGTAAATTAACTGTGTACTTAATTTGTTTCCGTTTTAACTTATTTATATTTTTGGGTAATTACCAATTTTTCTATAGAACACAATAATTTTAATCATTACATCTTATTATCTAAAGGAGACTTCCATCCACGTGAGCGCGACACGTAAGCAAAATTGTAACTCATTGGATTGTGACATATGTGAATGCTAATTTAGATCGTGACATGTGTTATAACTTAAAATTAATTTAAAAACTAAAATCAAAAATAGAAAACTAACAAAATCATTGTTAAGTAATTTAACAAATAATAAAAAGAAAACTTCTAATAGTCCAAAACTAATTAGGAAATAAGAAAAACATCTAATAATCTAAACTTACTTTAAGACTTTTTTGCTAAAAAAATGCAAAGTAATTACAAAAAAAAAGATAGAAAATAGAAAGAATATAAGCTAAAAATATAAAAATTAGAAAAATAGAAATTTTAATTTAAACAAGAAAGAGATAAATGGTAAAACAAAGATTTAAATTTGAAAACAAAAAATATCAAAAAAAATAGAAATCTCAGTTTGAAACTTTAAGATATAAAGAAAGGAAATAGAAATAATATTAGGTAAAAATACAAAAAGTAGAAAAATATAAAAAATTTAATTTAAAACAAGAAAGAGAAATGGTAAGAAACAAATATTTATAAAAATCTCTGTTTAGAAATTCTCAAATTTAAAATATATCATAAAGAAAATGAAAATTTTCAACGTATAATGATATTACTATTTTTCAATGTTAGAAACAAAAAGAAATTTGAAACGACCCGACCCGTTTTTTTTTTAAAACAATTTAAACTTTGGTCTCATACTAGCATTCTCATAAATGTTATCCTCAACGACCAAACAAACCGCACAGAAACAATACAGTAGATAACAAATACACCAAACAACCCAATTTATTAAATCAAATCAACCGGTTCAACAACATCCAATCTCAATAGATTCCAGAACTAACCCAATAACCTAGCCAGTTCTAAAGCAATAATAAAAACATGAAACAATCAACCGAGGCCCAGATCATCTCCCTCTTCGTAGTCGTGATTCCACGATCACACTTTGCCTTTACCTGCATCGCATGGGAAAAAGAGATGCGTGAGTATTATCATAAATACCCAGTGAGACGGTCATCCCATCTACGACTGCGCACTCAGGCACGATGGACCGCTCAGGCAAACATACAGATCACACAGCAAACAAACGGCTCAACACAGCCCAAACAGATATGTGCCGATCGACACTACCACTAGGTGTCGATCGACACTACCACTAGGTGTCGATCGACACTACCACTAGGTGTCGATCGACACTACCACTAGGTGTCGATCGTCACACTCTGAACTGTCTGTCGTTCGACACACCTCATGTGAGTCATTCGACAGACCTCGTACTGGGGTGTCGTTCGACACACCTCATGTGTGTCGTTCGACAGACCCCTGGCAGATTCGTGGGAACCGATCATAATCCTCTCTGATCGATTCCTCCTCTGTTTTAGTACGAAAAACCGGCACAAACATCCACCAACACAACAACAAGCAATCACAGCCACAATCAACCACCAAGAGATCAAAGAACACGTTATAACCTATCACAACGCAACCCTAACGATCCATCGACCCATAAGCCATGGTCACGCACTCACCTTGGATTTTCGGATAGAAACTGATGGAATTGAGGTTAGAATCGATATCCAGGACAACCACCACGAAATTCTACTCCAAAACACCCAAGAACGAAACCTTCCTCACAAAAACTCACCGGAAACAAGAGAAACTCTATGAGACTCTTTTTCTACTGATTTTGGCTTTTCCTCTCGATCAGAATACGGCCAAAAAAGGCTTGAAATAAGAAGCCCTAGGTTCCTCAAACCGAACCAACTCGAACCGACCGATTTAAATCGAATCAGAAACTGATCACTTAAAACCCTGTCGATCGTTAAACACCATTTGTGTCGATCGACAGCCACTCGAAACAAACCGGCCTTAAGCCAAAAACCAGCATGTCGATCGACACACCACACTAGTGTCAATCGACACACCTTCCAATATTCTCAAAATTGGTTCACGGGTGTTACAAAAATAGTATAAAATGGTAATTTATACAAGTAAAACAAAACTTAGAATAATAATATATTTTGATTATAAACATTCAAAATAGTTTAAAAGTTTAGAGAGTATAGATTTTTACGAGAAAAAAAATAATGACATCAACCAATATATATTTTTCAATCACAGATTTATATGTGATGTTTGATAAATTTATATGTTATATGTTTTTATAAGTCTAATAAGATTACTAACATAGATTTTAATTTTTCTATTTATATAATATATGAAAAAAAAACTACTATTATATCACCTAATGGATAATAAAATGTTTTTTATATAAAAATATGACTGAATTACCATTATATATATTTTTCGATTTACATGATATGAAATATGACATGAAAAATAAGATATAAATTGATCTTCAATGATTTAAAATCCATGTTTAAATAGTATTTCAAAATATGCTGATAATCCAACGGGTTTTTAATTAAAACTTAAATATTAAAATAATTAATTTTAGTGTATTTATCTGCGTATTAACGCAAGACTTAATTTAGTATTTAAATATTTGACACGTGTTAGAATCTCATAGATGTATTTGTCAAAACCTCACGAGTTACAATTTTACCACGTGGCAAGCTCTTATCAAATGAATTATCTTTTATATAATAAGATATATGTTGGATTTATGGTTTGTGGTTTATGATTTAAGGTTTAATTTTGAGGAAATTTGTAAAAATATTACTAAAATTTTGTGTATTTTGAAAACTAACCTTTTACATTTAAATCTACCAAAATATCTTAAATAAATCAAATACAAAATAAATAAATATCTTAAATAAATCAACTAATTTATGTTATAGAAAATTTACAAAATAAAAAAGAATACGTGATCAGTTAGAAAACAAAAATTACAATAAAATATAAAATCGTTAAAAACCACATATGTGAAAAAAATCAAAATAATAAATTCCATAAAATATTTGGTTTATGCATAGTTGATAATAAGAAAGTTAAGTTTATAATATGGCATATTGAAACTCTAAAATTTTGCACAATAATAGTTGAATTGAAAGATTTACTTTTGTTTTCGAGTATAAAAAATGGTCTTATATTATTTACAAGGTGAGAAATGGATTTGCAATCTTGAATCGTCAAACCTAATTAAAAATTTCATAAATAGTGAATATTAACCAATTAAAGGTGATTGAACTCATGCAACTAATATAATGCTATAGTAAAATATTAACCAATCTATAGTTTATCATATGAGTCACTAATGATTTTGGCGAATGTTGATGGAAAAGGGTATACATTACCATTTAAAAAAATTAAAAAGTGTATACATTACCTCAATTAGAGATACACCAGATAAAGATTCTTCTAATATTTTCCTGCCACTTGAAACAATAACAAAAACAATATAATTGGTACTAGTTTGGATATCTATTCGACTAACAACGAGTAAAATATACTTTTGTAATTATAAATTCTCAAAATTTATAAAAAATTATTATCTTATTACTTTTAAAAAGTTAGTTTTCAAAAACTTAAAAACATGGGTTAGTTTTCAAATTACATAAGATTTTTAGTTTATTAAACCAAATTTTCCTTTAATTTTAGGGTTTATTATGTTGGGTTTCGAGTTTAGTATTTTGGATTTAAGGTTTAGTATTTGGATTTAGTGTAGAATTTGGATTTAGGATTTTGTATTTAGGGTTTAGGGTTTAGCTTTTTATGATCAAATGTTTTAATTTAATTGTTTCTTAGATAATATTAATTGTTTTAATTTATTTTATTTCTATTGCATGATAAATTGTGATTAACTAATTGAAAGGGATGAATGAAATAGATAATCCTACGGATGAACCGAAGAATTGTTCAAATTTTGTTTACCACATCCCACTATCAATTCACAATTCGAAGTATTTTGAACTTACGAAATATGATATTAATTAATTAATTTCAAAAACAGCTAAGCAAATCAAAATTTGTTTATCGGAAAAATATCAGATATTTAACAATAGAAAATTCAGATCCGCTCAAATCAGTTTCGACCCACCAGCAACAAACTTATATAATACAAAAACTGAAATTAACAAATTTCTGGAAAAGTATAACAAATTACAATATATTTTAGCGACAAACACTTAAAAGAAATCACAAAATCTGGTATAACTAATGGATAAGTCCAAATCAATAACAAATCTTACAAATTTCAAAAAACAAATCGAAAAAAAAAATATTCGATCCTATTGGAATATTTCTTCCCCTTATATAAACTCCACCAACAAGTATATTTTTACAAGACGTAAGATCCCAAAAACCCTAAGAGAAAAAAAAATGAAATTTGTTATATTTATTGTATTATGTCTGTTATCATTGACAGATGCATCCCACTTTGCATCGCCGTTACATGCACCGACGATATCTCCAACACCAGCACCATCACATTCTGACTGTTCTAGTGTAATATATGGCATGATGGATTGTCTCTCATTCTTGCTCAAGGGATCAAATGATTCTAGCCCGACCAAAACGTGTTGTGATGGAATCAAAACTGTTCTTGATTATAATCCACAGTGTCTTTGCTATGCTATCAAAAGCAGTGAAGCAATGGGATTTACTCTTGATAACACCAAAGCCTTTGCCATGCCTTCTACTTGCAATGTCAATGTTGATCCTCATTGCGGTATGGATAACTCGGTTGTTTTTTTATGCAAATATTTTTGATTAGTTTCAAATTATGATCTTTTGTTAAATTAATGTTGTAGAAGTAGCTACACCGATTGCGTCTCCGTCTCCGTCGGCAGAACCACCTTCTCCTTCACCACCTACCAAAAAGCCACCTTCTCCTTCACCACCTCCCAAAAAGCCACCGACGATCAGCCCTTCATCACCAACAGTGACCCCTTCATTACCACATGTTACCAAGCCACCAATGCCTACTACTTCTTCACCGGCACCCTCACCGTCTAAATCGAGTTCGGGGAATTTATCGGCGTCCAAACTCTTCCTTGCTGCCATAATAGTTTCTTCTTTTGCTCTCGTGTTAGCTTAGTTTCTTTTCCCTTTTTTGTTGTTTTTTTGAAGTCTCTTTTAGCAAATACTTTGTTACAGTTTTGATCAATTTGATGACCAATGGATAATAATGTAGTTGTTTTCGTTTGTTATATTTAATTGGTCGTCGTATTCTATTGTTGTTAGTATCTAGATCCATAGAGATTCGATTTCCACTAGTAGAATCGATTTTTTTTATTTGTTGGTCAGGTTTAAAACTTGATACAAACTGTTACGTGTATCACTGATTTTATTGTTGAGAATAATCATAGGTAACTGAATTTATTGCACACTTTCCAGTAAATTTCAGTTTATTCTATCCGAAAACGAAGTCTTTTAACAAACTTTTTATTCTTTTAATCAAATATTAGTTTTAGTATAAATCCTAACTATATACGATCCAGATTCAGTTATATTATTGTTAACGAAATATTATTTAAAAGGGACAAGATCTATACAAACAAAATATCTATTTGTATTTTTGTTAAAGCAAAATACAAATATTTTCTTTATACTTTCTAATTTTTTATACCTTATTTAACCCACAACTAAATTAAATTTGGATCTATTATTCATTTGTGCAAGGTTTTATAGCTTATTTCTATGTTGAAGAATTTCAAAAATATCACTTTTGAATTACTTTTTTGCAAAAAATGTGGTATTTTGGAAATTCTCCCAAAAATTTTGTCAACATAAAGAAAAAGTATTATTATTATTTATTTATTTTGCTAAAAAAGGTATTATTTTAAAAAATAACAAAAATAATTTCTTAAAAAATATATACATCCAGTTGATTTTTAGTGTTACAAAAAAATCACAAATACCAGATAATTAGTTCAGTTTATTCTAATATCAGAATAACTAATAAAATGCTTAACTTAAACCCAAAAGAAGAGAATGCTTGTGTACAATAAAATATCTGTTTTTGAAAGTTTGACATGAGTCAACGATTACTTGTTGATCGCTAGAAATGAGTGGATCATTCAAACGCACCCAAAAAAAAATGATGAGTGAAAGAAAAGGAGATGTAAAGGTTGCATACATCCCCATACCTAACTCCCAACTATATCTCAACCCCCATTCATTCATAAGTCCTTACTATATTTTCTCTGTCAACGCTACTACAATCAAAAGCATGAATAAGCTGTTGAAATTTGTTTTTTGGACAATAGTTTTGGCCACTTTTCGTAATTTTTCCGATGGATAAATATGGAAATATTATGCCTCCCACTGTCTGAAATATCAATTTTGGGTAACAAAACGTTGCGTATGTGGATAGTGTGAAATCAAGATTTTAGAAAATGTGGTGTTGCATAGAAAAAAAATTATTAA
Source organism: Arabis alpina (assembly GCA_900128785.1). NCBI lineage: Eukaryota > Viridiplantae > Streptophyta > Magnoliopsida > Brassicales > Brassicaceae > Arabis > Arabis alpina. Next base: position 30,991,293 of record LT669794.1, read on the forward strand.
ATTTTTAATTTGACTAACTATATTAACGAAGTGCATTTAGCTTTTCATAACTCATCCTCGCAAAAAAAAAAGTGTCCAACAGAATACTTGCCAAGGAAAAGACTGAATATAGAGGTTCAGTAAGTGGAATTTAGTATTATGAAAGTGAAAATAAAACAGGGAACAAAATTTTGTACTGGTTTGCAAGACAATCTATAAGGCTTTCAAAATTAAAAAATTAACGAACATACAGGCTACAGTGGACAAGAATACGGCCCCTTAATCGAGATGGATCGTGAAAGCCTTCAAACAGGAGGGTTAGGGCAGTACAGTTTCCATAAATGATGTTTGGGCTAAATTAAGTAAAAGTATCCCGTAACACTAATTTAAATACAAGATAATCTAGATGAGTGTGATAAATATGAGTATACTCGCTAAATATGGATGGTCATTAAAGATTATGAGATGGTCCTCGTATGAGGTTGTTGATATAAAAGCTATGAATTTGTTTTTACATGACATACTCTTCAAGGGTTATTGCATATTTCATATGATGAATGCAAAACTAATCTAGACATACGAGGCCATAACGACAAAAAGAAACTTATAAGAAAAAAAAAATCAAGCAAATAATTCCATGGCAAGAGAAAGATGAAAGTTTGGTCGCCTAAACCACCCAACCCTTCGTCAACGACTCAACGCTATCCAATTCGGGATAACTCATATCTTATTTACTTATTTATTGTGCATTCTTAAGACAAATTCAGAAAGAAAATTCTTAAATTGGAAATAGACCGACCAAATAAACGATACTAATGAGTCTAGGTTTAGCACCCAAAGCAAAGACCCATTTCCCGGTCCATGACATATCAAGTTTCCTCTAAGTTATAGTTTAGAAGTATAGTTACTTTATGCACTATAGTTGTATTTAGACCTAAATACTGGTACTATATAAAGGGGTGTCTCATCATTTGATAGGACAACTCAGGCAACTTCCTAAAGTATTACTTGAGACCGTTTTTACGACCCGAATTCTTTCTTATTGAACAAAAGATCTCGACCTCCAAAATATCAAATCTTATCCGAACTCGGAATTAACAATTGGCGACCACAATGGGAGACTGAGACTTTTTACCGCACAAGAATGAATTCGGACAACAACTACGAGCACGAACCGAATGGGGTCGGAGACACAACCCCGACCGGCCCGCAAGAGCTGGTCACGACTGCACCAGTCCTGCCCGCTCAGAACATAACCGTCAAGAACCAACCAATCACCGACAGTCAGGTCAATCTGTCCCCGATCTGGCAAGTAATCATGCGACGTTAGACGAGCAGGTCGTGCAGATGCGAGAAGCCAACAGTCGCTTAGACAGCCTAACTGCCCAACCACCACCGGCCAGAAAAGGCACGAACGTCGTCCGAACCCGCCCGATACAAGACCGTCAACTCCGGGAAAGCTCCTCATCTTATATCTTCGATAGATAGGGACGGACTACCGACGTCTTCGACCGCTTGGGACGGACCTTCGACGTCTTCGATAGGTTGGGGCAAACGAAAGATGTGTTCGAAAGACTAGGCCAACCTGTCGGTCCGAGCCAGCGACCCAGCAGGCTGGGAAGATCACGGTCGCAAGAGCCCAGAATCGACCGTGATCTCGAGTACGAAGACCTGCGCGAGAAGCTCCGAGACATGAACTCCAAGTCCATTATGCGCTTAGCTCGGCACCCGAGATCGACCGCGTATTAGCAGAAATCAAGCGGACACCTTTTACCCGACGAATAACATCGAGCTCGGTGCGACACACACAGAAATTACGAATCCCAAGCTATGCGGAAAAAACCGACCCGAGACAGCATTTTAACGCGATTTAATATAGCGATGGGTCGAATAAATTTCGCTCCGGAAGAGGAAGATGCAGGCTACTGCCAGCATTTCGTGGAACTACTCGAGGGACCAAACTCCAGACTCCGGCCAAACTCAATAAATAGTTACAAACAACTGTCAACCGCATTCATGAAATACTACTCAATCTACCTCGAGGAGGGGGCGTCAGACGCAGACTTGTGGTCGTTAAAACAGGAGAAAACGGAAACACTCTGTGAGTACATGGACCGCTTCAAAGGAGTATTATCACGAGTCACAGTTGCCGACGTGTCGGCCTTGGCCGCACTCCATCAAAATTTGTGGCATAAGTTGAAATTCAGGGACAGTTTGATCCTCCACAAGCTGACCTCACTCGGGACGCAATTCATCGGGCTACTCGGCACGTCGCCCTCGAAGATGAACGGGCAGCTAACGAAAAAAGTACTCGCCGGTCAAACCAAATGCGCTAAAAGCTAAGCAAAAAGCCGTGACCGAAGAAGAATACGTCGAGCCTCGACAACATTTCGACCAAACTTACAAAGCAAAGAAACTATCCATAAACCAGGTCTACTCCGACGCACCCGCCCAGCGTCAGTCGAACAAGTGGGTACGGAGACAAGATTCCAAGGATGATAAATTGTACTGCGACTTCCACCGCATTGTCGGGCACTCGACCGAGCAATGTCGGACCCTCAAGGACGCCCTACTCACGCGCTTCCAGCTCGGCGAGGTCAAGATAGATCCACCCCCAATATGACATGACAAGCGAAAGATCGTGACAAGCACGGAAAGTGACGAGCAGCCGTCCGAGAAGACAACCGTACTCCCACCTCCTCACTACAAGAAAACAGGTAATTAGTGACTACATTTTGTGACTGATTTTTCAGTCACTAAATTTGCGACCGATTAATGATGAATTTGTGACGCCGTAACGACTATATATAATTAGTCGCGAAGTCGTCACAAATTAGCGACGAATAAAGTCGGTCGTTAAGTCGTCGCATATTAGCGACGAAACAACGACTACAATAGAGAAGTCACTAATTAGCGACAATTTTGTGACCACTGCGGTGGTCACTAAGGGTAGTCACAAGTTAGTCACAAATTTGCGACACTTTTGTGACTCTGAACGGCCTGTATGAAAGTGTCACAAATCAGTCACAAATATTTATGTCGGTAGCTATGTCGGCAATAAAGTCAAGTGGGTGGACACGTGATTAATGCGGTTGGTCCTTCAAGTAGTCACTAAAGCGTCACTAAATCGTCACAGAAGTGTCACAAATTTGTGACTGCTTTTTAGGAGTCACAAAGTAGTGACTAATTTTTTTCTATATAAGCAACGCACCTCTCCCTCTCCATTTACAACACACCTTTCTTTATCCATTCCTAACAAACCTCTCTCCCTTAAATCAGAAGAAAAAAATCCAAAAAAACCAAAAAATCCGAGAAAACAAAAACCAAAAAAATCCAAGAAAACAAAACCAAAAAAAAAAAAAAATTCAAAATCACGAAAAAACCCACAAATCCGAAAAAAACCCAAAAATTATGTTTAATTCTAATCGAGAGTGGATGTACAACCGAATTGATCCTCGCACAAATAATATCGCAGATGAATTTTTGGTGGGGATACAACATTTCTTGGAGTTCGCATCTACCCAGTATTTGTCAGTTACAGGTGGAGGTATGTTATACTGCCCTTGTGCAAAGTGTAAAAATGATAACGGTTTTAAACAAGCTAAAACTGTTTGGTACCATTTACATAGTAGAGGTTTCATGGAAAACTATTATGTTTGGACGGCACACGGTGAAGATTAGGATGTAACTGGGGCTGGGGTAGGTAGTAGTAGTTATTATGGAAATGATGATTTTAGTAGCGGTAACCAAGAAACAAGTTACGATGGCGGAGGAAGCAGTAGCTATTATGAAAATGCTGATTTTAGTGGTGGTAATGAAGAGTTTAATTACGATGGCGCAAATATTTATGGTGAAATGGTTCATGATGCATTTCGTGGTTCGGTGCCATTTACTGATTATCACCATGAATAGGATCAAAGTGGAAATGATCATGTTTATGCAGAACCTACCCATGACGCGAAACAGTTTTACGACATGTTAGCTGCAGCAAATACGCCATTGTATGATGGTTGTCGTGAAGGTCTCTCGCAGTTATCATTAGCAGCTCGGCAGATGAACATCAAGGCAGATCACAATTTAGCTGAAGTTTGCATGGATTCAGTGGCAGAAATGATGACGGAGTATTTGCCGGAGCCTAATAATGCAACTGGTTCTTTCTATGAGACGGAAACGTTGATGCGGAAGCTAGGATTGCCGTTCCATACATATGATGTATGTGTAGATAATTGTATGCTCTTCTGGAAAGATGATGCGCAGTTGGACCATTGTAGGTTTTGTGAAAAACCGAGATACAAGGCAAGTCGGGGGCGAACTAAAATACCGGTCAGCAAGATGTGGTATCTACCCATCACTGACAGATTAAAGAGGATGTACCAATCCGAGAGGACTGTAGCGTCGATGAGGTGGCATGCTGAACACCAGACAGAAGATAGAAAAATGGTTCACCCATCTGATGCGGAAGAGTGGCAAAATTTCAATAAAAAGCATCCACAATTTGCAGAGGAAACGCGAAACGTGCATTTGGGATTATGCACCGACGGTTTCAATCCTTTTGGAATGTCCAAAAACCATTCATTGTGGCCGGTGATCATGACACCGTACAACTTGCCTCCGGATATGGCGATGAAAAGGGAGTATCTGTTTTTGACGATTTTGAATTCCGGACCAAATCATCCACGAGGAAGTCTTGATGTTTTTCTCCAACCATTGATCGAGGAGTTAAAGGACTTATGGAATCATGGAGTTGAGGCGTATGATGTGTCGTTAAATCAAAACTTCAACATGAAATTTGTTCTCCTATGGACAATAAGTGATTTTCCGGCGTATGGGATGTTATCGGGATGGACAACACATGAAAATTTAGCATGTCCACTTTGTATGAGTGATACAAATGCTTTCTACTTGCCGGCTGGTAGGAAGACGTGTTGGTTTGACAATCATAGAAGATTTCTACCAGACAATCATCCATTACGAAAGAATAAAGTTAATTTTCTTAAGGGAAATAGCGCATTGGACGAGTGTCCACCTGCAACGTTGACGGGTGAACAAGTATACCAGCGTATACTAAATACCGGGGCACCTAAAACATCAGAATGCGGCGGAAATGGGCATGAGACTAAACCTGGCGGTTATGGGAATTGGCACAACTGGCATAAAGAAAGCATATTTTGGGAGCTTCCGTACTGGGTTGATCTGAATCTACAAAGCTGTTTGGATGTGATGCATATCGAGAAGAATGTTGAAGATAACATCATGAATGTTAAAGACAGATCGAAAGACAATCTCAAGTCAAGAGTATATGTCGCAACGTTCTGTGCTAGGAAGGAATTGCATCTTGATGCTCGTGGGAACGCCCCATTTCCGATTTGGAGACTAACAACAAAAGCAAAAGCTACCTTACTACAGTGGGTCAAAAATGAAGTTAAGTTTCCAGATGGATATGTGTCAGATTTAGCAAGTTGTGCAGACATCAAAGGTGGAAAGTTTTCAGGAATGAAAAGTCATGACGCCCATGTTTTTATGGAACGCTTGCTTCCCTTCATATTTGCAGAACTTCTCCCGCGTAATGTTCACCAAGCAATATCAGGTACTTTTATATTACAATCATCATTCTATTAATTGGTATTGGATAATGATTTAAATGTTGGACTTATATAAAGAAATTGAACTGCAGCACTTGGAGCATTTTTCCGTGATCTAAGTAGTAGATCATTGGATAAAAGCCGCCTCCTAGTTTTGAAGGAAAACATTGTGATGATTATCTGTAATTTGGAAAAAATCTTTCCACCGTCTTTCTTTGATGTGATGGAGCACCTTCCTATCCATCTACCATATGAAGCACAACTTGGCGGTCCAGTGCAATATAGATGGATGTATCCGTTTGAAAGATTTTCTGGACATTTGAAACGCTTAGCGAAGAACAAAAGATATCCAGCGGCATCCATTGTGCATGCGTACATGAAGGAGGAGATATCTTACTTCTCAGAACACTACTTTCCGCCACAAATTTCTACAGCTAGAAGAAGAAGGTAATTATTAATTTACATTCACTTGTTTGTTACTTACATATGCTTCTCTTCCAATAACTTTACAAGACATGGTAATGTTTTAGGGCTTCTCGGTATGACGAATGTGAAGTGCCCGTATACAATGTAGATGTACCAGATATATTTAAGGAAGTGGGTCGTCTAAGTGGCCAAAGTAATGATTTGTGGTTCAGAGATAAGGAATATAAGAGCGTTCATGCGTATGTTTTGCGTAATTGTGAGTATTTCCGGCAGTTTGAGAGGTAATTGTGATTCATCCCAAATGATGTATAACATATTTATATAATTTTTCATCCTTATGTTTTAGTCGTGTTTTGGCAACACAGCATGGTCGATGCACAAATTCGATTGGAAAATTCAGACCTAACTGATGAGGAGGTCAGAGCGAAAATAGATGACGAATTTCACATGTGGATCTACCAATATGTATGTACTTTCTATGAGTTAATTATTAAATTCTTCTTACGCATATCAAGGATTGGAAAACTTTATCAATCGATCGACGCAGGTGAATGCAACGAGACATGAACAACATTTTCCACTATGGGTTTACGATATAGTCGACGGTCCTCTAAACAAGGCAACTGAATGGCCCATGTATTTTACAAGGGAGTATATGTTTCACACCGAGGATCACGAAAAAGACAGGAAAACAATGAATTATGGGGTATGTGTTAGAGGGCAAAATTATTCTGAAGCGTCTGTGGAAGATGATTATTATGGAACCGTAGAAAAGATTATCGAGCTCACATATCCCGGATCGTTGAATTTGAAGATCGTATTTTTCCAATGTAAATGGTTGGACCCTACTCCTCACATAGGGACGAGAAAGAGCTCGGCAGGTGTTGTCGACGTCCTTAAAACTGGGAAATATCCAAACTACGAACCATACATATTGGGTATGTTTTCATCATCCAAATTATTGATTATATATATATTTGTTTGTGTGTTTTTATTAATCAAATAATTAATTAATGTCAGGATCCCAAGCTGATCAAGTGTGTTATCTGACATACCCAAATACGAAACGTCCTTGGAAAGTGTGGCAATCTGTTTTGAAAGTAAATCCAAGAAGTCGTGTTCAAGGGAAGTATAACGAGAAAGAGGTCGTTATTTTGCAACAAACTTATGATGAGGGATTAACGTCTACCGTTGATGAAATCAATGTCGATTCTTTAGTTGATTGCGCACAACCAATGGAACACATCGATTTTGAGATTGGAGACGATGATCCAGAAGATGAGTTTCAATGTAATTTATAATCTTCAGACGATGACGATGAAGTTTGAACCATGATTCAAAATTATATGTAACATATTTGTGTGATTGTGTTAGAGGTCGTTATTATCCAAGTGTGTTTAGTTATTTCCACGATTTTTAAAAAAATTATGTAATATATTTGTGTGATTGTATTTTACAATTTCGGTAATTTAATTTGTTAAGCTATCAGACTACTGATTTTAACCAAGGAAACCAAAATTATATTTTTTTTGGGTTTGATCACATATATATAAATTTTAATGTATCCATATACCGATTGAACACAATGGCACAACGGTTTAACACTTACTATAAATGCATAGGTATCCGGGTTTGAACCTACTTGAACCACACTTTTTTGTTTTTAATAAAATTTGATCATGTATATATAAATTTTAATGTATCCATATACCGATTGAACACAATGGCACAACGGTTTGACACTTACTATCAACGCATAAGTATCCGGGTTCGAACCTACTTGAACCACACTTTTTTGTTTTATTAAAAATTGTGACTACCTGCCAAATTAGTCAGTAATAGCCACTACTTTGTGACTAATTAACGACGCCTAAAAATATTGTGACTACTTTGCAACTCTTTACCCACGCTTTTTTTAAGTTTTGCATTTAAATCAATACATTGTAAGTTTCCCAAAATATATGATTACAACTATTTCGATGATACAATAAAACAGACAATCAATGAATGCATTTGAAATTATTGGGAGTTTTAATGGACGAAAGACTGTTTTGTATTTAGGGTTTCATTTCCTACTACTAACAATGTGTGACAAATTAGTCACAAAATAGCTACTATTTTGTGACTAATTTACGACGCATAAAAATATTGTGACTACTTTGCAACTGATTACCCACGCTTTGTTTTAAGTTTTGCATTTAAAATCAACACATTATAAGCTTCTTTGTACTTTGTTTCGTTTTTACAATGTATATAAACTCAAATGCTAATAGTAAATTTATTTTAGGGTTTTTCAAAAACCAAAATTCATTTTCTAACTCCACAAGTGAATTAGAATGAAACACATATAATTTTAATCTAAGATTTGAAAATTTTGTGTTCTTTCCCAAAATATATGATTACTACTATTTTGAAGATACAATAAAACAGACAATCAAGGAATGCATTTGAAATTATTTGGAATTTTAATGGACCAAAGTCTTTGGTCCAAATGTTTAGGGTTTAGGGTTTCATTTGCTACTACTAACACTGTGACAAATTAGTCACAAAATAGCCACTACTTTGTGACTCACTTGTGACGAATTTATGGGCCTACAGAACCAAATATTTGGGCTTAAAGCATGCAAATGGTTTCCCACGTCTTATTGACGAATTAGTGACTACACAGAAAACAAAAGGAAATCAAACCAATTCCCAAATTCATTTCGCACAAACCCTAAAAAAAAAATTCTCTCTTCTCCTCTACACGATTCGACTCTTTCATCGAATCTTCCGATTTCTCCACAAAATCTTGCGTTTATTGTTCGATTATCTCTTAATCGTTTCTTCTCCATCTCTCTGTATCGAATCATCTTTTCGATTCGATCCCTCAGTGAAGAAATCGATCCGATTCTTCATCTCTCAAACCCTAAGCCTCTGATTCTCTCCATCTTCAAACACAACCACTAATCTTCATCTCTTTCTTTCAATCATTCGAGACTCTACTCTGTCGAAACCCTATACCGACATCCTTACCCTAAACCAGATTGAACGACTTATTTGATGGCGACCACAAGAATAGGGGCTCCACAAGGGCGACGTCAGGGAACCGGAAGAGGCGGTGGAAGAGGCGGAGGTGGCGGTGAAAGAGGCGGTGGTTCTCAAAAACCCTCAAAGAGTCCTTGATATGCTCAAATTTACCCTGAGCTACTCTCTCAAATTAAGAGGTCAATTGTAGTAGGGGTCGAATCACTGGGAGTCAAATCAAACGATAGGAATAGTGACTTCAAATTCGGCTAAGTAAAATAATATAAAATAAAGACAAAAGCAAATTGAAACAGAGAAAGATTGTTGATTTAAAATTCAATTAAACAAAGTGCTAGGCTTTTGGGTAATTCTCAGGATGAATCAGAATTGCAGGTTAAACAAAATCAGGATTTAATTAAGAACCGTTCTAGAACTTGGAACACTAATGTATAATTAACCAACTGTCGTTGCGAAAACTAACTATGTCTAAACCCTAGAAAACCAAATTTCTTTGCGAATTCAATCAATTTAAACAAGCATTAAATTCAAGTCCAATTTGTTCACAAAATCCCTAAACCAAATTTCTTTGCGAATAAGTAATTTTGCTCACCTAAAATCTAGTTCTGGCTGATCAATTACACTTTCGTGTCAATCTATCAACCTAAGATAGCTAATTTAGAGTGATCAATTCTAAATCAGAGTTCAAGCAATCTAGGTGAAGAACCTAACAGATAATCCTAACAAGTGAGTTTACCCTAACAATTCATCATCATTCCATTCGAACTACCCTAAACCTAACAAGCAAACTACTCAGACATGGCAGCAAAGCAAATCATAACTGAATAATAATGCATAGAGAAAGAGAATAAGAACAATAGGGTTCGAAGAATCTCAAAGTAATGAAGTAAATTTGTCTCCCTAAAAACCCTAAAAATCTCTCTCTAAATTTTGTTAAGTAAAATCTAAAAGTTATGATCTAAAAACCTAAAATAAACTATTTATAGAGGTAAAACTCGTGGTGGGCTTCTATGACGGTCTATTGCTGCTTTCGGCCCATTAACTGGCGAATTTCCTTCTTTAAAACGTATTTAGGTCGGTTTCTGCGCTGGCCTGTCGATCGATCGTCTATGTGTATGTCGATCGATCGGCTTCAATGTAGCTGTCGATCGATCGTCCTTCTTGGTGCTGTCGATCGACAAGCTGCTTCATATCAACTTCTTTTCTTGCAAAATCCGGCTCCAACCTTGTTTACGTTCCAAAATGCACCGTATTCACCATATAAGCTCCTCACGTGTAATAACCTGTTAAGACACTAAAAAGACTCGAAATACAACGAAAAGACTCGATAAAAGGACTTATATCATGGTCGAAAACCGGTAAAAACCATGATATATCAGTCCTGCTGGTGGCGGTGGTTCTCGTGCAGGCGCGAAGGATGATGGGAAGCGTACTACTGCAGACAGTGGTTCTCCGCCACTCTCAAAAGCATATGGGAAGCGTCCTGCTGCAACTTTTGGTTCTCAATCTGTCTCAAAGACTCAAGACAAGGATCTTGCTCCTGCCAGTGGTACTAAGAGACTCGCGGTGGCTCGAGGAGCAAATTTAGCCGGACAAGACAACGACGCAGCTTCACCAACTAGACGAGTTAGGTTAAACAGTGGTCAGACTTCTTCAAGTAACTCCAACCGTCAGCATACGACTCCTTCTCAGGGTGCGCCGACGTCTCAAGGGACTGTCTCAGTCTCTTGGACTAGGGATGTAAAACTTCAGTACCCTCCTTTATCAAACCGCCCTGCTCCTCCATCGTTTCGTCTATCTCTAGAACTCAATCTCAATCTCCAACCAGGTAGTCGGGAGATTGAGATGGAAGATGAGGAAGAGGAAGAAGTTGAGGAAGATGATGAGGAAGGTGGTGATGACGAGGTTGAAGACATGGAAGTTCAGTACGAACATGTTGTTCAGCAGGAACCAGAAGGGCAAGACTACCAGCAGCTTTTGGATGACGTTTTGGCTCTTCCAGGTCGTCAAACTCTGCCTCTCCTCAGTCGCGTTCCCACAGTCGGAAAGAGTATTTGGTAAGTTGATTTCAATCCTTACTATGTCTTTTATTTTTGTAAATGTGTAGTTTATGTGTTGTATTGGTTTGTTTTAGTTTGCATCGATGTATATGCCTCTCATTCTTGTTAACTGGTTATTTGCTAGCTAAGTTATTTGCTAGTTTGCATCGATGTATCTGCTAGCTAAGTTGTTTAACTGTTTTTATCTTTTTGCTAGGTTTACTCGAGACAAAGGCAAACTTACTCGTGTCATCGCTGGAATCTTTCGTCACAAGTTTGATGGGCCTTTCTACAGCTGGACTGTCACACCTATCGACAAGCAAGAAAGATATTTCAGAACTTTTGCGGTAATCATTTCTGCCTCACACACTTTCCAATTATGTTTCAATTATAGATGCTTAACTATGTTTTTTACTATGTAGAGCAAGTACAATTGGGAGTTAGGGATCACTGAGCTTGTTAGGTCTCATTTCAACAAGATTGCGACAAAGCGGATGAGGGGAATTATGAGTCAGGCTAAGAAGAAGGGGGTCAGGCCAACCCGGACTCGGTCTGGAAAGAGCTTGGGCCGTACATGATTAGGTAACCAAGCTATTGGAAGCCGGGACCATCGAAGAAGTCCGGTACCCAGAGTAGCTTGCCAATCCGGTGGTCGTTAAGAAAAAGAATGGAAGCTGGCGTGTGTGCGTGGACTTCACCGACCTAAATAAGGCTTGTCCAAAAGATAGTTTTCCTTTACCACACAACGACCGCATCGTCGAAGCCACGGCCGGAAAGGAACGCCTAGTCGACAAGATGTTCTCTAGTCATCTCAGAGATACCATGGAGGTATACATTGATGATATGCTCGTAAAATCGTAACAAGCGGTCGACCATGTCGGACACCTTTGGGAGTGTTTTGCTATTCTAAACCAATATGGCATGAAGTTAAAACCTTCTAAATGTTCGTTCGGCGTCACGTTGGGTGAGTTTCTCGAATATGAAGTCACAAAACGAGGCATCGAAGCAAATCCGAAGCAAATTTCTGCGATCCTCGACCAGCCATCGCCAAGGAACAAAAGAAAGGTGCAACGCCTATTAGGTCGAATAGCCGCCCTGAATCGCTTCATATCTCGTTCAACAGACAGGAGTCTCCCTTTCTACCAACTCTTGCGCGGAAACAAGACTTTCGAATGGAACGATAAATGCGAAGGAGCATTCCAAGAATTGAAATCTTACCTCACGACCCCGCCAATCCTGTCAAAACCTGAGCACGGAGAAATTCTTCTCCTTTACGTATCCGTCACCAAGGCCTCGGTAAGCGGCGTGCTCGTAAGAGAAGACCGCGGTGACCAGACCAATTTTTTATGTGAGCAAAGCCCTGGATGGCGCGAAAAGCAGGTACCCAACTCTGGAGAAATTAGCCCTGGACGTCGTGATGTCGGCACGAAAACTCCGACCATACTTCTAGTTGTATACAATCGCAGTCATGTCGACCCAGCCTCTACGAACGATACTACATAGCCTCAGTCAGTCAGGTAGAATGGCCAAATGGGCAGTCGAGTTGAGTAAGTACGATATCGAGTATCGAAACCGCATCAGTGCCAAGTCACAAGTTCTAGCCGATTTCGAGTATCGAAACCGCATCGAGTATCAAAACCGCATCAGTGCCAAGTCACCCAGTGCAAGAAGAGTGGAGTCTCTACATAGATGGGTCCTCGTCCCGATATGAGTCAGGCATCGGTATAAGACTAGTCTCACCGAACAAAGAAATCCTCGAGCAATCCTTCCCTCTCGAATTTTGAGCCTCGAACAACGAGGCCGAATAGGAGGCCCTCATAGTCGGGCTACGCTTAGCAAAACAGATCGGAGCAAAGCGAATTCACGCCTACAGCGATTCGCAACTCGTAACTAATCAGCTCAATCTCGATTACGTCACCCAGGACGAGCGGATGAGTGCCTACCTCAAACTGGTTGAAAGCCTACTTAGGAACTTTGACAGCTTTATCATAACAAATATCCCCCACGCAGAAAATTTAGAGGCCGACGCCCTCGCAAATCTAGCAACAAGCTCCGACCCAGACTTTCGTTGCATTATCCCAGTCGAAACAATTACAACCCTAGAATCGAACTGGTTCGAGGAACAAGCAGATTCAACATCATCGATTACGAGGAATCCGACCATCCCGAACCAAGCACGGAATCAAAACCAGGCACCTCCGTAGAAGTTGCCGCCGACCCAATTAGAAAACCAGACTGGCGTACCGAAATCATCGACTACATCTCAGCCTGAATCGTACCCAAGGATAAATGGACAATGCGCCGACTCAAAACCCGCGCCGCCCATTATATCCTGCTCGAAGACAAACTTTTCCGCTGGGACGCGGCCGGCGCCCTCCTCCAGTGTGTGGTCAGAGAACAGATTTATCTGATTATGGCAGAAAGTCACGGGGGTGAGGGCGGAAATCATTCCGGAGGACGTACCTTAGCGGTAAAAATTAAGAAACTTGGTTTCTACTGGCTGACCAAGATGACGGACTGCGCCGCCCATACCCGACGTTGCAAAAAATGTCAACGCCACGGCCCCATGATTAGCTCGCCAACCGAGCCACTTACAACGGCCGCGTCGGCCTATCGTCAAGTCCTATGAAAAGCGTTACGTGCTCGTAATGGCGGACTACTTCACCAAGTGGGTCAAAGCCATGGCTTTCGCCATGATACGGGCTACCAACGTCCAGGATTTTGTTTGGAAAAACATCATTTGTCGGCACAACCTCCCTTACAAAATCGTCGCCGACAACGGCTCAAAGTTCATCGCCAAAACATTAGAAGATTTATGCGCAAAATGGAAGATACAGCTTAACAAGTCGACCCCAAGGTATCCACAGGAAAACGGGCAAGCGGAAACTACTAACAAGGCCATAATCGCCGAATTAAAAAACCGTCTAGACGATAAGAAAAGCGTATAGGTAGTTGAGCTCAACGGCGTCCTCTGGTCGTTCCGAACGACCCCAAGGCAATCCACGAACCGGACGCCTTTCTCCTTAGCATATGGGATCGAAGTAATGGCTTCGGCTGAAGTTAACGTCAACAGCCTCTGACGTGTAATGATGACCCAAAATTCCGACCTCAATGACTGTATGCTGATTGATAACCAAAACTTCATCGAAGACGAACGCGACCAAGCCCTTCTTCGTGTGCAAAATTATCAACAAGTCGCTACTCGTCTCTATAACATACGAGTACGGAATAGAAGTTTTCACGTCGGTGACCTCGTTCTACGCAAATTCTACGAGAATACTGCAGAGTACAAGGCCAGAAAACTTGGTGCAAACTGGAAAAGGCCGTATCAAATCTCCAATATTGTCCGACCAGGAGTTTACGAACTCATGACCATGGACGACGCGATGATTCCGCGCTCATGGAACTCCATGTCGCTTAAACGCTATTTTTACGACCCGCTCCCGACGTCGCTGTACACATCCTGGATGCCACCCCAAGTCTAATCTGAACCCCGAATCCGAACAGAGAATAGTCTACCCCTTTAGAGGAAAAAAAACGGTCTAAACGAACTAAGACCTAACTTGATCCCGACCAAACGAGTACGTAGGCAGTCTCTCCGGAGACCCAGCTGAGGAAAAAAAAAGCGAACTACGACCTAGCTTGATCCCCTACCAAACGGGTACGTAGGCAATCTTTTCGGAGATCCAGCTCGGAAAAAAAAAAATTGGCCTAACCCTTATGGGCTCTGCCATCAATGAACTACGATCTGGCTTGATCCCAACCAAACATGTACGTAGGCAGTCTCTTCGGAGATCCAGCTGTAGCATTAAAACAACCTCAAAAGTTATCCTATGAATGTCTAAGTTTTAAGCCGACCACAGTCGCGTACCTAGTCACATGACGGACCAATGACAGGTTACCGACCTCAAAAACTGTCCTATGAATGTCTAAGTTTTAAGCCGACCACGGTCGTGTACCTAGTCACATGACGGACCTATAACAGGTCACCGACCTCAAAAACTGTCCTATGAATGTCTAAGTTTTAAGCCGACCATAGTCACGTACCTAGTCACATGACGGACCAACGGCAAGTCACCGACCTCTAAAATATATCCTATGAATGTCCAAGTTTTATGCCGACCACAGTCGCATTCTCGGTCACATGATAGACTAAAGATAGGTCACTGACCTTAAAAACCGTCATATGAGTGTTCAAGTCATAAGCCGACCACAGTCGCATTCTTGGTCACTTGACGAACTAGCGACAGGTCACTGACCTCTAAAAACTTATTTCTTTAAAATTTTATTACAGTCGGAAAACTTTTTCGTGATCTATAAACGTATACTGAGGATTCCGACCTAGCCTCATAAACACGAACGAAGGAAAATAAATATATATTAACAACAGCTAGACTCCCACGAACCCGGCAAAAGGAGAACAACGAAATTAAAAAGATAAGTTCAAATCAAAAGCAAACAAAGGCCACAGAGGACTGGAAAGCTAAAGAAGCAAAGAGAAAAAAACAACATTCTTAAAAAGGCCACATATGGCCTAGTCATTTTTAGAAGAATGGAAAAGACGGTCAAGTTCCTCATTCGTAGAAGCATCAACCGCATCGACCTCTCCGCTCTGACGACCCTCGCCTTGAGCGCCCTCTCCGTCCGGAGGAACTTCAACGTCTTCACCTGCAGGCACATCTTCACGATTCGACCGTGTACGACTTCCCTCTCCAAAATCGAGCTGGAAATATGACAAGTCGAGAAGAGTCTGATTGGCCACGAGAGTCACCAGATAGTCTTCAGGCTTAGCAACTTCCACAACAAGACCGTCGAATTCCTCATTCATACCCTTCAGGTCGGCCAAGAGTTTTTCGATTTTCTCCTCGGGAACGGCGATCCTATCCACTCTCAGGCCGGCATAGAGCTCAAGAGAGTAGTTCACTTGGTTAATGAGAAAGTTTAGACGATTAACCTCCTCGGCGTCAACCGAACATTGATAAAGGTAATCAAGACGACCCTCATATCTTATCCTCATCTCACTCAAAGCTTTGCCGATCATCGTCTGGATGGTCCTCTGAACAACGTCCATCCCTACAGCCTTGAGCTTCTCGTTCTCCCCTTTCAGAAGCAGGATCTGGGCGTCCTTCTCGTTCCTCTCACGCTCCAGCTGGTCGCGCAACATTCCAAGCTTGTTGCCCGCCACCTTCTCCCGTCCTCTTGCACTATCGGCCTCCTCGGTCATCTCCTTAGAAATCTCCACTTGTCGATCCAATTTCCCTTTGAGGGCCTCGACCTCCGAGGTCAGCTTTATGATCCTCAGCTCGGTTTTCTCCAGACGAGTAGCCATAAAGTTGACATGAGAAACGGCCTAAAAGAGATTACGGTCAGAACCATGCGTTATACAGAAAATGAAGTATCAAGAGAAGTTGAGTTTAGTAAACCGACCCGAATAAGCTCCTCGGCATAGAGGGTGTAGACCGGCTTGTCAACGAAGTCGAGAGTGGGGTCGTATTGGCGAAGATAACCTTGAACACAGCGCAGAAACTCCGCACATTTCTCAGGGACGTCAGAAATGTGTTTTGCGTATCGTCAAACTGAAAGGTAAACTGAAAGTCGAAAGTCGACAGGTCCTCGGTCTCCTCAAACTCTTCCCCCATGGTTGGAATACCGGAGCTGGCTAGTTCAATTAACTTTGATCTCATGTTCACATGGCCCTTGCCGACCCCCTTTCCGAAAGTTCCCCCCCTTTGCCTCTTCGCTGGAGTAATAGCGGAGGACGGTTTCAAGGAAGAAGTTTCAATGGCCCTTTTCCCGGCCTTCTTGTCGTACTTGGAAGCCGATCCGGGGCCATGAGTCCGTTGGACTTGCTCCCCAGTGTACTTGACAACTTTTCTCTCAGGCTTCACCATCTTCTCGACCTGAGTTTTTGCTTTTTTCGATCTCGGCTTCCGATCCTTGGGAATGCGAAAAGTATAAGGACAAAGAAGAGCTAGTGGGAGATTAAGACGACTTAAACCTCCAGAGTTAGCAATCTCCCGAGCAGAAACATTCGAAGAACCAAATGAAAAATTACATGTGTTAACACGCTGAGAACACCTCTGAGCTCTTTGTTCCAAAAGTTCTAGCCAGTTTTGCTCTCCGCGCTTCTTGAGAACAAGGAGAAGATTGTCGATACTCTCAGGAGGAGGACGGGTACAGGTCCAGTACGGTCCTGCAAAACAGATGAAAGATTTAGAGGTCAGGACGAAAATTCAGAATCGATCTCACAAAAGCCAAAAACTCAACTATGTCAAATGTTCCAGCTCGCTCAAAAAGGAAACTCCAAAGTTCCAACTGAGGCCTCGGATATCCGGACATAAAAATAACTGGCTTCTCAGTCCGTGCTTTTAGATCCGACCCTAGTCAGAAGACCAAGGTGAGGGAACCACGACGAGTAGTAACGCCCAGACCGACCCTTCCGCTTAAACTGAACCATCTCCTCAAAATCCAAGCAATTCACCGACCTACCGATCTCAGCAGTGAGGTTAGGACGGTAATGATATTCCGAATTGCCGCGTGCGTAAGCTGAGAGATGGCGATTAGACGCATATGACAGTATTCGATCAGAAGCTTTGGCAATGGAAACCACAACGCACTAGCGTTGAAGAATGATTCATACAGACATAAGAAACCATCCGGAGGAGTCCAAGGACGATCGTACGTGGTCGGGACCAGGATGTCTTCCTCGGCGATCAATAAATTCCGACCACGAATCATATCTCGGATCGTGTCGGCCGTCGATAGTGTGGGTATATTATCGATCGGAACCAATTCACTCTGACCCAGTCCAGGACCAAGGGGATTCTCCGGGTCAACCCTGATTGGAGAATGAAGATGTTCATACTCGACTTTATGTTCATCCTCCCCCTCGCCGTCCTCTTCCTCCTCTTCGGGTTCGGAATCCGGATGATCGGATCCCTCTCCAGAACCGGCCTCATCTTCTCGATCGAAAGGGTTAGCCCGAGCTGGATGATCAGTCGATCCCTCGTCGGAGGAATCGTCGTCGTGACTGGAAATAGCAATCAACTCAACCGGAGGATCAGCCCAGACCACGGATTGAGGAGTATGGTCGGCAGTGGACGCTTTGCGCATCGACCTCCTCACAAGCTTTGTAGAATCGACCTAGACATCTCGCTAATAAAATTAAGGACAGAAGAAAATAAAAATCAGTGTGGAACAAGAGAGAATGATTTACCTCCGAAGTAGTTTTTTTTTCCAGCGAAAGCGAAGTTATGACAATGAGAAGAGGAGACATCTTTTTATAGCCAAGGGGTCGGAAGCCAAAGCGTCGCGCCTTGGAAGACGAATCATCATATTTATGGGCGACCACTCACATGCCGATCCCACTCATGGGCCTGAAAACACTTGGGCCTAAGAAGAATCTCATGTCATATGAACCATCAGATCAAATGGACTCTGGGGGGGGGGTTACTGATGGGCATGGGTTTGACACCCAAAACAAGCTCATGACATATCAAGTTCCCTCTAAACTATAGTTTAGAAGCATAGTTACTTTATGAACTATAGTTGTATTTAGACCTAAATACTGGTACTATATAAAGGGGTGTCTCATCATTTGATATGACAACTCAGGTAACTTCCTAATTATTGAGAGCAATTAATATATAGATTTTCTAAAGTATTACTTGACACCGTTTTTATGACCTGAATTCTTTCTTATTGAATAAAAAATCTCGACCTCCGAAATATCAAATCTTATCCGAACTCGGAATTAACAGATACTATAATATTATACTCATGAAAGAAAGAAATATCATGCAATGCGATCTATAAGGATATTTGACGTTCATTTATCATGGACGGTAGAATTTTACTGTCTTCTTCATACCTTACCTAACTCTATTTTTAAATACATTTCTTTCATTGTCTAACACATAGATTTATTTCCCACTATTGTATTATTCTTTCATTCGGTACAAATCTTATGTTTTTCTTATTGGTTTTAAATACACTATAAGATAAGTAATATTTACACTTTTTACTGTTAGTCAAACAAATTTGTCAGTTGTCACACATTTACAGTAAAATACCAAATTGTACTTTCAGAATTAAATTAGTGGCTTTGCATATTTAACATTTTTTATTTGTCAATTTAGATATATTTCATGTAAATCCATTGGAATCGAATTGAGAGTTGTCGATGGAACTTCCATCATGGAAGAAAAATTGTATTCTTCAGAAAACAAAAAAATTAGACAGGTGGGTGAATCATATTCTATACCATATTGAAATGACCCAAACAAAAATGTCAATCACTTATTAAAGTGAAATAAAGAGAATATACTTCTAAAGAGAATATTTATATATGGAACAAAATTTATTTTCTTAGTTTGGGTGAATTTTTAGTTTCATATGCAGAACTTTTAGACGAATTAATTAGCGTCATTTGTGTAACTAATCTATTAGACCAACTATAGAGAATTCTAAATCTGATTTACAACGATCTTTATAATTTGATAGATTAAACCACCTAACTTCATCTTCGTCCAAACAATAAGTAATGCTGATAGATGCAAATTGTGTTAGATATTCAATGGTCAAATGTACAAGTAGTAAGCACATGATAACTGGATAAATAACATAATGCATGTTCGTTTGCCTGCCGCGCGCGGCTGTCAAACGAACAGACCTATAATAATGCCTGTCAGAAATGAACTGAGGAAATAAACGAGTGATAAGAGACTTATAACAACATTTTAAACTAAGGATGACTAAAATAGAGTTGGCAAGGCATTCAATAAACTACAGAGAGAGCGAATTCTTACTCGAGAAGTGTTTATGATGTGTGATAAGATGGATTTGGAAAAAACTCTTCAGTAGTGTTATGAACTTAAATTCTTTCAAAGAGCAAATCTTATATCTTTTCAAATATTTGGGAGCTAAGTTTTCGGTCAAAGAGAAAACTTTTATTTCTGCATATCAAGGTAAAAGCAAGTGATCTCCATTTAGAGAACGATAAAAGTAGATAGTAGTCATGATTCAAATGACGTGTCATACCCGCTATGTTAGTCGTGTCGTAAGGTCAGCGTCGTAGAGCCGTGTCAGACAAAAGGCATAAGAAGACAAAAATGATAGGTGAAAAGCACTAGTGTGAACCGTACCGAGTCAAATCCATAAATTTAAACTTGGAACAACTAAGGATACGTATGTAACGCCTGTGAACCAAAAAGTAAATTTTTTTGTGGGTGTCATTCGACACTAGCTTTGACTTTGGTGGGTGTCGAGTGATACCAGAAGGGTATTGATCTACACCAACTTTAGTCGGTTCGGCCGGTTCGATTTAAATCGTTCGGTTGGGCTGATTGGGTTATGGAAACCCTTTGGGTTGCATTTATAAGTCGAGCAGCCTTCGTTTTTGTGTGGAGAAAAACGTGAAAAGAGACCAGAGTTGAAAGTTGTTCATGAGAAAGAATTTTTGTTTGTGTGGTTCGTTAGGCTCGGTTTCAGGCAAAGGAACGGAAAGGGCTTTCGCTTGTGGTGTTTTTAGAGGAAAAGAAGGAGGAAATCAGAAGGTCTCTCGATGTGCAAGAGGCTGATTTCGGTTCTTTGTCATGTTCCATTCGTTTTCCTATCAAAGCTAAGGTGAGTGTGTGACCATGACTTATCTGGGTGGATGGAGCATTAGGATTCATGGTGATAGGTTTGATTGGATTGATTGATTGTTTGAGGATTGAGTTCATGTGTGTGCACGATTATTTGTGGTGTTTTGTTGACGATTTGATCGCATGTACTCGATTCGTGCAGGTCAGAATCGAACCTGAGAGGAGAAGGTTGATTATAGCGTCGCTGCAAATTGGTGACAATCGACACCAGGAGGGTGACGATTGACACTGGTATTGGTAGTGACGATCAACACCAAGAGGTAGTGTCGATCGACACTAACCTATGGGGTGACGATCGACACCAACCTATGGGGTGATGATCGACACTCGAGCCTGTTTTAACGTGATGTTTGTTTTGTGATTGATTGTGTGTTGCTTTGTGTTTTATCGAGCATGTGTGTATAGTCAAGTAGATGGGATGACCGCCTCACTGAGTATTTATGATAATACTCATGCATCTCATTTTTTTCCATGTGATGCAGGTAAAGGCAAAGTGTGACCGTGGAATTATGACTATGAGGAGGAGGATGATCTAGAGTCTTGTTTTCGTGTTGTTTAAGTTCTTGTTTAGAATTGCCAGCTAGGTTGTTGGTTAGTTCTGGAATTGTTCGAATTTGAATAATTGGTTATTGAGTATTGGTTTAAAATGGTTTGGTTTGTGTTGATTTCCGCTGGTTTGGTTGGTTGTTTGCTTGGATGTTAAGGATTGATATTTATGGGAATGTTAATCCGAGTCCAAGGATTAATTGAATTATTTAAAAAACAAGACGGTTTAGGTTGTTTCAACATAGTCCAGTATTCAAGTTTGGATAGGTAAAAGTCTATAAATACTCTCCTAATCCACTTCATAAAACCTAATATGAACTTGGCTCTAAAAATACACTGAACCAATTTTTCTTTCGAGGTTAAGGCTTAATCACTTTGTATCTTAGTTTTATTGTAGCTGTTTAGGGTTGCTTCTTGGCCATCTTTCTCTTTAAAAACTATATTTTTTGTCTGTCTCATCTTTATTTTTTAAACCAAATTGTCATGATACAACGCGGACCAATCCTTATACGACTTACGTCAATTTTTTTAATTGCTCGTTCTCTAACTTTTTTTTTGTTGCTTTCCACGTCTTTTCGTAGTTTTTCTTCTTCATTTTCATTTTGCTATTTGATGATTTAAATGTTTTAATCTGTGTTTTCTCAATATTTTTTCTTTGTTGATTGCATATGAGTTGATTTCCCAATAATTCTAAATTTTTTAAAAGTTGAAATGTGAAGTAATAAACATCAATTAACAATTATCAATGTTATTTATAGTGACAAAACAACAATGTCGAATTTGTTATAAAAGTCACAAAATGTATATTCACGAAAGTAAGAAAAGAGATGAATGAAAAGGGTAAAATTTAATTTTTGTAGAGCTCATCGTCACTATGGAGACATATTTACTTTTTCTTTTTCCCTCTTATAGTGACAAAAGAAATTTCCCCTCTTATATACAACAGTCTCATCAGAATAACAAAATTATGTCATTCTTATTCTCTTTTTCTTTATATTCTTTACTATACTATTCTTACCAGGTATAAATTTTTCGTTTTTATTTATATTTATCGTTATGATAAGTGTCTATTCTTTTTATAACATAATTAACTTCATTTCCATTTTTTTGATAAACAAAGGCAAAATAGTTGAACTAACCATTTTTATAGAAAAGAATAGTGTGGAAAAAACAAAGAGTGGTAGATGAGGAACTACTACGGCGCCTCTCCTAAGAAAGAGGAATGAAGAAAAGCAAATGGAGAAGGTGTGGAGTGTGGCGGAGGCAGAGACCACGTGCACTCTCTCTTCCTTCTCCTTCATCTGCCATTATTAAGTCTCAAGACCCCACCTTTCCTCCTTCTCTAACTCCAACCTACCCTCTCTAATTCCCTCCAAACTCTTTAAAACCCCTCTCTCTCTCTCTCTCTCTCTCTCTCTCTCTCTCTACTCTTTCCCAATTCCATGATTCTTTGACTCCTCTCAACCGAATTGCTTTGGTACGAGGTTCGTAATTTGTGTTTGTTTCTTGCTTTCGATTTGCTGTTTGGGTTTTGCGTCTTTTGTGATCTCAAGCTGCTTCTGTCTCCTTAATTTCTGATCTACTAATCCGAATTTTACTCTTTGTGTTCGCTAATTTCCATGTGCTAAGTGTTTGCGATTCCAAGTTATCTTGTTTGACAATTGGGGCTGACTTGTTTGTGATTTCAACTTCCTATTGGAGATGGGTTCGTAAAGTTTCGTGCTTTTTAATCATTACTTGTCGTCTAGATCTAAAGGAACTCATTATTGGAAAGGATACTCATAATTGGGTTTCAAGATGCTTTCTAACTTGCAAGATCTTTGCTTATCATTGCCTTTCACTTTTATTCCACCCTGCATCTGTATGAATAATACGAACTTTGGTCCTGTGTATGTTATGTTCTTTCAACTCATTTTGGTAGTATCTCAAACTCTTAGGATAGTATCAATGGCTCTTTTTTGTTTCTTCTTGTACAATTCTTGAGACAATGTTGCTCATCTTTCAGTATGTCCTTATTGCTGTTTTACAGTAACGATGGCCGGCTCTCTTAACGGGTATCAAAGTGCTGTAGTACCCGTTAGAAATCATGTGGCGGTATCTGAAGTCAACGAGTTCTGTAAAGCCCTTGGAGGGAAAAGGCCAATCCATAGTATTTTAATTGCTAACAATGGAATGGCTGCTGTTAAGTTTATACGTAGTGTCAGAACATGGGCTTATGAAACATTTGGTACGGAAAAGGCCATATTATTGGTGGGGATGGCGACCCCTGAAGACATGCGGATCAATGCGGAGCATATCAGAATTGCTGACCAGTTTGTGGAGGTTCCAGGAGGAACGAACAACAACAATTATGCTAATGTTCAGCTTATTGTAGAGGTGAATGCTACTTTTGGGAACTTCTGCTTGTTATACTATCACCCGGAATTATCATGTGCTTGCTCATGAGAAGCTCAACTTTCAGCAAGAAAGTTATTGTCTCTGGAGTTATTTATTCATTCGTCTTTGTCTAAATACTGTGCAGATGGCTGAGGTAACAAATGTGGATGCAGTTTGGCCTGGTTGGGGTCACGCATCTGAAAATCCCGAGTTACCTGATGCCTTAAATGAAAAAGGAATAATATTTCTTGGTCCTCCAGCAGCTTCAATGGCAGCATTAGGTGATAAGATTGGTTCGTCGTTGATTGCACAAGCTGCTGATGTACCCACTCTGCCATGGAGTGGTTCCCATGTACGATTCCTTTAAAGCTGAACTTGTTTATCAGAGAATTCTTGACCTGTTCAAAATGCTGAATTCATATGTTTTCAGGTTAAAATACCTCCTGATTGCAGCTTGGTAACCATCCCCGAGGAAATATATCGACAAGCTTGTGTCTCCACAACTGAAGAAGCGATTGCTAGTTGTCAAGTTGTTGGTTACCCCGCAATGATCAAAGCATCTTGGGGTGGTGGTGGTAAAGGAATTAGGAAGGTCAGCTTGTGTAGATATACCTTTGTACTGTTCAGTCTGCTCTTTTAATTGTAGATCAAGCTGATAAGTGTACTTTAATCTGGTTTGATTTTTAGGTTCACAACGCTGATGAGGTTAGGGCTTTATTCAAGCAAGTTCAGGGTGAGGTCCCAGGCTCACCGATTTTCATAATGAAGGTTGCTTCACAGGTAGGGCTACCTAACTATATCTCTTGATCTGAGCCTAGCTGTATTCTTGTATGGGTCCTTTGCTAGAGAGATTAATTTACTAATGCATGGCTTTTCTTTATATTTCATATGTCTAATCTTTTTGTGTAGAGTCGGCATTTAGAGGTCCAGCTGCTCTGTGACCAGTATGGAAATGTTTCAGCTCTGCATAGCCGTGATTGTAGTGTCCAAAGAAGACATCAAAAGGTTTGTTAGTGGTAATTCTAGATTTGTAATAGTCTGGTTCTATAGAATTACTCTAATTTATTCTTATGTATTTCAGTTTGTTCCCCAATTGAGTTAAACTCCCTATTGATGGAGAGAAATTATTGCATGAGTTCTTACATTGTAGTTTGTATCACAGATAATAGAGGAGGGTCCAATTACTGTGGCTCCGAGAGAAACCACCAAGAAACTTGAGCAGGCAGCTAGAAGGTTGGCGAAGAGTGTCAATTATGTTGGAGCTGCTACTGTTGAGTATCTCTACAGCATGGACACTGGGGAGTACTACTTCTTAGAGCTTAACCCTCGGTTACAGGTTGGTTTCATACCACACTTACTTTTTGTTTTGAATTCTATTGGAAGGTTTGGTCTTGAAAGTGGAAGACTTGTTGACTTGGTGTTTGTCAGGTCGAACACCCTGTAACTGAGTGGATTGCCGAGGTAAATCTTCCTGCTGCCCAAGTTGCTGTGGGGATGGACATTCCTCTCTGGCAAATCCCTGGTATGGCCAGCATCCTTTTTTCAGAGGCGGAGGTTTCTTTTCTAATCCATGCACTTGCGTAATGTAATGTACTGTCCGTTTCACTTTGATTTGTTAGAGATACGACGGTTCTATGGTATGGAACATGGTGGAGGTTATGATTCTTGGAGGAAAACATCTGTCGTAGCCTCCCCTTTTGATTTTGATAAAGCTGAATCTATAAGGCCTAAAGGTCATTGTGTGGCTGTACGTGTGACAAGTGAGGATCCTGATGATGGGTTCAAACCAACCAGCGGTAAAGTACAGGTAATGCGAGATCTGTGGAATGCAATGTTAAAAGTTAATTTTACTGAGAATTTTGTGGGGTAACACTTCTGTGAACTTTGCATCAGGAGTTGAGTTTTAAGAGCAAGCCAAATGTGTGGGCGTACTTCTCTGTCAAGGTAGACATATCTGTAGAGGCTCTGCTATATAACGCGGTTGGCTATGTCTTAAAATCTTACGACTATCTTTTTTACAGTCTGGCGGAGGCATCCATGAGTTCTCAGATTCCCAGTTTGGTAAGTTAAATGAAATATGAGTATCTGGGCTGCTAGGCCAGTTTGTTTCTTGAGTTTACAAATTGAAAGTTCATTTAATCTTCCATTCAGGACATGTTTTTGCATTTGGGGAGTCCAGAGCCCTGGCAATAGCAAATATGGTTCTTGGGCTGAAAGAAATTCAAATTCGTGGAGAAATTAGGACTAATGTGGACTACACGATTGACCTTTTACATGTACCATTCCTTCTTCCTACACAAAAACTTACACTCTGTGTTTGCAATGTACCCTGAAAAAAACATTTCAACTGTTGACCAGGCTTCTGATTACCGGGAAAACAAAATCCACACTGGTTGGTTGGACAGTAGAATTGCTATGCGGGTCAGAGCAGAGAGACCTCCATGGTATCTCTCTGTTGTCGGCGGGGCTCTCTATGTAAGTGCCTATTTCTCAAGATCTCTATCTCTCTTGAAAAGTTTTTATCTGGTGACGAGATGTTCTATTTGTTCAGAAAGCATCAGCGACCAGTGCTGCCGTGGTCTCAGATTATGTTGGTTATCTTGAGAAGGGACAAATTCCGCCAAAGGTACTCCAATATCAATGCTCTCTTTTGTCTTCTTCGTATTGATCTTGTGGCTTACCTTTTCTCTCTTGAGTTGCAGCATATCTCTCTCGTGCATTCTCAAGTGTCTCTGAATATTGAAGGAAGTAAATATACGGTATGCGTCTAGTGTCAAACTTCGACTTTCTTTTCCGCTGCCATATTATTTTTAAACTGAAGATGTAGTTACCAAGGGTCACTAACCTAAACATAACTTTTTCTAGATTGATGTGGTCCGTGGTGGATCAGGAAGCTACAAGCTAAGAATGAATAACTCAGAAGTTGTAGCAGAAATACACACCTTACGTGATGGAGGTCTGCTGATGCAGGCAAGTTCCCTGCCTTTGTTCCATACTACAAAACAGAAACATACATGTGTCACACATTGTAACTGCCTTTAATCTCACCTCCTTGGTTGGTTTTCACAATCATTGCAGCTGGATGGTAAAAGCCATGTGATATATGCAGAGGAAGAAGCGGCAGGAACCCGTCTTCTCATTGATGGAAGAACTTGTTTGCTACAGGTTTCAACTGAATTTTTCTTCCGCCTTTACTATATTACTTAACATTTTTCTAAGCCATTTTAGCATTTATCTGTCATTTTGGCTAATTCAGAATGATCACGATCCTTCAAAGTTGATGGCCGAGACACCGTGCAAGCTGATGAGGTATCTTGTTTCGGATAACAGCAGTATTGATGCTGATACACCCTATGCGGAAGTTGAGGTCATGAAGATGTGTATGCCTCTTCTTTCACCCGCATCAGGAGTTATCCATTTTAAAATGTCTGAAGGACAAGCCATGCAGGTAAAAAAACACAATCCATTGCTAAACAAAAATATGTTTCCTACGGTTTTGTAGAAATTGATTAACCCATCCATTATTTTCTTGACAGGCTGGTCAACTTATAGCCAAGCTTGATCTTGATGATCCTTCTGCTGTAAGAAAGGCCGAACCCTTCCATGGAAGTTTCCCTAGATTAGGGCTTCCAACGGCAATTTCTGGTAAAGTTCATCAGAGATGTGCTGCAACTTTAAATGCTGCTCGCATGATTCTTGCCGGCTATGAGCATAAAGTAGATGAGGTAAACGCAAAATTTTTTTCCTATTTGATCCAACTTTGGTAAAAGATTTGTGGACCCTGAGATTGCTTGTATCTTGCAGGTTGTTCAAGACTTGCTTAATTGCCTTGATAGCCCTGAACTCCCATTCCTTCAGTGGCAAGAATGTTTCGCAGTTCTAGCCACGCGACTACCGAAAGATCTCAGGAACATGGTAAACACTTATGTACTATTCGTATCTGTTTTCCTTTTCTGCATTCTTTATTTTGGATTTCACGCCTTTTAATACCTTTTTAAAAAAAATTCTTTATCAGCTAGAATCAAAGTATAGGGAATTTGAGAGCATCTCCAAAAACTCCCTGACAGCAGATTTCCCAGCCAAATTTTTAAAAGGCATTCTTGAGGTGATAATTCGACTAAATTCACAAGTTCAAGACCTACCGTCCTGTTTTTCACTCTCTCAAATGCCTTACTTTTGTCCATTTCTTGTAACAGGCTCATTTATCATCTTATGATGAAAAAGAGAGAGGTGCCCTAGAAAGGCTCATTGAACCATTGATGAGCCTTGTGAAGTCTTATGAAGGTGGTAGAGAAAGTCACGCTCGTGTTATTGTTCATTCCCTGTTCGAAGAATATCTATCAGTAGAAGAATTATTCAATGATAATATGCTGGTAATATATGCTTCAGTAGCTAACAAAGTAACAAACGTAATTATTGTTACTAGCTATGTCTGAGGAGTCTTAGTAAGCATTTTATTTTTCTTGAATAGGCTGATGTCATAGAACGCATGCGTCAGCAATACAAGAAAGATCTGTTGAAGATTGTGGATATAGTGCTCTCACACCAGGTTTGCGATTTATCCTTCTCACACCTGGTTTCTCATGTCTTCATCACTCTCATTAAGCTGGTATGCTCATCTGTTCTTCTTTTCAGGGCATAAAAAACAAAAACAAACTTGTTCTCCGGCTAATGGAGCAGCTTGTTTACCCTAATCCTGCTGCGTACAGAGATAAACTTATCCGCTTCTCAACACTTAACCATACAAACTACTCTGAGGTGCGTTTGCTTCCTTTATGTTGTATGCTATTTAAGTTGACAGTCGTCAGCTGATGTTCAATCTGTGTGTAGTTGGCACTCAAAGCGAGTCAATTGCTCGAACAGACCAAACTAAGCGAACTTCGTTCAAACATCGCTAGAAGCCTTTCAGAGTTAGAAATGTTTACAGAGGATGGAGAAAATATGGATACTCCCAAGAGGAAGAGTGCCATTAATGAAAGGATGGAAGATCTTGTTAGCGCATCTTTAGCTGTTGAGGATGCTCTTGTGGGACTTTTTGACCACAGCGATCACACACTGCAAAGACGGGTTGTTGAGACTTACATTCGTAGATTATACCAGGTTAGAGTTCTTTTTCTTGCATCTTTATTACTGAAAGTTCTTTCTGAACTGCAATAGACAATGTCGACTTCATTTTAACTTGCCTCTTGTCACTAGCCCTACGTCGTTAAAGAAAGTGTGAGGATGCAGTGGCATCGGTCTGGTCTTATTGCTTCTTGGGAGTTCCTAGAGGAGCATATAGAAAGAAAAACCTTTGACGCAGACAATCACGAGACATCTGAAAAAGGATTGGTTGAGAAGCGTAGTAAGAGAAAATGGGGGGCTATGGTTATAATCAAATCGTTGCAGTTTCTGCCGAGTATATTAAGTGCAGCACTAAGAGAAACAAACCCCAACGACTATGAATCTGGTGGAGCTCCTTTATCTGGAAATATGATGCACATTGCTATTGTGGGCATCAACAATCAGATGAGTCTACTTCAGGACAGGTGCTGTACACAACTTGACAGCTTAAACCCGCTTTGGTGCTAGAGAGTCTACCTAATCGGTTGTCATTGCTGGTTTGTTTTTTCGCAGTGGGGATGAGGACCAAGCTCAGGAAAGAGTAGATAAGCTGGCCAAAATTCTTAAAGAGGAAGAAGTGAGTTCAAGCCTCTGTTCTGCAGGTGTAGGTGTGATCAGCTGTATAATTCAGCGAGATGAAGGACGGACACCCATTAGACATTCTTTCCATTGGTCGGCGGAGAAACAGTATTATGCGGAAGAGCCTTTGCTGCGTCATCTTGAACCACCTCTGTCCATATACCTTGAGTTGGTATGATCACCATGATGAAATGTAAATCTTGTTTTACGCTCCTTGTATTCTATTTAACGATTGTCTCCTTTTTTCCTGATGCAGGATAAGTTGAAAGGATACTCAAACATACAGTATACGCCTTCACGAGACCGTCAATGGCATATGTATACTGTTACAGATAAGCCAGTGCCAATTAAGAGGATGTTTCTTAGATCTCTGGTTCGACAAGCTACAATGAACGATGGGTTTATGTTGCAGCAAGGGCAAGACAACCAACTTAGTCAAACACTATTCTCTATGCCATTTACGTCGAAATGCGTCCTGAGGTCTTTGATGGATGCCATGGAGGAACTGGAACTAAATGCTCATAATGCTGCTATGAAACCAGACCACGCACATATGTTCCTTTGCATATTACGTGTGCAGCAAATAGATGATCTTGTGCCTTACCCCAGGTTGCTATGGATGTGTCTTTGACAAGTTATTGTTTGTAATGTCACAGAACTTTTTCGTAACAATATGCAATCTGTTTCTTACAGGAGAGTTGACGTGAATGCGGAAGATGAAGAAACTACAGTTGAGATGATCTTAGAAGAAGCAGCACAAGAGATACACAGGTCTGTTGGAGTGAGAATGTATAGGTTGGGTGTGTGCGAGTGGGAAGTGCGGCTATGGTTGGTGTCCTCTGGACTGGCAAATGGCGCTTGGAGGGTCGTAGTTGCAAACGCGACAGGCCGTACATGCACTGTACATGTAAGTTTAGCTTGCAAATACTTAGTTGTACAAACCATGCTGGGAGTAAGAGTACACATCTTGACGACTTGACCTTCTGTGACTCCATGTCTCAGGTATATCGAGAAGTGGAAGATTCTGGGAGAAACAGTTTAATCTATCACTCAATAACTAAGAAGGGACCTTTGCATGGAACCCCAATCAATAGTCAATATAAGCCACTGGGAAATCTGGACAGGCAACGGCTAGCCGCAAGAAGGAGTAACACTACGTATTGCTATGACTTCCCCTTGGTTAGTAACTGAATTCCGAAGATTGTACTCATAGATTTACTCTTTTGGTTGCTTCCATCCCACCTTATGTTATTTCTTACCTCTTCAGGCGTTTGAGACCGCCTTGGAGCTGTTGTGGGCATCACAACACCCGGGAGTTAAGAAACCATGTAAAAATACGCTGATCAACGTCAAAGAGCTTGTATTCTCCCGTCCAGAAGGTTCTTCGGTCACATCTCTTATTCCGGTTGAACGACCTCCGGGTCTCAATGACTTTGGAATGGTGGCTTGGTGCTTAGAGATGTCGACTCCTGAGTTTCCCATGGGACGGAAACTTCTCATAGTTTCCAATGATGTCACCTTCAAAGCTGGTTCTTTTGGTCCTAGAGAGGATGCGTTTTTCCTTGCTGTGACTGAACTTGCTTGTGCCAAGAAGCTTCCCTTGATTTACTTGGCAGCAAATTCTGGTGCCCGACTTGGCGTAGCTGAAGAAGTTAAAGCCTGCTTTAAAGTCGGCTGGTCGGACGAGGTTTCCCCTGAGAAAGGTTTTCAGTATATTTACCTTAGCCCTGAAGACCATGCAAGGATTGGATCTTCTGTCATTGCCCACGAGGTAAAGCTCTCTAGCGGTGAAGCAAGGTGGGTGATTGATACAATCGTTGGTAAAGAAGATGGCATTGGTGTAGAGAACCTAACAGGAAGTGGGGCAATAGCAGGTGCTTACTCGAGGGCATACAACGAAACTTTTACTTTAACCTTTGTTAGTGGAAGAACTGTCGGAATCGGAGCTTACCTTGCTCGCCTGGGTATGCGGTGCATACAGAGAGTAGACCAGCCGATCATCTTGACTGGGTTTTCTACGCTCAACAAGTTGCTTGGGCGTGAGGTCTATAGCTCTCACATGCAACTTGGTGGCCCAAAAATCATGGGGACTAACGGTGTTGTTCATCTTACAGTCTCAGATGATCTTGAAGGCATAGCAGCTATTCTCAACTGGCTGAGCTACATTCCTGCTTACGTGGGTGGTCCTCTTCCTGTTCTTGCCACTTCAGATCCACCGGAGAGAACTGTTGATTACATCCCAGAGAATTCTTGTGACCCACGAGCCGCTATAGCTGGGGCTACCAACAATACTGGTAAATGGCTTGGTGGCATCTTTGATAAAAACAGCTTTATTGAGACTCTTGAAGGCTGGGCAAGGACAGTAGTGACTGGTAGAGCTAAGCTCGGGGGGATTCCCGTTGGAGTGGTTGCAGTTGAGACACAAACTGTAATGCAGATCATTCCGGCAGATCCAGGACAGCTCGACTCTCATGAAAGAGTGGTTCCGCAAGCTGGGCAAGTCTGGTTCCCTGATTCAGCGGCCAAGACAGCCCAGGCTCTCATGGATTTCAACAAAGAAGAGCTTCCACTGTTTATCCTAGCAAACTGGAGAGGGTTTTCCGGTGGGCAGAGGGATCTTTTTGAAGGAATACTTCAGGCGGGTTCAACTATAGTAGAAAATCTGAGAACGTATCGGCAGCCAGTGTTTGTATACATCCCAATGATGGGAGAGCTGCGTGGTGGAGCGTGGGTGGTTGTTGATAGCCAGATTAATCCGGATTATGTTGAAATGTATGCTGATGAAACCGCCCGTGGAAATGTGCTTGAGCCTGAAGGGACGATAGAGATAAAGTTTAGAACGAAAGAGTTGTTAGAGTGCATGGGAAGGTTGGACCAGAAGCTAATTAGTCTCAAAGCAAAACTGCAGGATGCTAAGCAAAGTGAGGCTTATGCAAACATTGAGCTTCTTCAGCAACAGATTAAAGCCCGTGAGAAGCAGCTTTTACCAGTCTATATCCAAATCGCCACCAAATTTGCGGAACTTCATGACACCTCCATGAGAATGGCTGCAAAAGGAGTGATCAAAAGTGTTGTGGAATGGAGTGGCTCGCGGTTCTTCTTCTATAAGAAGCTTAACCGAAGAATTGCTGAGAGCTCTCTTGTGAGAAACGTAAGAGAAGCTTCCGGAGACAAGTTATCATATAAATCTGCAATGGGCTTGATTCAGGATTGGTTCTGCAAATCCGACATTGCAAAGGGGAAAGATGAAGCTTGGACAGACGACCAAGTGTTCTTCACATGGAAGGAGAACGTCAGTAACTACGAGTCGAAGCTGAGCGAGTTGAGAGCTGAGAAATTGCTGAATCAACTTGCAGAGATAGGAAACTCGTCAGATCTGAGTGCTCTGCCCCAGGGACTTGCTAATCTTCTAGACAAGGTATGAAATGAAACCATAGCTTTTGTTCTAGTATTTTCTGTTTGTTTGTATGAATCGGTTTTTTGGTGGCCTAAATGAATATGTGTGATGCAGGTGGAGCCATCAAAAAGAGAAGAGTTGGTGGATGCGCTACGAAAGGTGTTGGGTTGATTTCAAAGAGGTTTTAGCTTATGATGTTCCAAGAAAGATGGTCTTTTGGACTTGCTTGTGTCAGGATCTGTTGGAACGAACTGTAAATGTTGTAGCTTTGTTGTTACCGTATAAGTTAAATGCGCAATAATACTTTCAACATGTTACTATTGCTCAAAAAAGGCTTTTAATATTGCTTCAAATGCAAGACTAATTTTTTTGGTCGACTTTAATAAAAATGGTGGGATCGAAACACTCGAGAAACTTTAAGATGTACAGAAAAAGCAAAACAATAGAACCGTTCTAACAATACTAAAAACAGAGAAATACAAATACAAGTCTGATTTAACTCTTTTTTTAAAATATTTTATTTTTGTTTGAGCGATAAATTTTTAAACATTTTAATTTGCTTGTTTGGTAAAAGTTTTGTGGGTTTACACAAATTGAGCCCAAAAATTAGAAAAGCCCAGTAAATTTGGGCTACGCAAGTTACATTTCCCTGAAAAACCAAAACCCTTAGGGTTTCCTCACACACTATTGTAATTCTCTTCTCATTTTGCGCCACCCTCAAGCTCCTCCTGCTTACCCCCCAAGGCCAACTAGGTAAAATCTTCCGGCGAAGATGGTTGCGGCGAAGAAGACGGTATGTTTTTCTCGATCTGAATCTTGTGAAATCCAGTTTCTGATTTATGTTTACAAAACCTTGCAGAAGAAGTCCCATGAGGGAATCAACAGTAGATTGGCTTTGGTAATGAAGAGTGGTAAATACACTCTTGGGTACAAGTCTGTTCTTAAGTCTCTTCGTAGCTCCAAAGGTAAACAACAATGACTAGTTTGATTGATTTGTCTCTTTTGTAATCTTTGTTTGATTCGATTGTTGGGTTTTGTAGGTAAGCTGATACTTATATCAAGCAATTGCCCACCATTGAGGAGGTCTGAGATTGAGTACTATGCTATGCTTGCTAAAGTTGGAGTTCATCACTACAATGGAAGTAAGTTGCTTTCATCAAACAAACTTTATCATTGTCTAGTTGTGGTTAAATTGTATAAACATATAGGTATGATTGTAGGCGATTAGTTAGTATATGTTTGGAGGAACTTGAATATCTATAACCAATTATGTGGTACCTTGCTTGCTTTTGCTATGAGATTGTCTTGTAAGCCTTGTGTATGAGTCCCTTTGAATACAGAAACTGTTTCATTTGATGAGTCTTTGCTAATACATTATCTGTACCATTGCCTGATACTTCTCTCAAACTTGTTGTGTATTGTAGACAATGTTGATTTGGGTACTGCCTGCGGTAAATACTTCCGTGTGTCATGCCTCAGCATCGTTGACCCAGGTACACTTGCCTCCCACTGTTCAAACATCTTTATAACTAATGCACTCATGCAATGCTAATCTCTCGTTTTACTGTGCAATATTTTCAGGTGACTCGGACATCATCAAGGCACTTCCTAATGACCAGTGAATTGTGCTCATTATGATTTTGCTCAGTTTCTCTACCTTATCCAAGAGTAGTGTGTTTTTCGTTATTTCTTTGTCTGCCTAGAATTGTCACACTTGTGGGGATTTTTTATTATAAGATCTTTAATCTAGATTGTGGTGAATGAAGTTTTTGGCTCTTTGGATTTTAATACTAAAACCATATTCCTACTATCTCTATATAGTATGTCTCTTGATGTTTGGTTACATATTTAAAACCTGAAAATGAAGAATGTTTCAATTATAAATAGAAAAGAAAACTTAGGGTGTATATAAAATAGAAAAGAGAGTATTGTAGAGGGGTTATGCATGTAACTGAGAGTGATATAATTATGTGAAAGGTAGTCTCTGAAAGTGATGATTGAATAGAATGATCAATTCTCTTATCATGGTGAATGAAGATTCAAGGAAGAGTAAATAATTGAGAGAAATGTGAGGATGAGGTACCAACACATTGTCTCCACCGTTCTTGCTAATTATGCTAACTTTGCCACATGAAATCCTTCACTAACTCATGTCATACCGTTCTTGCTAATTATGCTAACTTTGCAACATAAAATCCTTCACTAACTCATGTCATGCACAATGGAAAAAAAAACTAGTTCTAATGATACAGTGTTGTTCCGTAAGCATATGCTAAGCTTGTAGATTACAAGACATAGATTTGGCATTTGGAGGTATAGTTAGGAAGACGTAGAATGTCTTTGGTGAGTTGCAATCTATATCCATGTATCTCCACCACTTTAAGTAAATTTCCATCAACCTTAGCCCCGAATTTCTTATATGGTAAAAACCCTGAAGCGGAAAGATAAAGCCTGAAAAAAATTCTCATATAGTATATAATTGAGAGATGATATGAATATTACATACCTTGAGGATCAAAGTTTCTAACTTTGGCGAGTTTTTCAGTAGAGTCTAAAGAAGTTTCCAACCTTTTTTGTTTTTACATTCGAAAGTTAGATTAACAAGGTTTTTAAACAAGGGAAATAAAAAAAAAGGGGTCTTTTATTGATAAGAGTAAAAGAATGGGTTAAATATGGTAAACTAATTAAATTTGGAGTACTGATCTCAAATATCACTCAATTCCCGATCCCAAACCAAAACCCTAAAATCTACCTTCCGTTTCAGATCACGAACCGACACTTTCCAATCTACTCACCAAATCCTTTGTTCCGCCTTTCTTCTTGATTCTGTAAGCTTCTCTCTCTCTTGATTTTGTGATGCTACTTACTCGGAATTTAGAACTTGATGTTTATCTTATCTTTAGAACCTTAGGTTTTTTGATAATGATGATTTTCTTTAATATATGCTTGTAAAAATTTCTGTTTGATTCCTTGGGCTGCACTTTACTCTGCAGATTCATGGCGTTTTAGCTCATCTGTTGCTATTGGCTCATGATTTTGGATGTTCTAAGAAGTATTAGAATTTCTTCAAAAGCTCGTAATCCTCGAATTTCCGGTTTAAATTCGATAACCACAAGTATAATGCGAGAAATCAAAGTGAAAGGTAATGCTAGAGAGTTTGTAACGGATGATGAAGATGAAGTTCAATTAGTTTCAACCAGCGAACACGAGAATTCGTCGTCCTTGAGCGTTAAATCAACGCCCGAGATCGAAAAAAAGTATGTTCATCGTGTCTACGACGCAATTGCTCCACATTTCAGCTCTACAAGATTTGCAAAGTGGCCTAAAGTTGCTGCTTTTCTTGAATCATTGCCTTCTGGATCTGTGATTCTTGATGCGGGTTGCGGAAACGGCAAGTATTTGGGGTTGAACCCGAGCTGTTTCTTCATAGGCTGTGATATAAGTAATCCTCTGATAAAAATCTGTTCAGATAAAGGCCAAGAGGTTCTGGTTGCAGATGCTGTGAATCTTCCTTACAGAGAGGGTTTTGGTGACGCAGCGATCTCGATAGCGGTTTTGCATCACTTAAGCACGGAGAACAGAAGGAAGAAAGCTATTGAAGAACTGGTTCGCGTTGTTAAGCCGGGTGGATTCGTTCTCATTACTGTTTGGGCTGCAGAACAAGAAGACAAAACGTTGCTCACCAAATGGACGCCTTTGTCGCCAAAGTATGTTGAGGAATGGGTCGGGCCAGGTAGTCCGATGAACAGCCCTCATGTCAGGAACAACCCGTTCTTCAATCTTGAGAGCATTCCAGAGACTGAAGTGAGTACCAAGGA
Source organism: Arabis alpina (assembly GCA_900128785.1). Lineage (NCBI taxonomy): Eukaryota > Viridiplantae > Streptophyta > Magnoliopsida > Brassicales > Brassicaceae > Arabis > Arabis alpina. Next base: position 31,027,806 of record LT669794.1, read on the forward strand.
GGAAAAGCCCGAGAATGAATCAGGTTTCAGTCTTGAGAGCATTCCAGAGACTGAAGAGCAAAAGGATGACAACTCTGTTGAAAAGTCATTAGCGGCTCTCAAGAAGAATCAGCAAGAATACTTTGTTCCGTGGCATTTACCGTACCATCGAGCTGAAGTGACTGGTGCATCGGTGTCTGCTCTTGCTAGTGGGCTTGCAAAGAAAGACGATAGCAAAGGAGCTGTTGTGTATAACAGATACTATCACGTCTTCAGTGAAGGTGAACTTGAAAGGTATGTGAGTTCTATCGAGAAAAATATCGAATCACCATAGATTCTATTGTGTGTTAAAACTTAAACAAGTAGTAACAAAATTTTCATAGGTTGGCATCTGGAGTAGGCAATGCAATGGTAGTTGATAGATTTTACGACAAGTCGAACTGGTGTATTGTTCTTCAGAAGCAGCTTTGAACCAAGATTGATCGTCTTACTGGAACCAGACTCTGGTTTCAAACTCAGTTATACCTTTTCCAATTATTCTGACATGGAAACTCCATCGCAGCCACCATCGGAGGTTTCCATATGTTTGATATTTGTCATGGTTGTAGTTGAGATTCTATTGCAGCTCATTTGCTCTGCAATTGTTGGCCTTAAGAGTTTTGTATTATGTGTAACAATTGAAAGAAAGAATATTCATAATGAACACAAATGTCAGAGATGTGCTTTCTACAAATCTCTTAGAAGTTGCACGAATGGTTCACTACTTTAAGAGCCGAGTTGCAAAGAAACAAAAAGAATTGAGGTTCATGGAAATCTCGTGATGATAATATGAGTCAGAAAGAATTGAGTATAATACTTAACAAAACAAAATTTCATCTAATCCGAACCGATGTTTATTGTAATTTCACCAAGTTGAAATCAAACATGATATTTGTAACAACATTTTGAGAGAGTTTCTTCTTGGTTTAGCCCCATGGTCCATTTGCTTTTTTTGTTTACTGTTGATTTGTCCTTTATTTACATCTAAATCATAGGTTTGTCATCGAATGTTGTAGCATTTTTATACGGGTGGTGTGTATGTTTTATCCAGGATTTTCTGTATAAAAAAAATGAGATGTATACTGGTCAAGTAGTCATTCACTCCAAATTTTTGGTGGGATTAGATCTGAATTTGACCACGAAATTCCAGTCAATGCAACTTTTGGGGACAAATTTTGGGACCGACTTCTTCAGGAAATACTGGGTTTTGTCTAGTACTAAAACCAAATGGCCAGTGAAAAAATTACACCACTCAGAATTCTGTTAGCGTAATAAAGTTTGCTCATTTTATATGAGGCATCATAAGGACTATCTCTCAACCATCGTAAGGAGTTTAAATCGGTTTTATAAAAACAAAACAGTCCGATGAAGTTAACTATAAAAAATTGTGGATATCAAACAATTTATAAAATTAAAACCTTTTCGTTGGAAACAACAATGTAAAATAAGTTGTATAGATTTATCAACAGCAATGTAAAATAAAGTCTAATAAGTTGTATCAACAACAATGTAAAATCATAAAAAAGAAGGTATAAATCTTAACATTCATACAAAAAAAAACCTAAAGTCAAATTCACGTACTAGGGTGAATTGTAAGACCAATTGCCATTAATCTAAGCTAGGTCTCATCATCATAACCAAACAAAACTTCCTTCCACCTACTATAACACCTTAAAGCTCTTATTCCAAACTAAAGCAAATTTTCCTCTTAGCGTGAGAGTGGAGCAAGCCACATAAGAGAATAGGGACGAGTGAGAGGGAGATCATGGATTGAGTCGGTTGCTAGATCATAAACACCGGAATGATGAGTGGTAGCAAAGTAAATGGAATTAGGCTTAAGTCCTGGGAACATGGTGGCATGCAAACAAAATGCCTCACTATTCTGGTCAAGAAAGATGCATAGATCCCCAATGTCATACGTATAACAATCCTCATCCTCTCTATAGACCATTAACCGCTTTGTTTTTCTTACCACCTCTTGGCTTTTCAATAATTCCTTACTGTCCTTCCAGTGGATCGCGTTTGCACCGTGGAATAACTGAACAAACCTGCCTCAGCACGAACCCAAGTCATGCATGAACTTTGTAAACAAGAAAGGAAAAGAATTGAAAGATATATAGTTACCACATGATGTCAAAAACTTCTCCCGTGGGCGACTCAACCAAGTGTTCGGTTCGGAAACATAAGTCCATCATCTCAAACTCCGACCATTGCATATCAGGTACCTTGAGACGCCCGGTTTTCTGATAACAAGTCACCTCGGGAAAATATCGGTGACCTAGCTTGCACGTGCTAGCGTCAATTTTTTTGGCAGTGAAGTGAAGCCTGGACGGAAGCCTTAGTGTTGTCAAGTAAACCTTGGAGTCACGGTTGGAATAGAGGACAGTGGAGCACGTCAAAAATTCTGAACGAGTCTCTGTTTCGGTCCATGCTGAGTCACCAGGCCTACAAAAACACATGCGAGCTCCATAGAACTTGATAGCCACGACACACTCATTGTCTTGGTCATCGGGGGAAGAGGAGAGCGACATATTGGAAATCATATCATGACTCATGAGAATCAAGTTCCAGAGGAGGCAAGGATATGACTTTGTGATTGAACATGTTGGTGAGATAGACGCTTGGATCATGCTTCATGAAACCAATCCACCCCCTAGACGATCCTATGAAACGAGATGGACACGTCATCATCCCAGGGGTAGAAGATTTCATCTTGAAGCTCTGGTCTTTCCTAGGATCGTATATATTCATTGAAGAGCCTTCTCGCAAAGCATCCTTCGTATACAACAGATACGGAGACGACTGCACCAGTGAGGACAATAACCGAACTGACTTCTCTGCTTGAATCTGTCCCAAGCATACATATAAATTCAGTCATATGATTTATGAAACCATAATAAAATTAAAGAGAGAACACACCACCAGATAGAATAGAGAGGACTTACGATGGCACCAGCTGAATTTCTGAGACCAAGTTTCCACATCCTTCCAAGAATAATCAAAGACATTAATGTTTGCTCTATGGTTGTGGGTGATGATGATGAGACGTGGCTCTTTTTTTTTTTAATATAGGCTTGCTACGTTTAAGTATCTTTTACTGGGGATTGCCCACGCGTTGCGTGGGTTTAAAAATTCATTGTAAAATTAGATAATAATTTAAATTTTTTGACTATTTGTGTATTTAATGTTGCATAAATTTGATGATTAGAAGACTAAGCATTTGTAGAAAATTAATGGACATATATAATGTTATATGATAAAAATAGGTCATTCATTAATAAAAGTTACATTTTTTTTGTACAAATCCCTAACTTGTATGTCTTTATCAATATTCAGTACGGTTACTTAAAAAATGATTAGTCGTCTTTTTTTCTTGCATCAAACACATCGGTAAAAAAATATTGATTAGATAAAGTGTAGTATGCTTTGCTTTTAGTGAGACATATGATCTCAAAAAAAAAATTGGAATGCATCTTTGTAATTGCTTCATGAGAACTTTAAATTGTATTAAGAGAATTGCAGCTTGATTGTATTTTTGTCTCACTTTCTTTATTAATTTGTTGCGATTGTTGTCTTTAGCATCGATTCTGTGGTGAAATGACTCTGTTTTCTGGATCCATAATTTGTGGTGGAGTAAAGTTTTTTCCAGAGAATATTGGTTAAAAGCGTTACTTTGTCCACGTACAAATTATTTTAATTGTATTGGCAAATTGGGGTTAAAAGCTTTGAGGACTTCAAAAGAAAAAACAAATATACATTTTTCTAATTAGACTTTAGCGTTCTAAAAGTTTTAAAAGTTCTTAAATCATTTCATAATTTCGCAATCTTTTGTTTTTGTTCATGTTACTTCTTTTTATTAAAGCTTTTTGTAACTTTTTTGTTTTAAAACCACAACTATCTATATGAAGACACGGTTTTAAACATTTTTCTTGTACATTGTATTTTTGCGTTTAATAAATAGAATATTTATTTTTCAAATTGTTAAAAATTTAGAAGAACACGTCTAATTTGGAATCATAATTCTTTATTGAAATCAATGAAAATAAAAAAAAATAGCAGCTAAATATGGGATTCTTTCATAAATAGACCATTTTTCTTGGTCAATGGCAAATCTAGACCCCTTTTTAGCCAATTTGATATTTTGCTATTTTTCACAAGTAAACCCATCTCTCCTTTATATAATCACGAAAATGCCATTATTTCATTTTTTTTTTCTAAAACCAAAATAAAGTGAAATGACCAAAAATTGAAATCTGACCTCTTAATTACGAAATTGCCATCATCTTCCATATTTTCAATCACCATTAACAACTAGAATCAAGCTTTCAATGCTTTGTCATCCGTTTTTTTTTTCTTAAATGGAACATATTTGATGTCAAAACTTCATTATATTCAATTTTCTCTCCAATTTGATCCACAGAACTCTATAATTTTCTTTTTACAAAGGTTTCTCTCTTAACCTCATGTTCTTTTCTAATTCTTGCATATGAAACGGTTGGGCTTCTTCTTAATCGATGCAATTCAAAGTTGACGGTGTTTGAAGAAGCTCAAAAACGAGTTTGACGATGAAAAAAACCAACTTTACTTGATTTTTCCAAATTTCAGATATGGATCGCGAATGTAGCCTTCATCTAAAGTCTACAAGTCAACGCAGAGGTTAGATTTGCAATTGACCATTTTTAAAAATATTTGAAGTAAACTTCATTTGAAGTCTACGTGTTCTCCTTTGGAAACAAAAAAAAACATGTGTAGACTTTATTTGAAGTCTTCGTGAACAGAGGTTAGTTTTGCATCTTACCAGAACTTTGAATTTTTAGAGTATACTTTATTTGAAGTCTGCTCAAAGAAGACTTCATATGAACTCTACTTTGTAAAAAAAAATAGGTCAGTTTTGCAATTGATTGAACTTTGACTTTTAGGTGTAAACTTCATTTGAAATCTACTTTGATCGAAAATGTTAGTTTTGCATTTGACCAAAATTTCGAACATTTGACCAGGAAATATATAGTTTTGTTGACTTTAAATGAAGTCTACTTAATAGTAGACTTCAAACAAAGTCTACAATTAGAGATTTTGGTCAACTACAAAAGTAACGTGTTTTTCTGAGTATACTTGAAATAAAGTCTACAACATGCAATAAACTTTAAAAGAAATATACTCTTAAAAATCAAACTTTGGTCAATTGCAAATGTAACCTTGTACTTTTTGCGTAGACTTATCATCAAGTCTAGTTTATGATGTAGACTTTATTTGAAGTCTACGAAATTTTGACGGTTTTCTGCGTCTCATTGTAGACTTCAAATGAAATATACATTAGAAAGTCAAACATGAGCCAATTGCAAAACTAAATCCCTCAATTTTGTAGACTTCAAATGAAATCTACTTTTCAAAAATCAAAGTTCTGGTCAATTGCAAAACTAACCTTAATTTAGCAGAGTAAATTTCGTATGAACTCTACTTTCGTTGTAGAGTTCATTTGAAGTCTACTATGTGATAGCCGTATTTGCAAAAGTACACCCCTTCCTTTTGTAGACGTTATTCGAAATCTACATTGAATACTTCATTCGAAGTATACGTCAGAGACTAGAGACGAAGTGTATAGACGAAAGATTAATAAAAATGCATTTACATTTTTTTAATAATGAATTTTTCATAAGTTTTTGTTCTCACATGTGTGGGAGTACATTTGTTTAATTTTGTATGAATTGGACATGTTTAGGTTTAATATTTAGAGGATAAATCACTTTTCTTGTTTGGTGACTACTTAACTTAATTGTTGAGACGTCATCTGAAGTCTACTCGGCGTAGACGCACCTCGTATGAAGTCTACATTTTAATGTTTACTAAAAATGCATATTTATCTTATATATAATTTTTGTTTTCACATGTGTGGTAGTTATTGTTTTAACTTATATGTGTTATTGTTTAATACTAGGGTTGGACTCGCCCGTTGGGCGAGTTTTGTTTCTTTTGATGTTCTTATGTGTGGTGGTGGAAACCTGCACAGTTGAAATAGTCAATGGTCTAGGTCTGAAAGCTCTGAGATGAGAAACACTTAGCGAAGATCTCAAGAGAGTTTGTTATTAAGCTTTTGCAATCGTTACAAGTAGTTTCTGTGTAAAATTGCGGATCCCCTTTTTGGAGGTATCCTAGGTCTATTTATACAAGTCTAAGTCGGCCTAAGTCTACGCCTAAAGAGATAAGCTCGAATCCCTCAATCTCCGGGATTCTCTCCAGCATAGTCGGCGCCGTCTTTAAGTTTTGACCTCGTCCTCGTCATGGGCCCAAATCCGAGAGCTCGCCTTCCAGGCCCAGTCTTGCAGTAGAGGTCGGCGCGACCTGTTGCTCGTGGGCTTCCGACTCGTTTTCTCCAATGTGGGCCCGATGCTCGGCCCATTCCCTGTCTTGAAGTGAAATGGTCGTAACGGTCTCTTGGAGTCTAAATGACTACTACAGACGTCGTCCTGGAAAGATGCCGAGGTCCTAGTCCTAGTTATTCTGGAGAGCCGGTCCCAGAAACAGAGCTGGTCCCTGAGACGGAGCAGGTCCAGATAACTGCGTGCCTACCTCCGGTACTTAGCCATTTTCTTGACGATCTCTACCGGAGTGAGATCTGACCCCAACAGTTAGCCCCCCAGCTCGGTAGTATCAGTTATGATGATGCCGAGGTAAAAGTCGTAGTGAGGTTTTCAAGAAAATGTACTGCTTGGCCTGCGTCTGACGAGATGAGATTGTGAAAACTCGTTCCGAGGACCTGCCGATGTTACTGAGCCTTTGTGTTCGTGTTTTACGTATAGCCTAGTAAGGATTTTCAATAGACTTGTGTTTCTGAATTTGTGTTTGAAAGTTTAGAGGAACTGGTCCTGTAGAGTTTGTAGAGCTTGTTCTCGTTTAAAGCTCGTAAAACTTGTTTTATCTCGCCAAACTCTCACATGTTCACGTTAATGCTGAGTTGGACGCTATGTCTCTGTTTAGTTGCTTTCCGCACTTAGTAAAGATACTATTTTCCGGAAGCTGAAAATTTAATTCCCGCTGAAAATTGGAAATATAAACTTCCTTTAGAAATTAGATTTGTTAATTTCCACTGGAAATCAAACGCTTGATTCATTTCAGAAATCGGAATTGTCCTCGCTGACTACTGAAACGTGCCACTCCAGGGTTTTGACAGTAACATTATAAATACTCTTTCTCCTTTTCTTTTCTCCACAACTTCACTCCTCCAAAAGAAATGTAGCCTCTCTTCTCTCTTAATTTTCTGTTTTAGATCTAGGGTTTTGGAAAAAAAAAAAATTTCTTTTTTTTTTGTTTGTAAGCCGTCACCGCAGCTTTATCTCCTCCGGCCTTTACTTTGCTTTTTCCGACGAATCCTTACTGCCGCCGTTCACCTAATCCGACGAGTCCTCGTCTTCGTTTTCCGGCGAGTCTCATTTCCTCTCTGCCTCCTGGTATACGGCGAGTTTTCCGGCCCGTTTCTGTCGATTCGACGCCAAAAGCTTCTCGGTATCGTCACCGTCGTCTCGACGCCATTGTTTCCGGCGGAAGCTCACCCTGCGTCACCGGTGAGATACGGTGTTCATTGGTTTGTCGTCGTCTCTGCTCTCGGACGAGATCCGGTTTACGCGGCGGGCCTTACTCCGATGAGTCCTGACTCCTCGTTCCCTCCTTCACGCTGGTGCCATAATTGATTTATCCATGTTATTCCGGTAAGATCCAGAGCTTCATCTTCATCTCGTTACCGCTGCAGCTTTTGCTTCAGGTGAAACTCCGGTGAGGCCGAGTTGTAGCGCCGGTGGTCTGTTTCCTTGTCCCTCTGGCCGTCGATACTTTGCGAGAGCCTTCGCCGAGCACTCGACGCTATTGACTCGTGCTCGGCTGTGACGACGGCACCGTTTGTTCCGGTGAGCTCTCCTCCTTCAGATCCGCGTTCTAGCACATGTGCTTCCAGCTACGACCTGCCCTGAATCTCTGAGTAAAAGCTCGTTCTTTGGACCGTGAGAGCTCGTGCGGTGGCTGCGTCTACAAATATTGAAGACGACGGCGATCTTGTGACCCATTTGTCTCAAGAAGAAAACTGCTCCGACCAACCCTCTTACCGGACCTTGTCCTAGTTGTTGCCTTTTCTCACTGCTGCTCAAAGGGGGTCGTCATTCATCGATTCTTGTTTCCATCTTGTTGTGGTGAGGACTTGTTCCCGGCGTTCTGTAAGTCCGTCTCGGTGGACTTGAGATTTCGGTGTTGCGATCGAACTCGTTGCATCGTTCTTGTCTATGCTTTATTGATAGCTTGATTTGTTGAGGAAAAACCGTGTCCAGCTCTCTCCATTAGTTAGTCATTATCCCGAAACGAAAGTTAGCTTCGTGACGACTTCGAACGCAAACCACCTACTCCGGCAAATCGCCAAAGATCCCAACAAACCCTATTGCGTTAAGCATTGTGTTCGTGGCTTTGGTGTCGTGGCTTCGGTACTTTAGTATTTCTGAACGTTGTCTCAATGTTAAGTCCCACGTCATCCTTCGAAAGATTCCTAGAATCCCTTTCGGAACTAAAAACAATCAGTTTGGAGAGCCTAGGACCGAGCTTCGAAATAAATTGTTCTGATGCTGAGTCTAGTGCCTGGCTTCGCCCTTGCAAAGATAGAGAGGCGACTCGAGTCCTTGTCTCGGGCGTAAGCGATGCAGTGAATGCACAGAGTTCACCTCTCGTTAGTGGGCAAGTCGTCCACACTCGCAATCCTCAAGACGTAAAGGTGGAAGAGGACGAGGATGAGATAAATGAAAGATTTGACTTAGCTTTGTTTCTCCGAAAGCAGAAAACTTCGACTTGCGGAGAGCGTCGTGCTAGAAAGTTCAGACCTCCGGACCTGCCGGGATCCACTCTATCAATGGAGAGGTCCCTTTCTCTTTTGAGAAAGAAACTCAGCATCCCTGATGAAATAGAGCTGGTGGTTCCGGAACCTCACGAACGGGCTAACGATCCTCCAGAGGGGTATTTTACCTTATATGAGAGCTTTCTCGAGGTGTGCTTCCTATGGTTTCCCATTCCGTATGTGATTCTCGAGCTCCTAGCAAAGTATAGACTTTCAATTTCGCAAATCACCCCTCGAGGAATTCGTCACTTAGTAGGAACCCTCGTTCGGAGTTATGAGTGCGGGGAAACTTTAAGTGTTCATCACCTGGTGCGCTTCGTGGATATTCGGCGGTCCTCTCCCTTCTCCGAGCTTGTATACTTCGCTGTAAACCGGAGGAATCTTAGACTTATCCACGGATTTGGCAGCAAGGACCGGCAATGGATGGATTTTTTCTTTTTCGTGCCGATATGCGAAGAGACTTTGGGAGATGGACTAGGCCTAATCCAATCGAAATGGCTTACAAAGGGTAGCCGGTCCCGTTGTCTATCTTTGGGAGTCGGCTAGTTTTACTTTTATTGCTTGTGATGCGTTTTTCTTTTGATATTGATTCTAACCTCTTGTTTTCGTTTATGTCTTTTTTGCAGTGACAGGCCCAGCACCGAAGGTTCCGAGCAATTGGAAGGCAGTTTGGGATTTGCTCAGCGTTCGAGGGTGCAATTGGAAGAAAGACTTCTCACTGCGACGTGTCGAGAAAGCGAGAGCTTTCTTTGGGGGTTCTTCGGTCTCAAGTTTTCGCTTTTCAGATTGTTCAGGAGGCATTCGGTCAGAGATGGAGCGTCCACGATCTTTCAGGAGTTTAGCGCGTAGGACTACGGGGAGTGGCAAGCCTCCGACGCCGACTACTGCGACCACTTCCGCGGCGCCGACTACCGTGCCAGCTCCGGCCGTGCCTACTACTGCACCACCTCCTGTCCCGCCGACTACTGCTACGCCTTCCGTCACGCCGACTACTGCGCCAGCTTCTGCCAGACCGACTACCGTGCCCGCTTCTGCCAGGCCGACTACTGCGTCGGCTTCTGCTGAGCCGACTACTGTGCCTCCTTCTGAGCCACGTGACACTTCTGCCAGGAAGACCACCACTGCTGCTAAGGGATCGTGTCTCCCTTCTTCGACTAGGACTGAGATTGTAGCCGCTCTGCCTGCTGCGTCCGGTCCTCCTCCTTCCGACTACTACGCCAAGAAGGGGGCCAAAGGGAAGGGTCATGCGGGCGACGACCGCAAGAGATCATCCGACAGGGACGACGTGATTGACGTGGACCGAGATCCGAAGAGGGCTCGGGCGAGATCCGCCTCTCCTCCCCGTCGTGTTTCTAGTAGCGTCTTTGAGAGCAAGGCTTCCGCTAGAAGCCTCTTCTCTACTCTGGTTTTTGATGACGACGACGTGGCTCCGATCAACACGAAGTCTTCCGGAGACATGATGCGCCAGGGACTGAACGTAGGTTATCCTTTCTTTCTGCTTATCGTCCTTTAACACTTAGTGTTTCTTTCCTTCTTTTTGACACTTCTCTGTCTCTTAATATATATTTTTTTCCTTTTGACAGTTTCTAGCCCTTGTGAACAAGGTGGGACACGAACTTGGGGCCAAGATCGACGACTTGAACGAGAAGCTGGAGGACGAGACGCATCGCACTGAGACCGCGCGTTTCTAGCTGAGCGTACTGCGGCCTGGGCATCGATAGATAAGAAGAATGCCGAGCTTGATAGCAAATCCATAGAGATAATCCAGCTTAGGGCTGCGGCGAAGAAGTCTGCGAAGGCCCTACTCACCGAGGCGGAGAGGTCCGTGACGGCACTTGCCGCCGCGGAGGAGAGAGAGAAATGTTCGGCCGCGATCTTGGCGAAGCGTAGCGGCGAGCTTGTCGCAATGACGGAGAAGCTGAGACAGGCGGACGAGCACATCCAGAGTCTCCAGAGAAAGTTCACTCGTGCCAGGAATAAGTTCGATGAGCTCCAGGGCGATCCGCGGGGCAACATGGTCTACCAGGTGCAGAGAGTAGCCAACCTCGACTTTGCCAGATTGTTGCTGGGACTTATTGACGGTCAGGAGCCCCCCAGACTAGAGGACGAGCTTACTTTTCTTACCGCCGACGTAGCGGAGCACGCCGGGGACGAGGAGCGTTTCGAACGGTTGATGAAGAACCTTCACGGCCTTTTGCACGTTCTTGATCCGCGGGTTAGTGGTCTTCCCTTAATAAATGTAGTTACTCCCTCGAAAATGTACAGTTATTTCTCCTTTTCACAGTCTAACTCCTTTCTCTCTTTTTCTTGTAGGCTAAGGCGCCCATCGCGGCCGTCCAGGACCGGACACTCGAGACGTACGCGGCGAGTGTTGGTGTAGCCGATCCATCGAGGTCCCTCCTTGGAGGCACCAGCTCTTGCAAGGCCGCGGTAGTTGGCGTAGATGGGAAGTTCTCCTTAATCGGCGGAGTTGGGGCCGAGGTGACCAAGACCAGGATCGACGATGTCGCCGAGGGCGCTGGGACTGTCGGGGCTCCTGAGGAGGTGAGGACGGACGAGGATTTCCAGGGGTCGAGGATCGACGCGCTTACCGAGGACCCGAGGCTTGACGATGTCTTTGGAGAGACGGAGGCCGAGGGGGCGCCGGTCACTCAGGTTGCTCCTCCAGGAGTGGACGAGAAGACCATTGCTTAGTTATGTTTTCCGCATCTGTTAGCGCTTTTTAGATATTGACTTTGATTTTGCGCCTAGGAGGTTGCCTTATGCTATTCGGCTTTAGGTTTTCTGGATTTGATGTCTTACCGTCTGGACGGGTTTTATCCATGGATGATTTTACCTTGTATGTTTGCAAGATGATAATGAATGCGGTTTTTAGCTTATCGACGATCTTCTTGTCAATATTTTTTGCTTAGTCTTTCAAAGAAAATCTTAGTAACGATGAATCGTACTTTGTTGTAGATGTTTGACCAGCGGAACATGCATTCCTTTTATCGTGGTCGTTACCAGTGTAAGTATAACTGGGTTTCCTGAACGAACGACTTGGCTTACGATCATGTTTGCTTTTTGATCATGACCGCTCCTGTGACGATCGTCGCTTTTGACCAACGATGTTGTTGGGTTTTGAACTGGTCACTTCGGTTACATGTGCGCTTCTCTCTAAACGCACCTGCTCCTATAATGAACCACTTTTATTTATATAGTGCTTTATCCGATGATGGATGTTGTCGTATTTATTCTGCAGAGTTTTTTGTGAGAAGTCGTCGCTGTGGCCAGCAGCGTCGGTTTGAAAATGGGCTGCCTACGTACCCATTGCTGGGATCAAGTCACCCGTAGTTCATGGTAAATTGTTTGATGTATGGATGATTGAGTGTGATGATGATTTTTGAGGTAGCGGGATGGACTTTAGTGGTAGTACTTCTTGAGGTGTCGTGCGTTCCACGATCGTGGGATAGCTTTTCCTTCCATGTTTGCGAGTTCATACACGCCTGGGCGGACGACCTTAGTGACGACGTATGGTCCTTCCCAATGTGCTCCAAGTTTACCTGTGTTTTGGAAAACTTCGCGTAAGACTAGGTCTCCTTCGTAGAATCGCCGGGTGCGGACCTTGGAATTGTAGTACTTGGACGCAGCCAACTGGTAACGAGTGATGTTAAGTAGTGCTCGGTCACGCCGTTCGTTTACTAGGTCCAGCTCATCTAGGAGCAGCAGGTGGTTGAGTCCTTCTTGTTCGGGGAGAAGTCTACGGCGGACTCCTGGGACGTGTACCTCTGGTGGGATGACGCATTATGTTCCGTAGACGAGGGCGAATGGGGTTTCGCCTGTAGCTCGCCTTTGAGTCGTTCGATAGGACCATAGGACGCCTTCGAGTTCATCTGCCCAGCGTCCCTTCTTTTCGTCCAAACGCTTTTTGAGTCCTGCAATAAGAGTCTTATTAGTGGATTCGGCTTGCCCGTTTCCTTGAGGACATCGTGGCGTAGATTTGCTCAGGCGGATCTTCCACTTATCGCAGAAAAGGTCGAACTTGGCGGAGATGAACTGCGAGCCGTTGTCAGTGACGATTTCGTAAGGCACGCCGTGCCGGCAAATGATGTTCTTCCAGATGAACTTCTCAACTTGTCTATCTTTGATGCTAGAGTATGACTCTGCCTCGACCCACTTGGAGAAATAATCTGTCAGCACCAAGAGATAACGCTTCTGTCGCGAAGGGTGGAGAGGCCCGACGATGTCCATGGCCCAGCGCATAAACGGATAAGGCGAGGTAATGGATGAGAGCAGCTCCGTGGGCTGATGAATCATTGGGGCGTGTCGCTGGCATTTTTCGCAGTGTAAGGAGAACTTCTCGCAATCTTGGATCATAGTGGGCCAAAAGTAACCATGGCGTTTGATTCGGATTGCTAGTGCTCGTCCTCCAGAGTGGTTGCCGCAAGATCTGCTGTGGATTTCCTCCATTACTTGCCTAGCCTTTTTCTCTTCGACGCAAGCGAGCAAAGGCCCGGAAAATCGCCATTTTTAGACATTGCCGTCGAGTAGAACGTAACGAGCCGCTTGTGCTCGTAGTTTGCGAGCTGCCCACTTATCCTTTGGTAACTCGCCATCGGCTATGTATCCTCGAATTTGGTCCATCCATGGCGTGTCGCAGCCGTATTCCTTTTCTTCTGCCTCTCCCTTAGTTAGAGTTTCTTTATCGCTCTGAGCGGTCTGGCCGTCCGCTTCTGTTGGTTGAGTACTGGTCGTTATGGCAGGTGTAGAGTGGTACGTTGGTGAAGGTGGAACACGTGCTGTTTCTTCAACCTCAAGATGGGCTGTCTCTGGTAAGGCAGGATCTGACGTACTCGTCTCCATAGGTAATGGACCATCTGGCTTGGAAGGGGCTGTTGTAGCCGTTTCAGGATTTGACGCTGCGTTCTGGTCTTGGTCGGTTGACTCCGGAGCATCGGGAGGAGATGGTGCTTCAGTTTCGTTGCTAGTCCTCCAGTTGAGTTCAGGCCGAGCCGTCTCTGGTGAGGGATTTCCAGGGTGAGCTGTCTCGGGAGGAGTCGTCACGATCGGAGGTGAGCAGGCTGGCTCGGCTGGTTCGGGATTGGTCGGCTCTGCTAGAGTACCACGAGCCTTCTTTGTCGGACGGGACGCCTTAGCAGGTTCGAGGTGAACGGGTTCTGTCAAGTCTCCTTGTGCTTTATGCTTAGCTGCTTGGGAGCGGGTTACCACGTTTGCCAAGTTGCGCAAGCGAATGCTTGGTTTCTTGATAAACTCGACGGGAATGACACGGCGAACATCTTCGTCTGTTTTAGATGCGACGACTGCTAGGGCGTCGGCGTCTGTATTCTCTTCTCTAGGAATACGTGTTACCGTGCACTCTTCGAACTGCGCTGCTAGTTCCTTGGCGACTTGGAGATAAGCCTCCATTCGTTCATCTTTGGTGGCGTATTCTCCGTTGAATTGGTTTACGACTAGCTGAGAGTCACAAAACACTGAAACTTTCGTGATTTCCAGTCCTTTGGCGAGTCTTAGTCCTGCTAGGAGCGCTTCATACTCTGCCTCATTGTTCGAGGCGTCGAATCCCAGGCGGAAAGTTAATCGTATCCCTACGCCTGAACCGCTTTTTGATGATGCGCCATCTACGTGAAGCAGCCAAGGGAGGCTAGGAACTTTAACTTCTTTGATTTCGTCTGGCAGTTCTATAAGGAAGTCTGCCAGGACTTGTGACTTCGCGCTAGTGCGGCCTCGATAGTCAATGTCGTATTCGCTCAGCTCTATCGCCCACTTTGCCAGTCGTCCTGATTGACTGGGACTGTGCAAAACAGACCGCAGCAGGAAAGTGCTAAGGACTACTATCGGATGTGATTGAAAGTAAGGTCTCAGTTTTCTTGCGGCTGTGAGGACGGATAGTGCCAGCTTCTCCATGACTGGGTATCTAGTCTCGGCGTCTGTCAGTGACTTGCTGATATAGAAGATGGGCTTCTGCTCACCTCTTTCCTCTCGGACCAGGACTCCGCTGACAGCCGTTTCGGAGACTGCTATGTATAAGAACAAAGGTTCGCCATGGACTGGCTTCGCTAGCACTGGAGGGCTGGCCAGGTACTTTTTTAACTGTCGGAAGGCATCTTCGCATTTTTCTGTCCACTCAAAATTCTTATTCTTTCGTAGCGTGTCGTAGAGCGGAAGACATTTATCAGTGGACCTTGAGATGAATCTGTTAAGTGCTGCTACTCGCCCAGTGAGTCGTTGGACCTCTCGCTTGGATTTCGGCGAGGACATCTGGATGAGTGCGTCGATCTGTTTTGGGTTTGCCTCGATGCCGCGATGGGTGACGAGGTATCCGAGGAACTCACCGGAGGTTACTCCGAATCTGCACTTGGTTGGATTCAACTTCATGTTGTGTTTGTTCAGGCACTTGAAACAGTCTTCTAGGTGGACTACGTGGTCTTCCTCGTCTAATGATTTCACCAGCATATCGTCGATATAAACCTCCATGGTCTTGCCGAGTTGGTCAGCAAACATCTTGTTGACTAGGCGTTGATAAGTGGCTCCAGCATTCTTCAAACCAAAAGGCATGACTTTATAACGGTATATGCCGCGATCCGTTATGAACGCCGTCTTCTCGCGGTCGGCCGGGTTCATTAGAATCTGGTTGTAGCCAGAAAACGCGTCCATGAATGACAGGAGTTTATTGCCTGCTGTTGCCTCGACGAGTCGGTCGATGTGTGGGAGGGGGAAGCTATCTTTGGGGCAGGCCTTGTTTAGATCTGTGAAATCTACGCAGGTCCGCCACTTGCCGTTTTTCTTCTTGACCACGACTGGATTTGCCAGCCAATCGGGGTACTTGACTTCCATTATCGATCCCACTTTCAAAAGTCTCTCGACTTCGTCGTTGACTGCCTTTGCTCTTTCAGGTCCTAGTTTCCTTCGTTTCTGCTTAATTGGTTTGAATGACGGATCGACATTCAATTCGTGGCAAGCCACGTTGATGTCAATACCGGGCATGTCGTCGGCTGCCCAAGCGAAGGTGCCTATGTTCTGCTTCAGAAACGTGACTAGTCTCTTCTTGATTGTAATGTTCAAATTAGCGCCGATCTCGACGCATCGTTCTGGATTCTCGTCGTCGATGCAAACCGATACAACTGGTTCGCAGGTAGGTACCGCTCTCAACTCGCGGTCCTCCTCGATCTGTAATTGCTACAACTTCTCGGAAATCTCTTTGACGGGGTCTCTGTTCTTCTTTATCTTTTTTCGTTCAGCTTTCGAGACCGGGTCGGCAACGGGATTCCGAATTTTGTGTTCGGTAAGGGTGCATACGCGAGACTCCTTCTGACTTCCGTAGATCGTCTTGATGCCTTGCTTTGTTGGAAACTTGACGCATAAGTGGTAAGTGGATGCTACGGCGCGCATCGCGTTAAGCCACGAAGTTCCTAGGATGACGTTGTATATCGCTGGGTGGTCCGCTACTGAAAATTCGACTACTTTGACGATTCCTCCAGCTTCTACGGGCAACCTGATTACTCCGAGAGTCATCGTGGTCTCTCCTGAGAAACCTGTTAGGGGCTTCGGTTGTTCCTTGATTTCGTCAAAGCTGATATCCATTCGTCTCAGCGTGTCTTTGAAAATTACATCGACGGTGCTTCCTGTGTCAATCAAGACCCGGGACACGTCAATGTTGCTGATAGCGATTTCGATGACAAGTGGATCGTCATGCGGTTTGTCGATTCCGATCGTCTCTCTTTCTTCAAAAGTGATTGTGTCGTTAGGGAAATTAGACGGGGCAGACCAGTTGACGCTAGCTTCAGCTCGGCGTTAAAATGATTTAATCGAAGAAATTGTATCTGAGCAATAGTGAGATCCTCCCATTATCATGAGTAATCTCCTTCTTGGACCGCCTTGAGCGGTGTTCTCGTTTTGTCTACCGCGTTTCGGTGGTTCCTCCTCGGTGGGTGTAGGCTCGGACGCGGGCGCCTGATCTGTTTTTACTTCAAAATCTTCGAGTTTGAGGTCTTCCTTAAGCTTGCCGTCTAGCAGTCTCTGGGCGAGGGCCGAGCCGAGGGATCGGCAGTTTACTGTCGAGTGCCCATGGGTGCGATGAATGTCGCAGTATAGCGACCAGTCATAGGTTGAGTTTCCGGTCCACACATTAGGAAAACCTCTTCCTCGGCCACGACCGCGGCCTCTACCTCGGCCAACGCCGGGTGAGTCCACTTGGTAATTGTGGGCTCCTTTTGAGCCACCCTCGTGCTGGACATAACCTCTACCGTGGGTTTTTTGCGACTGACTCGGCTGAAGGTCGCTGTCATTCTTCTGTTTTGACTTCCCATACTTCTTTGCAAGTTTCTTTGCTTCTTCTTCGCTTTTGGCGTAGTTCGTTGCTCGATGTAGGGCATCCTGGATAGTTGAAGGCTCGTTGAGAGACATCTCCTTCCAGAAATCAGATTCGTGCCATATGGCTCTTTTCAGCGCTCGGAGTGCATCCGAGTCCTCTATCCCTTTCACTTGTGACAGTACGAGCTTGAAACGTTCGATGAAAGTTTTGAGGGACTCGGTTGGTCCTTGGTTCATGGACCATAAATCAGCGCCTGACGTTTGAGTCTCACTGAAGATAGAGTAGTGCTTGATGAAGGCCTCTGTCAACTGTTTGAACGTATCGATGGAGTTACTTTCGAGCCCTTTAAACCATTTGAGAGCTGGTCCTTTAAGGTTTTCTACGAAAAGCAAGCACTTCCCGACGTCCATCTCTTCCTCTTTGAAATTTGATCTTGTCATAGCCACACTGAATTCGTTGAGGTGGTCGGCTGGGTCTTCGGTCCCGTCGTAGGTTGGCACCCTAATCTTGCCTGAGTCCGATACTCGAGCTTTGGTGATGCGTGCCGAGAAAGGAGTGTGCTGGGCTTGCTCCAATATCAGATCGAGTTCCGGTGCCTTGCTAGTGGCACGATGCATCTGCGAACGAATAGTCTTCAACTCGGCAGTAGTCTTGCTTAACGAAGCTCGAAATTCGGCCATCTGGTCGTGCTGGGCTTGAAGCGCAGCTTGTTTCGCTCCAGCATCCTCCGCTTGTTTTACCCACTCAACGTTTTCCTCTTCTTCCGAAACATGTCTGGCATATCCGCGACCGATCTCATCGTTGAAAACGGAGGAACGTCGTTGGGTCGTCCTTTGTGGGTCGGCATGTTTCTGCCTCGTAGCGGTTCGCCGCGCCACTTCTTCCTCTGGGAGTTCGGTGTTGCGTGTGACTCTCCTCACAGGGGCATCGTCTCTGACGGTGGAGAATTGTTGTGAAGCTATGTGTTGAGGATCATTGTTCCTTGCTTTGTCCATTCCTTGCCGATCTCTCGCTGTCTCAGTGAAGATTGTTTCGGGGACGACTCTTCTAGCCAGGTCATCGTCGTCGTTGTCGAGGTCTATCGGCTCGTCGCCAACCTTCGCTTTCTCTCGTCGTGCCTGGGCTAAAAGAACGGACCGTTCGTCGTTTGCAGCGGTTGATGGATTCTGTTGCCGAGGTTGGCTCGACGATCCTATCGGTGTGGTCAATTGCAAATGTAACCTTGTACTTTTTGCGTAGACTTATCATCAAGTCTAGTTTATGATGTAGACTTTATTTGAAGTCTACGAAATTTTGACGGTTTTCTGCGTCTCATTGTAGACTTCAAATGAAATATACATTAGAAAGTCAAACATGAGTCAATTGCAAAACTAAATCCCTCAATTTTGTAGACTTCAAATGAAATCTACTTTTCAAAAGTCAAAGTTCTGGTCAATTGCAAAACTAACCTTAATTTAGCAGAGTAAATTTCGTATGAACTCTACTTTCGTTGTAGAGTTCATTTGAAGTCTACTATGTGATAGCCGTATTTGCAAAAGTACACCCCTTCCTTTTGTAGACGTTATTCGAAATCTACATTGAATACTTCATTCGAAGTATACGTCGTAGACTAGAGACGAAGTGTACAGACGAAAGATTAATAAAAATGCATTTACATTTTTTTAATAATGAATTTTTCATAAGTTTTTGTTCTCACATGTGTGGGAGTACATTTGTTTAATTTTGTATGAATTGGACATGTTTAGGTTTAATATTTAGAGGATAAATCACTTTTCTTGTTTGGTGACTACTTAACTTAATTGTTGAGACGTCATCTGAAGTCTACTCGGCGTAGACGCACCTCGTATGAAGTCTACATTTTAATGTTTACTAAAAATGCATATTTATCTTATATATAATTTTTGTTTTCACATGTGTGGTAGTTATTGTTTTAACTTATATGTGTTATTGTTTAATATTAGGGTTGGACTCGACCGTTGGGCGAGTTTTGTTTCTTTTGATGTTCTTATGTGTGGTGGTGGAAACCTGCACAGTTGAAATAGTCAATGGTCTAGGTCTGAAAGCTCTGAGATGAGAAACACTTAGCGAAGATCTCAAGAGAGTTTGTTATTAAGCTTTTGCAATCGTTACAAGTAGTTTCTGTGTAAAATTGCGGATCCCCTTTTTGGAGGTATCCTAGGTCTATTTATACAAGTCTAAGTCGGCCTAAGTCTACGCCTAAAGAGATAAGCTCGAATCCCTCAATCTCCGGGATTCTCTCCAGCATAGTCGGCGCCGTCTTTAAGTTTTGACCTCGTCCTCGTCATGGGCCCAAATCCGAGAGCTCGCCTTCCAGGCCCAGTCTTGCAGTAGAGGTCGGCGCGACCTGTTGCTCGTGGGCTTCCGACTCGTTTTCTCCAATGTGGGCCCGATGCTCGGCCCATTCCCTGTCTTGAAGTGAAATGGTCGTAACGGTCTCTTGGAGTCTAAATGACTACTACAGACGTCGTCCTGAAAAGATGCCGAGGTCCTAGTCCTAGTTATTCTGGAGAGCCGGTCCCAGAAACAGAACTGGTCCCTGAGACGGAGCAGGTCCAGATAACTGCGTGCCTACCTCCGGTACTTAGCCATTTTCTTGACGATCTCTACCGGAGTGAGATCTGACCCCAACATTATGTTATTTTCTTATGTTTAGAAACTATATCATATATAACGTGTACAGCAAAGTATTTATGTTAGTATATATATTTTACATTCATTAACATATTATAATATCATATGTTCAATCATTAATTTGATTGTGAATTTTTTATTTTTTTTTGAAATTCTTCCAATTTGGCATTTGATTTTAAATAAATAATTTTTAGTTTCTAAAAACTTATTATTTTATTTTTAGTTTCTTCTATCTAATCTTTAAACATATTTTAACCATAATCGCGTAACATGCATAATAATATATTTACTTTTTCTTAACCACTTTAAAAATATTTTTTCCTAGATTTTAGTGTTAAAAGCATTGATTCAATTATTGAATTATCAAATAGATAATTTTTTGGATCATGGTGTATAACTGCGTACACTTTTACATAAAAATCATATGTCATTCTCCCTATATTTTGTTGTATATTTCATGAATAACGCGACCATTCATTTTTTAAATTTATATATATCAAAACTCAAGATTATTTATTTATTTTAAATTATGGTATTGCAACGTTTTCAATTTTTTCTTTTATACTTCCAAAAACTCAAATATATTGAATAAATTTTTTTTTTTTTTTTTATTTTGGACAAATCTTATACTCCAAATTTTTACTTTACTTTCTCCTGAAATTTTTTAATATCCTTTGGTGAAATCATATATCTTATTTCTCATTAAACCTTCAACCTCATAGCAATCGATGGAAGGTCAATTATAATGTCTTAATAATTGAATCATTTAATCTATTTTTATTTGATTATATCTCATGTCATTTATTTACATTTTTATTCATTGCTCTTATATGTAAACTCATAATGTTTTGATTATTTTCTAATGAATTTTATTATAAATGATATATATTCATTATTGTATTTTTAGTTTAGAAAATAAAATACCCAAATAATCATAAAACATCGTTCGCGTGATAAATGAGTTTGACAATTTTATTAACTTAACGACAAAATTTTGACTTTACCATTTACAGTGTATACCTCTTATCTTTCAAATAATGGTATTATAACACTTTCAAATTTGTCTTTCATCCTTTCATAAAATTCAAATATAACATAATGAAAAAATTGTATATTCCAAATTTTCATCTTATTATCACATCTTTACTAAGATGGTTTAGTAGCTTTTTAGTGAAATAATATATATTCTTTTTGTAGATTGACAACTCCTTAACAATTGTTTGACACTGAAATTATTTAGGTTTTTTTTCTTTGATTCTTTGATGCCGCTTATAATTTTATCCATTTGTTCTTATATGTATATTTATTTTACATATTTCCAATTTCTTAAACTGATTATGTATATAAAAACTTTTAAGCAAGATGGTCAACCTGTTGTTTAGAATTTAACATTATATTTATTTTACTTGTTTAACCCATTTTTTACTTACTTGTTTAAACTCTACATATATTTACTGATTTTTTCGTTTTTTTAATTTAATTAAAAAATGTTGTAGTTATTAGTAACAATAAATATACATAAACGACATCATCTTTAGTGAGATGGTTCAATATCTTTGTAGTGAAACAATATATATTATTTCTCTTTAGATCAACAACATCTTAACAATCGTTTGACATTCAAATTATTTAGATTTTTTTTATTTGATTCTTTGATGTTGTTTATATTTTTATTCATTTGCTCTTATATGTATATTTAATGTACATATTTCCAATTTTTGAAACTGAATATATAAACTTGTATTGTTATTATAAAATCCATTTATTGTTGAAATTATATTTACAACAATAAAATACTCAAACTAATTTTACATGTACTACTTTTAGCTATTTATTGACTTATTTTCGTATTTTATATTTAATTAGATTTTTTTTTACCTATAAGCAAGAATAAATATACATAAACATGAATTAAATGATACTTAAAATTGAAATTAATTGTAAAAAAATGATTTGCCTATGTGGACACCTTAGATGAAGAGAGGACTCCCTAATTATATATATGATTTATGGTATAAACTAATTTTTTTGTTTGGTTAGCACTTAGCTCATTTTAGGAGATTTCATCTTAGATAGATTTCATCTCGGATAGCAGTAATATTAATGGTAATCCTAATTTTTTCTTGGTTTTGCCTTGGGATAATTACATGTATTTTAGCTTCAGATAGGATTTGGTTCATCTATAGAGTCATAACTAAAGAAAGTGTTTATGTTGCGTTTTGGCTAGTCGAAAACAAGTAAGAAGACAACAAACACTTGACATTTTCTAAACATCAAAGAAGGCAAAATCAAGAGACAAGCAGAAGTAAATGTGTAATCGTAAATGATTCAATTGCTTATGAGAAACCGAACTTGGAGCACCCATTTCACTTAAACAGAAATGTGCAATCTTCTCTTTGAACAAATCTCCATAAATTACAATATCATATCTCTTTCTAGATTCAGAAGAAATACATAACGTCGAAGTAATCAAACTTAACAAAATTTGGGATCTATTTTGTGGTACAATTCTACAGACGAAAGGAGAAGAAGAAATAACTGAAAAAGGTTAGATGTGTTGCTCAATTAATAAACATCATTCTTCATCGGAGTAATCAAATTTAACCAAATGCAACTGAAGATCCATCACTCTTCTGTAGCTTCCTCG
Source organism: Arabis alpina (assembly GCA_900128785.1). Taxonomy (NCBI): domain Eukaryota; kingdom Viridiplantae; phylum Streptophyta; class Magnoliopsida; order Brassicales; family Brassicaceae; genus Arabis; species Arabis alpina. The sequence goes on from LT669794.1 coordinate 31,050,300, forward strand.
CTTCTTATTGGTTTTATCATGCTGGTAACCCCTAAAACAAGTAGTGAAAATTTTCAATGAGTAATACAAATATAGAACAAGTCGAAGTAACCAAACCGAACCAAATCAAATAACTGAATCAACACCCCTAAGACCATCAGTGTCAATGCATAACTCTAGATATATAAGAAGACCAAAGACTGAGAAGCTTTACCTTCCTCACACTTGCCCTAGAACCTCTCGAGATTTAGCACTATCAGAAGAAAACAGAGAGAAGAAAACTTCAATAAAGGCATTGACAAATAAGCATTGTTGTAAAAGGAGTAATCGAAATTATATAGAACCTTTGCTCAATAAGAAACAAGCGCGTGCAAATGAAATACTAGTATATGCACATGTACCAAACACACTTAAACTATAATTTAAGATGTTTAAGAGCATAGAATATTACTGAAGAAATATATAGCACAATCAAAGAACGACCAACAGAAAAAGAAAACAAGAAAAATTGTGTAACAAATCAGTGACTTACGATCATGGTAACAACGTCCATCTCCCTTCCTTTCTCGTTGTCCCCTGCATTTTCAAAGTGAAGAAAAATACTATCAAATCAGAGAATAATACGTTAATATACAACTAAGGAGAACTACACTTTATCAACAAACATTTTAAAATGAGTTGATAACTTGATATTAATGAGATCATTCAGGCAAGAAAAGGAAGTTAATAAAACCTCATTTTTTACTCTGCAAATAAAAAATAGTTTTAAACAATTAGTCAATACACAGAAATACTATCAAATTATCGTAAAATAAGCAAAACTTCCATAACAACTCAACTAACCATGAAGTTCAAACCCAAGTAATTGAGCGAGTTCATCATTCATCATATTTGAGGTAGTATTATCCTTTAATGTGTTTCCGGCATTTTCAGGTAGTTAATGCGTCATCAAGAACACAAATCTGAAACAAAGCAAAAGACTTTGCTCATAAAAAAGAACCTGGACCTGGAGTTAATGCTTTAGAGATTTTGCTAAACTTTCCTTGCCTTCAGATCTCAAACAAAGCAAAACGCAAAAAGGCTTATAATCTTTAAGAAAGAGACCGAAGAGAAACCTAAGAGGCTTTGAAACGGTACGAGTATGCTCGGAGAAGAGGTTTCATTCCTCGACAGTGAGTTTGACTCTGTCCACGGCTTCGCGAGGATGATGCTAATACCGCCACCATCTCACTGCATTGTTAGATCTATGCTGGTTCTACCTGCTAGAGAAAGAGAGATTATATTAAAAAAAAGAGAGCGTAAGAGAATGAGAGAGATTTTCGCATCAAAGAGGGGAAAGATTATACAGTGAGAGTTCGAGTGTTATTTACCTCTGCAATGGAAGCAGAAGCGACGCAGATCTGGGAAGGTGGAAGCAGAAGCGCTGCGAATCTACGAACAAGATGCAACCGACGGCGGAAACGGAACAAGTTATGTCGGCGACAACGAAGGTTAGCGGCGGCGAGGGATGAAGTTTCCGATTTCACCCACAGAGAGAATCGGCTAGGGTTTTCAGTTGTTTTTACCAAAGAAATAGAGATTTTGTCTCTTCATTTTTTATATGTAGGTTAAAATTCTCGGTTCAAGAGTGATTAGGTTAAACCGCATTTCGACAGTTTTATTTATACACTGTTTAATTATTTAATAAACACAGTTATAATCGGTTAGGTTAAATATTTCGATTGTAAACTTCAAACAAAGTCTACGAAACCCTAAACTCTAAACGAAACCCTAAATGCTATGTAGACTTGACTTATAGTCTACAAATTATTATTGACTTCATTAAAAGTCTACTTTCCGAAAACCTAGATTGAATTCTCAAATAGATTATTCAAAAACCTAAATAAAAACTTGTATCAAACATTAAAACATTTAATATATTCACAATTTAGAACTTTTATGCAAATTTCACATTTTTAATATAAAAATTATAAACCCGAAGTCTAACCCTAAATATCAAAACATGTTTTTTTATTTCTAATGTGAAACCATTAACCATATTTCGGTCTAGTAGCTTGGAAACATATGCAAATTACATACATAACTCAAAGTTTACATCACATTATAATTAACTCAATTTTAAAAATTGAACACTACTCGATTTTATCTAAATTTTGTTTACCTTAAACCCTAAACATATACGGTATACGAATACGTAATATTTAACCATTACAACCATAAACTCATAAACCATTACTACAATAAACTTATAAAACTTGTAATAACTACCAACATGTGATATTACATCAATATCTAAATAAATGGGTTATAGAGTAACTTATTTGGTATCTCATGTATTTCTTTAGTATACTTTTTCCCATTTACAATCTAATTTCTATTTGTTGGTTTACTTTTTTTCTATTTTATGAAATTTTATTTTTGGAACTTCACAAATGTGTATAATATGGTCATCCACAAAAAAAATTAATCAAAACTTTTTTTGTTAATTTTTAAATTTAAATTTTGTAAAAATTTGTTGAGTAGATTTCGTCTCAAGTCTACAAAAATACATAGTAGACTTCATTTGCCGTCTACTATGTACACCTCTAGCTGAAGTCCACAGAGTAGACTTCAGTATAACATTGTAGACTTCGCGAGGGTTAAAATCCTAATTTGGTGCAGCGTTTTTTTGTTTGGTCATTAAGGCTGTTTTAGTAATTTCACTACTCCATTGTGTTTGTTTTGCCAAACATCACTTACGGGATTTAGATTTGCATTTTAATTTTTGTTTTGGATCATTTTTAGCAATTTCCCCGCTAAATATTGTAACTTATTGAAATTAATTCACATTAGAATTAACTATTAATTTGTTGGAATTAATTTTTAGAGTTATACAAAACACTTCATATTTCTTTTCCTTCAATGAATAAATAAATAAATAAAAGACAAATATCAAAAGAAGAGATGACACATGGGAGTCTCTCATGACTTGAGTTCAGAAAAATATTACTCTATACTATAAGAAGATGGATATATAAATAAAATATTTATTTTCCAAAAAAATAAAAGTTCGCAATAATACATTTAATTTAGAATCATAATTTTTGTGGGTTTCAAAAGAAAAAAAAGATAATGGCTAATATGTATAATAACTTGTTGGAATTAATTAACATTGAATTATCTATTAAATTGTTTGAATTAATTGTTAAAGTGTTTTTTTTAATAATTTTTTAATAAAGAAATTAGAAAGTCAAATGTAAAAAGAATAGGTGACACATGACAACCTCTCATGACTTAAAATTTTGGAAACCTTAAAATATTATATAAGATATAATATGAATCGGTCCCAAAAAAGGGTTTTCTGCAAAAATAAATAAATAAAAAACTTTATGATTTATCTAATTCAAAAGTCACTCACAATATAACCCTTATCTATAGATTTTTTCATCTGTATAGGACTATGTATAGACTTTTTAATCTAATTTCTTACTCTCTTTTTGTATGAAGATAGAAGATAATTTTCGTGTAAAACCATTAACATCGTCCACCTAGATCGAATGCACACACTCTGGTTTTCTTACATTGTGAAAGATTTTTTTTTTGTTTTTGTAGAAAATCAAAAAAAAAAAACAGTCCGCTGAAGTTAACTATAAAAAATTGTGGAGATCAATTTTTGTTTTGAATTAAAGATATTTACTTGCACGGTTTTTAAAATTCTTGAAGAATAAAACGATGAGGAAATTTGGAAAACTACCTCTTTTGTGTTTTTAAATTTGAAAAATACACCTTTATTTTTAGGTTTTGAAAAAACTACACTTTTTGAATATTAAATATACTAAAAAACCTCAATAATACTGAATAATCATTTATAAATCTTATATATTTAAAAGGTGAAATTAATAGTTTTGATGATAATACTAGATACATATAGTTTTAGTTTGATCTTATAACAATATCTACCTATGTGATATTTTAATGCAACGAACAATTTTGTATCTTTATTTGATCGATCTTATAACAAAAATGTTGTTCTTTCATTTTGCATTCATTTTTTTACTTTTGTAGTCTTTTAACTTCATGTAGTAAACATGAAACAAAGTAAATGATTCTTCATGTTTAAGCATAAGCACTGTAAATTTATTTTTGTTTGGAAAGATTAACTTAAGTATATTTTTATAGATTTATGTAATGGTAAATTTCAATTCTAAATCAATAAAACAGATTCATCTCAAATAAAAGAAATAAATAATAATATTTACGAAATTTAATTATTCTTTATGAGAAAATATATTTTTAAAATTAAGTTAAAAAAGTCTTTTTGCATATGAAAAGAGTTAGTTTTCAAAAATCAAAAAAAGAGTGTATTTTTCAATTTTGAAACTTAAAAAGGGTATTTTTCAAAATTTTAGAAACGATTATAGGAATATTTTGGGTATTATCTAAATAATTTTTAAAAATACGTCTTTTGAAAAGAAATTGGCTAAGATAATAAAAAAATATATATAATGCAAAAATAACTAAATGGCCCTATTTTTTTTTTTGGGCAACTTAACTACTAATCAGAAAATTCCCGCCGGATTGGATATCCAAAACGGCGGAAGGGTGCTTACATATGTAAAATTGAAAGCTCGTGTTCTTGCAGAACGGGCCAGACAATCAGCCTTCAGATTAATAGCTTTGGGTATGCGTGATATTGAAACGTTGGGAAGCCGGTCTTGTAATCTCCGTAATTTGTCAAGAAGGACCGCAAAGCTTGGCCACTCCTCTGGATTCGTGACCATGTCAGCACAGTCTGTCTCGTACGTATTGCAAGCCACTCCTCTCTCCATGATGCATGACATAGCCCAGACGAGAGCTTCCACCTCGGAATGCAACGGTGATCTTCGTTTACCCATACCTTGCGCTCGTAACATCACCAACTGCTCCTGTTGGACACACACCCAACCCAATCCTGTAATTGCCTCTGTATCCTTCCAAGACTCATCTATCTGACACCGAACCCCAATTGTTGGTAGTGGCACAGCCTGTACATTCTGCCGTATACTAAGTTCCTCATCAGATGTCCGCTGTTGAGCATCATTCCAAGCTAAATATTCATTCTCCGCCGAACCGATAAGGGTAATGGAATCCGCTTTTATACCTTGAAAGCATCGTTTATTCCTAGATTTCCATATACCTCATATGACCCATGGGAACATTTCAATATCCCCTTTAAGAGTATCTTCCCTCTTAAGTCTCCAAAATAAATAATCCATATTGGCATATAGCGATGTGAATGAGAGGGCCGCCCTCCCATGATTAGATAAGAATAGAGCCCAAATGTCCTTTGCCACCGTACACTCAAATAACGCATGATTAATTGTTTCCTCCCGAATTCCACATCGCCCCCAAACCGTTTGACAATTAATTCCCTGATAATTGATCCTTTCCAAAACTGCTAAAGACTCTGATATAACTTGCGATATGAAATGTTGAATTGGAAGACATTTTAGCTTCCAAGCGTATGCCTTTAAAGTCGTAATAATGGGTTCACTTAGCATACGACCAACTTTATGCTTCGTTATTTCTTTGGCTAACCAATATCCCGATTTAACATTATACTTCCCTGATTTTGTAAAATGCCAAATAAACCGATCCATCATGAGTGATGAACTAATATCCAGACCCTGAATGAGCGGAATTTCCTCTAGTTCTATAAATTCTTGTATCATTGGTATGTGCCATTCATTTGTGGCAAAATTGTACAAATGATTTACCTTTAAGTTGGGGTGCAAAACACTTCCCCTTCCCCTTGCCGGTCGCGGATATATATCCGGAATCCACTGATCCTGCCAAACTGAAATGCTATTTCCAGACCCTATTGAAATTCGGCTGCCCGAATAAAGTAAGTCTCTAGCTGACCATAAGCTCCTCCAGCCAAAGGATGGTGAATATGGCTCCTTTGCCACGAGTGGGTGCCTATCCCGAAAATATCTGCCTTTTAATAATCTTGCGACCAAAGAATTAGGATACTGATATAATCGCCAGAGTTATTTGGCCAACAACGTTGAATTGAAATGTTCCAATGAATGAAAGCCCAAATCTCCCTCGTCTTTTGAGAGACATAGCTTTTCTCATGCTTGCCAGTGGAGTCCTCTGATATTTCCGTCCGAACTCCACCAAAACTTTGCTATAGCACTATTCAATTGTCCTACCAGCAACTGCGAAAGGCGAAAACAGGACATAAGATATGTCGACTAAATGGCCCTATTTTTTAGTTAGATTACTCATTCTTTTTTCTTTTTGTTATTGTTGCAATTCACTTTTTTTATCAACCATTTTCCCAAAAATAAATAACTAAATTATTTTGGTTGTAATACTAATTCCGAGCAGAATCCAAACCTGAACCAACCTCGTCTAATTCTAGATGGGCTGTGTTAATGGGTCAACTACTGAAAGTAAAATATATTCTCGAAAGGTCCTTGAATTTCTTAGAATATTACAAAAGAACCATTACCGCTTGACTGTATTCTCTCTTCCTCCGAAAAATCTCCGGCTAAAACCCTCTCTGTCTACGAATACGAGAAGCTATTTCTTCCAGAGGAAATGGTTTCCGTCTTACTCCACTCTTCTCCAGTTTCCACCTTTCGCTCCGTCGAAGTTGGAGCTCGTACCATCGTCGCTCCTCTCTTCTTCTCCGGTAATCATCTCCGCCTCACTTCCGATGCGTTTCGAATCGGACAAGGTAATAAAGGCTCTTCCATTTTCTCATATCCTATTAGCAGAAATTTCGAAACCTTGTGCTTTTGATTATATAGGATTATAGACTTGAAGTCTTGGTTTTGATTGCTTAGAAATCGAACTATGAAAACCTCTAAACTTGGTCTCTAGTTGCTTTGTATTGTCGAATCTGAAGAAGTATTTTGGTTATAAGTAATTGTGTGATGATTGTGAAACGTCAGGATGTTTCCTAAAGTGTGGAAAGCCTCAGAGATTCACCATCTCAGCTGTTGTGGATGATAAAAGTGTTGCAGCACCTAAAGAGAACAAAGACGCAAGTTCTGAGATGGTAGATATACAGAAAATGATCAAAGTTTGTGATAAGCTCATTGAAGTTTTCATGGTTGATAAGCCTACACCATCTGATTGGAGGAGACTACTAGCTTTCAGCAAAGAGTGGGATAATATTCGTCCCCATTTTTACAAACGGTGTCAGGACCGAGCAGATTCCGAGGATAGCCCCCAGATGAAGCACAAGGTTCATCGGCTTGCAAGGAAGCTCAAGGAGGTGAAAACTCTAGACATTTGCATGTACTTGGGAATGTTTGTTATCTATGTGATCTAATTGTGATATTTGATCTTAGTCAGGTTGATGCAGATATTCGAAGGCATAATGAGCTTCTGAATGTCATCAAGAGGACACCACCAGCTGAAATTGGCGAACTTGTTGCTAGGCGACGTAAGGATTTCACAAATGAGTTTTTCGAGCATTTGCATACTGTTGCAGAATCCTACTATGACAATCCGGATGAGCAAACGGGTAAGCCTATATGCTTGCTGTGAAATCATTGATATGCTTACTGGTAATCCCAAAGGTTGATAGGAAGTATGGTTCAATGATAATTTTTTCTGCAAGCTCTTGCAACCCTTGGGAAGTTGTCTATCGCGGCTGTACAAGCCTATGACACTTCAACGGAAAGCATTGATGCACTAAACGCTGCCGAATTGAAGCTCCAAGACATTATCAACTCTCCTACTCTTGATGCTGCCTGTAGAAAGATTGACAGTTTGGCTGAGAAGAATCAACTTGATTCTGCGTTAGTTCTTATGATCACGAAAGCTTGGTCCGCTGCAAAGGAATCAAATATGATGAAAGATGAGGTACTAAATTCCTAAAAGCTTTCATTTTTCCTCTTTGCTGCAAAAGATCCACTTAGTTGACAGAACCCACGGAGATAATTGATTTGATCATTCCGGTCTTGGTTATTGGCAGGTGAAAGACATATTGTATCATTTGTATGTAACAGCAAGAGGTAATCTTCAGAGGCTTATGCCCAAAGAGGTAAGAATACTTAAGTATCTTCTATCGATAGAGGATCCGGAGGAACAGATGAGCGCTTTAAATGATGCTTTTACCCCTGGTGAGGAGCTTGAAGGGACTGACATAGACTACTTGTATACGTAAGGACGAGAACCCTAAATCGGGTTATATATATTATATACACAGATATGAAATCTTAATATCTGTGTGTGGGCAATGGACATTCTATTCTGTAGGACGCCGGAGCATTTACAGAGTTTGATAAAGACGGTGTTGGAGGCGTATCATTTTAGCAGAGAAGGGAGTCTAGTGAAGGAAGCGAGGGACCTTATGCACCCTGAGCTTATCGGCAAAATGGAACAACTCAAGAAGCTTGTTGAAAAGAAGTACATGTAATCTTAGATTTTACGAATCATAAGCATTTTGTTTTCTCAATGTATGTGTCGTTTGTGTTGTATATGGTTTTTTAATATTCTTCTGGTTTCACTGCTTCTTCACACATATTTGATATTACCTTAAGATAAGAGAAGACTATAGACTCAAGATTTTGCGGAGTGGTGAATAGAATGATGTGTAATAGGAACATCGAACGTGCAGATTCATTAGTTGAAACTTGATGGCGTGAGAAACCGGTTTTTATTATCGTATTTGTATTTTAAAATGATACAGAAAAACACAAGCACCCGTGGCCTAATGGATAAGGCGTTTGACTTCTAATCAAGCGATTGTGGGTTCGAGTCCCACCGGGTGTGTTTTATATTTTTAATTATATTTATAGTCCAACCCAAAATTGCCATTTTCTCTTCACCGAGAAACTTTGTTTTCTTTGCTCACACAAAATTAGTTAAGTTTCAATTTCCCATATTCAATGCAGTAGGATTGGATCAATAGATTAAGATTGGGTTAGACAACTATTTTATCAGACCATCAAAGATTCAAAATCTAATTTAGACTAGCCTACATTAATCTCAGTTTTTACACAACTTGGGTTGAAACTGGATCGGTTAATCCAACAAGTTATCTCTAGATGAGTATATATGCCTATTATGTTTGTTTTTATACTTGCTATCATCTTGTCTAAATTATTCTTCCACTGAGATCTAGTTGTGATGATGAATTGCAAAGTAGTCAAATCTTCGTATTTAATGTTTCAACATTTAGGTGTATCTTTGTTGAAAACCTAATAGGCATAGTACATCTTCGTATCCATATGCTAAGATTCACAATAAATTGCACTCTCTCTTTCTATTCATGCTTTATTGCGAAGAACGAAGCAAATGCTAAAAATGACTTAAGTGTGCAATACATAACATTTATATGTGGGCTATCTACGTTATTTGTGGCTAAGAAGCCTGTATAAACTTTTTGAAGAAGAAGTAATTGAGTAGAAGTGTAGAACCATTGCTGTAGATTATGACCACCTATCAAAAAGTGTACACAATCACTATGAAGAAAGTATGAAAACTCAATCCCAAAGGCGAATACAATATATATACTCTAATTTACAGGATATAACTCCAACAAATAAGTAAAAATATCCCCATCACGCATGGACCAGAGAAGCAGGCATCTCATACTGCAGAGCAAAGGCTTCGACTCGGTTTCTAAGTTCAGCTATGTCTTTGTTAGTGCATAGACTCTTCACAAACTCTTTGTGTGACTTCCCATGTTCTCTCTGCAACGCACTCGCTATCTGAGCCGCCCTTATCAGAAAATCCGCTATTGTCTCGAAATCAGACTCTATACAGCCTCGGGTGGTCATCGCAGGTGTGCCTATTGATAAAAGAGAAAGAACCTCAAGTTCAGGCAAATAGCGATATGATATTAACATGACACATTGCTAAATAAAATGTTGTGCTTACCTATCCTTACACCTCCAGGAGATATCGTACCATTGTCTCCAAATATAGCAGTCTTGTTTAAGGTGATATGACACATCTCACACACTTTCTCATAGACCTTCCCTGAAAGAGAGAGAGACGTATATAATCAGATAAAACTCTTAACTTGGACCGACGAGTGATAGAATAAGTGATTTTAGTACCTGTTAAGCCCAAAGGAGTGAGATCCCATAATAGCAAATGGTTGTCTGTACCACCTGTAACCAATCTGCATTTCCTTCTAAGCAGAGCTGATGCTAAAGCTTGGGCGTTTTTCTTCATCTGTTGTATGTAAGCTTTGTAATCTGGAGTAGCCACTTGTTTCAAGGCAATGGCAAGAGCTGCGATATGGTTGTTGTGAGGACCTCCTTGTAGTGATGGGAACACAGCAAAGTTGATCTTTTCCTCTAAATCATATTGCGGCGTGGAACTGTCACAGTGACTAGAGTGATGACCCTGCTTTCTTATCTTTGGACCTCTTCTGTAGAAGATGATACCTCCTCTAGGACCACGAAGACCTTTGTGCGTAGTGGAGGTTACTATGTCACAGTGATCAAACGGATTTGAACATTCCTGTATACAAAAAACCAAACCAAATTCAGAAACAAATTTGTCTAGACCAGATTCATAACAAAACAGATCAGTCCCAAACCATTTCCTTTCTTCTTATTATCCACACCACAAAGTATTAAGAAGCCTCTAATTATGAATAGTTCCACAAACACCAGGACAGGAAAGGACTTATGCTTAGAAAATTGCTAACAATCTTTTACAAAGCTACTAAGTCCCACTGAAAACTTAAGTTAATCATTCTCCTCCTAATCTTGAAGAAAAGTCCAAAACTGAAATGGTACCAAGGAATCTAAACTTTCAAGACATGCTCTAATCAAATTGAAGTTGTCCAATACTATATATGCTACACCTAAGACTTCCAAGTTTCAAAACATTCAATTCTAAAGCAATAAAAGTAGAAGATGATTCGAACCTTAGTAGCGACAAGACCGCTTATATGAGCCATATCACACATCAAAACAGCACCACACTTGTCAGCAATTTGTCTAACCCTCGCGAAATCCCAATCCCTCGGATAAGAACTCCCTCCACAAATAAGAATCTTAGGACGATAATCAAGCGCCTTATCCTCAAGCTTATCGTAATCAATATACCCACTTTGAGGATTCACTTTATAAGGAAAACTCTCAAAGAAAATCGATGCAGCAGAAATCTTCTTCCCACCTGGTGTACAATACCCATGACTCATATGTCCACCAGAAGGAGAATCCAACCCCATAATCCGTTCACCGGGCAACAAAAGTCCGGTGTAAACAGCGAAATTCGCAGAAGTACAAGAATAAGGCTGAACATTCACACCCCATTTGTCCGATTCAAGACTAAACGCGTGAAGCGCTCGTTCGATACAAAGATTCTCAATCTGATCAATGTATTGATTCCCTGTATAGTATCTTGCTCCAGGCATGCCTTCAGAGTATTTATTAGTCAAATGACTACCTAAAGCTTCCATTACAGCACGACACACGAAATTCTCAGAAGCAATAAGTTCAATTCCTTTGACTTGTCTTTGTTTCTCTTTCTCCATAATCTCATGAATATCAGGATCAGCTAAATGAAGTGGTTGATCACCCCAAGCACGTACAGCAGCACGTCTTGATTCAAGATCCGTGTCACCACTAGCGTTAATCATCGTCTTCTTTGGATGTTTTGATTGAGATATCAAAAGTGGACAATCTCGTTGCCGTTTTAGACACATATGGTGACCTAATATCCTGAAATGTTCGTCTTCTTTCTTTTCGTCTCCTCCGTCTTTCTTCGGCGGCGGCTCTTCCACGGTGATTTTTTCGGCTTTTTGTTCGAGGAGTTGTAAGGGAATTGGATTGAATGGATTTGGTAAGGATCGGAAACTTGGATCGACTTGGAGATTGATTGAATCGTCTGCGATTGGGATTCTTGGAGTTGGTGTCATTGTTGATGATGCTTGGGAACAACCAAACCCTAGAGAATAATTAGTTTGAGAAGAACGACTCAAATCCATACAAAAATTGGACACAAAACAAAGCAAACTGTAACGAAATCTTACAGATTTTGATGAATATGAAACTTTTTTTTTTGGGAGCTAAAATCGCTTTTTGTTTGTTTGTGAGGTTTGGTTTTTAGGAGAGAAGGAACGAATTAACGAGTTTTGAGGACGCGAAGGGGAATGACTTTAAGAAGGTGACCGGATATTGGTTTTAGGAGAGGTATGTATGTGGACGGCTTTGTGGTTTGATTCGGTTATACGGTGGACCTGGTCTACTGCTAATAGCCGGTGGAAGTAGGGTATAGAAGACAGCGTGTCCAAAATTTAAGGGAGGCTTGATGGAGACATAAGGGAGTTTTTCAAGTTCATCTAGCCTGAAAAAGGAAGATAGATTCATTTTGACTGAAATGACACGTTTTTGTTTATTATTAAATTAAAAGGAAAAAAAGTGTAAAGATAAGTTTGAATCAAAATATCAATGCAAGATACAAGTTGATCTTGTTTAAGAAATGTTATGGATGATTAGATTCTGATTTGTAATTTCTCCTTTATCTTTTTTTATGGAGGTCCGATGTAACACCCGTGTTCTGCGGAATGAAGTGGTCGAAGTGATCAAGCTGGATTAGAACTGAACAGTGAAGCTATGGTTAACGATGTACGACTTATCGGCTTGAAACGAACTCGGATTGGGCTTGAAACGAACTCGGATTGAACTCGAATTGAATCTAGACTAAGCAAGAAAGAAAAACACGCAAGACTCGAGCCTCGGGGTTTAGTGCCTCCCCTTAACTCGTCGGTGATATTACTCACCGGAGAACTCACTATTAACGACGAAAACTCGCCGGAAAGTTACAACGATCTCTCTCTCTCACTCTGATTTCTGTTACAACGGTATAACAACAAGACAAGAGAGAAAGAGAAAGTCAACAAGACTTTATTATCTATCTTCAATCTTGGCACGTGTGACTCTCACGTGCGTGAGCTCATTCTTGTTTGTGACCTTCTGTTTCCATCAAAGACTTCCAAACACTTAGCCAAATCTTCATAAACCTTTGGCTTCAACATGATCCAGTGGCTACATCCACAAATCTCTACCTTAACCGAGATCATGTTCTTGAGTCATCCTCCGTTCGGGCACACGAACGCTTGCAAACATTATCATGATTGCAATAAATATTCATGTCCATTTACCTGATCATGACACTTATAACTTAAGCTTTCCCTTTAGCTTCAGTTCTTTGTTATTCGAAGCAACTTCAGTGCTTCTAGTAGCTTAGCCACTGGTAATTGCTTGGTAAGCATATCTGCCGGATTATACGCAGTGGGAATATTCAACACTTTGATTACTCCTTTGCTGATATGATCTCTTCCAAAGTGATACTTGGTGGCCATGTGTTTTGTCCTCACATGGTGCACTGCATTCTTTGATAATGCAATAGCACTCTGAGAATCACAGTAAATCTCTATTGATTCTTGACCAAAACCTAGCTCTTCTGCAAAACTCTTAAGCCATAAAGCTTCACGAATTGCCTCAGACAAGGAAATGTATCCAGCTTCTGTTGTTGACAAAGCTGTGACTTGTTGAAGATTTGATCTCCAACTAATTGTGTTGCCTCATGTTGTAAACACTCTACCATTTATTGATCTACTCTTGTCTAGATCACCCGCATAGTCTGAATCGCAGTAACCCTTGATGACAAACTGACCTTTCTTCTTAAACCTCAAACATGTCTGCACAGAGCCTGTGATGTACCTAAGTATCCATTTGACTGTCTGCCAGTGTTCTTGAACATGCTTGCTCATGAACCTACTGACTAGCCCAATTGAGTAAGCTAAGTCAGGTCTTGTACCCACCATTGCGTACATGATGCTTCCAACAGCACTTTGGTAAGGAACCTTTTCCATAGCCTTTTCTTGTTCCTCAAATTCCTGATATGTTGCTGACCTTAGGCTGAAGTGAGCTCCCATTGTTGTTGTAACTGGTTTGCATTGACTCATACCAAAGTTCTCTAACACTCTTTCAAGATATCCTTCCTGAGATATGCTTAAACTACTCGTGACTCTGTCTCTACATATCTCCATACCGAGTATCTTCTTAGCATCCCCCAAATCTTTCATTTCAAACTCAGAACTCAATAACAACTTCAAGCTTCTAATTTCTTCTTTATTAACTGATGCAATCAGTATGTCATCTACATACAGCAACAGATAAATGTATGTATCTTTCTTCAACTTCTTGAAGTAAACACAACTATCTCTTTCACTTCTTTGATAATCATTTTGTGTCATGAAGTCGTTGAACCTCTTGTTCCATTGTCTTGGAGCCTGCTTTAATCCATAGAGTGATTTCTTTAACAAACAAACTTTATTTGGATACTTGCTATCAACAAATCCTTCTGGTTGCTCCATTAGGATGTATTCATCCAAGTTTCCATGTAAGAACACCGTCTTCACATCCATCTATTGAAGTTCCATGTTAAAATGAACCACCGCAGAAAGAATGTATCTTATATCAACATGTTTAACCACATGAGCAAAGATCTCTTGATAATCTATCCTCTCTTTCTGTGAATATCCCTTTGCAACCAACCTTGCTTTATATCTCGGATCCTCAACTTTAGAGATGCCTGCTTTTCTTTTAAACACCCATTTGCAACCTATTGCTTTCTGATCAGATGGTCTTTCCACTAAAACCCAAGTCCCATTTTTCCACAGAGACTTCATTTCTTATATACTAGCTTCAGTCCACTTGTCACCATCAGGGTCTTCCATAACATCTTGGTAACTCGCTGGTTTTGAGCTGTCAGCATCCTCTGTTATGTAACACATGAACCCTGCAGAGTCGTCTTCTTCATCATCACCATAAATCTCATAATCTGCCAGATATTTTGGTTGTTGAGTCTTTCTCCTTTGTATGTTTTCATTTTGTTGATGACTGCTCTGACTTTCTGATGAACTAGTAGTTTCCAGGCTGAGAGGATCCTTGAAGACCTCGTTCAATTCCTGCTTCTACTCCACCTCTTTCTTCATCCTCTAGCTCCTCATGTGTACCTGCATACTCAAAACTCACAGAGCTATTAATATTAAGTTTAGATTTACCTGGGAGCAATTCTGCTTTGACATCCTTGAACATTCTGTCTTCTCTGAATACAACACTCCAGTTGTTAATGAATCTATCATCTTTGGGAATCCAGATTCTGTAGCCTTTTATCCCTTTTGGATA
The DNA here is from genome assembly GCA_900128785.1 of Arabis alpina. Lineage (NCBI taxonomy): Eukaryota > Viridiplantae > Streptophyta > Magnoliopsida > Brassicales > Brassicaceae > Arabis > Arabis alpina. Next base: position 31,065,416 of record LT669794.1, read on the forward strand.
ACCGGTAAAGATCCCCTTTTTAGCCCTTGGATCTAACTTCATCTCAACTGAGTGAACATACACTAGACATCCAAACATTCTCAAACCCTCAAGAGAAGGCATTACTGAGGTCCATAGTTCTTCTGGAACATTGAAGTCTATCACTGACGAAGGAGACCTATTTATCAAATACACTGCAGTAGCTGCTACTTCAGCCCAAAACTTCTTCTCCAAACCGCTCTCACTGAGCATACTTCTGACTTTGTTCATGATCGTCCTATTGAGCCTTTTTGCAACTCCATTTTGTTGAGGTGTATAAGTGCAGGTTTTGTGTCTAACAATGCCTTCATCCTTGCAAAATTTGTCAAAGTATTGATTACAGAACTCAAGACCATTGTCAGTCCTCAACTTCTTTACCTTTCTTTCAGTCTGAGTCTCAACCATTTTCTTCCAGTCCACAAAGTGCCTGAACGCCTCATCCTTATGCTTCATGAAGTATATCCACACCTTTGTGCTAAAATCATCTGTAAATGAGATGAAATACTGATTCTTGTTCAAACTCATTGGAACATTTGGTGAACCCCAAAGATCTGAATGCACATAGTCCAACATTTCCTTTGTAATATGTCGTGCTATACCAAAACTAACTCGATGTGTTTTACCAAATACACAATCTTCACAGAATTCCACACTAGTCACATTACTGCCTTTGAAACACCCTTTCTTGGTTAACACCTCTAACCCTTTTTGTCCAATGTGGCCCATACAACTATGCCATAACCTTGTTTGATCTTCTGTAGACTACTCACTCACTGTTGTTGAAACCTCACCACACTGTATCTCTAATGTCCTTGCCTTACCTTGAAGAATATACAGAGATTCCCTCCTGTGTCCTGTCATGAAGACTGCAGAGTCTTTTACAACTTTCATGACTTCATTTCCTCCAACAAACTAACAGCCTTTAGTGTCCAACGTTCCAATAGATATCAAGTTCCTAGATATATCTGGCATATATCTAACATCATGTAAAACAAATGTTGTTCCATCAAAGTTCTCAAATTTCACAGAGCCAATGCCTTTTACCTCTGACATTGAATTGTTTCCCATTTTAACTCTGCCACTTTACACATTCTTGAGTCCTATGAAACATCCTTTCTTAAATGTCATGTGGAATGATCAAGCTGTATCAAGTACCCACTCATCTTGATTAATTTCAGCTGTTGACAAATTTACCTCTGCAACTAGCAATCCCACTAAGTCTTTAGCATCGTCTCTGACTTCTTTTACCAAAGAAACTTCTCCTCTCTCCTATGACTGGCCTCTGTTCTTGTTCCTATCTAACCATTTGTAGCACTGCTTCTTGAAGTGTCATTCCTTGCCACAAATCAAGCATGTTCTCTTACCATCTATACTTTTAGATCTTGGTCTTTGTTTACCTTTCTGAAACTGAAAACCTCTAGTCTCAGACCTTCCCCTAACAAAATGACCTTCACCATCATTTCTATATCCAGCAGATTCTTTAAACTCAGTTTCCTTATACTTAGCAGCACTCGCTATCTCTTCTAGTTTAATCGTATCTCTACCATACTTGAGAGTTTCTTTTAACTGATCATACCTCGCTAGTAAAGCATTCAAGAGCAAGATTGTTTGTACCTCCTCAGGAATCTCAATACTTAGATTGCTAAGATCTGCAATCAACCTCAGAAAATCATCAATATTCTAATCAATGGTCTTACTCTCTTGCATCTTGAAAGAGTAAACCTTATGTTGAGCATGAAATCGATTTGGCAGTGACTTCGCCATGTATAAACGATCAAGCGTCTCCAATGTATCAGACGCAGTAACACATTTATCAAGCTTCCTAAACATGATCTCCAACATTAAGAAAGATCAAGTTCATAGCTCTTTCACATCGATCTACTCGCTTAGCCTCATCTAAGAGTCTCTTCTTCTTGATTTCAGGATCCTTGATCTCTGCAGCTGCATCGATTACGGACTCCACCTTGACCAAAACGGCCTTGAGTCCTTGTACGCTCTGATTTGCGAGCATACATTTCTTCCAAAGAGTATAATCTCCATATCCGTCGAACTTTTCGACATCGATCTTGATCCCAAACATTGTAACCTCCGATTCTTATCGATTCTTCTCCGATTAACTTTCCGATTCACCAAGCTCGGTGAACCTGTCTCTGATACCACTTTGTACGACTTATCAGCTTGAAACAAACTCGGATTGAGCTTGAATCAAACTTGAATTGAACTCGAATCGAATCTAGACTAAGCAAGAAAGAAAAACACGCAAGACTCGAGCCTCAGGGTTTAGTGCCTCCCCTTAACTCGCCGGTGATATTACTCACCGGAGAACTCACTATTAACAATGGAAACTCGCCGGAAAGTTACAACGATCTCTCTCTCACTCACTCTTATTTCTGTTACAACGGTATATGATATATCATGATTTTTACCAGTTTTTGACCATGATTTAATCCGGTTTTATCGAGTCTTTTCGGTGTTTTTCGAGTGTTTTAGAGTCTTTGCAGGTTTGTGTACATGTGGAGCTTAATTGGTGATTATGGAGCATTTTAGAGCATTGTGGAAAGAGGAGTTGAAGTTGCTAGGCCGGATTTTCAATTGCCATCAGATATTGGTGTCGATCGACACAAGGAGGTGTATCGATCGACACAGGCCCATGACGAAAAGACTTTCTAGTTTTGAAGATTTCTTTTTCGCACCAGAAGTTTCAGAAGTTTACAATAAAAGGCCATCACGAATTTGAGGCTTTATATATAGTTTTCTTTTAGGTTTTTAGGGGAGTACTTATTTTCTATTGAGACAAAGAGAGATTGTTTTTAGTTAGGTTTTGGGGATTTCAAAGGTTGATGACAAATTGTTAGGGTTGAATTACTGTTAGGATTTATCGTATTGTTCTTCATCTTGATAGCTTTAACTCTGGTTTTAGGATTGATCACCATGAATTATATATCTTAGGTTGATTAATTAGATGCAGAAGCATTGATTAAGAACCTGAACTGAATAATAAATGAGCAAAATCACTTATTCGCAAATGAATTTGGTTTAGGGATTTTGTGAACATATCGAATCTGAACTTTAATGCTTGTCTGGATTGTTAGAACTCGCAAAGAAATTTGGTTTTCTAGGATTTAGACATAGATAGTTTTCGCAACGGAGGTTGGTTAATTTTAAAGTAGTGTTTCGAGTTCTAGAACTGCGCCTAACAATTCTTGACAGTCTTTCAATATGCAATTTAGAGTCATACTTGCGAATTCCCCATAGCCTAGCGTTTTGTTTCATTGATTTTAAGAACACCTACACAATCATTTGCTTGTTTACTTTGTCTTTTACTTATTACATTCTTACTTAGCTTAATTTGAATTCATAATTTAATTGTGTGATTGAGATTCCCTGTGATTCGACCCCTAAATACTACAAACGATCTCTTTGAGCATATCAAATTTTGGCGCCGTTGCCGGAGAATCAAAATCACCATTAGAATTTTGATTCTAGAATTTAGTCAAAGTTTTTCTTTTTTTTTGTTACTTACTTTTCTTCCACTCTTTGGTTTTTGGTGTTTTAGGTGTATGCAATCTCGCTGAACCAGAAGTAACAAGAATAAGGAGCCAGTCAAGCTAATGACTGTAAACAAGCGCTTGGTGGGAGGCAACCCATTGGTAAGTCTACTTATTTAGGGTTTTTCATCAATTTTTGGATTTTAGCAAAAAAAAAAAAAAAATTGAATCAGTTTTATTTTCTTTTCTTTTACCAACTTCAGGCTTGATAACAGTGGTGACAGTGTTGTTTAAGTCTGGGGGAGGTAGTTGCTAACTTTGTTTCTTATTTTTTAGTGTCAAATGTCGTTTTATTGAGTCAAAACTTGTAGGGAATGATGACCTTTTCTAGGAACAAATGCTTAGTTTCTGCGACTTATTAGCTGTAGCAACAAATCCCTTGGAAGGCGCGAATTCAAAGCCAAATGATAGTACATGTTCCCCTCTTATCGCGGTTTGCAGAACGAAGTAGATCAAACTCTAGACTACCACACTTGATCTCCATCTCGCTATATTCTCTTTGATGATGTCACAATAGTAATAACATTCAGGACTTCTTATCCCTTTTACCACTTATGTTGATCCTGAATGACCAGCTCTTTAGTTGGTACCCAACTCCTAACCTTAACCTTTATTCAAACCTCATGCAATCTTCTTTTCCCTTTGACTTATGTGCAAGGATGTGTAAAAACGTCGGAGAGAAAAGGGACCGACACAGTTTTTCATTCACAAGATTGCGCGGGAAGAGACAGTTGGTTGGAGTACATCGAGATGCACGACGAGCCTTGGCATTCCTTGGGATTTACGCATTATCATGGTAATTTTCGAGACTTGTAATTTATGTAGATCATTCCCCTCTTCGAAGCCAAAAAAAAAAAAAAAATCAGAAGGGAAAGGAAATGATCAGTTTTCAAATAGTCTCTGGTTCTAAGAAAAATCTCAAGGAATCAAATGGTTGGAGCGAAGTGTTCGAGCTTGTAATTCAAAAGCAAGTAGTGTTTATAAGGAATGATCATGATTTCGTTTGGAGGAGAGTGCGCAAGTGAATGGGAAACTGTGGGCATCAACTGGACCATTCTTTCTCTTGCGTTTTTGCATAATGCCTGCATCCACCAAATAGAATCCGGTAATCCCTAAACACTTTTAACTCCACTAAACACTAAAAGCCTTTTTACATAATACCTAGCCTTTTACTTGGTTGACATTGTTAGAGAGAATTCCATTACTATTGATTGAGTGTGCGACAGTTAAGAGGATGTGAAATTGATGGGTTTGTAGGCTAAGATTTGAGGCCCAACCTATGATGGTTGCGAATTCGTGACCACTAAGGTTACTTTGTGTATATGCAGCGAAAGAGTCAAGGAGGCGAAAGCAACGTTCCCAATGATATGTGAGTTCCCGTGATTTCCAAACCTCGAATTCGTTCTTAGTCTCTAGTTTGCGTGAGGGCAAGCAAAAGCTAAGTCTGGGGAATTTGATATATCATGGTTTTAACCAGTTTACGACCATGATTTAACCTGGTTTTATCGAGTCTTTTCGGTGTTTTTCGAGTGTTTTAGAGTCTTTGCAGGTTTGTGTACGTGTGGAGCTTAATTGGTGATTATGGAGCATTTTGGAGCATTGTGGAAAGAGGAGTTGAAGTCGCTAGGCCGGATTTTCAATTGCCGTCAGATATTGGTGTCGATCGACACCAGGAGGTGTGTCTTATTTTCTTTGGTGTCGATCGACGTCAGATATTGGTGTCGATCGACACCAAAAGTTTACAATAAAAGCCCATCACAAATTTGAGGCTTTATATATAGTTTTCTTTTAGGTTTTTAGGGGAGTATCTTATTTTCTATTGAGACAAAGAGAGATTGTTTTTAGTTAGGTTTTGGAGATTTCAAAGGTTGATGACAAATTGTTAGGGTTAAATTATTGTTAGGATTTATCTGATTGTTCTTCATCTTGATAGTTTAACTATGGTTTTAGGATTGATCACCCTGAATTAGATATCTTAGGTTGATTAATTAAATGCAGAAGCATGGATTAGGAACCTGAACTGAATAATAGATGAGCAAAATCACTTATTCGAAAAGGAATTTGGTTTAGGGATTTTGTGAATATACCGAACCTGAACTTTAATGCTTGTCTGGATTGTTAGAACTCGCAAAGGAATTTGTTTTTCTAGGGTTTAGACATAGATAGTTTTCGCAACGGAAGTTGGTTAATTTTACAGTAGTCTTTCATTCTGCAATTTAGAGTCATACTTGTGAATTCCCCATAGCCTAGCGTTTTGTTTCATTGATTTTAAGAACACCTACACAATCATCTGCTTGTTTACTTTGTCTTTTACTTATTACATTCTTACTTAGCTTAATTTGAATTCATAATTTAATTGTGTGATATCGATTCCCTATGATTCGATCCCTAAATAGTACAAACGATCTCTTAATTTGAGAGAGTAGCTCAGAGTAAATTTGAGCATATCAGTATAACAACAAGATAAGAGAAGGAGAAAGTCAACAAGACTTTATTATCTATCTTCAGTCTTGGCATGTGTGACTCTCACGTGCGTGAGCTCATTCTTGTTTGGGACCTTCTGTTTCCAACAGAGACGTCCAAACACTTAGCCAAATCTTCATAAACCTTTGGCTTCAACATGATCCAACGGCTACATCCACAAACGATAATCTTCGGTAAAGGAAAGATAAGCTGCGGTGTTCGGGAGAAGTCACGTGAATTGGTCCAGCAATGGTAAGGTATGTGTTATATTGGCAAGGGCAAGATACGCGTTAAGATGGTTCTTGTTTTGCATTTTTTGTTGCTTAGCATAAGTTAAGTAGTTCCTTAGCTAGACTTGGTTAAGGGTGCTATGTGGTTGTGGAAATGGGTTGTACTGAACCTCTTTGAGGAGTTTAAGGAGATAGGCAAAAATTTATAGAGGTTCGGTCACAGAGTTAGCTAAGTATTTAGCCGCGTTTTCGCAGTATAAAGAAATCCGGGTCGGGGTGCTTCACGCGACTCAATATACGCAGTGCAAAAACTGTAAAAAATCTCCTAAAATCAATAAATATCGTGGAAACCCCCTATATTAGAAAAAAATTGTAAAAATCAGTCGGATATAATGCAAATGCACTTGTTACACTACTCTAGAACCGGTCCTATCTAGATGAAGTATATATTAATAAAGTTGGTGTTACACAGAAGACAAAAGCCAATAGGAAAATAAACGTATATGTAGCTATACTAGCATAAAAACCGATCTATTTGGACTAAGAGCTAAAAGACAAACAAAGCCCAAACAATCACCAGGGAACCCAAACAAGAGAACAATCGACGATTATAATCAAAGAAATTCTAATCAAGACTAAGAAAATGACTAAAACAAGTCTAACCACCCTAAAATATAAAACATACTATTATTGGAAGAAAACAATGTTGAAAATCATGTTATAATGAGATACATAATAAACACTGGTAAATAAAGCTAACCCTAATGGATTCAACAGGCGCATGCTACTACAAATTTTTAGGTAAAAAATCAAAACCAGAAAGCAAAATGCATTCAACCACCTACTACAAATATTTTAGGTAAAAAAATCAAAACAATAAAGCAACATGCATTAAACCAACGCATCTTACTACAAATATTTTAGGTAAAAAATAAAAATTAGAAAGCAAAAATAGATTTACGATAAAACTTATGTGTATGCGCGGATACTCACCTAGTAAAATATAGCAAAGTTAGCAAATAGTCTTTGTAGAAGAAATGTAATATTCTATTCTAGTTTTTTTTATATAGCCGATGCGCTCATAATTAAAATCAGTTATCCATATTTTTGAGAAATTCATACCTATTTTCAAAATTGCAAACCATGCCAAATGCCTGAAAAACGGTTTTCAGTCAAATAACAAGATTAAATATACGATTTCGATATTGATATAGAGTAATTTGTAGCAGTTGTTTGTTGAAGTTTGTTGATCAATAAAATATATATCTTCTTGTTATTATATAGAACTGCCTTAATTGGAGCTAGTTAAAATTTATCTTTACATGTTCAACTTGTTGAGTCGATTTCATTCTTGTTTGGTTTTTGTTTTACTTTTTTTTTTGCTTTTGTTTTGCCTTTGTCTTGCTTTTTGTTTTGAGTATTGTTTTGGTCGATCTGATTGGATGATTTTATTTGATTGTGTTGTGCGAAAGACCGGCTGAATAATTTGTTTATTGAAGAATCTAAATCACTAGGCCGAACAAACTGCAAAACAAATTGTCCTGTTAGATAATTGAGAAGCATAAACGTGGACCGTGGTTAACAATTAAGGATTTTAGTCTTAGACTTAAATAGAAAATTGTTTAAACCAAAAGTAATTATAAACGTATGATACCTTTATTATGACGTGAAGAAGTCATAGTATATGATACCATCCCGTGATACAATACTCAGCGGCTGACAGACATCCCTAAGAATGAAAAATAAATTTATTAACACACAATCAATTTATCTACCCGTATAAGATGCTAGCAATGGCACAATATACTAGCAATGGCACAATATACTAGCATGCTCTTTTTCTCCTTAACCAGAGCTGTTACAGCCGATTCGTCTGTCCCGAATATGAACATGAGCGCCAACATTGACAACTTTGCAAGATAAGATACTAATAGCTTTACCTACAAGAATATAATCAATATACACATTCATATAATATTAAAATTTTGAAGTCTAACATTTCAAACATTTAAATCATACCTGAAGCATTTTGTATGCAAACCAACTTATGTAGCTGGTTAGAAGCATAATAACGTCTTTTTCTATATGTTCTTTGGATTTTTTTTTATTTCGTCTAAGGTTTTGGGTGTCCAAGCTAGCAGAATCACACTCCCAATGTAGAACGTAATAACCATTGCTCCCCGTACGACTAACAATGTCCTGATGAACTTTGCTTGGTTGTGGCGACTACGGATTGCCACATCCTCCATCCCAAATACACATGCCATTAGAAATGACACAGCAGGAAGAAAATTACATATAGAAGCTGTTAAAGTCGCTGTAGTGAGCTCCAACCCTGTATAATACATGTTTTACTCTAATACCGGCTTGTACTTTGCACATAAACAAACACATATACAATAAGAAATATATGATGACGGTTAATAGAATGAATCTTATAAATAGTTAAAAAAGACTCTAAATGTCATGGGAGGTCGTGTGTGCATGTTCATCACACAAAAAAAAACAGTAAACATTACATTATAATGAAAATTTGTGAAAACATCTACAATTCAGAATAAAATGAAATTATAATTTCTTACCTCTTATAAATTAAAGTGAGTGGTGTGAGAATGGCAGCTGCGACTACCATTAGGCCAGCAACTAAAACTCTAGGTCTCATGTTGAAATTGACAGTCTACTCAACCAAAATCGTCATGAAAGACATAAATTTATCGTGAAAATATGTTGGAAATATGTTTCTTTTTATCCTAAGATTTGATGAAAATTAATGGGTTAACCGTGCCTTTTACGACAATGTATAATTATCGTGGAAAACATAAAGTTAATATCTTATATTCCACACATGATGGGTACCAATCATATTTAAATTTATGATTGTTGTAACATATCAAATAAATTTAACATAGTATGTTTATTTTCTAAAAATTAAAAAATTAATTAATATGATGTTGGATACCAATTTGGTGATCCAATAATTGGAATTTTTTTGGTCTGCTTAATAATTTGGTTTAATATCTAAGATATCCTCTCCTCCTTCTCTCTAACCGATTGTCTTTTTCTCTGAGCGGCACTGCGGCTTCCTTAGCGCCGTCGCCGGTCAATTTCTTTATTTTGTTTGGTTTTAGTTGTTCTGGGTTGTTATTTAGTTATTAGTTTCGGGAGTTGCACTGAGATCTGATGGGATCTGATGAGATGCGGCCTTTAGATCGGTGTTCTGGATCTAGGTTCCGTCCTTGGAAGTTAGATACGCCGGTCCTGCTTGACATCGGTGCGGTTAGTCGCGAACGTTGATGATTTTAGGTCCAGATCTAGATCTGAATCGTGGTCTTTTTCAGTTTTTCCTGTGTTTTTGGATCTGTAGCTCCCCTCTTTGGCTTTATTAGATTCTTGCTTGTACTTGACTTATGCTGTTCCCGAGCTCCATTCTATAAGCTGTTTTTCTCTGGTTCGGTCGATAGTTGGATTCACTTTCTCTCTTTATACATTGTTGTAGGTTTGCGGTGTTGTTCGTGTAACATGATGTTCCTTTTTTGGTGATGATGAAGATGTTCTCGGGTCAGTTCTTCCCCGTCCAACAACTCAGTTTCTCTGCTCTCCGTTCTCTCCGAATAAGTCTTCCTGCAGCAATTGGATTTGCATCTCAACAGCTTTCCCTCAATGATATTGGGTTGAGTTTATCAGTGAAGAAGCAACAAAGTGTTTAGGTTTCTGTTCGTGTCCCCTTGTTGGTGATCTTCTATGCCGTGGTGTCAATTTGCAATGATCATCCTTGTTGGCGTTATCCATAGTCTCGGTCCGTTGAGGAAGAGTATTCGACAACTTCACCGTTTGCGTTTCGGCCTGCCAATGTTGTGGTTTTCATCTTCAGAGTTAGTTTTCCTTCTTGCCGTTGAGTTTACCGAAGTTTGCAGAGATTTGCGGAGATGGCTTTGGTTTGTTTGGAATGTTGTAGTTCTGGGTTATAGTGTTTGTTCATTTGTTTCAAGCTTGGTTTAGGTTGTAACTTGTTAGGTTTGTGTGCTTGGCTTCCGATGTCTTACTTGTTGACATTGGCTTCGTATTTCATCCCGTATTCCACCCTTATATTCCAACAACGCATTCGACGTGGCTTTAATATAATATTCAGATGACAAAAAAAAAAAATTGGTTTTAAAACATCATTTTTAACTTGATTCTGTTTGACTAAATTTTTAAGCTGCAGAAAATCTCTATATATATATATACTTTGTTTTTGTCAGCATATATATATATGATTTCTCTTTGTCCAAATTCCAAACCTTGTTTTTAATAAAGATTGGTATACCTTATGTGAATTGATGTCTTCTTACTTCTCTCTTGCAAGGGTTCCGGTTTCTCAGAAATGAGATAAACAGATGAATTATTCTGTAACACATTATTATAGCAAATCTACATAGCTGCCATGACAATGGTGATGATGATTCACCTATAATAGATTTTTCAATAAGTTTGTAATGTAAACAGTTACCTAGAAACAACATTACCCCGTTTTCAGCCCTCTATGTTGCCAAAGGGCAAAAAGAAAGGAAAATTCCAAACAATTACAAGCCCAGTGGGGGGGGTTTAAAAAGACTTCTAAAAGCCCATAATTCACTTATCTTCTCGACCAAAACCAAAACCAAAACTAAAACTAATCTTATAAGACAAGTTTGTCCTCTCCTCCCTTCTCCGTAATTTACAATTTGCAGAGATCTTTGAAAGCAAAAGGAAATCTAATCGATCATCGATAGCTTCCTCCATGGAATCATCTCCTTCGTTCCTCGACTATCTCTTCTTCTTCCTCCTGCGTCCGCTTCTCGCGATCTCCTTCGTCGTCTGCTTCATCGCTCTTTGTACTCTCTCTCCTCTCACTTTTTCTATTTTGATCTCTTATGTGTTTCAGATGATGATGAAACTCGTTTTGATCCTCTTTTGGTGTATTTTTCATTTTCCGGAGCAGGGTGGTTTCTGGCTTGGAAGCTGGCCCTGAGCCACGTTCCTCTTGTTCAAGAGATCTTTGGTTTGAAGAAGAAAACCTTTAAACCAAAACCTGAATCTCGCGGCAGAATCTCCAAATTCTACAAAAGTATCAATTCTCAGAATCCTGTTACCTAATGGTAACTACCCTTTACTCTTCGTATTTTCTCAAGAGATGTTATCATCGTACTTTAAACTTGTTATTTTTTTTATTCGTTTCTCTCAGAAATTGTGAAATATCGAGGACTATAGTAGCTTCCATGATCGGAAACAGAACAAACAAGAAGATATTCAATGCCACAATCCAGGAAGAATCAAGTTAAAGCTTTAGACATTCTTAAGGGTTCTATTATGTTGTTCATTCTTTTTATAGAGTGCGATGTGTGCAATGTAGCGTGTATTTCGTGTAGAGCGAAGCGCTGATCCTGGATCAGTGTTTTCCATGTCTTAACACTGATCCTAAATTGTTGTGTAACAGATACTTTAGATTAATGAATCAGGTAAAAAACGTTGTTTTCCAAATCTTTTGCTACAGAACAAACTACATGAATCAAATCCATGACTAACCCGTTCGGATAGCAGCTGCAATTACTTTGATAGGTGAAGAAATGGACTTACAACATCGATAATTTACCGAACATCGACTCCTGCAGAAGGTGTAGTCTCCTCAGCAGGTGAAGGAGTCTTCTTACTGATGGGTCCTAAAGAGACTTTAACTTTTGCTGGTCTCAGAACTCGATCTCCTAGCATAAATCCTCGGTTAAGCTCCTCAGTTATAATCCCTACCTTGACCGCCTCAGATTCTTCTCGCGAAATAGCCTCGTGCAACTACAACATCAAACGGGTATTGCTAAGTCACTCAACAACAAACTTTACTCATCTGAAACACCTTTTAAGTAGCCAAACACTTTATCACTCACTCACCAACAACAACAATAAAGCTTTTATACTACATTTGGAAATCAAATAACCAAATATGTTACCAGTTTCAAACAAGTTTCTTAGCTATGCAACAAAGGGCTATCACTTGTTCATGCATTGTTTTAAGTGAAAATGTATCTTACTGAAGAAGAGGTTTTACTTACCAAAGGATCAAAGGGTTTCCCAACAGTAGCAATGGCTGCAACACGAAGGTGTCTCAAAACCTCAACGAATTGCCTATAAATTCCCTGATAACTCGTATCAATCTTCTTCTCCTTATCCGTATCAATTTTAACCTGTTGCTTTGCTCTCTCAAAACTATCAATGATTGGTAAAAGACTCTTCAAGATTTGCACTTTTGCATTAGACTCTGTACTAAGCCTATCTTTGTCAAGCTTTTTCCTTGTATTATCAAAATCAGCCTGTAATCTGATTTTGGTTTCTTTCTCTGAAGCTATCTTCATTGATAAAGATAAAACCTTTTGGTCCATTTTGTTCTTTTCAATCTCGATTCGGCGAAAAACCGTTTCGATTTCTGAAATGGTGATTTCGTCTCCATCTAAGAGAGCTTGTTTATAAACCCTAATTAGGGATTTTACATCTGCAGGGTGCTTTGAATTCGCTTCACTTGTCTGCAAAAACAAGAACAATAAATTGAATTCTAAAACCTATCCGACCTAAATTGAGTAAAACCCAGCTTTACAACTTACAGGAGAAGCTTGGAGAGAAGCTATGTAGCTACTCCGACTGTTTTTGGTTATCGGAGAGAGATACAAGCTTTGGTTGGGTTTCGAATTCAATGGAGAGGAAGAAGATCTGCCATGGAAATGGAGGCTTCGCAGGGGTAAGGTTCTGGATTTTGAAGATGGAGATGGAGAGGAAGAAGAAGCGGAGAAGGAGAAGGAAGGATCGATGACGAAGGAAATCGCCATTATCGGATTGGATTGGATTTGGTGTTCACTAACTACACTTCTTAAGCTGTCATGTTTTTGTATGAGATATGAAGTCTTCCAAGCCTTACCATCATTTTTTTTTTAAATTACCCGGATGTTATATTAGTTTCGTCCTGAAAACCATCCAAACCAATGATTTTTAGGTTTTGTCTGAAATTTTTACGTCTTTGGTATTAAGTTTAAGGTTATTAAGGGTTATTTGCCTCTATACATACTTTCTCAACTTTTCCTTTCCCAAAACATACTTTATGAGGAAGGTAGCCTTATCGTTTAAAGGTCTTCGTCGCTAAGATTGATCGTTTTCTTGGACTTTATTTTATGACTCATAATTTGTCTTTGTGTTTTGTACTCAATATTGGTCCTACCTTAGAGTGGTTTTAGGCATAGTTATATCTCTATTTAGCTTTTTTACTCCTGTCTCTCCTTCGCGGAGCATCTATCCGGAGAAATTTTCTCTTCGCCCGGCAATGTATTTGTGTCAAGCATGTTAATCTTAATATAAAAAGTTTAGACAAAAAAAGAGAGGAAGGTAGCCTTATCATACAGAGAGAAGTGAAGTGAGTAATTGGTCTCAAATTTATCTAGTTACTTTACGGATTAAAACTCAATTATATTTTTCTCCTCTTTCGGCTCCCTCTCTCTTATTCTCTTAGGAGATTCTCTCATCAACAAAAACTCAAAAAGATCACAGATAAATCTCTTTTTGAATTTGATCGATCAAGGTGATTAATTTCACCCAAATAGCTTTCCATTTTTTGTTTCAAATATGGAAATAGTAACTAAATGCATCGCCCTTAAGAAGCTTCTCTTTATCTCCCAAAGTGTAACCCAGCACCGCAGTCACAGATTTTCCGATCCTGACGTCCTCCACTTGTTCTACGAAAAGCAGCAATTTGAATAAATGTACAAGCGAGATTTCTCCATAGGACTCTGTTGCTCTGGTCTTCTTTTTCGCCACCATCAAGATTCAGTTGATCCAGCCTTCTTCTTCTTAGCAACGGACATGATTCCAATGCTGGTGTTCCTCCTAGTGGGGAAACCAATTTGAGTTTGGTTTAAGGAAAAACCAAATTTGGGCCTATTATAATCCATGAGGTTGTTATTGGACTTAAAGAGGTCATGATAGATTATATAAACTATTCATAACCTAATTTTGGAGTAGAGAAAAACTTTGAGAAGAGAGGCAATTTTCGCAGGAGAAAAACAGTTTTGTCATAGTTTATTCAAGAGAACGTTTGGAGGCTTAAACATGCTCCGAATTGGCTGAAATTTCGGGGTTAGCTTCGTGACTCAGTGGTCTTGATATTCAACGGTGGAGATTCTATTTCAACGGTTGGTTCGTCGCAAATCTGGGTTTTAGCGTGGTTGTTCGCATCTGTTGCGAGTGCAGATTTCAGGTTGTGTTGTCTTGAGTGTTTGGAAAATCCGACGGTAAGTTCTTCTCCGATTGAGCTGAAATTTTGTAGAGGTTCCGTGACTTGTTTATATAGGGTTTGTAAGGTGGAGATCTTATTTGGTGACCGAAATCCTAGTGAACTTAGGGTCGTTTGTGACTGCCTTATTTCTAGGCACTTGTATTGCTCTCTTGTGGTGTTTCTTGTGTTGTTGGAGATTGCTCTTTGGAGCCTCAGTCTCTGGATCTGTTATGGGTAACAGGGAGGACGTGGTTGTAACTCAATTCATTGATATAGTGGATTTTTGAGTAGACTACGGTCCCGTGGTTTTTACTTCTCACATTGAGAAGCTTTTTCACGTAAAATAATTTGTGTCTCATTTACTTTACTGCTTTGAGTTGCTGCTGCCAAATTATATTTTTCTCACAGGTTGACATAAGTGTGAGTAATTTTATTCCGCTCCGCCATTGGTGCTTGTTTTCCCCAACAGAGTGGTATCAGAGCTTGAGGTTTTAAGAGCTTGAGGTTTTAAGAGCTTCAGGTTTGAGAGCTTTGTGGTTTGATAACTTTGGGTTATTAGTTATTTGCTTTTGTGAGCGATGGAAAATATGGGCAGGATGATCAGCTTGGATGGTTCTAATTATCATTTATGGAAATGTAAGATGGAAGATCTGCTTTATGTGAAAGAACTCCATGGTCCAGTTTTTGATACAACAAAACCTGAGGATAAAACTGAAGATCAGTGGAAATTGCTACATCGCCAAGTGTGTGGTTTGATAAGGCAATGGGTAGATGATAATGTGAGGAATCATATTGAAAATGAGACTCATGCTCGTTCTTTGTGGTTGAAGATGGAGCAGCTGTTTGCTCGGAAGACCGAGAATAATAAGATGTACATGATCAAGAAGTTGTTTGAGCTGAAGTACCAGGAGGGAACTCCGATGGCAGATCACTTGAATGCGTTTCAGGGATTGCTCAATAAATTATCTGACATGGGAATCAAGTTTGAAGATGAGATTCACGGTTTGTGGCTCTTTGGTACATTACCAGATTCTTGGGAGGTGTTTACAATGTCTCTTAGTAACTCCGCGTCGAATGGTGTTATTTCGATGGACTTAGTGAAAAACAGTGTCTTGAATGAAGAATTAAGGAGGAAGTCTAGTCCTATTTTCTCGCGTTTAGATTTAATGGTTTCTGAGTCGAGGGGGATGAGTTCATTTAGAGAGCCCAGGAATAACAAGAACAGGAGCAGGAGCAAATCTAAAAAATTTACTAATTTGGAGTGTCACTATTGTCATAAGAAAGGGCACTTGAAGAAGGATTGCTGGAAGTTGAAAAAAGACAGCAAACTTGGAAAGAAGCAAGAAGATAGTGAAGATCGGTTGACTGTTACCGAGGATCAGTTTCTTATTCTTCTTGAGAGTGACGCCATTAATGTTGCATGCCAGGACACCAGTTGGGTTGTTGACAGTGGAGCTACTACTCATGCTACATCACAGCGGGATTTGTTCACTACCTATACTCCAGGTAATTATGGTTCTGTGAAGATGGGTAATGATGCTATAGCTAAGGTTGCTGGCATTGGTGATATTTGCTTGGAGACTAGTACTAGTACTAGACTTTTGCTTAAGGGAGTTAAGCATGTCCTAGATATTCGGTTAAATTTGATTTCTATAGGGAAACTTGATGATGAGGGTTTTATAGTTTATTTGGAGGAGGTAAATGGAAACTCACAAGAGGTTCCATGGTGATGGCTCGAGGTGATAAGCATTCATCTTTCTATTGGATGCAGGCTAAGGTCTCCAAAGACATTGTTAATGCTGTGGAGAATGATGATGCTATAGAGTTGTGGCATAAGAGACTCGGTCATATGAGTGAAAAAGGATTATCTGTGTTGTCAAAGAAGGAGGCTATTCCAGGTATCTCCGGTTTACACTTACAGAAGTGTGCGCATTGCTTTGCAGGGAAACAACACATAATCTCTTTCAGGTCATCTGGTCCTTCCAGGAAACCCGAGATACTTGATCATGTGCATTCAGATGTGTGTGGTCCATTGAAGACAAAATCTCTTGGTGGTCCATCATATTATGTCACATTCATTTATGATCATTCTAGGAAGTTATAAGTTTATACTATGAAGACTAAAGATCAGGTTTTGGGATATTTCAAGAACTTTGTGGCATTGGTTGAGAGACAGACGGGGAAGAAGTTGAAGTGTATCCGCAATGATAATGGTGGAGAGTATTCTAAACCATTTGATGCTTATTGCAAAGAACATGGTATTAGGCATCAAAAGACGCCACCCAAGACTCCACAATTAAATGGGTTGGCTGAGAAGATGAATAGAACGATTGTCAAGAGGATTAGATGTTTGATTTCAGAGTCAGGCTTGGCGCAGACTTTATGGGGTGATACTTTAAGCTCAGTTGTTCATGTGTTGAATTTGTCACCAAGTGCTCCATTGGAGGGTGATGTTCCAGAAAGAGTTTGGACTGATAAGGATGTTTCTTATGGTCATTTGAGGGTCTTTGGGTATAAGGCATTTGTGCACATTTCCAAAGATGAGAGGTCAAAGCTTGAGATGAAATCACGACAATGTGTGTTCATTGGTTATGGCCAGGAAGAGTTTGGGTACAGATTTTATGATCCCGTCACGAAGAAGCTCATTAGGAGCAGAGATGTTGTGTTCATGGAAGATCAGACGATTAAGGACATTGACAAGTCCGGAAAACCAGCTCAAAGGTATGAGAGTCTGATTGATTCAGAGGTTATTCCTTCTACATCGGTCCACTGTCAGGTTGAGAGTGAGGTTCATGTTGATACACCTAGTGCTGATGCTCCCGCACATGATGAAAGTATTGGTGATCATGGTGACGATCATGGTGAGACACCAACTACTGAGAACCCGCATATTGTTAGAAGATCTCAGAGAGGTCTTATACCGTCGACAAGGTATGATCCTAGTGAGTATGTGTTACTTACTGATGGAGGAGAGCCTGAAAGCTTTGGTGAAGCTTTGGAGTATGAACACAAGAATAAATGGTTGAATGCCATGGGAGATAAGATGGAGTCATTTGATGAGAATGACACATTTGAGCTGGTGAAGTTGCCTAAAGGTAAAAAGACATTGCTTAATAAGTGGGTGTATAGGATTAAGCATGAAGAGAACAGTTTGCTACCTCGATACAAGGCTAGATTGGTTGTGAAAGGATTCAGCCAAAAGAAGGGAATTGATTATGATGAAATCTTTTCTCCTATTGTGAAGATGTCATCCATTCGGGTTGTACTTGGATTGGCAGCGAGTCTTGATCTAGAGGTTGAGCAGATGGATGTAAAGACGGCTTTCCTTCATGGTGATTTGGAGGAAGAGATTTACATGGTACAACCGGAAGGCTTTGAGAAAAAGGGTAAAGAGGATTTAGTTTGCCGCTTGAAGAAAAGCCTTTATGGATTGAAGCAGGCATCGAGGCAGTGGTACATGAAGTTTAAGTCAGTTATGGGGGAGCATGGTTACAAAGAGACTACTACAGATCATTGTTTATTTGTGTAGGTGTTTGGTGAGGATGATTTTATCATCTTGTTACTCTATGTTGACGATATGTTGATTATGGGCAAAAACATGAGCATAATTCAGGAATTGAAGAAGCAGCTTAGCAAGTCTTTTGCCATGAAAGATTTGGGTCCAGCGAAACAAATTCTTGGTATGAGAATTGATAGAGATAGAGGTGAGAGGTTGATTCACTTGTCTCAGGAGAAGTATATTGAGAAGGTACTTCAGAGGTTTCACATGGACAAGTGTAAAGTTGTAAGCACTCTTCTTGCTACACACTTTAGATTAAGCAGTCAACAGAGTCCGAGTACGTATTAAGAGAAGGAAGATATGGCAAGGGTTCCATATGTTTCTGCAGTTGGTAGCTTGATGTATGCTATGGTTTGTACAAGACTTGATATAGCTTTTGCAGTTAGTGTAGTTAGTCGTTTTCTTTCTAATCCAGGAAGAGAACACTGGAATGCAGTGAAGTGGATTTTAAGATATCTCAGAGGGACTTCTAGTTTGAAGCTTACATTTGGACGTGACAAGCCTTTGCTTGTTAGTTGTACAAATGCTGATATGTCTGGGGATATTGATTCCAGTAAGTCTACTTCGGGTTACTTGGTAACATTTGCAGGGGGAGCTGTAGCATGGCAGTCAAGGTTACAACAGTGTGTTGCACTTTCTACCACTGAAGCTGAGTTCATAGCCGCAACGGAAGCTTGTAAGGAGTTGTTGTGGATGAAGAATTTTCTTGAGGATATTGGTTTCAAGCAAGATAAGTATGAGTTGCTTTGTGATAATCAAAGCGCAATTCATCTCGGAAATAACTATACATTTCATTCGCGTTCTAAGCACATTAATAGGACTTATCATTGGATACGTGATGTGGTTGCATCTAAGGAAGTGGAACTTTCAAAAGTTCATACATATGATAATGGAGCTGATATGATGACGAAGTCATTGCCGAGAGGGAAGCTTGGAGTTTGTCGAGAGATAGCTGGAATGACTGTTTCCTCCACCTAGTCGGAGGGGGAGTTTGTTGGTGTTCCTCCTAGTGGGGAAACCAATTTGGGTTTGGTTTAAGAAAAAACCAAACTTGGGCCTTTTATAATCCATGAGGATATTATTGGGCTGAAGGAGGTTATGATATATTATATAAACTATTCATAACCTAATTTTGGAGTAGAGAGAAACTTTGAGAAGAGAAGTAATTTTCGCAGGAGAAAAACAGTTTTGTCAGGGTTTATTCAAGAGAACGTTTGAAGGCTTAAACGTGCTCCGATTTGGCTAAAATTTCGGGGGTTAGCTTCGTCACTCAGTGCTCTTGATATTCAACGGTGGAGATTCTATTTCAACGGTTGGTTCGTCGCAGATCTGGGTTTTAGCGTGGCTGTTTGCATCTTTTGCGAGTGCAGATTTCAGGTTGTATTGTCTTGAGTGTTTGGGAAATCCGACGGTGAGTTCTTCTCCGTTGAGCTGAAATTTTGTAGAGGTGTTCATGACTCGTTTATCTAGGGTTTGTACGGTGGAGATCTTATTTGGTGACCGGAATCCTAGTGAACTTAGGATCGTTTGTGACTGCCTTATTTCTAGGCTCTTGTATTGCTCTCTTGTGGTGTTTCTTGTGTTGTTGGAGATTGCTCTTTGGAGCCTCAATCTCTGGATATGTTCTGTGTAACAGGGAGAACGTGGTTGTAACTCAATTCATTGATATAGTGGATTTTTGAGTGGACTACGGTTCCGTGGTTTTTACTTCTCACATTGAGAAGTTTTTCCACGTAAAATAACTGAGTTGCTGCTGCCAAATTATATTTTTCTCACAGGTTGACATAAGTGTGAGGAACTTTATTCCGATGCGTCATTGGTGCTTGTTTTCCCCAACATCCAATTGATCCAGCCTTCGTTTCAACTTTTCATTTTTTTTTTAATGAAAATTTGTGTGTTCGATAGTCAGATATTTGTATATGATAGTTTTGTGGGGAGTAAAAAGAGTTGGGTTATAGATTTCAAATTAAATTGAGCAAATCAAAATCTCTTTGTCAATATTATAGATTTTAGCAAGATTGAGATTGTTTTTAGTTATGCTTTTGATTCTTAATTATTGATTAGTTATTAAATTGCTCGGAAGATGGACCAACACTCAAGAAAACCATCTCGTGCGCCATATTTAAAACAAGTTCACAACAATTACCAGAAAATTTGACGAAAAACACACTACAACAAACCTTTAGTTTGACGGAATTCATCCACACAGCCGTATCCAAGAGAGACCGACGATTACTAAGTGGTATCCATCATAATATGTCCACACAAATATATCCAAGAGAAACCGTCCGTTAACTGGTGGTTCCCCTCCAAACATGAGTTCTAATCCCATTGTGCACTAATCTTTAGTTTGGGGGAATTCATCAAAAATTTATTTGCCGTATTTGAAAATGAGATAAAATTTATAAAACAACTTATTCATTTTTGTATCCATTGATAGAATTGTTTGTGTTCTTTGTTTCATAGATATGATGTTCTTATATATCGTGGCTACGAGAGTTTGATATTGCTAGTACACGTAAGTAAAATTATATGCTTCTTTACCTTCATCCTTGTGTGACCATCCCATTAACTCCATATAGAAAAATGTGAGAACAAGAGCATAAAATATCAACGGAGGTTATTGAAATAATTTTTTAAACTAACACATGGTATGCAAGATAACACATGACATGTGCCTCATGAATATGCAAGGTAACATTATGCAAATAATTTGGAAAAATCCAGAGCCATTGTGATAATAGTACATGAAGTAATACTACAGTAAAAACTTTATAAAGTAATACTACAGTAAAAACTTTATAAAGTAATAATGTTGGGACCACCAAAATTTATTATTTTATAGAGTTATTATAAGTAACTAGGTGATTACCCACGCTACGCGTGGGTTTATTGGTTCTAAGCAGCTATTTGTTTTAAAGGCCAAGTTACTATAGTTGCATAGGAATTAGAGTTTGTAAATTACATATGAAACTTGATTTCCTCGTGAACATAAATTGGTTCTCAAAGGTTGTTCTATATTATTCATGTTATGTAGACCATTTTCCATGTTAAGTACCCAAAAAGTCCAAGATATATACTCCATCCGTTCTTTTAAGTTTGATGTTATAGGATTTTTACACATATTAAGAAAACAAATAAATACTTAGTTATAAATGTCTTGTTTTTTGAACTAAACAATTTTCTATAAATTTTAACCAATAGTAATTCAATAAAATGAATTAATGTGTTTTGGAATCAACAATTCAGCATTATACATTCATTAAAATTGCATAGAAAATGTAAAAAATCAATCTTTGCAAAACAAATTTTTTTCTTAAACATCAATTAAAAAAGAATGGAGAGAGTATATTTGGAGAACTTTTTTGATGAAAAAAGAGAGACCATTCTCCACACGCCCTGAATATATGTGAAGAAAAAAAAAAGTTAAAATAATAATAAGTTTAGTACAACGTCTTCCATATGTTTTACTTTCACCAACTCTTCAAGACTATAATAAGTCACGAACTTAACGGTGTTCTTAAGTCATATATATTACATGCCTCCTACGCATAATGAGAATGAAACGAAACAAACCAAGGAGTAGCAAATTATATGACTACGAGTTTGATTGAAGAATGGAAGGGAAATAGAGTTGCCTCCATTGTGTTCGCACATGGAATATTCGAAAGATTTGGAGCCACTTGTAGCTATGATGATGTCGACAATTTTATGCTATTTGCTCGCATTTTCCACATGGGCTTGGACATGTTATTTGGTCGCACTTTAACACTTTCTTCTAGTGGTGAATGTAAAACTCAATTTTTGTAAAACGTATATTCATTCTAATAAAAACAACTGATTTGTGCATTCGATTAAATACCAAGCCAAACTGTATAAAATTGATTCAAAACGTTTTTTTTCTTTACTCTCGATATATTGTGAACCCTTTGAAAAATTAGAAATGTGTGGATGACATAAATCTACTGCTTTTAAAAGTACTCACCAACAAATTTGTTTCTTATGAAGGGAAAATTATGGTCGTCAACTGCATATTGATAATAACAAGGACGTAAACAACACCGTGCATATACACAATTCCACCGTACTGAGACTGATGTAACAAAGCCATCTGAACTTTATTTGGAATCATCGCTACAACCTTCATTGCTTGAATGTCGACAATTGGTTTCGCTCTTCTCACTCCAATTTTGAACCTGCAGTACAGTCACCTGCAAGCCTGAAAGTAGTGACAACGATTGGTACATATAACTGCCCGAAACTGTTAAAATAATCCAAGGCTTGAATTGTAGTTCAACGGAGAAATAGTCTATAGCAACCATGCATTTGTGCATCAAAATATGTTTATCTTATTGTCTAAACCCATAACCAAATTCTAAACAAAGAGATGTGAATACACTAAGGAGCAACCAAACTGCAAAACAAAATGATTGATCAATGCACTTATAGTACTTTAAAATCTTAACCTATTTGGTAATCAAGTAATTACTAAAGGTAGAGTTTTCATAAAACTTAATCTTCAGAATTTGATCCCTAAAATATTGAAACTCTCAAAACAAACAAAAGATCCAAGTCAAAAGCCTTGAGCATTAAATTAAAGTATTGTTACTAAATTATTAAAGATGAAGCAAGCCAATTAAATTATATGGAACACATACTAATCCAATGAATGTTTGATTGGCAAATATATTAATCTAAAAACAATGGAAAAAGACGATATGCAAAAATGTTTCTCCCTCCAAATATGGTAAACTTCCAGGAAACAACAAAACTATCAATATGATCCCTTGTTCTCTAAGCTCAACCAAACTATAAAAGTGAAGAATTTAAAACTAAGAACATATAGCATAACGATCTTTGGCCTCAAAGTCACTAACCTTCTTCTATAGCCAAATGCATAGAAAATGCATTTCTTGCAACTGGTCCTTTTGCTCTTTCCTATACCAATCCAGATCAGACATGACTTAGCATAAGGTATCTAACTATTTCCCTCTTAAGATATTCCAAATTTTGAGATCTCAACTGATACTTTCAGTCACTACAAGTTTATGTGTTTTGAAAATTCTTATGAAGTATTTTTTGGAATTTACCTTAGGTGGTGGATGAGCATAGTCTACCGGATATCTTATCGCTTCCAAGAGTACAACCACCAAGCTGTAGACATCGCCTTTCTCATTCAAAAGCCAGGAATTCACATACATTGAAGCTACATAACTGAAAAAACAGAAGTTATTATTTCCCAAAAGCAACATCCATCAAATTTATTAAGAGAAAAAGTGTAAAGAGAGAGGCCTTAACTTACTCAAAGGTACCATAACGCTCGTAGTTATAAAACTTTTATCAGCGCCAAGCAATTTTGTGAGTCCAAATTAAAGTCAGAAATTTTAGAATGGAATTTCATCAAGAATGGTACAAGTGCAAAAGTGTTGTACTTACCAATCCTCCATTCCAAGATATGAATGTCGGGTCCATTCTTGATTGGAGAACTTCCACAGTGTTTGCGTGTAGAACTCTGCCAAGGAGAAAAACGTTACATACGTACATCATTGAATATGTTTGTTCGATGTGCATATAAAAGAACGTTGCAGACTTAGGTACTCATAAGAATGCTGTGCAATGAGGTTGTTAAGAAACAAACAAACCTTTTCTCTAGAGCCGAGAGAAGACCTTTAGTCAAACCAATTTGAGAAAAATGCAAATCAGACGTTTCATAATAAATTAATAACACATTTGAGGCATGGACAAATTTCATGGAGAAAATCCGCTGTTTGAAACGGAAAAAGTTTTTAGGAACTTAATATTTATATACTGGAGAATAGTTGATGATGAAGGTCTATGCGTCTTGCAATACAAAAGAAGAAGAAGAAGCTTTTGTTAGGTTTTGTGTCGACTTGTAATAGTAAGCAGAGAGAATGCATAACAACATATAATCCCATATTAGTACCACCTTCTAATCCATGTTTAATGTTTCCTCCAACATATTCGCATGGTCTTGGAATCTCTAGAATATGCAAATGAGTATCCTTACAGTGCAAAACTAAATTGAAGAAGAGGATATACAAAGAATTGACTCTACCATGTATGATGTGGTTGGAGAAACACTTGAGAAACAATATGGTTAGGATGAAGCAGATTCGTTGAGGGAACCTGAAATCACCGAAGGAAAAAGATCCAAGTAATTAGATAGAATAAACAGAGTAATGGCATGATTAAGATAATAAAACCATGAATCCAACTAAATTTGATATCGCAATATGACTGTTTAAGTTGGTTGAGCACCAACATATATCATGAACGTTATTATGTCAATGTATCTCACTTTATAGAAATAGTAAGGGAGACAATCAATGTATTCTTACCTCTCCTCCAAACAAAGTGGCAATGAACCGAAAAATGCATAAACATTGGCATAAGAAAAGAGAGATTGCAAACCGTATTACCACCATGGCTTCCTAGCGTTTCTAATCGGATCTTATATTTGGCGGAGGAAATTGATATTGAGATTTAGATTATGATTATGATTGTGATGAATGACTGGGATTGGGATTGTGATGTTAAGAGTCATTCTTCCATATAAAAACCATTAAAATCCCATCTCCTAGCAAGGTTCTGAATATAAAGAGGTTTTAATTGTGCATTCAGTTTTCTTTGTAACGTAAAGTGGCTTTTAAATTTTTTTCCTATTTTTTCCATAAACAAATTCCATGTGTCATCAGAATGAGAGATGATGTGTCACTCAACTGGAGAGTGCCAAGAGCTTTCATATAGTAGATGATTAAAACAAATTAAAAATAATAATTAATTGATAAATTCATAATAAAACACAATTTAACCACTAATAAAATAATTTACTAAATATAAATGGTTAAAAATAAAAAAATAATTCATTCTCTACTAAAAATTAAAAATATAATATATTTTGAAACAATTTGTTTATTCTACAACATCACTAACTATAAAATAAAAAAAAAATATAACAATTATTATTTTATAATATTAATGAGACCATATATTTGTTTAGGATTTTTGAAAAAATTATTATCTTATCATTTTATTGATTTGTGTTATATTTTGCACTGTCCCGACTCGGGACCGGCAAAATTTATTACTTTATTGAATTTATTACTTTACTTTATAGAGTTTTTATTGTATCCAACAAAAATATCAACGGAGGTTAGTATAAGAATGTTCAAAGAGAGATATGTATAGCCCTGAGCCCGTGACCATGAACACATTGACCAGAGAACCTTGACCATAGTACGTTGATCAGAAAACTTTGACCATTCCATTTGTTACCAGAGAAAAACTTTGGCCATTGCAAGTAATTAAAAATTGGAAAACCATCTTAACATACAGATTCACGTCAATGGTTTTGATATGAAAACATCAAATTGGAAATTTAACAAGAACAAGTTGGGATTTATATTTCACCTAAATCATAAATCGATTGTAAAATCAAATCACATCTCCAAATAAAAAATCATTAACAATATATTTACATAATATGAAATCGATGCACAATAATGCAAGCTCAAGCAGTGGTGTGGTCGTCACTTCGCCGTGAACAAAGGGAGAGGAGGAGACAACGACGAGGTTGATCTAATCAATAATCAACCAAAAAGAATACCCATTTCTTCTCCTTTCTAACAATTCTAATCCAAACTGAATGTTGACCATCACTCAAAATTAAGAAAAAAAATAAAAACTTTTGATTCTGTTTTCCTGGAGCATAGATCAACAAGGAAAAAAGGGAAAATGAGGAGTGAGGAGAGAAGAGGTGAAGCGACCCGACCCATTTTTTTTATAACATTAAACCTTTGGTCTCAGATTAGCATTCCCATAAATGCTATCCTCAACAACCAAGCAAACGACACAAGAAACAGCCGATAACAGCATAATCAATTAAACCAAACATTTCACTAAACCAGATAATTCAATTCGACAATAACCAATTCAAACAATTCCACAACAACACCAACAACCTATGACAGTTCTAAACAATAAATAACATAAACCACACAACCGAGATCCCAGATCATCCTCCTCTTCGTTGCCATAATTCCACGATCACACTTTGCCTTTACCTGCATCACATGAAAAAAAGAGATGCGTGAGTATTCTCATAAATACCCAGTGAGACGGTCATCCCATCTACGACTGCGCACTCAGGCACGATGGACCGCTCAGGCAAACATACATATCACACAACACACAAATGGCTCAACACAGCCCAATCAGATATGTGTCGATCGACACTACCACTAGGTGTCGATCGTCACACTCTAAACTGGCTGTCGTTCGACACACCTCATATGTGTCGTTCGACAGGCCTCATACTGGGGTGTGGTTCGACAGACCTCATACTAAGGTGTCGTTCGACACACCTCATGTGTGTCATTCGACAGACCCTTGGCAAAATCGTGGGAACTGATCATAATCCTCTCGGATCGATTCTTCCTCTCCTTCAGTACGAAAAATCTGCACAACATCAACAATAACACAACAACAAGCAATCACAGCCACAATCAACCACCAAGAGATCAAACATCACATTCTAACCTATCACCACGCAACGCTAACGATCCATCGACCCAGAAGCCATGGTCATGCTCTCACCTTAGGTTTCGAAAGAGAAAAATGATGGAACTGAGACTAGGCACGAGATCAGCCTTGATCACCACTAGAACTCACGAAATCCAAATCCTTTTTACACCAAAACTCCACAAGAACGATTCCTTTCACGAATCGAACACTAAAACCTAACACAAATCTTTGGGGATGTTTATCTCTGATGTTTGCCTCTGTTTTCCCTCAGAAAACACGACCAAACAACATATAAACGCAACCCTAGGGTTTCCCCAAACCAACCCGGCCAAACCGAATGATTAAAAATCGAACCAGAAAACCGACCACTTAAAACCTTGTCGATCGACACACATCACATGTGTCAATCGACAACCACTTGAAACAAACCGGCCTTAAGCCAAAAACCAGTCTATCGATCGACACACCACACTAGTGTCGATCGACACACCACACTAGTGTCGATCGACACACCACACTAGTGTCGATCGACACACCTTTCAATTTCTCAAAATTAGTTCACGAGTGTTACAAGAGGCACATGAATAAAATCGTATTGGATCTAATTTCACTTGATTTATTCTAAACCACAAGATCTTTAAGGCTTTTAAAGATAAACATCTAAAGATTAAAAAGTAACTAAATCTGAAACAAGTGTGAAGGTGAACGAAGGGCAGTTTTGGGGTTTTGAAAGTTTGAGACAAGAATAAGTACACCCTCCCTAGAAAGTATGTTTATAGATAATAACTTTTGAAAAAGTATGTCTAGAGGTAAATATTTCGCTTATTAACCCCTACACATACTTTCTCAAGTTCTCATTACCAAAAACATACTTCTCATCCTAGGTATACTTATTCATATTAAAAAGATAAAAATAACCCTGGCGCAAATAAAGAGTGAATTCCATTTAACAATTACTTTAGAATAAACTAATTAAAGTGTTATCAGATATGATATTCCTTTTTCCTCATCGTCATCTCCCTCTCCTTTTCCCTTTCATTTTCGTAGATCTATTTGAGTAAAAGAGTAATCAGATTTTTCTTGCATCAAATAGAATAGCGTGAAACCTCTGATCGAACTCTTGATGTTTGGATTTGATTTCTTTTTTTTAGAGATCCATGAGTTTTATGGTTTCGGATTTGTATCTATGATTCTTTATGGTTTTGGTAATCCGATTTGAAGGGATTGAATTGAATACCATTAATTTATGATTGTTTTTTTTTCTTCAGTGTTTTGGTTTATGACTTGTTTTGGAGATGAGTTTTTGGTGTTCACAATGGTGTTATCACTATTTTGTTTTAATTTTGGTTAGTTTTCAGGACTTATCTTAGTTTTGTGAAAGTCATTGACTTGTACTTTTTTCCACGTTAAAAGGAAATGAGATCAATCTTTGAATAAAGAAACAAAGTTTTCCCTTAAAGGAAATGAGATCAATCCTTGTTGTGTGCAGCGAAGAAGAAGCTAAGATTGAGGTTGTTTGGTGTGTGTTGCGAAGAAGAAGCTAGACATTGTTATATGCTTGTTGTAATGACATGGATTCTTTGAATCTCATATTCTTTCTTTAGATTGTTGATCATAGTTCTGTGACAAATGCTATAAAATGTTGGGTTCTTAAGTTATATTTTTTATTTATTTTCATGGTCACCCTTTTGTGGTTAGTGTTTTATGGGGTTTGTAAATTCGTGGTTAATGTTTTATGGTTAGTGGTTTTTGGCTATTGTCAATGTGTGCTTGTATGTGACTTTCTTAAATTTGTTGGCTCTGATCTCATCATTTTGTAGCTTACAATTCACATTAAGAACAAATTTTTTTATATCAAAACGTCAAACATTACAAATTCCACAAACACAAGATTATATTTATATAGTTGTTGCTTCTCTTGTTTTTCTAACATGTGTCCACACAGACTAATTCACGAAACACTATCCACGCAAACTATTCTATAAGACATGCATCATTACTTAACCTAAGTGATAGCACCATAAATCCTTCCAACAATGTCCATCTTTAATAAATCATGTGGTTAGCCTTTGATCTATATTGCCAATACTTCTTAGGGATTTTAAATTCTGATCACTTTAAAAACCTTGATCTTGTAGAGATAATGAAAATATTTTCAAGCTTTCATAGCTTTGACGTGAAGGCTCTTGTAAACAATAGAGTTTGCTAATTATCTTTTTATTACCTCTATCTTCTTCAGTCAGAATTGACCAATTCACTTACCAATTCTTTTGAATTTATCCACTCAAAAGAAAATCAAACCTAAAAAATAACTAAAATCAAATCGAAAATCAAACTATGATCCCAAATAAAAAATTACTCTAAGATTGAAATAAGTCAACCAAGCCTCCCTATTTACAGTCATATTGATGTTCCTAGAGACCTCCATTTGTTCATAAAGCAATCAATCGCTTGCTTAAAGTAATAGATTAACAAAGTTAAAGTATAACAAAGTGGTATCAAGAGCTAAGGTTGAGTGAATCAATGACAAACATTCGAATCAAGGTGGAGCGATTCGATGGAGAAGGAGATTTTTCCTTGTGAAAGAAGAGCATGCTTACACATCTTTCTGTTTTGGAACTGAAGGATGTTCTGGTCGAAGCAGTTTCGTAGGCTGTAGCAGTTAAGAAGGATGAGGATCCTGTTGCAGCGAAGTTTTGTATTGAGAAGGTTGAAGGAGATTGGCTTGAACGATCTGAGAAGGCGATGAATCTGATTTTCCTGAATGTTGGAGATCAAGTCATGCGCAAACTTTATGAATGCACTACTGCTGTAGCTACATGGTGAACATTAGAAAAGTTGTATTTCTCTAAGTCACTTCCTAATCGTATTTACTTACAACATAAGTTTTATACGTTTAAGATGAATGCGCAAAAGTCTATTGATGAAAACTGATGAGTCATATTCTTACTATGCATGCAAGAACAAGCATAAATAAATGTCACAAATAAACGTATGTAATTCTAACAACTTAACTTACGACTCAATTGTAGCATAGATGATATCCAACCCAAGGAAGCATGGTTATAGAATAATAAGGCATAAAACATTCAAAATAAGGTAAAGCAATCATAAAAGAGGTTTTGTTTCAAGTCACAGAGCAAACACTAAAGAAAGGCAAGAACTTTAAAAGCAGAGAATACGATTTCAAGATGCAAATAAGATTAAAGAGCTGAGCTTTCAGAGTAGCAACTACTTAGAACTATCAAGGCGAGGTTAAGCGAGCTAGAGGTTCCTTCTTTAGGTACCACCTAGGGCATAGACCACGGAGAAAAGCACACCCACTATTGTGGCGTGATACTCCTTTGTCGAGTCTCTGTTCTTACTTCACTGTCATGGCGAGACTCATAGACTCTCCAAGCTTTATCGAACAAGGACCAATCGAGCCCACACAACACAACTACATCACTATCGTGGTCGAGGACACTACACCAAGCAAAAGGTCCGTCAAGCATTTTCACAAACACCTGTCGGGCAGAGAACTGCTTGAGATCAAGATCCGAGGGATCAATCTCGGATCAAGCATTGAGCTCACCTAGGCTCGAGGATCTACTGCGTTGAACCTTCTGCAAGCTTAACCAAGCTTTGTAAGTCCTAAACTACTACTCCTGAGCTCAACAAGTAGACTATTCACTCATGGCTATGGTAAAAGCCATGACTGAACTCGAAGAAAGCAGAGAGCTTGAAATCATACATAGCGATTAAAGAAGATGCAAAAATAGAAACTTTAAGCTTGATTAAAACTAGTAATTAGCACATTCAATGTCTTCAAATGCACTAAGGAAGCTAAAATCTCAAAGAAAAACTAAAGGAAAGCTAAAACCAGGAGAATCCGCTTACTCTTCACAAGGTTATAAGATAATATTTATATTGCCTTGTAAATAGTAGCCGGGTCAACCCTAGTCAACGCGGGTCAACAAAATAAAGAGGTCCGAAAAAGTCAACAAAAAGCATGAGATATCGGTCACAACCGACATGGTGTGTGACTCATAGGCTGTGCAGTCCGTCTTCAGTCTAGGCGGTCAGTAGCCGGTACGTGTGTTTGCTGGAGCGGTATATCGGTCTTCACCGATACCACGGGGTATCGGTTGTCTTCTCAATCGGTCTTGATCGATATACATGCCCTTGAACCGTGGTCAGTTGATCTTCTTATGTTATTCATACTGCAGTCAGTTGCGAGGTCTATCAGGCTCAACCGATATTTAAGCGCCGGATAACTGCTCCTCTGCTTCATTCTTTAAGCTTCTCCGCTCTTTTGCACCAAAATTTACATCCTTTGCACTCCTCCATGCTCGAGCTAGCCAGATATCACTGTTTTTCCACATATACCACCTGAAAAAGGGTAAAAAAGAAGAAAATATGTACAAAACCTAAACTAAGGTCCTAAAATGTGAGTCTAACCTAATCTAGACTAAATGCACTATAAACGATGATAAAAGATGTTGAACTCACTGCCACAGTAGTACATCTCGCTGAAGGAGACTCTGAAGTATGGCAGAAAGATTCTTACCTTGGAAGAAGTTTTATCATATGCTACATCAAATGAGAGAGATAAGGGAAAATCCAGGCTCACTAAGAAGTGGGGAAGCCTTCATAGTTTGAGGAAGACCTGAAAAGAGAGAGTCGTACAAGACCAGCTCTAGGTCAAGATCTAGTTCTGGCTCAAGAATTACTTGCTGGTACTGCAAGAAGGAGGGTCACCTGAAAAAGGACTGTTTCCCTAGGAAGAAAATGATGGAAAATGAAGAACGTGCTGAAGCAGCTGTTGTAATAGACTAGCTGCAAGTGATTGATGTACTATCTATATCATGCATAAATCATAATGATCGATGGATCATTGATTTCAGATATTTTTACCACATGACGTCGAGGAGGGATTGGTTTGATGATTTCACATAAGTTATAGGAAACCAAGTGTTACTAGCTGATGGCAGAGCTGTAGTAGTACAAGGAATTGGTTTAGTCAGGATAAGTGTTACAGGCCGATCTATCACAAGACTAACCAATGTCAGATATATTCCTAACCTTGCTCATAACTTCATCTTTGTTGGTACTCTTGACGTGCAAGAGTTCACACAGGAAGGTGGAAATGGTAATACAAGATTCTACAAGAACAAGAAGTTGGCTCTACATGAAACGTTGACTGGTACAGGGGGTCTTTATCTTCTGGATGGTGAGACTGTGGTAGTTCAGTTTAATCATGTTGTATCAAAGGATGCCACATCCCTGTGGCATAGTAGAATGGGTTATACAAGTATGAAGAATATGAAGGTTTTGGTTGAGAAAGGCATTATGGACAAGAAGAGGATTAGTGATCTGAATTTCCGTGAGAGCTGTATCATGGGAAAGAACAAGAGGTTAAACTTCAATGTTGGGAAGCACAACAGTGAAGAGGTCCTGAAGTACGTTCATATTAATATATGGGGATCACCTAATGTCACACTTTCAGTTGGAAAGAAGCAGTACTTCATGTCTATAATTGGTGACTACTCAAGGAAGGTGTGGGTTCAGTTTCTTGCTACAAAAAATGAAGGCTTTGGTAAGTTTGCAGAGTGGAAGATTCTGGTATAGAATCAAGTGAATCAGAAGGTAAAGTGCCTTAGGACAGACTATGGTCTAGAGTTCTGCAACTTGGAGTTTGATGAGTTATGCAGGAAGCATGGTATTGAGAGACATATGACGTGTGCTTACACACCGCAACATAATGGTGTGGCAGAGAGAATGAACAAGACCATCATGGAAAAGGTCAGATGTTTGCTGATTGAGTCAAGACTTGCAGAGAAGTTCTGGGCTGAACCTGTTGCTACATCTGTATACATCATCAACATGACACCATCATCAGCAAACGACTTCAACATTCCAGAAGATATTTGGTTGAAGAAGACACGAGGGTATGCACGTATGAAGAGGTTTCGCTCGGTGGTTTATGTTCATGTAGACCCAGGTAAACTGAAGCCAAGAGTAGTCAAAGGAGTGTTCATCGGATATCCTCAAGGAGTCAAAGGTTATAAGATTTGGCTGATTAAAGATAAGAAGGTTGTAACCAGTAAAAATGCAGTGTTTCAGGAAGATACTATTTACAAGGATCTGCTACAGAACAAGGAATCTAGTACACGTTTAGCTGTTGTGATAAGTAAAGGGAATGGTACAGTGTTGATGGAAGCTTCGGGTTCTGGACAAAATGAAGACGTCACAGTGCTGAGTGACTCAGAGGATGAAGCTAAAGAGACTTCACATGAAGGTGGAGCTGGTGCAGCAGTTCCTGGTAGTGAAGCTGTATTTGAAACAGATGAGGAAATTTTGAGTAACTTTCGTCTAGCCACTGATGGGGTTAGGAGAGAAATAATTAAACCTAAAATGTATCATAATGATGACGATGAGGTAGTTGCGTTTGCACTGAGTGTAGGCGAAGTATTGGATTCGGAGAAACCAAATGACTACATGCAAGCTTTTGATATACTCATATATTTATCGTTTTCATGTGCATATTTGCATCCCTTTAACATCCCTTATGCATCTTTTATCATCATTTAAAGTGTATTTAGTATAGATTAGCTTAGATTAGCATTTTAGGACCTTAGTTTAGATTTTGTACATATTAACTTCTCTTTTACCCTTTTTCAGGTGGTATTTGTGCATAAATGGTCAAATCCGGCTAGCAAGAGCCTGGAGGAGTGCAGAGGATGAGGACCAGGGTACAAAAGAGTAGAAAAGCTTGAAGATTAGAGCAGAAGAGCAATCATCGGGCGTTCAAATATCGGTTGAGACCTTAGACCGCGCAACTTACCAAGGTACACAAGATAGAAGAAGATTTATTGACCGCGGTACGAGCGCCGGTTTATCAATGAAGATCGATGGAGAAGACAACCGATACTCCATGGTAATGGTGAAGACCGATGATCAAGACCGATATACCGCTCCTGCAAACAGACGTACAGGCTGTTGACCGCCTGGACTGAAGATGGACTGTACAGCCTATCGGTCACACACCATGTCGGGTGTGACCGCTAACTTACGTTTTTTGTTGACTTTTTCTTTCCCTTTTATTTGGTTGATCCGCGTTGACTTGGCTGACCCGGCTACTGTTCACAAGGCAGTATAAAAACCGTGTTTTCGCCTTGTGAAGAGTAAGCAAAGTCTCTAGATTTTGTTTTTAGCTTAGTGTTCTTTAGATTTTAGCTTCCTTAACACATTTCTGTAAACATTGGTGTGCTAAGTACTTATTGTTTTTGCTTTTTATCGTGTTAAGTTTACAATTTCTGCAAGTCTTTAATCGCTTTTATGATTTCGAGTTCGTCACTATCAATGAGCTCAATCATGGTTTCTTCTATAACCATGAGTGAATAGTCAGATCGTTGAGCTTCAAAGTAGTAGGTTAAGACTTATAAGGTCTTGGTAAGGCTGTGGAAGGTCGAAATGAGTAGATCATCGAGCTTAGGTGAGCTTAATACTTGATCCGAGATTGATCACTTGGATCTTGAGCTCAAGCGTTTCAATCTAATGCTAATGCTATATGAGCAGAGTAGAGACCCTGCAGAGAAGAGTTACTCCAGTTTGCGATATGGAAAATCGTGGAGCTAATGTTAATGCTTCACCTGCAGCAGCTCAGAATAACCCAGTCCAACCACCTGCTTTGGAGGATGTGGTTAATAACTTAAACCCTGGGAATCTAAGATCCTAGAATCCTGTCCTACAACTTCCCCAAAATTTGGGAGCTGGACCCCAACCAAGAGCACCACTGATAAGTACATAATTCACCCATTCTTAGAATGCATTTTATTAGTATATTGAGTCATTTAGCTTAGGTTTTATTCGTTTTCCTTCCCTTTTCGGTTCCTTTAAGTATAGGTTGAGTCCAAAGTCAAAGTTCCTGTTTGTTGCATTTGCATGCATATATCTTGCATTTTTGGTACAAAAAGAGTCTTGGATCAATGGTGGAAGCAAAGGAAGATGGAATCAAGCAAGTAGATGAAGAATAAGTAAGTAGAGGAAGAACAAGAAACATGAGCTGCGGAGCACTTTCTGCCCGGGCTCAAGTCAGGCACCAGGTCGGGCTAGAAGTCGAGCGTAGCTCAAAAAACTCTCTGGTGGTAACCGGTCCGACCACAAGTCGGGTGGCTGGTCGGGCGCGCGAAGTGGTCTCCTGTTTCGGTTTTCCAGTTTGACCCATCTTTGATCCGGTTTGATCTGTTTGACTCTGGTTGACCCGAGTACACTTTTCTTTTCCCTTTTTTTTTTTTTTTTTTTTGTCACAAACACACTGTTCCTATTGATTACATGAATACAGAAGCATCATTGAACCAATGCGGAATGGAAGTGTTAACGTAGGAAAACACCAAGTTACGAGTACGAGCATTCTTCGCGAGGGAATCTGCTTTATCATTCTTTCCCCTAGGGCAATACGTTACAGTAAAGCCTGGGAAAGAATTACGTAACTCCCGAAGTTCTTCAAGTACACTAAGTTTCCCTATAAGTACACTTTTCGAATTACACTAACTCCCGAATTACGTTACACTTTTCTTTTCCCTATAAGTACTTGTATTCACATTAATACCCTAAGTTTTTGGCCTCATCTCTTTACCCTTTGTGTAAACCTAAAACCTAATGTGTTCTTGAATGATTTGAGGTGAAAAGTCTTCACTTTTCATTATGAATCTTTATATTCATGCTTTAGTTGTTTTAGATATGATTAGTGTGTACTTATCTTAATGGATCTTGAGTAGGGAAGATAAAGGTTGACTCATTTGAGATTAGTGATGCTAAGTTGTTAGTCTTTCATATTTCATTGATTATAGAGCTTTTAATGCTAGATTAGGACGTAATTCCCCAAATCTAGATCATGGTCTTTTCATGCCCGAAAGGTGTTTGTGAAAATGTCTAGGAGACTATAATCATGCATTCCTCATCTTAGCCAATGAAAGTTGATGTCTAAGGAGTTTTGTAAGCTAATATGAACATTTGCATTAATGATTCTTGATTAGTCTTTAGCAAAATGGAAGTTTGTGCTAATTTTTGGTTAAGAAATGGATTAGCACCATGGAAGTGGATTAGTCTAGATTAAATGAATTCATGCTTTGAAATTAGCTATCGTTCGTTGTTGTGCATCACTATCTTCACTTGTTTCAACACAAATCTATCTCCTTTACTAAAGATCTATGCTTTTATCATATTGATCATCTTTGTTTAATTTTGTTGACTTTTGCATTGACTTTTGTTGACTTTTGTTGACTTTTCTTAAATTGCATTTTAATCTTGTTTTACCTTTGCTTATGCATTGCTTTGTCTCATTTTAGTATTTTACTTTGTTTAACCTATTGCATTTCACTTATTGCATCATTTCATATTGTCATTAACATTAGGCAAAATAGAAATCCACCTTTGAATTTGCATCCACCTAGCTTCATTAGTTTTTTACATTCCAATTGTTTAGACAATTTTTCCTTGTGGAAGAATGACCTTTGATTACTACATTGATTGCACCATGCACTTGTGGTTAGTTGATTGAGATTTTAGAACTCATAGCACTTCTTGAGCATTTGCATTTGGCATTGATCATTTAGCGCGCATTAACCATCCATAGCTCAGAGAAGACCTGTAGCTACATGAGGCCTATTGGAGCTTTTGATGAGCCCAATGTCAGAAGCATTGAGCTTGGTATTTTCTACGGAGGAGTTACCAAGAGTACAACTACTGAGCTGGATACTGCAAGTCCGAGGAACTTCAGCGGACTAAATGAAGCTCAAGCTGAGTAGTTGACTGAGAACTTGGCTCAGATTAATGCATGCTATGGAGATGATTATGACAGAAACTTCCTTGTCCGTGATACTAATAGTGAGCACAAGTTCAAGGAGATGAATAAGAGACTGGAGAGAATGGGCAAGCTACTGATGGCTAGCTAAAAAGGTATACACTTCACTGGAGAAGCTGATGGATTCACTCAAGCTTATTAAGAAGAGAATGTTGAGTTGACTACAGAGCAAATAGAAGAGGTTAACTACATTGCCAATCAGGTCAAATACCAATTTAGGAACTACAACTCCAACTTCAAGCCCAATAATCTCTCCTACAGAAGCACCAATGTTGAGAATCCTCGGGATCAAGTGTATCCACCTGATCAGGGACAAGGATACCAGAACGAAGGATACAACAACTACTCTCAAGGATTTGAACATAAGAACCAGTTTGTGCCAGCTGCTACTCAAGGTTTTCATCCTCAACAAGCTCAGACACAACAACAAGCTATAACTGCACCTGTAGTTCCGCCTGGTTTTGATCTTAAGGGTGTCCTGCAACAGATAATAGATGGTCAAGCTAAGACCCAAAAGGACTTTGATAAGAAGATTGTGGAGATGAAACAACATGTTAATGGACGATATGATGACCTCTTAATAAAAATTTGAAACTCGGAAGAATCAATTCAACTCTTTGGACAAGAGGGTTGCACATGTTGCATTGATGTGCACAAAAGTGAACAATGCTAAAGCAATCTCACAAAAGTGCTACGAGTTTCAATTCCTCAATTACTAAACCACAAGTGCATGGCAGGCAATATGTCATTGTGTAATCAAGGGTCATTCTTCCACAAGAATTATGACAAAGACAGTAAGAATGCAAAGAACTAAGTAAGCTAAATCTAACAATTATTTTGGGGTTTTCTAATGATTCCTAATGACAATTATGAATCTAAATGCAATAATGAAATGACAATAATTATATGACAAGGTGAAATGATGAAATGCAAAACTAAACAAGAAACAAAACTAAAGCAACAAGATTAAAAGCAATACTAAACTTTACTAAGCAGTTTTTGAAATCAAGATTTAAAAGCTATGGATCATGGGTTTAAGCAATTGATTCAAGTTCATTATCTATTGAGGAGTATTACAAAGATCTAATCAAGATCAATCCTAGAGCAAAAATCACTAATTTAAGACTAATCCACTTCCATGGTACCAATCTCTTTCTAAATTCCTTAATTACACAAACTTCCATTTTGCAATTAACAAATCTAAAAGCTATACGCATAAGTCCATTTACTCACAATTCTCCTTAAACATCAACTTCCATTGGCTAAGATGAGAAAAGCTCATTTGAATTTCTTCTAGACATTTTCACAAACACCTTCCGGGCGTGAAAAGACTATGTTCTAAAAATTGGGTGATCAAGTCAATCCTAGCATTGAATTCAATTCAAATGAAGGATCTTTCAAGATCTAAGCATAAGCAACACAACCCAATATCTAAATCACTCTAATCTACTCAACCCATAGTCCATATTGGTGATACCGGATTGAGCAACAATCCGAGATCGGTCCAAAGGATAGAGGAACTAGGTTTAAACGTAATATCACAAAGAAAAGATCAAGCATAAAGGTATGTATATACTTCTCTATTGAAGGCGATGTTCTCCTTTTGGAGAAATACATCAAGTATTTATACAAATATCAAGTCGGTCGAAATAACCCTAAAAGATAAATGGAAAATCTCCTAAAAGATAAAAGGAAGTTATACTAATTCTAAGTATTTCCTTTTATCCGAGCTAAGTCTATTAATTTGCCTGTATTCGCGTAGGTCGGCTAATGCTCCTTAATGGGCAGAGATGCTGCTAATGGGTCCTCGCTGTCCTCAAAACTTCGTATCGAGTCGGATATGAGTCGGATATGAGTCGGGTATGGTAATGGGTGTTGGACCCGTACCACCAACTACTCCCCCCCGAGCTCGGTGACTATTACTTTAATAACCTCGGCCAAAACATACTGAAAAAGATTTGCCCAACTCAGATCTCGAGTTGATCTCGAAAAACTTGCCTTGACACATGGTTTGATCTGGTCCGTTCGCTCTTTGAGGTGATGTTCAACGCGCCAAGTACACTTAGGGAGTTGTGATTTCTGGCACAATTTTGGCGAAATATTTACACCAAGTCTTCGTACTTGACACGTGGCACTTCACGATTGGGTGCTTCAGCGGCACATGAGAACTTTTTCCAAGGCGTTTTCCTTTGCCCTAAATTTTTTCCTCTTTCTTGCTATAAATATGACGCGAAATCCTTCAGAATCTACGCACTCCCAAACATGATTAATACTCTTTCCTTCTTAAAAAAAAGACCGAGGTGGTGGAATCGTTTTCCATTCGTTATTCCAGAAGAGGAATGGTGAATTTTCTTTAGCAGTTCCTTCGTACGAGGAGATGGACTTGGATCGATTGCATAACTCTCAGGAGACGACGATCATATCATTTTCTTTAGCATTTTCTTTAGCAGTTTCACTCATGTCAGAGATCATTTTCCCAAGAAACCGTCATGTCAGGGATCATATTCCCACACTACTAGCCAACTTCTGATTGTTCGGTTGATCCGATATCCGTTTGGACATCGCAACCGAACTGAAGTTTGACTTTGAAGTTGTTGGTCGGAGGTTCGGGAATAATGATCCCTGATTGAGGTGTCGTGGTCCCAGAGGAGTATTGGAGTGGGTATTTCCAATCTATTGGAGCGGTTACTTCCAAAGCCTTAGGTGGATCCGACACCTCGGCACCCTTCTATTGCCGCGGTTGTTTCTTCGACAGCGAGGTCCGTAAGGATCTCTACCGTCACTATGTTGCGAACAAAAAGGTTTAATGGCTGTAGAATCTTGAACAAGATTTCAACTCGTTTTGGAGCGTTTAGGTTTTCAATATATTCTAAGATCTTTCATAAGATTTAACTCGCTTCGGAACTTTTTGTAATATGAGATAAACGACATTGTTTAAGATCTTTTATAAGATTTAGCCCACTTCAGAACTTAATATGAGACAAACGATATTGTTTTAGATATTTTGTAAGATTTAGCTCGCTTCAGAACTTTTGTAATAATAAACAACTTTGTTTAAGATCTTTTGTAAGATGTAGCTCGCTTCAGAGCTTTCATAAGAATCCTTAAGTGGTTACGAACTATGGAGTTCGGCTTTGGGGCACTAAGATTACTTTCATAAGACTCTTTAGTGTTTTACGAACTATGTAATTCGGCTTATTAGAGGCAAAATACCTCCAAGACTTTGCTGTTTACCAGCTCGGCTTTGATTCTTAGAATCTGTACCTAGGTACAAGGCATGCTCGGTTTGGGGTCTGAAAGTGCAAAGAAATAGTGCTTTGGCTAAGCTCAACTTTTGCCTTAAGACAAAAATTCAGTATGCGATCGAGAGTCGGCGTGTGATTTACTTGGTTGTCCTAAGCGCGAGGTGCGGACCTGGCTCCGGCTTACAAAAGGTTGTGGATTATTTCACCATGACACTAATGAGAAGCGCGTTGATCAGATATCTTGCCAAGGTTCTGATGTGTGACAATAGACGAACATATCTAATAGAGTTTTTATTTTATTTTTAAAACGTTGTATATTAAATTCTCGAGCTGATCAGACTGGGTTTTTAATGAACAGTAAAATACTTTCAACAGTACGTTCAAACGAGTACTTTTTTTTTACTTATTACTTCAGTAATAATACCGCTTGAGGTTCAAAGCAATCCAATAATTTTGGATTTCAGTTCCATCCATCTCGAGGAGTTCATACACTCCAGGTTTTATAACCTTTGAGAACTGATACGGTCATTCCCACATGATTCCAAGCTTTCCGGTTTTTTCTTCTTTTGTATTTTTATAAACTTTACGGAGGACGAGATCACCTACATCAAAAGATCGATATTATACCATTTTATTGTAGTACTTTGCGGCGAGTTGTTGATAATTCTGTATCCTCAGCAAGGCGCTGTCTTAAGCTTCTGATGGGGGTTATTTTTAGATCCAAATTTTAAATTTATAACCCTAGATAAAGACTGCAAGTGCACAGTAAACGCAGTAGTATTTAGGGGTCGAACCCAACGGAATTGATGATGCACAAAGAACGTATATGATGCAGAATAAGCTAAGCTAAACATATTTTTGGGGGGTTTTAGTTTTTAGTTTTTATGAAAGTAAAAGTGCAAGGGATAGATAATCAATCGTTAACTAGGTGCGATTAATGAACCTATGCAACGATTACAACTACAACTCAAAATTTAGATGCAAGTTTGTTCTAGAACTCAAACCACGGAATTAGAATCTCTCCACTATCATGGTTCGGATTCACTATGCCCTATTTCCTAATAGACTCAGCTATCGCATGGTTATTAAAAGGTTAAGACACGCAGTAGAATTAAGGATCAATTGTTCACTAAACTCCTTAACTAATTGGTATGATTGTTAAGACGCTTAGCTCATCGAATATTAGATCAGGAGATGTTAAGAACACTCTCGTGGATACATCAACCTAAGATCGATCACTGGTTAGCTACGCCAGATCAAGCATTGAGCGTAAATAAAAATGAAGAACAACTAACAACAAACCCTAAGATGCAATCATAAAAGCATACGCATATAACTTTAAAGGCAACGAATCTAGTTAAACTTTACTTCAACTAGTCAGTTCGATCTCGTTAGCAGTAGAAGTAAAGGATTAAACATGATGAATTGGTGATACACAAAAGCATATAGAGATCTCTTCTTTTAAGCAAGAAGGCCTCATTGATCTAGCCTTAAATAACTCTTTAAAAGTAGATGTATAGAGAAACGAAATACATGTTTTTGGTATTGATTTTGTGGCTGCCTTCTCTTCCGAGAGAGGCTAAAAGCAAATATATATAGGGGTAGAAGGGATCCTAAGTCGGTTAGGGTTTTAATTCTAAGAAAAAGGGAAAATTGCCAAAAGTGCTCGGTAATGCTCTACACCGACCGACCATACCGATCGGATTCCCGGGTCTGTATGGGGGTTGAGTCGGAGTGCCTTCAGGTGCTTGATCTCCGGTACCGATCGTGTTACCCGACCGGTGTGCCGGGTCAATACCGGGTGTTCTTCATTCTCTCGGATACTTTGACATGTCTTCAGTCTTCGGCTCATATCTCCTTGTGTATAAATCCAAATGGTGTGATTCAAACTCCATTAGAAAGCTTACTCCAAGGGCTATCTTCACTCCAAGTTTCCAAAATTCATTTGGTCCTCCGTCTGCTGATAAACTTCCAGCATATGTAATCTGTCCAGTTTGGGAATGTGCTTTATCTTCAAGGTATGATGACTTTGGTTGGCTCCATTGGCTTCTTAGATGGCTTTGACATGATGAATACTTCTTTTTCTCCTTTTTGCATCATTTTTGATGATTTAACCTGTTGGGACCTTAAAGCCTATGTATACGAGAAAACTACCCCTTTTGGTTGATTAGGTGGATAAAATCACAAAATAAGTATAAAAACCGATAGAAAAACGGGTAAAATATAGGGTATATGATATATCATTGTTTTGACCGGTTTTCGACCATGATATAAGTCCTTTTATTGAGTCTTTTCGTTGTATTTTGGGTATTTTTAGTGTCTTAACAGGTTATTGCACGTAAGGAGCTTATTTGGTGAATACGGTACATTTTGGAACGTAAACGAGGTTGGAGTCGGATTTAGAAGCTGATATGAAGCAGCCTGTCGATCGACAGACACATAGGTGATCGATCGACAACTACATTGCAGCCTGTCGATCGACAGACACATAGGCGATCGATCGACAGGTGCTCGCAGAGACCGACCTAAACACTTTTTAAAGAAGGAAATTTGCCATTTAATGGGCTGTAAGCTGCAATAGACCGTCATAAAAGCCACCACGAGAGCTTTAGTTTAGTTTTTTATCATTACTTTAGTTTTTACTTAAAAAAGTTTAGAGAGCTTTAAGAGAGAGATTTTTAGGGTTTTTAGGGAGACAAGTTTACTTCATTACTTGGAGATTCTTCGAACCCTATTGTAATTCTTCTTTTACTCTTTCTTTATGCATTATTATTCAGCTATGATTTGCTTTGCTGCCATGTCTGAGTAGTTTGCCTGTTAGGTTTAGAGTAGTTTGAATGGAATGAAGATGAATTGTTAGGGTAAACTCACTTGTTAGGATTATCTGTTAGGTTCTTCACCTAGATTGCTTTAACTCTGGTTAAGGATTCGCGACCCTGAATTTGGATATCTTAGGTTGATAGATTGACACGAAAGTGTAATTGATTAGCCAGAACTAAATCTTAGGTGAGCAAAATTACTTATTCGCAAAGAAATTTGGTTTAGGGATTTTGTGAACAAATTGGATTTGAATTTAAAGCTTGTTTAAATTGATTGAATTCGTAAAGAAATTTGGTTTTCTAGGGTTTAGACATAGTTAGTTTTCGCAACGACAGTTGGTTAATTATATTTTAGTGTTCCAAGTTCTAGAACGGTTCTTAATTAAATCCTGATTCTGTTTAACCTACAATTCTGATTCATCCTGAGAATTACCCAAAAGCCTAGCTCTTTGTTTAATTGAATTTGAAATCAACCATCTTCCCTGTTACCAATTGATTTTGCTATTTATTTTATATTATTTTACTTAGCCGAATTTGAAGTCAATATTCCTATCGTTTGATTTGACTCCCAGTGATTCGACCCCTACTACAATTGACCTCTTAATTTGAGAGAGTAGCTCAGGGTAAATTTGAGCATATCAAATTTTGGCGCCGTTGCCGGGGAGTCAAAATCTTCCATAGGATTTTGATTCTAGAATTCTGACTAAATTTTATTTTTATTTTTGATTTCGTTTTTATTTTTATTTTTTGGTGTTTCAGGTTTATGCCTTCCAGCAGAACCAGGAGCAACAAAGATCAAAAGTTAGCAGATTTTGTTCCAGAGTTAGGTGTTTTGGAACCAGAAAACAGACGACAAGCAAAGCAAGCTAAGATGGTTAATCGAGCTGTAGTAACTTTTCGGAATGTTGAAGGAGAGAATGTTAATCGAGATGGTAATCGGTACAACAATCAGAGAGACCCCATTGATGAAGCTGGTAATATCATCGAAGTTGAGGATCCGGTTGCAGCAGAGCGTGCTGAGCTAGATCGTCAAATGGTTGAGTTGGAGCGCCAGCGCGCTGAGATTGAGCATCTGGCTCAGGCGCATCGTGAACCTCAGGGGGCAGTAGTTAACCAACGCACTTTGGGAGACTACTACCGTCCTGAAGAACATTATGCCAATAGGGCAGCGATTCGACCCCCTAGATTTGAGCGTAGGGATTTTGAGTTGAAGCCTGCGTACTTCTCTCTTGTGGCTCAACATCAGTTCCATGGGCACCCATCAGAGCACCCCATGGATCATCTTGAGATATTTGAGGATCTTGCGTCTAGCATCAAGGCTAACAACGTGTCGGAAGACTACATTATGTGTAAGATCTTCCCATTTTCTTTTGCTGGAGAGGCAGCCTCTTGGCTGAAGCAGTTGGAGCCAGGCTCACTGACTACTTGGAGAGATACCAAGAGTGCTTTCCTGAGTCACTTCTACGATGAGTCGCGCTCAGAGGATCTACGAGCTAAGATCTCAATGTTCGTTCAGAATCTGACGGAATCTTTCAAAGCTGCGTAAGAAAGGTTCAAGGGATATTAGAGAGATTGTCCTCATCACGGGTTTACAGAGGTTTAGTTGCTGGGTATATTCTACAGAGGAATGGATTGGAGACATCAGATGACTTTAGATGCTTCGAGTAATGGGAATTTCAAAACCAGGTTTCGAGCTGATTGCCTTGAGCTCATCAAGAACGTGTCTACTAGCAATAGTACTAAGAAGATCGATGAGGAAAGGAGAAGAGAAGTTGGTCAAACAGGTGGAGCTGAGATTGCTGAATGTTAAGGCCAAGATAATTTCTATGCATAACCTTCTAGTAAACAAGAAGTCAGTTCATTTTGCAAAGGAAGTTGACACTTTCTATCAAAATGATGAGCATGAAGATGTTAATTACATCAACCAGAATGGCTACCAGAATCAGCGATATGGGAATCAGTATGAGAACAAAGGCTACAACAATTACAATCAGAAAAGTTCATTCTCAGGAACTCCAGGTTCTCCAAGCTATGCTCAGAAATCAAATTTTCAGAAACCCTTTGGCAGCAACAGTAACCAAAGGACTTATGGATCTTCGTCATACCAACCAATTCCCTCTAAACCTTCTGAAAATGACTCAAAGGGTATGCTCGAACAGATTCTTGAGGGGCAACAAAGCCTAACAGTAAATCTCAATGGGAAGATTGACGGGCTCTACACTAATCT
Organism: Arabis alpina; assembly: GCA_900128785.1. Lineage (NCBI taxonomy): Eukaryota > Viridiplantae > Streptophyta > Magnoliopsida > Brassicales > Brassicaceae > Arabis > Arabis alpina. Next base: position 31,110,182 of record LT669794.1, read on the forward strand.
CAATGGGAAGATGGATGGGTTCTACACTGATCTCAATGGGAAGATTGAAGCCCTCAATATTCACATGAAGAAGTTAGACACTCAGGTAGCCCAGACTGCAGAAAGTACGAAAAGACAAGATGGTTTTCTTCCTGCCAGAACTGATACAAGTCCTAAGCAGCATGGGTGTAGCAGCTATCACAACCAGAAGTGGTAAAGTGATTGAGCCATTGCTCCAGAAACGACTCTCAATCGAACAATTGGACGAGCTTGAAGATGTTGAGGATCAAGAATTTTTTTGTCCCGGATGACCTGTCGATCGATCGACACAAGGCCTGTTGATCGACAGGCGCAGAAACTGCTAAGGAGATAGCAAATCCGGAACACCTGTCGATTGACAGACCTAGTGGTTGTCGATCGACAGAGGCAGAACAGAGCTGTCGATCGACAGACCTTGCGGTTATCGATCGACAAGGACCCAAGACAGACCAAAACCAGAATCTGCCTACTGAATGGGTGTACAAACCAAAGATACCTTATCCTAGAGGTCTTAAGAAGTCTAGAAAGGAGCTTGAGGAGGCTAAGTGTAAGGAAATCATTGACAAAATCACAGTTGAGATGCCATTGGTTGAAGCAATAAGAACCTCTCCTGTTATTTGCCGATATGTGAAGAAGTTGGTCACTAAGAACTTGTGCGTTGAAGAAGGGGTTGCTATGATCACGGAGCAAGTGAGTGGTATGATTTTGAACAAGGTTCCAAAGAAGCTAGCTGATCCGGGAAGCTTTGTGTTGGATTGTCTCATTTTCTCGGATAGGTTTCCACGATCTTTGTGTGATTTGGGTTCTAGCATCAACTTGATGCCTCTTTCAGTTTCTTTGAGTCTTGGAATGACGGATTTCCAGCCTACAAGGATTTCACTTATCCTTTCCGACAGATCAGTTAGGGTTCCAGAAGGGGTACTTGAAGATGTTCCAATCAAGGTTGGAGATTGTTTGATTCCTGCTGATTTCGTGGTTTTGCAGTATTGTGAGGAACCTACAGACCCTCTCATTCTTGGACGTCCATTCTTAGCTACAGCTGGTGCTATGATTGATGTAAGAGGAGGCAGAATTACTCTAAGTGTTGGGGATTTGGAGATGAAGTTTGATATGGACCAAGTAATTCAGAAACTTACCATTGATGGCCACACATTCTATGTAGATACATTGGATGAAATCACTCAGGAAGTCTTTGATGAAGACTATCCCGCTGATCCTTTGGAAAGGACTTTGGTAAATTCTGTGGTTGAAACTGGGCAGCTTGACGAAGCTTCAAAAGGGTATGCTAAGTTGATGAATGACAGTGAGTTAGTGAAGCAAGTGGTTGCGAATGTGGAACTGGTTGGGGTTTCTGAGAAATCAGAAAGGGTAAGTGACTGGAGTGAAGAAAAAGCTCCAAAGATCGAACTCAAACAACTGCCAGCATGCCTCAAGTACGCTTTTCTTGGTCCTAATTCCACTTATCCTGTTATTGTTAGTTCAACTTTGAACAATATTGAGCAAACCTTGTTACTAAGTAAGCTGCGCAAGTATCGCAAAGCTGTTGGGTATTCTCTTGATGATATTGCAGGGATTTCTCCAGACTTATGCATGCACAGGATTCACCTTGAAGAAGGGGCAAAGACATCTGTTGAGCATCAAAGAAGGCTGAATCCGAACCTTCAAGAAGTGGTAAAGAAAGAGATTCTGAAACTGTTGGAAGCTGGGATCATCTATCCTATTTCAGATAGTCCTTGGGTTAGTTCGGTTCATGTGGTTCCTAAGAAAGGTGGAGTTATAGTGGTAAAAAATGAGAAGAATGAGCTTATTCCTACAAGGACTGTGACAGGACACATAATGTGTATTGATTACAGGAAGCTCAACGCTGCTACTAGGAAAGACCATTTCCCTTTGCCTTTCATTGATCAGATGCTGGAAAGGCTTGCGAATCAACCAGATTACTGCTTTTTGGATGGGTATTCAGGGTTCTTTCAGATTCCGATTCATCCGGACGATCAAGAAAAGATGAGTTTTACATGTCCTTATGGTACTTTTGCATATCGCAGAATGCCATTCGGATTATGTAATGCTCCAGCTACTTTTCAAAGATGTATGATGTCAATTTTCACGGATATGATCGAGGATTACATGGATGATTTCTCAGTCTACGGGTCTTGTTTCAAGGATTGTTTGGGTAATTTGGAGAAGGTACTTGCTAGATGTGAAGAGAAACACTTAGTGCTGAATTGGGAAAAATGTCATTTCATGGTAAACAGTGGCATTGTTCTTGGACATAAAGTGTCAGAAGCTAGAACTGAGGTAGATCGTGCCAAGATTGAGGTTATGACAAGTTTGCAGCCACATACTTGTGTGAAATATGTTAGGAGTTTCCTTGGTCACGCCGGTTTCTACAGGATATTCATTAAGGATTTCTCCAAGATTGCACGCCCACTTACCTCTCTGCTTTGTAAGGATGTCAAATTTTTATTTGATGCTGATTGTCTTGCTGCTTTTGAACAGATTAAGCAGGCTTTAGTGAGTGCTCCAATTGCGCGACCTCCAGACTGGACACTTCCTTTTGAAGTGATGTGTGATGCTAGTGATTTCGCAGTTGGGGCTGTTTTGGGTCCGAAAAAGGACAAGAAACTTCATGCCATTTACTATGCTAGCCGGACTCTTGATGATGCACAGAAAAATTATGCAACTACAGAGAACGAGTTGTTAGCAGTGGTGTTTGCATTTGAAAAATTTCATCCGTATCTGATTGGTTCTAAGGTGATTGTGCACACGGATCATTCAACACTTAAGTACTTGATGCAGAAAAGGATGCTACGCCGCGGTTGTTGAGATGGATTCTTCTCCTTCAAGAGTTTGACGTTGAGGTTAAGGATAAGAAAGGTATTGAAAACGGAGGTGCATATCATCTTTCAAGGATTCAGATCGAGGATCACGTTCCTATTGATGATTTCTTTCCAACAGAAGGATGCAATTTCGTTGAAAGTGGTCTTCGAGCTGAAAATCCGTAGACTTTCAGAAAACCAGAAGACCTGTCGATCGACAGACCCTGCGGTTATCGATCGACAGGTGCAGAACAGAGCTGTCGATCGATCGACACTGTGGTTGTCGATCGACAGCCTCTGTACCGAGCAATAGAACGCCTTCCACAAATCATCTCTGATGCAGTCCAGGCCCATGTTTTCACCATCTCTGCTTCTATTCGTCCTTGGTATGCTGATATTGCCAATTATCTAGCTGCAGAAGATATGCCAAGTGATCTTAAAGGTTATGAAAAGAAGAAGTTCATCCGTGAACTTCGTAGATACTATTGGGATGAACCTTATCTCTACAAGTTTTGTTCTGATGGTATTTACAGAAGGTGTATTGCTGAGCCTGAAACTCAAGACGTGTTGTTTCATTGTCACGGGTCTGATTATGCAGGACACTTCGCTTCATTCAAGACAGCCTCCAAAGTTCTTCAAGCGGGTTTCTGGTGGCCCACGTTGTTCAAAGATGCTCACGCCTTTGTCAAGCAGTGCGATGCTTGTCAACGAAGAGGGAAAATCAGCAGGCGACATGAAATGCCTCAGAACTTCATCCTCGAAGTTGAGGTTTTTGATTGCTGGGGCATTGATTTCATGGGACCTTTTCCATCATCTTATGGAAACTCTTACATCTTGGTTGCTGTGGATTATGTATCCAAATGGGTAGAGGCCGTTGCTAGTCCAAAGAACAACTCAGGGGTGGTTATTAAGCTGTTTAAAACCATCATTTTCCCACGATTTGGAGTGCCTCGAGTTGTCATTAGTGATGGAGGAACGCATTTTATCAACAGAGATTTTGATCGTTTTTTGGCTAAGTATGGAGTTCAACATCGTGTAGCTAGTCCTTATCATCCTCAGACAAGTGGACAAGTTGAAGTTTCTAATCGTCAGATTAAGGAAATTTTGGAGAAAACTGTCAATGCTACAAGGAAGGATTGGTCTGCAAAGCTGGATGATGCACTCTGGGCCTATCGCACTGCGTTCAAAACACCACTTGGCACTACTCCTTTTCATCTACTTTATGGGAAAGCTTGTCATCTTTCAGTGGAACTTGAACACCGAGCAGCTTGGGCAGTAAAGCAGTACAATTTCAACATCAAACCTGCTGCAGAAAGACATCTGATTCAGTTGAACGAGTTGGATGAGATTAGACATCATGCTTATGAAAACTCCAAGTTATACAAAGAGCGGACTAAGGCATATCATGACAGGAAGATCGTGTCCCGAACTTTCGAACCAAATGATCAGGTACTCCTGTATAACTCTCGTCTAACTTTGTTTCCTGGAAAGTTGCGTTCTCGTTGGTCAGGTCCATTCACTATCAAGGAAGTTCGACCACATGGAGCTGTTGTGCTTATCAGTCAGGAAGGCCAATAATTCACTGTGAATGGCCAAAGGGTGAAGCATTATTGGGCGAAAGCCGAAATTCCGGATGGGCACATTGTGTCACTAGATGAAGCACCCGCTGTCTAATTTCAGACACAGTCAAGCTAAAGACTGAAAACAAGCACTTAGTGGGAGGCAACCCACTCGTAAGTTTCTGTACAAAATTCGTTTTTATTTTCATTTTCTACTAACTTCTGCCCCGAGAAGACCTGTTGATCGATAGGCCCTGGGGAGAAATCGAGGTAAGTAGATAAAACGCTCGACAGCCACTCTGCACACCACAAACACAAACTTCTTCTCCCAAATCTTCATAACTCTCTCAAATCTTCATAGTTTTCATTGATTTTTGGTTCTAAATTGTTCTAAATTTCTTCCTCTATCCAATTCTATCACTTATTCTCTCGATCTGCAAAGGTATGTACCCGAAATCTCTTGTTTTTAGGTTTCATTTTTGGTGGAGAAATTAGGTGCGAATTTGGTTTGATTTTGCTTGATTCTTGAATTGGGTTAGTGATAATATTGTTTAGGAGTGAATTGTGGTTGTTTTTAAGTATGAAATTTAGGGAATTAAAGGGTTTCAATTTTCAATCGACTGTCTGATTTTTGCAGACCTGTCGATCGATCGTGGCTGTGGTTGTCGATCGACAGTCCAGTTTAGCCCTGTCGATCGACACACATAAGACATGTCGATCGACATGTCCGTTTTTCACCGACCAAATCCATTAGTTTCAGCTTTTGTGTGTTTGTGTTTGATGAATTTGCAGATGGCTAAACGATCAAGGACCAGCGGCGTTAACCCGTGGCCTAAGCCAGAAGGGGAGAGGATCCGCATTGGTCGAGAATGGAGAGATTGTCCACAAGTCGTTCTTGACAAACCCGATGTCGTTAACAGGCGGATTAAGGAGACTTGGGATGACTATGATTCCCTCTTTTACAACCAATGGTTGAGCGTGAACATGCAGCCTACGCGTGTCGCGGATAGACATGCTTTGACAGAGTTGGGGATTTTTGATGAGGTTACGCGTTTGCTGGAACGCAGCGGTTTAGGTCGCATCACTACCACACATCACGACCTGTACCCTGATTTGGTGCGTCAGTTTTTCGCTACGCTGCAGGTCTTTTTCCCCACGGACGCTGCGCATACCGGAAGAAATGGGACCCTCACCTTTATGATCGAAGGGGTTAAATACAGGCTGAGCATTAAGGATATTTGTGATGTCTACGGAATTCCGTCGGAGAGAGACAACGTCATCATACCTCCTGTATTTTCAGAAATGAAGAGTTTCTGGCGTTTATTTGGCGCGGGCGAGTTCTCCGTAAACAAAGTCTCTCATACTGACATTCGACATCCCGTTCTCCGTTATATGATCCGCCTCCTCTCTAACACTGTTTTGTACCGGAACGAGCCCGGTAAGGTTCGCCATGATGAGCTTCTAGCACTTTACTACCTCATTTCCGATGATATTATTTGGCAGTCTCATGGTGATCTCCTCCACGATCTCAACTGGGGTGCCGTTTTAGCTGACCGTTTGTTGGAACAGAAGAACACCCCGTTTACTCTGGAGACAAGTAACTCCTTTCGAGCGGGTAGCCTCATTACTCCCATCATGCGGTTATGTGGCATTGACTGTGAGCGTTACGCTGCGATTCACATCCCATGCTCTATGGACAGCAGGCACATGGTGAGTGCCACTTGGATTGGGGGGGATCAACAGTGGCTCATCCGCGATGATTCCAGGAGGCAGTTTCAGGTTCTTCTGCCGCTTCTAGAGTTGACAGATATCAGGGTTGGCACCGATGCACTTTACTTCCTACCTGATGGGCGCCGAGCTGTTGTTAGTAGACCTACCACTCGCCGAGTTTCTGCGAGCCGCAGGGGTTCTTCCTCAGCTTCAGCTGCCGCTGGCTCTTCTTCCTCCTCAGCTCGCCGTTTAGCACCTCCTCCGCAGGTTGACATGGATCCCATTAAGAGATGGATCGTGATGAGCATTCAGACTCTTTGGGATGCGGTTGCTGATTTGTCCCGTTGTGGTTGTGTTCGTCCGCGTTCACCAACTCCTCCGCCCGTACGTTCACCGACTCCTCTGCCTGCTAGTTCCCCAGCTCTAGATGATGACTTTGCAGAGATCGACGCGTATCACGCTGATTAGATCGTCTCCGTTTACCCCGGTTCAATTTTTCTTTCTTTTTCTTTTCACTTGAGTCATTTTTCTTTCTTTGAGTCACTGTTTGCGTCATTCCAAGACTCAAAGCAACTGTGATTAGATCGTCTCTGTTTGATTTCTCAAAATTTGTGGCACTTGTTGTTTGCGACTCTTTGTTGTGGTATTTGATGGTATTTTTGTTTCAGTGATCTTTAGTTTTTTTTTAGAATGCTCCAACAACATAAGCCGTCAAAGCCAAGATTTCAGATTTTCGACGAGCCTGTCGATCGACAGACCTAGTGGTTGTCGATCGACAGCACCATGAAGCCCTATCGATCGACACACCTCGTGCTTGTCGATCGACAGGCCAGTAGAACAGGTCCAAATTTTCGTTATTTTCACAACTTTTCTGACTTTTTCCTTTTCTTTTCACCAATCTCAAATTTAATAACACTAGGGACAGTGTTGTTTAAGTCTGGGGGATGTAGTTACTAACATAGTTTTCTTTTTTGGAGTAAAGAATTTATTTTTATTGAGTCAAAATGTAGGGAATAATGATCTTTCTTAAGAATAAAGCTTAGTTTTTGAAACTTTTAGCTGTTGCGATGAACCCTTTGGATGGAACAAATTCGAAACCAGATGATAGTACAGGTTCCCCTCTTATCGCGATTTGCAGAATGAAGTAGATCAAACTTCAGACTAGCACACTTGATCTCCATTTCGCTATATTCTCTTTGATGATATCACGACAGTAAAACATTCATGACTCCTTATTCTCTTTACCACTCTTTGTTGATCTTGAATGGCCAACTCATTTTTAGTTGGTACCCAACCCCTAACCTTAACCTTTTGTTCAAACCTCATGCAGTCTCTTTTACTTAGTTTTATGTGCAGGCATGTGTATAAACTCCGGAGAGAAAGAGGTCCGACGCAATTTTTCATTCACAAAGATTGCTCAGAAAAAGGATTTGGTAGGAGTACTTGAAAGAGAGCAGTAATGCTAAAGCATTCCTTGGGACTTAATAAACAACAATGGTAATTTTCGAGACTAATATCTTTGTAGAATCATTTCCCCCCTTAGGGTCTTGAAAAAAAAAAAAAAAAATCTTTTACTTCGAAAAATAAGCAAGGGAAAGGGAAATGATCATTTTAATAAGTCTCTAGCTTCAGAAGAAAATCCCAAGGAATGAGGAAGTTGGATGTGGAAAGTGGAACGTGATTATTATATGAAGGTGTTTGGTTCCTGATAACATTTTGGAGGAGGGAGTGCAATGTGAATGAGAAACTGTGGGCATCAACTGGATCCGACTCTCTCTTGTGATTATGCATAATGTCTGCATCCACCAAATACAATCCGGTAACCCTAAACACTCTTTAGCTCCACTTAAACACAAAAGACTTTAACATCACACTTAGCCCTCTTACTTGGTTGATATCATTGGAGAGAATTCCATCATCACTTCGATTAAGTGTGCGATAGTTAGGAGAATGTGAAACTGATGGGTTTGCAGGTTAAGATTTGAGGCCCAACCTATGATGGTTGAGATTCGTGACCGCCAAAGACACTTTTTTTATATGCAGCAAAAAAGTCAAAGAAAACGAAAGCAATGTTCCCAAAGATAAGTAAGTTCTCGCGATTTTCAAACCTCGACTTCAGTTTTAGTCTATAGTTTGCTTGAGGGCAAACACAAGCTAAGTCTGGGGGAGTTGATATATCATGGTTTTAACCGGTTTTCGACCATGATATAAGTCCTTTTATCGAGTCTTTTCGTTGTATTTAGTGTCTTAACAGGTTATTGCACGTGAGGAGCTTATTTGGTGAATACGGTACATTTTGGAACGTAAACGAGGTTGGAGTCGGATTTAGAAGCTGATATGAAGCAGCCTGTTGATCGACAGACACATAGGCGATCGATCGACAACTACATTGCAGCCTGTCGATCGACAGACACATAGGCGATCGATCCACAGGTGCTCGCAGAGACCGACCTAAACACTTTTTAAAGAAGGAAATTTGCCATTTAATGGGCCGTAAGCTGCAATAGACCGTCATAAAAGCCCACCACGAGTTATGTTGCTATAAATAGTTGATTTTAGGGTTTTTAATCATTACTTTAGTTTTTACTTAAAAAAGTTTAGAGAGCTTTAAGAGAGATTTTTAGGGTTTTTAGGGAGACAAGTTTACTTCATTACTTTGAGATTCTTCGAACCCTATTGTAATTCTTCTTTTACTCTTTCTTTATGCATTATTATCCAGCTATGATTTGCTTTGCTGCCATGTCTGAGTAGTTTGCCTGTTAGGTTTTGAGTAGTTCGAATGGAATGAAGATGAATTGTTAGGGTAAACTCACTTGTTAGGATTATCTGTTAGGTTCTTCACCTAGATTGCTTTAACTCTGGTTTAGGATTCGCGACCCTGAATTTGGATATCTTAGGTTGATAGATTGACACGAAAGTGTAATTGATTAGCCAGAACTAGATCTTAGGTGAGCAAAATTACTTATTCGCAAAGAAATTTGGTTTAGGGATTTTGTGAACAAATTGGACTTGAATTTAAAGCTTGTTTAAATTGATTGAATTCGCAAAGAAATTTGGTTTTCTAGGGTTTAGACATAGTTAGTTTTCGCAACGACAGTTGGTTAATTATATTTTAGTGTTCCAAGTTCTAGAACGATTCTTAATTAAATCCTGATTCTGTTTAACCTGCAATTCTGATTCATCCTGAGAATTACCCAAAAGCCTAGCTCTTTGTTTAATTGAATTTGAAATCAACCATCTTCCCTGTTACCAATTGATTTTGCTATTTATTTATATTATTTTACTTAGCCGAATTTGAAGTCAATATTCCTATCGTTTGATTTGACTCCAAGTGATTCGACCCCTACTACAATTGACCTCTTAATTTTGAGAGAGTAGCTCAGGGTAAATTTGAGCATATCAGTATATCAAATCCCCCAGACTTAACCTTTGCTTGTACTCAAGCAAACAAAAGATTAGGAATAGAAAAGAGGTTTGAAAACATGGGAACTCACATATCCTTTGGATCCATTGTCTCGAAGTCTAAACCTATAATCCACATGAAACAAGATTAGTTCGCAAACGCTCTCCTCATGTCCTATCATGACTTCACAAGCCCTCCTAAATCTCTTCTCTGCATGCATCTTAACTTCTATTCAATTGACTCTTTCTACTCTACCAGGTTATTGACAACCCTAATCAAGGCTATTATCCAAGGAACATGGGCTACGTGTAAGGGAAGGCTGATTTTGGTGGTGAGATTAAAAGTGTTTAGGGTTACCATAATCTCCAGGTGCGAGACATTAAGCAAAATCGCAAGAGAGAATGGACGTATTGATGTCCACAATTCCCTAATCACTTTGCTGTTGCTCTTCTTCCCCCAAACTTAGATTGTTCTCCATGAATCATTGTTGAATCCTCTCTATTCTCCTCTTCATGTTGATTACGTCATTCCTTGGGATATTCTTCGGCCATATGATCCATTTGAGCAATTGTTTTCTTTTCCCTTAACTCTTTCCTTTTCTGTTTTTCTTTTCCTTTTTTCTTTTCTTTTCTTTTCGTTTTATTTTTTTTTTCTAAGGGGAAAACGATTCTCTTTGAAACATTGAATTATAGGCACGAAATTGATACCTTGTTTTAAGTGCCCAAGGAACGACCAAGCTCTTTGTATTTTTGCTCTTTGTACTCCACCTCTCTTTAACATAATGATGCATCTCTTAGTGATTGGAAAATTGCGTCGACCCTATTCTCTCCGACGTTTTTACACATATCTGTAAATATGAAACGAAAAGAAAGAAGGCATGGGGTCTGAAAGATGGTTAAATGGTTTAAGGTGGGGAAACCAACTAAAGATGAGCTGGCCGTTCATGACAACAAGAGGGTGGTAATAAGGGATAAGATGTCATGAACGTGATTTGTTTCCTTCATCTAATATCCTTGACTTGGGATAATCAAAACCTATGTTAGTAGTCCAAGTGAAGAATCAAAATTGTATCCATTAAAACCTAGCAAGTAGAATTTCTAGGTGGAGAGTCCATCATGAGGTGTCTGAATCGATTGTCTTTGAACTCTCCTTGTGACAATGGTCACTTGGTCTTTGATATCGAAACGGTAGTTCCTAGGAAAGTGTCATCATTCCCTACTGATTTTGACTCAATAAAACGTCTTTATGTTTTTGACAAATAATTTTCGAAAAACCTTTTGAAAAACCGAAAAACCGAACAATCAAGCATGAACAAACGCGTTAGTAAACAACAATCCCCCCAGACTTAACTTACACCGTCTCCGGTGTAAATCAAATCAAATTAAGGGAGTCATGTAAAAAATAAACGAATTTGAACAAGTGGAAAAGATAGAGAAAGAACGATATTACCTCATTGTAGACAAAAGTCTTAGAATGTGGTGAGAGTTGCCAAAGTTGTTAGTGGTTGGATCGTTGATGAGAGGCTCGATATAAGAGGTTGTGTATCTCCCAATTGTCTTCTAAGATGCTTATGAGCAATACTTCTTTAATTGCCAACAACTCACTTTCGATGACTCGATAAAGAAATCCATGATGGTGCTGGTACGCCACTCTTACAGCATGAACGTTGTCTCTAACCAAGGTGAAAGATCGCTAGATTATGGGCAATGTCAAAGCTTCTGGTGAAATTCCAAACCTTATGATCGAATAGTTAAGCTCGTGGTCCGCTAAGGTGCTTGGCTTGCTCCGTTTGCTAGCAAGATTTTGAAATCTGAGATTCGGCTCAAGCAAACTAGATATGTCATCAAGTTTGTTGTTTAAATCGTCCTTGGGTGGTGGTGGGTGGTGGTCGTGCTATCTATTGTTTCCTTCTTCTCACATTGTATCGAATGGTGGATTATTCGCAAGATGAATGAATTGTGCATCCACAACTAAATTCGTTCTGGAAATCATGTATGTGTACGGAATATCCTTGTAAAAACACTTGAAATCACTTGTTAAATGTCACTTGGAACAAAGTTGTCAATACGTGTGTATTGAGTTCTAAGTCTAAGGAAGAAAAACAATGGCTTTAAAAGAAAGAAAAAATTCAAAATCTTTTAATTTTGCCAACCTTAGTAAAATTAATGGTGGATAATCTTCTAGATGTGTTATTCAAAACCAATTTAAAATAACCAAGTTCAAAGAATTTCCAATTGCAAAATTCTAAAGTTGTGGTTAAGTTATGTTTAATGATGTATGTAATTGGTGTGAATTGAGAAAAAGTATGAAAACTTAGCTAGGTGACCGTTGGTGATGGTGGTGATGGTGGTGCGTCGGTGCTCATTTGCTCCGGATGGGTGAAGTTGGTTTTCAAATATGGTCGTGGTATGCGGTTGCTAATTGGAGGTGGTAGATGATGGTGATGACCGACGTGGTGAGATGGAGTTTGAACTGTTCATGACTTGGTATGCGACTATGTCCAGGTGGATGGTGATAGGTGTGTGATGGTCATCGGTAGAGATGGTGAACGGAGCGTATGATCAATGGTGCGGGATGGGTGGGATCGTCGGGTGATGATGGTGATCAATGCTTGGTACCGGATGGATAGTGGAAGATGGTCGAACCAATCCATGTCGTGGTATGCGACTATGCATCAGGTGGATGGTGGTGATGGTGCCATGATCGGTCGTGGTATGTGACTCAGTAAACGTTTAGGTGATAGTGGGTCGGTATGGTGCATCGGTCGGGGTTCACCGGGACAGTCGGGTGGGTGGTTGATCAGACGGACGATGATCGAGGGTAGCTTGGTGGGCTGATCGTTGAGTGATCGGTACGTGCCGGTACTAGTTGGTGGTACCGGCTAACATACATAATCAGTACAGGCCGCAGATTGGTTACGCGATCGGGATGTCTCGGTACCGAACTGCGGTACCGATCATGTACCCCGATCGATGTGTGGGTCAGGTACGGCTGCGGTCAAGTGTTGCGGTCGATCGGTCGAGGGTTCTCGGTACCCATCGGGCGTACCGACCTACGTACCCGATCGGTACGAGAGTGGGTCGCGGTCCGTGGTGCATCTCTGGTTGGATGGGTCGGTAGAGGTCAGTAGGATGGACGGGTGATGGATGAGGGATGGCAGTGGCCGGTACCGGTCGGTGGGCTCGGTACCGACCCACGGTACTGACCATCGAGGCCGATCGGTATGGGAAAGATGGTCGCGGTTGGATGGCCTAGGGGTTCCCGGTACCGACCCGCGGTACCGACCATCGAGGTCAATCGGTACCAGGGTTGCCTGAGGGTTTGGGCCTTGGTGCTCGGTACCGGTCGGATGTGCTAATCCTCGGTACCGATCGGTACTAATCGGTATGAGGAATGATGAAGGACGGTTGGATGATCGAGACGTCTCGGTACCAACCCGCGGTACCGAGTATTGATCCTGAATGGTGTGAGAGCGGTCGGGTTTTGAGTTGGGTCTCGGGTGCTCATTACCGATCGTGTAATACGATCGGTACGAGTGATCGCCATGGGACGCGTCCGGTCGTGCCGGTACCGATCCGTGGTACCGACAGGTGGAACCGGGGTTCTCCAGTCCGTCTTCTTCGTCTCTTCTCCTTAGCTCGAAATCTTTGTCTTGAAACACTCCTTAGTCGAATATTGATCAAAAGTTTGACCTACATCTTCACAAATACTTTGGGGCTTCTTGTTCTTCTCTAAGGACTAAAAAATTCTTGAAAAACCATGGATTAAATAGGAGGATAATAGTGTTTACAAAAAGAAAACAAAAATATGGGTTACCTCCCAGAAAGCGATTTGTTTAAAGTCGCATAGCTTGACTCCTTGGAATCTCTAGGAGGTGGAAGGATCCTCTAAAGGCTTGAGGTTGCCTTTAGCTTGTTGGTGTAGTCCTTGATCACTCTCATCATCTTTATCATTGAAGCGTCCGGGATGTTCAATTGGCACTTCTTTCTTCTTCATTAGAAGGTATCAAGTTTGCTTCGATCTAAAGCCTGGCGGTGCTCCATAATAATAGACATGTTTGTCTATGTTGGCAAACGAAATCCTTTGCAAAGGATAGTCCATGATAACTCTAGCAGTCGCCAAGAATGGTCTTCCTAGGATGAAGGGTGTAATATCGACGTGCATTGAGGCTACTTTGAAATTGGCGTGGATAATGCAATCGCCAATTCTCATGGGAAAATTGAGAAGTTCCCCCAAAGATTGTGTTGTTGATCCATTGGCAAGTGCAATCCTCATGTTTGATGGTCCAAGCTTGGTGATTTTAAGCATCATGATGACAAACTTTGTTAGAACGTTGACTCCGGCTCCTGAGTCACATAGAGCGTCATCAAAAATGAACTCCTTGAGTGAACAAGTGATGCTGAAAGCTTTTGGGACGCGAATCTTGCTGAGAATCCTACGAAATTTATGTGGATTCCTAGCTTCATCGAAAAGCTCCTCGATCTCAATCTCATCTTCTTGACTTCGTGTGAAACATCATCTCAAAGATGGATTCATTCTCCAAGCTTCGTCAAGCTTCACAAGAGAGTTGAAAACTCCCAACATCTCATCACTAATACATCTTGATCTCTCAGTTGCTCCTTTCGCAAAAATGCTCGGTTTCACGGATATCCTTGTGGTTTGTGTTGTGTGAAAGGTTTTAGGTCTCTTGGGTGATGGTGGAACGTCACTTACGTCTGAGCTTGAGGCGTCATCGTCGTCTTCAAGCATGGTTTTGGTGCAGCAATTAACCAAAGACCTTGAATCTTCTTTCTCCGAATTGAAAAATTTCTCCGCTTCTTCAATGGTTTGTAGGCGATCGTCTAGCTTCTTCATGAGGATTGGCACGGTCTTTGAGTCTTCTTAGGGATGTGATCTTCTCCATGAGATCTTCTTGACAGTGTTCAACCGCGTTGAGTGTTTGAATCGTGCTCCTACTATCTGTCTTTAAGTTCTTCACTCGTAAGCGAAGTTTCTTCTGTGTAACTACACCATCACTAACTCCTTTCTTAGCTTTATAGGCATTGATAGCTACTAAATTAAGGTGTGGGGTGAGCTCCTCCACGTTCTACTTAGCTTCGTTGATCAACCATTCATGATGGTTCCATTGATCTTCGATCTTGTAGTTGGCGTTGATGATGTCGTGCTCGGCTTCTTTGATGTCGCGCCTTTGATGATATTAGTTATCTTCAGTGGTGACAAGCCGCGTCTCCATACTCTTTATTTGGATAGCAAGAGTGTCAAGTTTCTCCTTAAGAGACAAGCTATTAGCTTCGATTTTTGTTTCAAATCCACGGACGACGTTTTTAGTGTCATCTATGAACTTTTGCATCAAAGCTTCTAGCTTATCTTCTTGAGGGTGTTGGCAAACATGTGGTGGTGGCAGTACAGGTGGTTGTGGTTGAGTGTTGCTGCGAGTTTGATGATGGTCCAATCGTCTATTGATTCCTTGAGGTTGGTACACGGTGGTGGTGCTCCGTGCATTAAAAGCAAGTATGGCCGACGGCCTTATGTACACGTGAGGCATAGGGATGTGATTCCCATTAGCCTCACAGTCCACAGTGCTCGGCATTCTCCTTGGATTGTTGGTTTGATGCTCCATTGACGAATCTCTAAAACAACAAAAGAAACAAAAAACAAAACTGAAATTAGCAAAGGAAATAAAAAACTTAGACTTATTCTTTATCAAAAATTATAGGGAAAATAAATCAATTCCCCGGCAACGGCGCCAAAAACTTGATGGGGTTTAGTTTTTGATCCAAGTTTTAAATTTATAACCCTAGATAAAGAGTGCAAGTGCACAGCAAACGCGGTAGTATTTAGGGATCGAACCCAAAGGAATCGATGATGTACAAAGAACCTATATGATGCAGAATAAGCTAAGCTAAACATATTTTTGAGAGGTTTTAGTTTTTAGTTTTTATGAAAGTAAAAGTGCAAGGGATAGATAATCAATGGTTAACTAGGTGCGGTTAATGAACCTATGCAACGATTACAACTACAACTCAAAATTTAGATGCAAGTTTGTTCTAGAACTCAAACCACGGAATTAGAATCTCCCTATTCCCTAATAGACTCAGCTATCACATGGTTATTAAAAGGTTAAGACACGCAGTAGAATTAAGGTTCAATTGTTCACTAAACTCCTTAACTAATTGGTATGATTGTTAAGACGCTTAGCTCATCGAATACTAGATCAGGAGATGTTAAGAACACTCTCGTGGATACATCAACCTAATATTGATCACTGGTTAGCTACACCAGATAAAGCATTGAGCGTAAATAAAGATGTAAAACAACTAACAACAAACCCTAAGATGCAATCATACGCACAAAACTTTAAAGGCAACAAATCTAGTTAAGCTTTACTCCAGCGAGTCAGTTCGAGCTCACTAGTTGCAGAAGTAAAGCATAAAACATGATGAATTCGTGATACACAAAAGCGTATAGAGATCTCTTCCTTCAACCAAGAAGGCCTCATTGATCTAGCCTTAAAGAACTCTTAAACAGTAGATGTATTATTAATAACAAAGAGAGAAACGAAATACATGTTTTAGGTATTGATATGTGGGTGTCTTCTCTTCCTACAGAGGCTAAAAGCAAATATATATAGGGCTAGAAGGGGTCCTAAGTCGGTTAGGATTTTAATTCTAAGAAAAAGGAAAATTGCCAAAAGTGCTCGGTAATGCTCCACACCGACCAACCATACCGATCGGATTCCCGGGTCGGTATGGGGGTTGAATCGGAGTGACTTCGTGTGCTTGATCCCCCGGTACCGATCGTGTTACCCGACCGGTGTGCCGGGTCGGTACCGGATGTTCTTCATTCTCTCGGCAGCTTTGACATGTCTTCAGTCTTCGGCTCATATCTCCTTGTGTATAATTCTAAATGGTGTGATTCCAACTCCATTGGAAAGCTAACTCAAAGGGCTATCTTCACTACAAGGTTTATCCAATTCCAAACTCCATCGGTCCTCCGTCTGCTGATAAACTTCCAGCATATGTAATCTATCCAGTTTGGGAATGTGCTTTATCTTCAAGGTATGATGACTTTGGTTGGCTCCTTTGGCTTCTTAGATGGCTTTGACATGATGAATACTCCTTTTCTCCTTTTTTCATCTTGTTTGATGATTTAACCTGTTGGGACCTTAAAGCCTATGTATACGAGAAAACTACCCCTTTTGGTTGATTAGGTGGATAAAATCCACAAAATAAGTATAAAACCGATAGAAAAACGGGTAAAATATAGGGTATATCAGCTTCTTTCGAGGTCATCGATATACTCACAAATTCTTCGTTCGTTCATCTTAATGTCTTGAGTCATCAAGACTCGTCGCGCACTATCGATGTGAGCTTCAGCGGGTGCTAACGCTTCTATTCCATAGGCTAAAAAGAAAGGGGTATAACCTGTCGATCGTCGATGCGTTATACGATGAGCCCAAAGTACTCAGGGGAGTTCATCTGCCCATGCTTCCTTCTCTTCACCTAGGCACTTCTTTAGCCCGACTATAAGTGTCTTATTAATTGACTCGGACTGTCCATTCCCTTGAGGATAGTAGATAGTTGTTTTGGTCAGACGGATATTCCATCTGTCGCAAAAAATTTCGAAAACGACAGAGGTAAGGTTTGGACCATTGTCTGTTACAATTTCGTAAGGAACTCCATGTAGGCAAATAATGTTCTTCCAAACAAATCTTTCCACATCTGATCCTGTAATTTGAGGACATGCCTCAACTTCCACCCACTTAGTAAAGTAGCCTGTCATTACTAGAATATTCTTTTTTCCTTGTGACGTTACTAGCGGTCCGACCGAATCCATGGCCCATCTCATGAACGGGTATGCGATGCTTTTCGGGGAATACTCTTCTGGTAGAGCCAGTTTCCTCGGTGCATGCTTTTGACATGCTACACACCTTTGTGCATATTTTTGGCAATCAACCAACATTGTTGGCCAATAATAAATGAGTTTTTTAAGCTTTAGGGCGAGTGATTGTCCTCCAAAGTGATTACTGTAACACCCGCATCTCGGACTATGAATCTAAACCCAAGTGTTAGACAAATAATGGTATCTTCATTACTCTAAAATTTCTCAATACATTGTTCGGTAATTACAACGTATGGGTAGTAGATTCACAACGCCTTGGGAAAGTCTTCCTCCATTGCCTGCTGCTCTCTCCTGCCTTGCCGTCCTATGGTCCACCTGACCGGATGTCTTATCCTGCGTACTGGTAAGGGGGTGAGTATTGAATACTCAGTAAGACGGTCTTCTCTGTCTCACCACCTAACACTACCTAGCTATTTTAAACCCCTACAACCACCACACAACACCCTTAGCACTACGTGCCAGGTACTGCGTCTCACAGCCAACCCTTTGGCGGTGATACAACTCCTCAACTCTTGCCGGCACGCTGGCAGCGCTAATTCAACACTAGCAAGCTGGTAACTACAAACTCCGGGCCAGTAAAACTGGCATGCCTGGCACGCTGGCAGCCACTCCTCCTAGTCGGCCCTCGGTGGACTTTCATGTTTTAGCACTCTGGCTCTTCTAGCGGACAACTGAACGCTAGGTCTTCGTACCACTTTTTCAAGCAAAACACAAACAAACGGGGCGTATGCGGTATTTAAAGCTACTCGCATTGTGAACCTACTATCCTATCCGGTTTAACATGCTCTAAAACTACTAGACTCTCCTAAGGTTAACAATCAAGTTATCTACTCTGGTTAATCCTAGTCCTTTATACCTCTACGTTCTCAAGCAATAGCCGCAACATTTCAATCAATACCTTTGCCCTGTATGGTCGGCCCCAGGTAAGCATGGCTATCCCAATACGTAACCCATGACACATCTATGGCCATACGACGACCGTCCGTGCAGAAATCCACACATAAACTATCCGTTAATTGTGAAAGACTCACGATCCAGCCTTGACCATTACTGGCCTAAGCGTTCACATGGCATTGCCGCTAACCCTGGAGTCGTATGCGGCCGTACGATTTTGCTAAGCCTCCTTAGCGCTTCTCCTGTTGGCATACACCGTCTAGACTCTATATCATGTTGACTAAGGCATGACCAAACAACTATCGAGTTGCCCGAACTTTACTTGTCTGGCCTACGATAATCTCTAGTAGAGTCCAACAAACAAGCAAACCATCGAGTATAATCACTGCCTTGCGGCGGTAACTCTACCATACCTCTATTTTGTGGTATCAGACCTTTCAGTCTGCCAAGCTAATCCTCACATTTGGCCCACCAGATCCCTTGGTAGGGTATAGCTGGCCTATGCATGACTCTAGCGGTTCATGAGCGAACTTATTCCTCCTGACTTCCTAAACTACAGGCAGTGCGAGTCAGAGCTAGGCATGATCCTGCCATGGCTAGCCTCCAGTCCGCCAAACAACGAGTCACTCTTGGGCCAGCTTATACCGAGCCAAGTTTCCTCGAGATACAAGGCTGAGTCCCACGGCCGGTACTCCTAGGTCCGTGTACCCTCGCCAAGATCCATCGTGATAGCCGAGTTACTTAGCAAGCTCTGTTAGCCTTGCCATGCTCCTCTACTGCCTCACCTACGAGTCCATAGCCAGATCGCCATGATCTGACCGGATGCTCTGCCACTGTCGATAAGCCAAGCGTTCTTTTGCTTACCAGACGTGATTCTTCGCCGAGGCCGTATCGATCTCTATCGAGGCCTTACCGGTCTGCCTTCACCGATGATTACCAGCCAGCTTGTTCATCGCGGATGAACAAGGTATCTTACTAATACACCAAGGCCTACACGAGGCTTACCGATCGCGGACTGCCCTTGCGGACTGCTCAGTTATCCCCGATGGCCAGTGGTAGATCGATCGTAGGCCTCCCCGAGGGCCTATCGACGCGTCCCCATGGTCCGATCGTAGATACTACCTAATAGCCACTCTTGGCATAGTCGGATCGTCGAGTGTCCGTACCGATGATCGTCTCACCGATACGTCCACCGATGAATGATCCGAGGCTCTCTCGTCCTGATCATCGATCATCCTTACTTCCTCACGATACCTCCTCGAGGCATGTCCTCTAGGTTACCCGGGCCCTGTCGAAGCGTCATCGTGTCCTCTCGAGGCGTCACTAGTACCTCGTACCGATGCCCTGTCGAGCCGTCTCCGATGCCCTCTCGAGGCGTCACCGAGGCCTATCGTCGGTACCCTGTCGTAGTGTCATCGAGGCACCCCAAGGCCATACTGATGCCAGCACTAGGCATTACCGAACCTGCCAGGCCATGAACGGATCTCTATCCGTCCAAGGCTGCTACTACCGGGCCATGTACGGATCTCTATCCGTGCAAGGCTGCTACTACTACTACCGGGCCATGTACGGATCTCTATCCGTGCAGGGCTACTACTACTACTACCGGGCCATGTATGTATCTCTATCCGTGCAAGGCTATTACTACTACTACTACTCCTACTACTACCCAAACATGTACTACTAAGACTACCGTATGAAAGCTATAAAGGAAAAGGATAGAAAGGGAGTATTAGGTACGGATCGCGCCTTACCTTATACCGCTGCTCCTTGGGGTGGGGTGCCAACTTCCTTCTCGAGCTCTTTCTTTTTTTTCTCTCCTAAGCGTTTATCTTTGGCTCTAGAGAGAAGAGAAATGTTTGGTGTGTAAATAATGAGCTCCCTTGCCCCCTATTTATACTAACGAAAATCCCTAAGGAGAATATCCACTTTCCTTATTCTTTTCCACCTCCTTACTACATGGGCCGAAAGCCCGCCTAATTTACTTGATGACCACGTTTTTCCACCTCTGCTCATACAAAATCTAGGGTTTCCTTTCCCCTTTTAATTGTAGGAGGCACATTTACCACTTTCGCGGGCCATTCCATGGATTTTCACTTCCTTAGGACATTTTACACCATAACAACCATTTCTCAACTCCATCAAACCTCCACGAATTTATTCTAAGTTGCTGAAAACTCCATACCCGGATCTGGGATGTTACAGATTACCCCCGTCCTTTCCATGAGTATGTCGCATGACTTCGAGGATCTCCTCCCCATAAATGCATTTTATCATGTAGCGAGATGCACTCCATTGGAAAGCTTCCCTTGAAAGATAGTGTAATGAGCACTTCGGGTTCTCAACCTCCGAGCTGTCTATTTATCTTCAGGTTGCTTTCCTTTGGTTATATATTCTACAATCTTTGTCCACCAATCTTCTTGGGGAATGGAATCATCGTCCATTTCGGTGGTTTCTACGTCTACTTCACCATTCATAATCTCGCAGACCATAGGTTTTGGATCTATGCTCGAACTTGTTATACTTTCTACAAGTAAAACTCGCCTTGTATTCGAGCTCGAGGCCAGTGCGGCTATTGCGTCTGCCGCTGAATCCTCACTACGAGGAATCTTTACGAGTTCGAATCCATCAAACTCGTTAGTAATTTTGCGTACTACCTTTAGGTATGCGTCCATCTTGTTATCTTTAGCTTCATATAACCTGCTAAACTGACTGGTGACGACCTGGGAATCTGAGCAAGCTCGAACTCGTTTTGCTCCTACTACTTTTGCCAGTCGAAGTCCAGTGACCAAGGTTTCGTATTCGGCAGTATTATTTGTTGCCACGAAATCAAGACGAAATGATTGTTCAATTACCTCTATAGTAAGAGATTTGAGGCATACTCCGACCCCTGATCTCCATTGGGATGAAGACCCATCCGCGTGTAGTGTCCACCACAAGCATTCTTCTAAACTTTCTGTAGAAGGCTTGATAGGTACCTCGGCGGTAAAGTCTACTAACACTTGCGACTTCATAGTCGGTCTATTTTTGTAGATTATATCATATTCACTAAGCTCGATCGCCCATCGAGTTTACTGGCCCGATTGATTCGGGCTATGCAGGATCGAACGAAGTGGATGATTCGTTAATACCTCGATGGTATGAGATTGGAAGAATGGACTGAGCTTCCTCGCCGACGCTAGGAGTGCCAAGGCCAACTTATCCATTGTTGAGTACCTTGCTTCTGTGTCATTGAGGGCCTTGCTGATGTAGAAGATAGGTTGTTGTTCACCGCGGTCCTCCCTTACCAAAACTCCACTAACTGCCGATGCTGAGACCGCGAGATACAGGTATGGGACTTCTCCTACCTCGGGTTTTGCCAACACGGGTGGTAAGGTGAGATATGCTTTAAGCTCCGAGAAAGCTTTTTTGCACTGTTCGGACCATTCAAAGGTCTTGCTTGCTTTTCTCAGCTATTGGTAAAACGAGAGACTCATGTCCGTTGATCTACTTTTGAAGCGATTTAAAGCTGCTATCCGTGCGGTCAATTTTTGGACTTCTTTCCGTATTTGGGGAGAAGATAAATCTAACACAGCGGATATTTGCTCTGGGTTCGCTTCTATCCCCTTTTCCGTCACCAAATAACCTAGGAATTCTCCCGGGGTTACCGCGAAGGTGCACTTGGCATGATTTAATTTCATCCCATACAGATTGAGTGTTTCAAAACACTTGCTAAGATGACCGATATGATCTTTGGTCTTTGCCGATTTAACTAACATATCGTCGATGTAAACTTCCAAAGCTTTGCCGAGCTGTTCTGCAAACATCTTGTTTACCTGCCGTTAGTAAGTTGTCCCGACGTTCTTTAAGCCAAAATGCATCACCTTATAACATTAGACTCCTCGATCAGTTATGAAGGCGGTCTTCTCGCGATTATCAGGATGAATCAAGATCTGATTGTACCCGGAGATGACATCCATAAATGATAAGAGTTCGTTACCGGTAGTTGCTTCAACAAATCTGTCAATATGGGGTAGTGGAAAGCTATCTTTGGGACAAGCCTTGTTGATGTCCGTGAAATCGACACAGACTCTCCACTTTCCGTTCTTCTTTTTCACTACTACCACGTTGGCTAACAACTCTAGGTATTTTACCTCGGTAATAGATATAGCATCGAGCAGTCGCCCGACCTATTCGTCTATTGCTCTAGACCTCTCCGGGCCGAGTTTTCTTCGCTTCTGTTTAACCGGTGTATGGGAAAAATCTACATTTAGCTTGTGAGAAATTATCTTTGGGTCGATCCCCTTCATGTCCTTAATGGACCATGCAAAATTCGATGCGTTCTTTCTTAGAAGTTCAACGAGTTTATCTCGTATAGGGTCACTCAGTTCTGACCCTATTCCCACACATTGATCGTGATGTTGAAAGTCCACGATGATTTGTGTAATTTTTCGTTCTGACGACACATTCTTTTTATCGACGTGAGGAGCCTTGTTTCGGCTCCCTGCTATCTCTTTCGAGGCCTATATGGCCATAGCAGCTCGAGCTCTGTTTTTCCTTTCAAGGATAAAGCAGTTACGAGTTTCACTTTGATTACCCCTTTCAGTGTGAATCCCGGAGGAAGTTGGGATTTTCAAACATTAATGATAGGTTGACGCCACAACTTTCATCAGATGTAGCCACAATGTCCCTAAGACAGCATTATACGCGGTTAGTGAATTCACGACGTCGAACTCCACGTAATGTTTCACCTCGGCGACTTCGACCGTTAATTAGATTATTCCAACTATTGGGATCGTTTGACTCGTAAATCCCATTAGGGTTTGATTTTGCTCACGCATGCGCTCGCATGTACCCATCATTCGTAGGGTTTCTTTGTAAATCAGATTTATAGAGCTTCCAGTATCTATTAATATACGATTGACTTTCCAATCGTCTATGAATGAACTGACTACGAGGGGATCATTATGCGGCTAATCAAACCTTCAGTATCTTGTTCGCAAAAGGTTACCTCTAAGTTTCCGTAGTGGTTGACTGTTTCCGCTTCTGTATCTTCGCACAGCTGGCTTTGTCGTATGTCCTCCTCATGGTCCTTTATGATCATGAGGATCCTTGTTCTTGTGGGTTCCGCCGTTCCAGCTTCTTTCGAAGTAACTAGAACTAGGGTTTTGTCTCCGGACATATTCGAAGATCTTCTCTCGTGCAGATTACGTAGTAAACCTAATCGGTCCCCTTAATCGGCGCCAATTTGGTGATACCGGATTAAGCAACAATCCGAGATCGGTCCAAAAGATAGAGGAACTAGGTTTAAACGTATATCACAAAGAAAATATCAAGCAGAAAGATGTGTATAAAATTCTCTATTGAAGGCGATGTTCTCGTTTTGGAGGAATACATCAAGTATTTATACAAGTACCAAGTCGATCAAAATAACCCTAAAAGATAAAAGGAAAATCTCCTAAAGATAAAAAGATGTTATACTAATACCACGTCTTTCCTTTTATCCGAGCTAAGTCTTTCAATTTTCATGTATTCGCCTAGGTCGGCTAATGCTCCTTAACAGGCCGAGATGCTGCTAATGGGTCCTCGCAGACCCATCCTCCGAGCTGTCCTAAAAACTTTGTATCGAGTCAGATCTGAGTCGGGTATGGTAATGGGTGTTAGACCCGGTACCACCACATATGATAACTACTCACACATATTGAAACAAGAAAAACATTAATGATTCATAAAAGATTCAAAATTCAAAAAAGAAGCATTGAAAACACAAGAATTAAACTCATAAACATAACTTAAGAACAAGGGAGGCTTAAAGCTTAGGGTTTTAATGCAATTACAAGTATTTATAGAGAAAGGGAAGTGTACCCGAGTCAATCCGGGTCAAACCAGGGTCAAACTACAAAATCAATAAAGGAGAGAGGCTACGGATCGGCATAGGGACCGACTTGCTAGCCATTCCAGAAGCTGATTTTAGGGCAGGGGCTTTTGGCACTTTGGAGCA
Organism: Arabis alpina; assembly: GCA_900128785.1. Lineage (NCBI taxonomy): Eukaryota > Viridiplantae > Streptophyta > Magnoliopsida > Brassicales > Brassicaceae > Arabis > Arabis alpina. The sequence goes on from LT669794.1 coordinate 31,134,467, forward strand.
CCCTATGGATCGGCTAGGAGACCGGATTGCTAGCCAATCTTGATTATTGTTCTTCAACTTGTTGTTTTTCATTCTTCCATCTTGATTATTCTCTCCATTTGTCCCATAATTGTTCCAAGACTCCATTTGCACCTAAAATAGACAAAATATGCATGCAAATGCAAGAAAACAAGAACTTGGACTCTAAAATTCAATCTAAGGTAAAGGAACAAAATATGCAATAAAATATGTAAAACCCTAAGCTAAATGTCTCTAAATATAACGAAAATGCATGCTAAGAAAGGGTAATTTATGCACTGATCAACTCCCCAGATTTGCCTTTTGCTGGCCCTCGAGCAAACAAAGAGAGCAAACCGATGGGGAGGTTTGAAAACAAGAAAATAAAATAAAGAGATTCAGACCAAGCATTCAACACCATCACCTAAGATAATAAAAAGCTATCACTAAGCCCTTTAACGCTCAATCAATCTTCTCGCAATCTATCGCTACTCCAATCTTTTGCCTCTAGACTCAATGATCAAGCATTCACATATCATTATGTCCACCAATTCATTATCATTCATTGAAGATTTAATGCATGATCTTACTTATCAACTATCAGATAATGTTCAAAGCTAGACAAAAGAAGGTCAAAATGCGAAACATAAGGCGGGTATGAAACATTTTTAGGTGACTTACACTAAAAAAAGGGTAATGCAAAACACCATGTAAAAGCAAGGAAGAAATGGAACAATTGATGCATACAAATAGGTGCTTCCATTATACCCAACCCATAATGAATTCAAACTCCTAAGTTCTACCCATGAACTCTTCTTTCATTTTGTGATCTAAGCTTTTTGAATCTTTCTATAAACTTTTTAGCTTACTCTAGGGGGTTCTTTACTTTCGAGGCTCTTTTCTTTTTTCAATCCTTTCCTCTGAGGTTTCTTTAACACTTTTCTACTAGCTCTTTTGGGTTCTAGCTTATAGTGGGGATTTCTATTCATAATCAAACACTAGAGTCCTTCTTTATACTTTAACAAAACACACCCTTTTCCTAGAGTAGCTCGACTTTTTTCCTTTTTTTCGTTTTCTTTTCATTTAGACTCAAACACTCTTTATTTTTCTCACCAAAACACTCACCAAACCCAACCCATAAGAACAACAAATCCTAAGCTAATACTAGTCTTAAAACGAGACTAGCTCTAAATGAAAGCACTTCTTTGTCGTTCCCATCTTTCAAAATTTTACTTGTGCAAGCATTTTCAAGAAAAGACCTCACTCAAGAAATTACATTTGGGTTTCAAAGAAGGGTCAAGGTTATGCAAGGTAATGGAAACACATCCTCATTCACATTAGATGTCGTGAATCAGGAAGGTCATTTGGACTAGCAAAGAGTCGTAAAAAGGATAAAAGAAAGTCCAAATGTGTATATGGTTACTTTGAACAAGCATATCAAGTCTCTAAGCAAGAAATTAAATTCAAAATTAGGTTCAAATAGATAGAATTGACTTCAAGTCTAATATGCTTCAACCTAATAACGAGTTTCGAGTGAAGAGATCAAGATGCAAAGAACAGATTTCTATAATCCACTTAGCAATATCTAGCATTATCTTAAAGATCATATTGAATGCTAATCCATAAATCTCAAAAACAAATTAAAACATGCTCAATGCAACATAAATGATCATACAAATGTATGAAATGCAACTATATAAAAAGGGAAAAACTTTTTGAAATTTTCGAAATCCGGGGGTAAATTTTTTTAGGATTTTTTTTTCAAATCCAAAGAGACTTAAAGGAAAAACAATGCAAAACAAATTACTAAACTAAGCAACCTATATGATTTACTCAAGTAAATGCAATGCCAAGGATACTACTAAATGATTGATAAAGATCTTGAAAACCTTGCAAAATTTTAGCTAAAATGATATGCAATGCAAAGTGCTTAAATGCAAGGGCAAGAAAACAAAACAAACACACAAATTTTATTAGCAACTTTTGCAATTCTCCCCCGGACTTGAATCACACCGTCTCAGTGTGATAAGTAAACCGAGAAAAGAAAGCTAAACACACGAAAACGGAAATAAAACTTAAAACAAAATGGTACAATGGTAAACGCAATCAAACAAGCAAGCAAATTCAAAGCGAGGTATGGATGGGACAATGGTTTGGCGGGGTACTTGGTTTAACGGCGAGTAGGGATGGAAGAGGTGCTACGACGTCCGGCGTTTGAGCTAGCACCGCCATCACCTCCACGATCACGATGGGTGTCCTCGCGGAAGCTATGACGAACCATCACAAGCATTGTTGGTCGTCATCTGGTGGTGTTGGTGTGCCTTCATCGGAAATATAGTCCTCTCCTTGTATCTCCTTGAATCTCCGGTTAAATTTTCCAACCCATTTCACACACCATGATCCTAGCCGCCTTAGTCTCTTGAATTCTCGATCATGATCTCTTTCACGCGCATTGGTCGGCTTGAAACCATATGGTGGGAGACGAACGTTTGGGAAAGGCGTGTTGTTGGAGAAGTGGTCCGCTTCGCGCTCTAGCTCCATTGCATCGAAGTCAAGTCCTCATCTTCCCCTTGCACATCTTCTTCTTCTTCCTCATTCTCGACCACTTCCTTACTCTCTTTCTCTTGGACACACTCACTATCCGAGAGATCGAATATGATGTTATCATGGAAGTTAAGGGACATCTTATCGCGAGGAAGGCTTGTGTATCGCTTGTTTCCATTTCTCTTCAAGAATATGTAGTTGTAAGGAGGGTATCCGTCCTTTCGAGTCTCGATCATGTTTGACTTGAGGATATGCGTGATGTCTAGGAATGACTTGGGAAGCACTTTATATCTTGTTTCTAGTTTGATGTCAAGCTTCTTGAAGATTAATGTTAAGACACTTCCCATACCGAGATGTGGTCTCGCCTTAGTACGGAGTTTGATGCAATTGTTGATGAAAACCGATGCATAGTTGATGTTATCTCCGAGTGGGTCACAGTAGCGCACTTTCTCTTCCATGTCTTCCCTTAGTAACCGAAATTTGAATGCTTGAAAAAGGAGGCACATATCGTCATTTTTCACCACGCTCGGTTCGCGCTTTCCAAAGTATGTAAATCCAATCATCTTGTAAATATAACGCACCACGGGGTTACGAATGAGGGTGTTCTTTGCGTTTCGAGTTTCGTAACCTCCTTTTTTCCCAATGGCTCCCCAAAGGTCCTCTATATCATGTAGCTTGGGGAACTTCACCGCTTCCCCTTTTTCAAAGTCGAAGATGTCGCATAAATTAAAGATTGATAGACCATACTCCTTGTTTCCAAGCTTGAAACGAACAAGGGCCTCTGATGCCTTCTTGCGATTTTCTCTTTGGTATTCCACGTTGACCGTTGCAAGAAACTCACAAGTAGGAGTGATGTAGGTGTGCTCTTCCATGGTGCTAAAGATATCCATTCCCATGTCTATCATAGCCTCATCGAATGCCTCGAGCATTTTCATCTTGTTGAGCAACCTTCTATCCGCATACCTTGTAGCAGGAACTCCATGATCGTTCAAAGTTTTGAAAATTTCACGCTCTTTTTGTGTCCAAATGGTGCGGATTCCCTTGGTGAGTCTTTTGTATTCCTCATTGCTCAAATTCTCTAGAGGAGACCCCTAGACTAACAATGTTAAAGAAAAGAATAAGTGAGCATTAATTTCCAATATCAAAACCGAAGCATATCTAAGATAATTGTGGGAACATCAGTGAAAGTTCTTATAAAATCAAAAGCATGGAGTTTAAAATGTATGAATTAACATAATGATAAAGATAAATTCTATAATCACCATAGCTCAATCATGAATATTAATCCCAAGTTTTAACAATGAGGATTTAGATTAGAAGAATTTAACTCACTTGAATCATAATTAGAGCTTAAGGAAGAGCATACCGTTAGGAAAAATTAAAAGAGTAAGGGTTAATAAGACCATACCATAACCTTAGTAGTGGATTAATTCTTGCAAACTAATAAGAAAAGAGCCTAAAATGCCGTGGCTACTAGCTAATATAGGAGAGAGAGATGATGAAAACTATGAGAAGATAAGAAAGTGAGAGGTGTGGAGAGATGTGGATGCATATGTCTCCTTTTATAGAGATGTTTGATAGTGGGGAGCATAGTAGTGCATGTGATTCAATAGGGGAGCAAGTTGGTGAGGTAGGTGGGTAGTTGAGAGGTGAGCAAGCCGGTCCAGCCCGATCCTCATGGCTTTTCACCTTTTTCTACTCTCTTAACTTGACTCAACACATCTCCAACCTCTCTCTTCGATAGCTACAATACAAAAAACCTCCAAAAACATGCTAAACATAGGTAGAAACTTAAAAAGAATATGTACAAATGATATCATGGGAATACCTCCCAAACGCGCTTGTTTAACGTCTCTAAGCTTGACGGTTATAGCTCCTTAGGCTTCATTAAGTTCTGAGAGAAGAAATTGAACATCCTCCTCTATAGGGACATTCACATGGTAGAGCTTGCATCATTGACTATTAACCGTGAAATCTCCCACGGACTTGTTATCTAACACAATAGCAACATAGGGTTTTACTTCGTTTATGGTGAAAGGATCCGACCATCTCGACTAAAGCTTTCCGAGAAACAATCTCAAACGCGAGTTAAATAGTAGAACTTGATCTTCCGCTTTGAGATTGTGTCTCAATATCCTCTTGTCATGGAAAGCTTTTGTCCGCTCTTTGTAATTCTTCGAATTCTCATAAGCATCAAGGCATATCTCTTCTAACTCCTTAAGTTGTATCATTCGCTTCTCGGTAGCCGTCTTTATAACAAAGAATAAGCAACTTGGTAGCACATAAAGCTTTATATTCTAACTCCACCGGTAGGTGGCAAGACTTTCCATATAGAAGATTGAAAGGCGTTGTCCCAATGAGCGTCTTGTAAGCAGTTCTATAAGCCCATAACACATTGTCTAGCTTGTTTGCCCAATCTTTTGAGTTTTGCTAACCTTTTCTCGATAATGGGTTTCAAATTTAAGGGTTTTTGGCCGCATTTGAGCGAACCAAGCTTAAAAAATCAGCAGAGAAATAGTTGAGAGGAGTTCTCTTGTTTCTGTTAGGGTTTTTGAGTTAGGGTTTCGTTTCTTGAGAGATTTGGAGGAGATTTCTTGTGGAGATTGTTGTGGATTCGTGTTTAGCCTCAATTCTATCAGATTCTATCCGAAAATCTAAGGTGAGTGCGTGACCATGGCTTCTGGGCCGGTGGATTCGTTAGGGTTGATTGGTGGTAGGTTAAATTGATTGATTGGATTGTGTTTTGGATTGATTGTGTCTGTGAATTGTGTGGATTATGATTTTCGTGCAGGTTGTGTACTGTTGCAGAGGAGGAAATCGATCCGAGAGGATCATGAACGATTTCCCATGAATCTGCGACAGCCTGTCGTTCGACAGGTACCTGCAGAAGGTGTCGATCGACACCTAGAGGTAGTGTCGATCGACAGCCTGTCTGGTTGGCTATGGTTGAGCCTTTGATTGTGTTTGTGTGACTGTTTGATGTATGTTTGCCTGAGCGGATCCATCACGTCTGAGTGCGCAGTCGTAGATGGGAGGACCGTCTCACTGGATATTTATGATAATACTCACGCATCTCTTTTTTCCATGTGATGCAGGTAAAGGCAAATTGTGATCGTGGAATCATGGCAACGAAGAGGGAGATGATATAGGGTCTCGGTTTCGTGCTGTGTGTTTATTGCTTTTATCGTTTTAGAACGGCTGTTAGGTTGTTGGTTTTGTGGAACCTCTTGATTGGATTTTGTTGTTGAACCGGGTTTGTTAGTTTTAATGGAATTGTCTTGTTAGTTTATTTTGTTGGTTATCCGCTGTAATTTGACTGTGTTGTGTTGCTTGGTTGTTAAGGATAGCATTTATGGGAATGCTAGTCCCAGACCAAGGGTTTATTGTTTAAAACAAAAAAAACGGGTCGGGTCGTTTCAATTTGGTATCAGAGCCCTTACGGTTTTAGGACGGGCTAGAACTGCTAGGATTGAATTTGGTAAAAATTGCAATTCTGTGAGTTTGGGGGTTCTAGATCATCTTCCTTCGAGCCTTCAAAGAGATTCCACGGTAAGTGTTAATTGTTTTATTGTTATTCTTTAGTGTTTTACTTGTGTACTGTAGTAGTGCATGGTGTGGGCTAGAGGCACTAGAGAATGTGGCCGTGGGGGCTAGGGTGACTGTGGAGGTCAGGATTGTGGTAGGGGACAAGTGAGTGAGTTGGCTGGGATGCGGCTCAGGGTTCCACGTTGAGATCGTGACAGATCCGTAGACGTATCAAGAGGGTCTGAGTATTAGTGTGAGTGCTAGTGGGAGTGCCTGTGTGAGAGCCGGTGTGAGGGCTGTTGGGCCAGGGCTGGTACTTGAGCTAGTGCTGGATTCGCTCGCTGTTCGGGTGCGCCCGCAGGAGGAGTCTAGGTGACGAGTTGATCATCTGACAGATCTGTTGCAGTAGGTGTTGTGGCGGGCACTAGTGGGTGAGTTTGCCGGGCGTGCGGCTCAGAGTGTTGCGCAGGTGGCTGAGAGTGATCCGTAGACTCTCCAAGACGGCTTGAGCGCCATTTAGACTGCCAGCATGCAGCCAAGTGTGAGCGCCAGTGTGAGGGCTGGTGGGGATAGTGTGGTCCCAGGTTGGCTGCCGGGGGCCGGTGTGGGTCCTCGTGAGGTTGGTAGTGCGGGTGCGCTCGCGGGTTGGCTCAGGGTCGAGTTGGTCGTCTGGCGGGTTGGCTTCAGCAGTTTTGGGAGCGGTTACCGAGTTCGGTGCTGGTTAGGCTCCGGTGATGCCACGAGTGGCAGAGGTGCGGCTAAGGCCTGCAGTTGTTGGTAGGGTTCCGTCTTATCTGCGGATAAGGGAACAGGTGCAGAGAATATGTATAGGATTCTTTGCGAGTGGTGTGTAGCAGCGTGGAGGGTTCAGGCAAGGTGGGCCTAGGCAGACTTTTGGACAATGTGTGGTGCCAAGTTCTTTCCTCGAGAGACTGTGGATCGTTTGGAGACGAGCTCTTTGGAACTGGATCTCTGAGAGAGATCAATTCGTAGGTATGTTTTGGAGTTAATCGGCTCATGGTTTGGGCTGGTTCATGCTGGTAGGAGCATGGAGGGCGAGGAGGCCCGGGATAATAGGTTCTTGAGAGGAATTTGATCTATGGAAGACACGGTGTAGAGTGTCTAAGTATGCTGCGAGAGCATAGTTGTTTGAGACTGCTGGAGGCGTTGTCGAGACTCGAGAAAGCAGGTTGTGGTAGTTAGCCCAGCTATTCAGTCTATTAAGCATCAGCAGGTGATACCTGGCATGGCGGCAAGCCTGTGCAGGGACAGAAGAGGAAGTGAGAGGATACTTCCGGGTTGAGCTAGAATGGCCAAGGATGCTTCGGGTGTGGAAGCATGGGTCATAGTTGGCGAGCTTGTTCGGTTTCTTAGCACATGGGAGTTGTGTGGAGACTTTTGTAGTGGGCAGTGGTGAATTTCATGTGTGGTTCGATTCCGGAGGGTGCCTTGTGGAGCGGTATTCGGAGTGGCGCTGGTGAGCGGATTGGACCGGTTATTTTGCTGGAGGAAATTTCCTAGATACTCATGGCCGGGCGAGAGGTGTGGATATTCTAATAGCTGGTGAGTTGATGACAGCGGACTTGGTGTACAGTCTAGTGGAACTGTATGATTGCATCCTGTGTATGGATGGGCTTGATCAGTACAGAGTTCATCTGGATTGTCACTGGAGTCGTGTTGTGTTTGAGCGTGGTAGGAGAAGGTTGGTTTGTCAGGGAGTGAGACCGACTTCTGAGAGTCTCGTGATCTCTTGGGTGCTGGTTGAGGCTATGACTGGGAGGTTGCGAGGCTTACTTGGAGACTGTTTTGCTAGCAGAGTCTGTAGGTGAGGTGGCATTGAGGGATATTTGGGTTGTCCAGGACTGTGAGGATGTAACGCCCGTGAACCAAAATTTAGGAAAGATAATTGAATTGGACCGAATGGTTTAATTTTAATTGTTCGGTTTGGCTGGTTTGGGTTAAGTGAACCCTAGGGCTTGAGTATAAAAGAGAGCAGCCTCCGTTTTGTGCAGATAAAACGTGGAAGAGGCTGAGAAATTGAAAGAGAAGAGAGCAGGTTCGTTTGTGGTGGTTTATAGAAAAGAATGAGATGAAGACAGTTCTGACACGTTTTAGAAGAACAGATGATCGAATAGCCTAATCTGTTTGGATTGGAGTCAAACTTTTAGGGTAAGTTCTCCACTCATATATCTAGCTTTAGTCGAAATCGGATTGTCTTTTGGATGAGTATTCTGAGATTTATTGTTGTTTTTCCGAGAGAGGTTCGTGCAGAATTGGATCTGCGATCAGTCCACTTCGTGGGTGTTTTCCCGTCGAACCAGAAGAAGTTAGGAAATGATCTGCATATCGTTGGAAAGGTCTCGGTCTCACGATTCTAGATCAAGTTTTCGATCATGATTCTAAGGTAATCTCCGTTCTCAGTGTGCTTTCGAAGTCGGCGTGTCGTTTCTGTTTTTAGAAAACCCTAATCCGGTTTAGGAGAAACTCGAATTGGTTTGGTTTGGTTTAGTTAACCGGTTTGGTTTATTTTGGTTTGGTTTGGTTTAGTTAACCGGATTGGTTTGGTTTGGTTTTGTTTAGTTAACCAGATTGGTTTAGTTAACCGGATTGGTTTGGTTGGTTGGTTTAACCGACTATTTCTGTTTGGGGTTAACCGACTGGTTTGATTTGCCTTGTTCATTAGGCAAAGGAGGAGAGTTGTCAGAGGTTGAGGTCTGAGGCAACTATTAGGCTAAGGTGAGTGCGTGACCATGGCTTCTGGGCCGGTGGATTCGTTAGGGTTGTTTGGTGATAGGTTTAGAACGAATTGATTGATATTGATGTGTTTGTTTGAGACTGTGTATTGTGCTTGTTGTATGTGGATTGCTGTTTTCGACAGGTATGTGAGGTGCTGTAGATCGACACCTAGAGGGTGTGTCGATCGACAGGCACATGCAGAAGGTGTCGATCGACACCTAGTGGTAGTGTCGATCGACAGCCTGTCTGGTTGGCTGTGGTTGAGCCGTGTTGTTGTGTTTTGTGTGCTGATTGATGTATGTTTGCCTGAGCGGATCCATCGCGTCTGAGTGCGCAGTCGTAGATGGGAGGACCGTCTCACTGGGTATTTATGATAATACTCACGCATCTCTTTTTTCCATGTGATGCAGGTAAAGGCAAATTGTGATGGTGGAATCATGGCAACGAAGAGGGAGATGATCTAGGGTCTCGGTTTCGTGCTGTGTGATTTTGTTGTTTTCCATTTCTGTTTTAGAACCTGGTTAGGTTGCTGGTTTTGTGGAATTGGAATTTATCTTGGATTGGTTTAGTTTAATGGAATTGATTTCTGGTTTAATTGTTTATTGTTATCCGCTGGTTGCTTGTATTTGTTGCTTGGTTGTTGAGGATAGCATTTATGGGAATGATAATCCGAGACCAAGGGTTAAATGTTTAAAAAAAAAAAAAATAACGGGTTGGGTCGTTTTCAGAGGATGTCTTTCGGTCGTTGCAGGGATTGCCGTCATCGCGGTCAGATCCTTCCATGATCGAGTTAGAGCCTGGCACGACGCCGTTATCTAGGGCACCCTACAGGATGGCTCCAGCAGAGTTGAAAGAGCTGATGATGCGGCTAGAGGTTTCCTTGAGTAAAGGTTCTTTTGGTTGAGTACTTCACCGTGGGGAGAACCGGTGTTGGTGTTGAGGAATTGTGGTAGTTTTCGGTTGTGCTTCGATTATCGAGGACTTAACCGAGTCACTATGAAGAACAAGTTTCGCCTTCCGAGAATTGATAAGTTGTTGGATCAATTGTGAGGGGCTACTTGGTTTTCCAAGGTTGACTTGGCATCCGGTTAACGCCAGTTTTCTATTGATGAGTTGGATGGCAGTAAGACTGCTTTGTTGACGAGATAGTGGTGATGCCTTTCGGGACGAGTGCACCAGCTGCGTTTATGAGGTTGATGAGCGAAGCCTTTCAGGAGTATCTGAATGAGTTCGTGATTAACTTCATCGATGGCATCGTGGTGTATTCGAAGAGTCCTGGGGAGCGTAAGCAAGGAGTGGGCAGTTTTAGGGAAGTTGCAAGAGTAGAAGCTGGTTGCTAGGTGAGCAAGTGCAGTTCCGGCAAAGGAAATGAGGTCTTCAAGGTCTTATTGTTCTGCAGGTGGAGTTTCCGTGGTTTCAATTAAGATGCAATGTGGCTGAGATTTGGCCTAGACCGGGGAATGTAACTAAGTTTAATAGTTTTCTCGGGTTGGCAAGTTATCTCCGGAGTTTCATCAAAAGGTTTTGTGAGTGTGGCTCAGTCTATGACTGAGCGGACTTGAGAAGGAGGTTTCTTTTCCGTGGTCTTGGTTTTGAGGCGGAAGTGATGGGAGGAGTTGTAGCATTTGGGTTCAGTTTTGGTTTACCATCGTGGTGGACTTAGCTAGAGGTGGATGCTCTTAGTCGGAGGCGGTATGCCTTGGCTCAGCAGGATGTGGAAGTATGGTTAAGTGAGATTGGTACATTGAGGATGTGCGTTATCTCACGAGAACTGTTAGAGTTAACGGCAGCGGATCAGGCGGATCTTTTGAGCAGGATCCGAGTAGCTCAGGAGAAGGATGAGGTGTTGTTAGATCTCTCTAAGGCTACCGGTTCCGAATATCAGGATTTCTGCTAACGGGACTATCATAGTGCATGGATGAGGACTGAGGCAGGAAATTCTGAGAGAACCTCATGCGAGTAAGTTTTCGATTCATCCGGAAGCGACAAAGAGGCACAGTGATTGGTAACGGTACTATCTTTGAGTCGGGATGAAGAAAGACGTGGCTAACTAGGTTGCAACTTGCGATAAGTTGCCAGTTGGTAAGGGCTGTCAAGCCAGTAGTGGTATGGCTTCTTTCGAGGTGTTGTGTGGGAGGCCATGTCGCACATCTTATGCTTGACCCAAGTGGGGGAGAAGAGCATATATGGTGCGGATTTTGTTCAGGAAATGATGGAGAAGATCCGTGTTGTGAACTGAACATGAAAGAGGCTCTTGATCGGCCGAGGGGTTATGCCGAGGAGAGGAGAAGTGAGTTGGAGGTTATGGTGGGAGATAAAGGGTATCTCGGAGTGGAGATGTTGCAGGGTTCTGTCGGATCCATTGCAAAGGATAAGCTTAGTCGGGGTCCTTGTTCTCGTTTCGGGTGGTGGAGCGAGGGGGACCAGTTGCTTATCGTTTGGAACTACCTCAGATCATGCAGAACTTTCGTGAGTGTTCCAGGTGTCGAAGCTCAGGAAGCGTCTACATGGGTCTTGAGAGGTAGTGGTGAGGATTCCTGCAGATCTTCAGTTGTTGGCGGTGAGTTGAGGCTGGTAAGGATCCTTGAGAGAAGTGTCAAAATCTTGCACCGGAAAAGGGTGCCGTTGTCGAGAGTCTTGTGGGACTGTGACGATGTCCATGAAGAGACTTGGGAACCAGAGGTTAAGATGAGACAAGGTTCGACTGTGGTTTGTGAAGCAAGCCAGGAAGTGAACTGGGTCTCATGGGTTCCAATGTCAGGTTTTGTAGTGATCACCAGGTGTGGTGATGGGGTTGGAATTATGTATTTTTGTTGGAGTTGAAACGATTATGACATTCTTCCGGTTTCATAAGATGTGTAGTTCTTATGATATGTTGTGGTGGCTGTGTAGCCAAGAGGATCTTGTGTTTTGGCTTTGGTAGCCTTGAGTAGGTGGTTGGAGGATCTTGAAATACAAGTTTTATAGTGGATAGAACTTGTCTATTTCGGAGAGACTCTAGCAGGGGCACTCTGTGTGATGGGTTGTCCAGAGGACCTGGGTAGTGGTCATGTGTTTGTGGTTAGAGAACCCCGAAATGGAAGTTTTATTGCGGATAGGACTTGCCAGTTTCGGTGGGGGAACTTTAGCGGTTTGTGTGTGTGAGTGGGTGTGAGTGGGTGAGAGTCTCGGAATAGAAGTTTTACGGTGGTTAGAACTGTCTAGTTCTGGGGAGACTCTGCAGGGACATCCGAGGTGAGGGATGGTCCGGGGGATTTGTGATGATCACGATTGTGATGGTATTCCGGGAGGGGAATATCATGTGAGACCTTAGGAGGTAGTTCCGGTCAGAGGTGCATTATAGACGTTAGGAATTGATTGCATAGCTCAGAGATAGACATTGGTTCTTTCTTGGAGATGAGTCTCCGGCAGATCTTGAGAGATGCGTATCTCCGGGGGACAGTGGGTTCCCTGCATACCGATCATTCGTCAGGACTGCGAGGACTGAGAGCGTGAGGGTATGGGGATAGTTTGGGGAGGTTGCGACCTCTGGCAGATCTTTGCATACCGAGAGCTTGATAGACTGTGTGCCTTGATGGGTTGAGGTGTGGAGATGGTTGAGTATCAAACACCGTCAGGGCTGCGCGGACTGAGGTGGGTTGATACTAGACACCTAGAGCTGAGGGGTGACGATCCCAAGAGCTAGATGGTGGTTATGAGTTATGAGCTATGGGCAATCAATGCCTGAGACGGGTCTATGTGCATACGACGGATGTGAGCCTCGAGAGGGTTGGGAGATGTAGTCTCCGGTGTTACTGGCGGGTTGGCCAGGGGTTAGCTTGGTGTGTAGTGTTTGAGGATTCGAGGACGAATCCGGTTTTAGTGGGGGAGAATTGTGACGCCCGTGAACCATTTTTGAGAAAATAGAGGGGATGTCGATCGACAGGGTGCTTAAGGGCTGTCGATCGACAGGGTTCTTAAGGGCTGTCGATCGACACACCTAGTGTCTGTCGATCGACAGGTGCCCGAATTGGTTGGTTTTCTGGTTCGATTTAAGTCGTTCAATTGGACCGGGCCGGTTTTGGGAAACCCTAGGGCTTCGTATTTAAGGGTTTTTGGCCGCATTTGAGCGAACCAAGCCTAAAAAATCAGCAGAGAAAGAGTTGAGAGAAGTTCTCTTGTTTCTGTTAGGGTCTTTGAGTTAGGGTTTCGTTTCTTGAGAGATTTGGAGGAGATTTCTTGTGGAGATTGTTGTGGATTCGTGTCTAGCCTCAATTCTATCAGATTCTATCCGAAAATCTAAGGTGAGTGCGTGACCATGACTTCTGGGCCGGTGGATTCGTTAGGGTTGATTGGTGGTAGGTTAAATTGATTGATTGGATTATGTTTTGGATTGATTGTGTCTGTGAATTGTGTTTGGATTGTGTGGATTATGATTTTCGTGCAGGTTGTGTAGTGTTGCAGAGGAGGAAATTGATCCGAGAGGATCATGATCAATTTCCCATGAATCTGCGACAGCCTGTCGTTCGACAGGCCTGTCGGGGTCGGTCGACAGGCCTGTCGGGGTCGGTCGACAGGAGGCTGTCGGTCGACACGCCTATCAGGGTAGATCGACAGGTACCTGCAGAAGGTGTCGATCGACACCTAGAGGTAGTGTCGATCGACAGCCTGTCTGGTTGGCTGTGGTTGCGCCTTTGATTGTGTTTGTGTTACTGTTTGATGTATGTTTGCCTGAGCGGATCCATCGCGTCTGAGTGCGCAGTCGTAGATGGGAGGACCGTCTCACTGGATATTTATGATAATACTCACGCATCTCTTTTTTCCTTGTGATGCAGGTAAAGGCAGATTGTGATCGTGGAATCATGGCAACGAAGAGGGAGATGATCTAGGGTCTCGGTTTCGTGCTGTGTGTTTATTGCTTTTATCGTTTTAGAACGGCTGTTATGTTTCTGGTTTTGTGGAACCTCTTGATTGGATTTTGTTGTTGAACCGGTTTTGTTAGTTTTAATGGAATTGTCTTGTTGGTTTATTTTGTTGGTTATCCGCTGTAGTTTGACTGTGTTGTGTTGCTTGGTTGTTGAGGATAGCATTTATGGGAATGCTAGTCCGGGACCAAGGGTTTATTGTTTAAAAAAAAAACGGGTCGGGTCGTTTCACTAGCTATGGCTTCGACCCATTTAAAAACATAGTCAACCGCTACCAAAATATACTTGTTCCCATATGATGAAAGGAATGGTCCCATAAAGTCAATCCCCCATACATCGAATAGCTCAACTTCTAGAATCCCACTTTGTGGCATTTCATGCCTTCTACTCAAGCTACCTACTTTTTGACAAAGATCACATGTAGAGATGTATTCATTAGCATCCTTAAAAACCGTTGGCCACCAAAAACACGCTTGTAGGATCTTTGAAATTATCTTAAAGGTTGCGAAATGTCCTCCATAGTCCGAGCCATGACAATGGAATAGGATGCCTAGAGCTTCTTCTTCCGCTACACATCTTCTAAGCAACATATCTTTTCCTTGTCGGTATAAATATGGCTCATCCCAATAGTAATACTTGAGTTGTTTGAAGAACCTCTTTCTATTACCTGCTCAAGACTTGGTGGTGATACTCCTAGTGTCAAGTAGTTCACAATATCCGCATACCAAGGCTCTTTCTCGTTTTCCTTGATAGTGGTTGCCGCGATTAGCTTGTCTAGACCTTCATTTCCCAAATATAGTGCCTTTATAATGTTTATATGCTCTTCGGGAAGTTGGTCATCTAGAGGGACTCCATCTTCGATCCTATTCTAGACAAGTGATCTGCAACCCCATTTTCAATTCCTTTCTTATCCTTGATCTCAAGATCAAACTCTTGAAGTAGTATAATCCATCTTAACAATCTCGGCTTAGCGTCTTTCTTAGCCAAGAGATAGCGTAGAGCCGCGTGATCCGTTTGCACTATAACCTTTTATCCAACTAGATAGGATCAAAATTTCTCAAAGGCAAAGACGATAGCTAAGAGTTCCTTTTCCGTAGTGGCATACTTGACTTGAGCGTCATCAAGTGTTCTACTCGCATAGTGGATAACATGAAGCTTCTTATCCTTCTTTTGACCCAAAACCGCTCCAATCGCATAGTCACTAGCGTCACATATAATCTCGAATGGTAAACTCCAATCCGGTGTTTGGACTATCGGTACACGCACAAGAGCGTGTTTTAGCTTCAAAAACGCTTCATGACATTCTTCATCAAAAGTCTAGTCAATGGTCTTGCAACATTTATGAAATCCTTGATAAACCGTCTATAGAAACCTGCATGACCTAAGAAGTTTCTTATATCCTTAACCGTTGATGGTGGCTCAAGACTCATCATAACCTCTATCTTAGCTTTGTCAACCTCAATACCCTTCTCCGATATCTTGTGACCGAGGACTATACCATCTTTAACCATGAAATGACATTTTTCCCAATTTAGAACCAAGTTCTTCTCCTCACATCTTTTGAGTACCTTACAAAAATTAGACAAACAAGAACCAAAAGAGTTCCCATAGACGGAAAAATCGTCCATGAAGACCTCCATTATATCCTCTATAGATCCGAGAAGATCGACATCATACACCGTTGAAAAGTTATCGGTGCGTTACATAATCTAAACGGCATTCTACGATATGCGTATGTACCATAAGGACATGTGAAAGTCGTCTTCTCTTGATCTTGGGGATGTATGGGAATTTGGAAGAAACCTGAATATCTGTCAAGAAAGCAATAATGAGAATGATTAGCTAAACGCTCAAGCATTTGATCAATGAATGGTAACGGAAAATTATCTTTTCTAGTAGACAAATTCAATTTTTAATAATCAATGCACATTCTATGTCCACTAGATACCCTAATTGGTATCAATTCATCTTTATCATTATTAACAATCGTCACGCCGCCTTTTTTAGGAACAATGTGGACCGGAGATATCCGTGGACTATCCGAAATAGCATAGATGATCCCCGCCTTAAGCAATTTCAAAATTTCTTTCTTAACTACTTCTTTCAAATTAGGATTCAATCTTCTTTGATGTTCAATTGATGATTTAGATTCATTTTCAAGATAGATTCTATGCATGCACAAGGATGGTGAAATACCTTTAATGTCATCTAATGAATAGCCAATGATTTTCCTATACTTTCGAAGCTCATTTAAAAGCATCTTGGATTCACTTTCACTCAAATCATCATTTATGATAACTGGATATGTAGAGTTAGAGCCGAGAAACGCGTACCTCAATCCAATTGGTAGTGGTTTGAGCTTCACTTGTGGCGCGTTTAGCTCGTTCCAATCACCTTCAAGGCTAGTATTACCATCGCTAGCCACCTCTTGCTCATTGTGTAATTTGTTGCCCTCTAATTCCAACAAAACCGCACTTTCCTTACCCTTTTGAGAGTCAAACAACTTTCCATACTCAATAGCTTCTTCACTTTCTCTTTCAAGCTCATCACCATCCAAGGTAAGAGCTGTCTTCAAAGGATCTTCTTTTTAATGAAATCCATGTAGTCTTCAACTAGTTCATCAAAAGTTTCCACATGGGATGTTTGCGCTTCTATGGTGGGTTTCTTCATAGCCTTGACCATGTCAAAGTTGAGCTCTATTCCACCCAAATTTAGCTTGATCCTCGTTTCACATCTATTATAGCTCCTGCGGTTGCTAGAAACGGTCTACCAAGAATTATTGGATCATTGGAATAAACATCCATCTCTAGCACCACAAAGTCGGTGGGAACTATGTGTTTTCCTAGCTTCAAAGGCAAGTCTTCGAGAACTTCAACGGGATACCTCAAAGATTTATCCGTTAACACCAAAGTCATTCTCGTCTTCTTCAAATCTGTCAAACCAAGCTTCTTTGAAATGGAGAGTGGCATCAAGCTCACACTTGATCCTAGATCAACCAAACCTCTCTTGAAGAACAAATGTCCTAACGAACAAGGCAATGTAAAGCTTCCCGGATCTTGTAACTTGTTGGGAAGGTAGCTTTGTATCACCGCGTAACATTCTTCACACATTAGAAGCATGGACTCTCTCAATATTCTCTTCTTTGTCATAATGTCCTTAAAGAGTTTGTTGTAGATGGGACATTTCAATAACAAATCCGTAAAAGGAATCGTGACCTCTACCTTGTGAAGAACGTACTTGAACTTTTTGAACTCTTTCTCTAGAATTTGCTTCTTAAAACGCCCGGGAAATGGTAATTTTGGTTCATAAGGAGGCAACTCAAAGGTGACCTTCTTCTTTCCATTATCCCTTGGTGACTCTTGTATTGATGTCTCTTCCTCAATCAAGATTGGTTCCTTACTCAAATCTTCTTTTGACTCCTCTACAACATCCTTTTCAAGATTATCCTTCTTTTCCCAACTACTTGTGGTTCTCTAGGTGGTATTTTTGTTCCACTCCTCAAAGTAGCTTGAAAATACTCTCTTGGTGCTAACTCAAATTCCCTTTGTTGCCTTGCTAACTAAAATTGGGAAGCCAACAACTCAATCTTAGCTCTAAACGCATTGTTGACCCCTTCAAATTTCTCTTGAACTTCTTCTCGCATTCTCGAAACACTCTTGTGTTAACCATCTAGAATACGAGCAAACATAGACGCAATATTATCGTCTAGTGGTGACAAGTTGGCGTGGAGTAAGGTTGATGGTGTGTAGTTTCAAATCCTCTTGGTAAGAACTTGAATCTTGGGCAATAGCTATACTCTTGTGGATAGCTTGATTCCTCATGTCCCACGGCCATAACCCTTTCTTGTTCGACTTCTTGTTCCACTATCAAACTCACATCAGCTTATCTAGCTTTTCCTCTAGTCTTTTGACTTCCTTAATCTTCTCGGTTTCCTCATGCGACTCATGAACTCTACCATACCTTCCTTCACTTCGAGCTAAGTTCTCAATAAGCTCTTCCCCTTGCTCGGTTAAGAGGTTAGCGAAATCGCCATTACTAGCAACATTCAATGCGGTATATTGCTTCTCTATCAATCCCTTATGGAAAATCCCAAGAAGTGCATCAATAGATATACCATGGTGAGGGCAAGCTCTTGTATATCCCTTCATATGCTCACATGCTTCATACAAACTCTCTTCTCCGCTTTGCTCAAATCTAGCAATATCATTCCTTATCCTTGCGGTCTTTTGAGGCGAGAAAAACTTCAAGAGAAAGGTCTTCTTACACTCTTCCCACGTGGTTATCGAAGAGGACTTGATGCTTCTTTCTCCTTCACTAGCTTTATCACCCAATGAGAAAGGAAATGGAGTAAGCTTCATGACATCTTCGGATACACCACTTCTACTAACGGTTGAGCTCAATCTATCAAAGATGGCAAGATGCTCAATGAGATTCTCTTCCGATAATCTCAAGAATCGGTGATTCAACACCATAGTGATCAAATTCGGCCTAATATCCCATTTAACTCCATCACTAGGCGGTCCTCTCATCCCCATCTTTTCGATCCTTGTAGATGGCTCATCATAATCCTTAATCCTTCTCTCTATAATTGTAGATTAATACCTATACAATCAAAGAAGGAAAATAAACAAACAAATACAAAATAGATAGATAATATAAATGATTTAGTCTTTCAAATATCTTAAATCTTAATGCCTAATCCAAATCCCCGGCAACGGCGCCAAAAACTTGATGTGCACAAAAGTGAACAATGCTAAAGCAATCTCACAAAAGTGCTATGAGTTTCAATTCCTCAATTACTAAACCACAAAGTGATATGTCATGGTGTAATCAAGGGTCATTCTTCCACAAGGATTATGACAAAGGCAATGAGAATGCAAATAACTAAGTAAGCTAAATCTAACAATGATTTTGGGTTTTTCTAATGATTCATAATGACAATTATGAATCTAAATGCAATAATGAAATGACAATAATTATATGACAAGGTGAAATGATGAAATGCAAAATTAAACAAGAAACAAGACTAAAGCAACAAGATTAAAAGCAATACTAAACTTTACTAAGCAAATTTCGAAATGAAGATTAAAAAGCTATAGATCATGGGTTTAAGCAATTGATTGAATTTCATTATCTATTGGGGAGTATTGCAAAGCTCTAATCAAGATCAATCCTAAAGCAAAGATCACTATTCTAAGACTAATCCACTTCCATGGTACTAATCTCTTTCTAAATTCCTTAATTACACAAACTTCCATTTTGCAATTAACGAATCTAAAAGTTATACTCATTAGTCCATATACTCACAATTCTCCTTAAACATCAACTTCCATTGGCTAAGATGAGAAAAGCTTGTTTGAATTTCTTCTAGGCATTTTCACAAACATCTTCCGGGCGTGAAAAGACCATGTTCTAAAAATTGAGTGATCAAGTCAATCCTAGCATTAAACTCAATTCAAATGAAGGATCTTTCAAGATCTAAGCATAAGCAACACAACCCAATATCTAAATCACTCTAATCTACTCAACCCATAATTCATATGATTACTACTCACACATATTGAAACAAAACATGAAAGTTAAGGCAATAAACATGATTAAAAAAAGATTAAAAAAAGATTAAAAAATGATAAGAAAACTTTAATGATTCATAAAAGATTCAAAACTCAAAACAAAAGCATTCAAAACTCAAGAATTAAACTTATAAACATAACTTAAGAACATGGGAGGCTTAGAGCTTAGGGTTTTTAATGCAATTACAAGTATTTATAGAAAAAGGGAAGTGTACCCGAGTCAAACCCGGTCAAACTACGAAATCAACAAAGAGAGAGGCTACGGATCGGTATAGGGACCGGCTTGCTAGCCAGTGTAGAAGCTGATTTTTGGGCTTGGGTTTTGGCACTTCGGAGCACCCTATGGATCGGCTAGGAGACCGGATTGCTAGCCGATCCATAGGCCTTCTCCATCTTCAACTTCTTGTTCTTCATTCTACAATCTTGATTCTTCTCTCCATTTATTCCATAATTGTTCCAAGACTCCATTTGCACCTAAAATAGACAAAATATGCATGCAAATGCAAGAAAACAAGAACTTGTACTCTAAAACTCAATTTAAGATAAAGGAACAAAATATGCATTAAAACATGTAAAAACCTAAGCTAAATGTCTCTAAATATAACTAAAATGCATGCTAAGAAAGGGTAATTTATGCACTTATCATGCATCTTCTTCTCAGAGGACTCTATGCACTCTACCTGGTAAATGTGAAGCCAACCCCAAGAAAACCTGCAATGTTGTTTTCTCTGCAGATCAGCTGACTGATGATAGTATTGAAGAGCCTCAACTGGAGGAAGACTCAGATATATCCTTAAGTGACAGTGAAGCTTTGTCTGCTGTTCCACAAGAAGAAGAATCTGAAGAAACCTCCACATTGATAGTTAAGGAAGAAAGCTTTGAAGTAGCTTTCCTAGAAGTTGATAAATTGATGAACGAACTCTTAATACCGCTCCCTAGGAGAGATGTCTCACTCAGAGACCCAGTGGAACAAAGATTCATACAAACCATACTACAGTGTCAGAGGAAATTCAAAGAATCGATGGAACTCTACCATAAAAGAAGAGATGAAGTGTCAGAACTTAGAGTTCTTAAGCAATGGAGGAATCCTGGAGATTTGTCCTGCCATGCTCTCTGGGAAACTACAAAACTAATGGATTTTGTGACATAGGGTCTAGCATCAATCTCATCTATGCTGCCTTAGTAAGAAGCCTTGGCCTGAAGGAGAACAAGAAGAGAATATTTGCTCTCACTATGGCAGATTCGTCTTCTTTCAACTCTCTTAGTACTGTGGAAAACTATCCCCTGAGGATAGCAGATGCACTGATTCCTACAGACTTTGTGGTAGTGCAAATGACAAATGATAAAGAGCTGCCATTACTGCTTGGAATGCCATTCTTAAAAACCACTGGGGCAGTAATGAACATGACAGGCCTGACTATGATCCTAGCAAACATCGATGCAAAGGTCACTTATGACATAGTTGTTGCTCCAACGCTTATAAGTGGTGATTTACCTGCTATGGAAGACTATAGAGACCCTACAAAAACATGCTCGTTGCTTCCACATGAGAGAGTAATGGCCAGGAAGAAAGGAACCTCAGGCGCATGAAACACACCAGACCGTCCATCTGGATTTGCTGACAATAACCAGAGCCTCTAGGACAAGTACAAGGAAGGAAATTGATGTTCAAGCTCTTTTGTTTGTGTTAGTAACACAAGTGATGGTTCATAAAGGAATGACAGAGAATTTGTCTCTGCAGCAACACATGATTGGGGACCTAGCTCAGGCAGTGAGTCTCCACCTCCTTCCAACTAAAAAGGGCCATCAATGTCAATCTTTGTGACATAAAACAAGCGCACTTGAGAGGCAATCTCATGGTTATCTTTTTGTATATAGTTAATTTATCTTTTTCAAGTTTTAGCATTTATATTTGCACATCCAACTTCAGTTCTATCAAATCTAGCGACAGGTTTGAATGGTCTGCAGTTGAAAGAAGTGAAGAGACTATGAATATATAAGATTGTGAGAAGAACCACACTTGGCCCATCGGTGCACAACGATGACAAATCCAAACGGCAAAACGTTGAGAAACATTTTTGTAGAATAAACTGGAATCTAGAGCTTCTGGACGCAGAACCGCTGTTAACCGACCCGGTTATACCTTAAATTTCTTAATTAATTCAATTCTTATGAACCGGGTTTTAAATTGTTTTAATTTTAAGAACGGTTTATATCATTTCTTCCCACTCCTTCCACTTCCCTGTTCTCCCACCTATGATTTTATCGCCATTCTCAAACCTTATCAGAGCTGAGATTATTCTAATTACGACATTTTTCAGGCGAAAAACAGTTATAGCAGCTAACCCACCTCGATTGTCAGCGATTCCGAACGATACCTCCAATTGGTCAGACGCAGAGAGGTATGCTCTCCACATATTGTCCGGAGCAGCAATGGGAGCAACCACCTATGCATGTAGAGAAACAATGCTGAAATTGGGGATCCATGATCAGGTGAAAGAGCTCTTGGAAGCCATGAACTGTACTGGGCTCACTGATATGAATTATCCAACCTATCCGGAGTCGGTGCTGCATTTCTTGGCTACAATGGATTATGAAGGGAACCCTCACTTCGAGGGGCTATGAAAGATCACCTTCCGACTGAGGACCACACACTTCACATTATCCTTCAAAAGGTTCTGCCTTATCTATGGTTTCACTGACCCTTGTTTAGAGGCCATACCTAATTGGGACAAGGAGGACTTGACTTGGATAAGCATTGCCTTGGATGAAGCCTATGTTACCAGGACAGCGAGGCTCTCTAAGGTCAGAAACCCTATTATCAGATATGTGTTGGGGCTACTAAGGAACATCTTTTTCGCCATAAGTCGTCTTTTTGAAGTGGGGAGACAAGAGTTAAACCTCCTTTATGGGGTACTATAGTGTTGGTTCACCTCCTCTGCAGATAAACCAATTAAAGAAGAAATTGGCCACAGGCAACGAACAAGGTCAATGTTCTTGCACCGCCTGTTAGAGGCCAAGGATTTAGAACCTAGGTTGCATGGAAACTCCATTTTATGACGTTTCACGCTTCGGAATCGGAATCTCTTGGAATCGTCATGGAATCGCGATTCCAAAAATTACCATTTTGGAAGCGCCTTGGAAGCGTCTGATTTCAATTTGGAAGCGCATTGGAAGCGTATGATTCCATTTTGGAATCGCGATGGAAACTTCTTTTCATTTTGGATGATAAAAATTAAATATTAGAAAACTTAAAAAAGTTTGATATTTTTAATTTAGAGAGAAAAACCCCAAAAAAATATGAATCATCACATCCCTAGTCACTAAGAAGTAAGAACGATTATGATTTTGCTCACAATCTCTATAGAAGGACTCTTTAAGCTTCCAATGTATCTCTCGGCAATCTCGTAGAAGAACATGATATATTTCATACTATATGTAATGAAACTATTCTTGAAAGATATGAGTTTGAAGATCTTTCCCTCGACAAACCAAAGTTACTAACTCGTTTATTAGAGTTATGATTCTAATACTTTTATGTATTAGATTTATGATCCAATTTGTAAACGAAGTTTTTCAATTTGGTTTAGTTTTGAATGTTAAAAAGTATTTATATATATATATATATATATTTGATTTAGTTCTACGCTTCTAAAACGTACCCGCTTCCTAAATTTTTCAAAAAAATCGCTTCCGCGTTTCCGAACGTTCCGCTTTCACGTACCCGTTTACGATTCCATGCAACATAGTTTAGAACTACCTGAGGACGATAACTTCATCATGTATGGGGGATTGTTGACACCTATCATTGAAAGATCAGGGGTCAACCTGGCGAATCATGAGCAACTTCTGCCGTCAGGGTTAATGGATATAGCTTATCTAACATCTTGTCATTCGTTAGCTAGCTTCATGCACCCAAATAATTACATCTATTGATACTTGGAAGATGATGAGACTGCAGTTTGCTGCCTCTTGCCCCTCCCAGCTTACACCTTGCCTGCCAACAATAGGAATATCAAGTTCATACTCCCCCACAAGCTAATAATGAGGCCACCTCCAACTCACGGTTATAACCATCCACCAGAGTACCACTGAGGTACCACCTACCTCATTTTATTTTTCTTTTGTATATACTTTAGTTTCATTTTATTTTTGTTATGCATTTTTATTTTCTTTTTAGTGTGTTGTGCGCAGTTTTTCTCTCAGTGAGAAGCAAGTATGGGGGAGAGAATACACACACAGTTGCTAATGTACAGTTTTATTTCTTTTTATTCCTTCTTCTTGCATCATATAGTTTGCATCACTGTTCAGAAAAATCATGAAAATTTTAAAAAAATTCTTTTTGTTCTTCTTTTTCTTTTGTCTTGCATCATATAGGATTGAGTCTAGAACTATGTACATACTTGTTCATTCATTTACACCATAGAACAATGAAGGTTAAGCTCATGTCATGTGCATTATATGTTTCACACTTGCAGCCTTAGTTAGAGTTTAACCGATGCTTTTACATAAACTCAATATTGAATCCCAACCATGTTTGGAATGGCACCCTTGATTTAAGCTCATCTCTGTTTATTAGAACCTAATATTGACTGTTAATTATCCCTTTGATGGAACCTGGATCTTACCTGTGGATATGACATACACACTCAGGTCATGTTTACCCCAATTTTACCACTCTTTCTTGACCTGAGTGGCCATTCCGATCCGAGTTCATCTTCTTGGATGAGACTGGTACCCTGCCTTACTGAACCTAAGCATTTTCTTCTTCCCATCCATTATTTATTGAGTGGTAGGCCTTTTTCTTGGTGCATTATTGACAAAATCCTGAAAGAGTTTGAGCCGACAAGAAGAGGAATCTATTTTAAGCTAATAAAGGGATAAAATGTTAAGCAAGTCCTATGGAGATGAAAAACAGAAAAGTTTAGAAGCTCAAAGTATAAAATAGCACGTAAGTTCTAGCTCTCTATCTGAGAAAAGTAAAAAGAGTCGGATGAAAAAGAAAACAGAGAGTTAGACTAGTTTATAAAGCAAAAGCCTAAGCTGAAAACGTGTTAAGTGATACCTCCATAGCTCTAGAGCAGAAAAGGAAAGAGAGAAGGGATTAACAAATAAGGCTAGTGGTTACTGGGAAGTGAGGAAGAGAAGTGAAAAGTTGAGTGTACACTCTGGGGATTGGGTAGTTTAATGGATTTTAGCCCTTGTATGCTTGAATTGGCCCTTATCTTTACTTGTTTTCGTATGATAGTGCACTGCTTTTATGAAAGTTAACCACCTTAAAACTACTGAGCCCATCTTTTTGTCCTCTATTAGCACTTTTTACACCTAGCCAAACAGGTTTGATTTACTTTCCATCTCAGGGATTTCGCCAAACACTTTAATTGAATGTCAAAGAGTTGAGTCTTAGCTGACAGTAGGAGTTTCTCCAAGTCTCAGAGAGTAGAGTGTGCTCTGTGATGAGCATGTTGAGCATCGATCTAATTCTTCCTAGGAACGATTTGTGAAGCTGTTAATGCATAGTCAGAAGCACTGAGTTCATATTTCCAAACTTCTTCTTTAGGTTTCCTTTTTGTAGTTTGCTTGCAGACAAGTAAAAGGCAAGTTTGGGGGAGTTGATATACTCATATATTTACCAGTTTTCATATACATATTTGCATCCCTTTAACATCCTTTATGCATCTTTTATCATCATTTAGAGTGCATTTAGTCTAGATTAGCTTAGATTAGCATTTTAGGACCTTAGTTTAGGTTTTGTACATATTTTCTTCTCTTTTACCTTTTTTAAGGTGGTATCTGTGCATAAATGGTGAAATCCGGCTAGCAAGAGCCTGGAGGAATGCAAAGGATGAGGATATGGGTGCAAAGGAGCAGAAAATCTTGAAGATTTGAATAGAGGAGCAATTATCGGGCGCTCAAATATCGGTTGAGACCAATAGACCGCGTAACTGACCGAGGTAAACAAGACGGAAGAAGATTTATTGACCGCGGTGTAACGCCCGAGTCCACTTTGCCGGACCGGTCACCGCCGGCCAGCCAGCCGGACTCGATTCGGGCAGCCGGGACCATCAGTCAAGTCCAGCCGCCCGGGACAGTTAGTCCCAACCGACCTGATCCTAAGGCTTTGCAACCACGTGCCAAGTCGGCCAGTTGGTTTTGTCCAGGACTTGTCCATGCATCATTATCACTTGATAATAGTTTAATTCAAACACTTGCTTACATACATATAGTTTTAGAGTCAAAACATTTACAAAACATATACGATACGGATCCGATTTCAAATCATACATAATACAAACACAATATTGCAAAAACACCTAAATACTCACTGTCTGACTGGCCTAAACGTCCGGCGGCCCACTAAGGGGTTTGCCCGACTAAGGTTACCTGCAACAAATAAAGTGGGATGAGTAATCTAGCATTACTCAGTGAGTTAGATCAACTAAATAAAATACCAGACGAAAACCCTCCCAAAATGTACCCCAAAATTCTTGTGGTTCATTCAAGCAACACAGAACACATAAAGCAAGAAGCAATTTATAAAATGATGCACATGTTCTAATGCAAGTCTTAAATGCAAATGACATGACCGGCACATCACTTGTAAGGCCTATAGTTCCATCGACCGTTCTCAGGAACCCGCGGTCCACTGTAACCACACAGGCCTACGATTTTCCTAGCCCCCTGTTGGGCCCCTACGTCGTCGCGTATGCACGGCCAAGGGAGCTACCCCAGTACCATCCGTGCTTTCATAATCAGCCCTAAGCCCTGAGCGTCGGACTAACCACGTTCCATCTGAGAGCATTGAACCGTCCACAATAACAATATCTAATGAATGCATGCTTATGACCTATTCTAATGCAACACAGAGACAATCCATTCTCGATGCAGACTATGGCTAACTCATCTCGAAGTCCTTTACTTAGCAAACGTCACCACGTTCTACCAAGCATCCCGATACCCAAGCCCTAGTGTAATTAAGAAGCCTTTCCCATCCCCGATCACACAGACGCAGTTATGCATGCCATTTCTATCATCTTACTCTAGGCTTCTTATCACTACATATACCGAGTCTCAACCAACCGTGAGTATAACTTGATCCGCAAGTTACTACCCACACATGACTTAATGAGTACCACAACCTATAGCTGAATCCTAATGCACAATGATTCCGATGAACCTTAACCATTCTAACATCAATCAAGAGATTCAATCAATCACCATGCAAGCAACACAAACAACAAGTATGCATCACACAAAAATATCCCACGGGCCGTGTTAGGTACCCGTGCACAACCATGAGAACAACAACCAAGTTCCCAACAACAATGAGGTTCCATCATAAAACATGCTAACGAGACTCAACCTAACCCGTGGCCCAATCACAACACAACATACAAGTATTCGACTCATCAACACTTGCAATCCAACTCACCTTGAGAGAGAAGACGAATCGGCGGCAGCGGAGATGAGAGATGAAGAGACTTAACCTCGGGAAAATCTTGCACTAAAAGGAAAACAAAAGGTCACACATCAATCACGGGATTCAAACACGAGGAATCCTCGGATCTTATATGGCCAATTGGTCCACTAGGCAAAACCCTAATCTAGAGAATACGAAGAGTCACGAAGACTTACCAATGCTACTAAAAAAAAGAAGAACAAGCGATAGGAGACTATGACAACCAAAGAGAAAATAGGAGAAGAAATCCCGGAAAACTCGCCGGGAGATGAAGGGTCACGGTGGTTCACCACTAGGATCTTCACCAGAAGATGAAGAGTCACGGCGAGGTTATCGCCGGATCCACTAGATCTCACCGGAAAGTAGATCGGAAGATGAAGAGTCACGGTGGTCCTTCGCCGGAATCTTCACCGGAATCTTCACGGCTAGGACTAGCCGGATCTAAGCGAATCTCACCGGAAAAGAAGAGGAAGAAGAAGAGACAACCGCCGGAATCTAAACGGAAGAAGAGGCACGGCGGAGCTTGGTCGGAAAAGCTCGCCGGAAAAGAGATCTCTCGCCGGAATCCTAGGGAGAATCCGACAGAGTTTTGGTGTAAAAAAAGAGAAATGAGAGAGAATGAGGTGAAGGGTTATATTTATAGGAAAGAGGAGGAATGCGAAAAGACGCGATCGTGTGCATAAGTGACACGTGTCACTGCCGCCCATTTGGGAACTCGCGCACATGGCAGCCGAGGTCCCGTGTCAGACGCGACACGGACAACAAGCCAACCGGTTCGTCTCGGTTCGGGCATGGTTCGCGGCTCGATACGAGCCGTCAGATGCAACATCACAGATCGAGGCACGTCAGTCTCGGTTCAATGAACCTGAGCGCATGACTGCCACGTGGCACAGCCGCAACCATGGACCAGCCAGTGGCCCGGGTACTGTTCACGCGTCAGACCGGTTCTGCACCAGTCTGAGCCTGCGTCCGTCCCACGTGCTGACACCGATCCGAGAGTCCAGTCCTGGCGCACGTCCGTTTCACGCGCCGGCTTGGTTCGGTCATGGACCTTAGCTGCGCGTCCGGCTCACGCAACACTTTCCTTCCCACCATCCTTCCCGCTACCACGTACCGATACGTATCGATCGTTTCCTATCATTCTCTTACCGCGGTCCATAACACTCGGACGCGGTACGTGTTTTACTGATTAATCTCCGTACCGGATCACACATGACCCGTACTTGATCGTACACGATCTCACTCACCCGGTCCGTGATCCTCACCAAACCGGTCTAGTCCTCGATAACACTCGGGAACTTGATTCTCCTAATCAAAAACCGATTTCTCCAAAGGAACACATGAGATTTGGCTTGCCTTGCCTTGTCTAAGGAATTTCTAAGGATCGTGACACTTAGATTTCCTAGCGTTGACCACGGATCGCTAGATCGTGTCATGGATGTTACACGTGGTACGGGGCTGTCTTATTGATGAAGACTGATAGAGACGACAACCGATATCATGTGGTATCGGTGAAGAGCGATGATCAAGACCGATATACCGCTCCTACAAATAGACGTACCAGCTACTGACCGCTTGGACGGAAGAGAAATTGCACAGCCTATCGGTCACACACCATGTCGGGTGTGACCGATAACTTATGCTTTTTGTTGAGTTTTTCTTTCCCGTTTATTTTGTTGATCCGCGTTGACTAGGGTTGATCCGGCTACTGTTCACAAGGCAATATAAAAACCGTGTTTTTTGCCTTGTGAAGAGTAAGTAGAGTCTCCTGATTTCGTTTTTAGCTTCCTTAGCACATTTCTGTGAACATTGGTGTGCTAGTCACTTCTTATTTTTGCTTTTAATGGTGTTAAGTTTACAATTTCTGCAAATCTTTAATTGCTTTTATGATTTCGAGTTCGTCACTTTCTTTGAGCTCAATCATGTTTTCTTCCATAACCATGAGTGAGATCGGTTGTTAGCTTGCATTGGTTTTATTTGATATCTTGTTTGTGTTTACACATCATTGCTAGCACGTTAAAACTAGTATCATCAGGTTTACAAAGTAAAGACTAGAAGAAGTGGAACTCCGATATGGATGAAGAGATGAGTTCTCTCATGAAGAATGGTACTTGGGATTCGGTGGATTTACCAAAAGTACATAAGACCATTGGATGCAAATGGGTTTTAATACTGAAACCTGGCATTGAAGGAGTTGTAGACACAAAGCATGGCTCGTAGCAAAAGGATATGCTCAAAGAGAGGACATCGATTATGAGCAAGTGTTTTCACTTGTAGTGAAAAATATATCAATAAGGTTCATGTTGTCTATTATAGTGAATCAGGACTTGGAGGTGGAACAACTTGATGTGAAGACACCATTCTACATGGAACGATTGATGAAGACATCTACATAGATCAACCATAAGGGTATGTAGAGAAGGGAAAAGAGGACAAGTTCTGTTATCTGAAGAAGTCTTTATATGGGCTAAAGCAAGCGCCTAAAAAGTGGAATAAGTGTTTCAATCAGGTCATGATAAACATGGGTTCATAAGGAGTGAATATAATCATTGTGTGTACTTCAAGGAGTACATGAAAGAGGCATTCATCAACTTAATCTTATATGTGGATGATATGTTGATTGCTTGCAAGAGTATGTCAGAGATAGACAAGATCAAGAATCTGTTGAGTAATGAATTTGAGATGGACTTAGGAGTAGCTAAGAAAATCCTGGGAATGGATATTGTAATAGATATAGCCGCTTGTACGCTTACTCTGTCTCAGTCTAGCTACATTAGGAAAGTGCTACAAGTATTCATAATGGATGAGGCTAAGTCTGTTGCTATGCCTTTAGGCAGTCATTTCAAATTGTCATATGCTACAGAAGAAGATGAAACAGTTGGTACAAGTGAGTTTCTGTATTCAAATGCGGTTGGAAGTCTCATGTATGCTATGAATGGCACCATGCATGATTAAGCATATGTTATAGGAATTATCAGCAGGTTTATGAGAAATCCAGGACAAATGCACAGGTTTGCAGTACAATGGATTCTCAGGTATTTGAAGGGCACTCAGAACAGAGGACTGGTATTCAGGAAGAATGAAGATTTCAGAGTTGAAGGATACTCTGATTTAGACTATGCAGCAAATGTGGGCAGGAGAAGGTCAATCTCTGGGTATGTGTTTACTGCAGTAAGTAATACAGTCAGTTGAAAATCAAGTCTAGAGGGTATTATGGCTTTATCTACAACAGAGGCTGAGTACATTGCCTTGACAGAAGCTACAAAAGAAGGTGTTTGGCCGAAAGGGTTAGCTGAAGAACAGTGTTGAAGATTCATACTTCAAAGAATCATGCGGACATGCTTAGAAACGCAATTATAGTTGGGAAATTTGAGCAAGCTTTGGCGATGCTCAGAGTAGGCAAATGCTAAGGCATTGGCTATGACTGGCGGCGACGAGGGACGAACTCGTAGTGTGAATGTCAAGGTGGAGATTTGTTGATTCCGGTATGACATGTCACACTTGCTGTTAGAACTGAACCGAGTTTGGTTTAATTCTATTGGTGCAGGAGTTGATTGGAGATAACTGGTGTGGTTATTAGATCTGATTAATTCATGGTGTACCAGTTTCTAATATATATATGAGGAAGAAGAGAGCTTTTCAACTTAACCTAAAAAAGAAAACAAAGAACGTCGACTTGAAAGACCTATGGTTTTAGGTTTGAGAGAGAAAAGAGAAAAGAGAAATCTAGGAGAGTTCTTAATCCATTGTTGAGTTCTCTTGTAACTAGGTCTTGGTGTATTCTCTTATTCTAGTGTAATTTTTGCTTGTGCCATCAAGCCCCTGACGTAGCATCTTACATCGAGGTGTGAACTCGGTAAACAATTTTTGTGTGCAAATCTCTGTCTCTATCTTTTCATGTTCATTCGATCGTTACATTTCTAGGGTTTATTCGTGTAGCAATTAGTCACTTGCTTAACTAATAGATTCACAAAGTTAAATTATAACAGTAACCATTTCATATTCCAAACGGCGGAACTGGATGGGAAGAGAGAAAATTTGGCGGTCAACTGTTTTTGTCGAGAAACATGAGATTTAAGGACTCATGGACTATAGTTGTAGTTCTAGAATTTTAAATATACTAGATTCTTTTGGGGAATTTCCGTGATATGCCACTTTAAGGTCTGATCGACTATTTAGTAGCTTTTAATCTAATACTCTCTCCGTTCTTTAAAGATTGATTTTTTAGAGTTTTCACACATATCAAGTAAATAAATTAATGTTTGACTAGAAATGTATTGGTTTTTGTATTAAACAATTTTCCATAAATTTGATCCAATAATAATCCAATAAAATCAATTAATATGTCTTGAAATCTAGAATTCATAGTTGTTATTGCATAGAAAATGTAAAAAATCAATCTTTGTAAAACAATTTTTTTTTCTAGAACATCAATCTTTAAAGAACGGAGGGAGTAGTTATTAAATTGTACCATTTCTCTAGTGATACATTATTCAAGTAATGTCTTGTGATTACTTTTTAAAGATTAATAATGTAGGGGTTGGTGGTGTAATCACTGATGTTGTTGTTCTAAGAGATAGAACAAGGAAAGTGAGTGTATCTCTGTGTTTAGTTTTTAACAAACTTCGCGATATATTGTTAGTGTATGTTGAATGAGTTTTAAGAATATAATATAAGTTGATACAATTGTCCAGCTAAGGAGTTAGAAGCTGATGGTAAAGCAGCTGAAACATGAAGATGTAGCTGAGTTGAAGCAGACTCTGTAACAGTGGAGAGTGTTACACACATACATCTCTGAAGCATAAATGGACTGGACTAAATGGACTGGACTTAAGGTCGAATTTACCATCTAAGCTAAGTGATAGAAAGTAGCTTGGAGAGGGTTTAGGAAGAAGAAGATTTTCATTTATCACTAGATGAGTCCCCGCGTTATACGCGGATTAATATTTTGTAAGAGTTAACAATTTCTAATAATAACATATAAAATAAAGCATATACTGAGATGATAATATGGTTTCTTGTTTAGAGACTTTATATGCTTGTTCAAAGTAACCATATACACATTTGGACTTTCTTTTACCCTTTTTACCACTCTTTGCTAGGCCAAATGGCCTTCCCGATTCACGACATCCAATGTGAATGAGGTTGGTTTCCCTTACCTTGTGTAACCTTGACCCTTCTTTTAAACCATGGAGCTTTGGATCAATTGTGGAACAAGTGAAGAGTAGATCAAGATTGAAGAATGAAGAACAAGGAAGTGAATATTGAGCAAGCCTATAGATCGGCCAGAACCCTGTCTCTTGGCCGATCTTAGGACGTCCCGAAGTGCCAAAACTCCTTGCCCAAAAATTGGCCCGTGGACCGACCAGCTAGCCAGTTCTCTAGTCGGTCCACAATGTCTCTCCAGCTTCAATTTCGTTGTTTGACCCGGGTTGACCCGGGTACACTTCTATTTCTCTATAAATACTCTTCTTATGATTAAAAACCCTAAGTTTTAGCCTCTCTTCTATTATCCTTTGTGTAAACCTAAAAACCTTTGTGTTTTTGATGATTTGAGGTTAAAGTCTTCACATTTTATGTTTTAGCAAAGTTTAATCTTGTTTATTTACTTTAAGCTTTTCATTATGCATCATTTTAATCATGTTTTTTGTGTTTTAATTATGATTAGTGAGTAGTTTCATTAATGGATCTTGGGTAGGGAAAGATTGATTCAAGCTATATTAGTGATGCTAGGTTGCTAGTCTTTCATATTTTATTGATTAAAGAGCTCTTAATGCTAGATTAGGAAGTAATTACCCCAAATCTAGATCATGGTCTTTTCATGCCCGGAAGGTGTTTGTGGAAATGCCTAGAAGAACTTTAATCATGCTTTACTCATCTTAGCCAATGGAAGTTGATGTCTAAGGAGTTTAGTAAGCTTTTATGAACATATTCTTAATGATTCGTAGTTAATCTTTAACAAGATGGAAGTTTGTGTTAGATTTTGATTAAGAAATGGATTAGTACCATGGAAGTGGGTTAATCTAGATTAAATGGATTCATGCTTTGAAATTAGCTATCTTTAGTTGTTGTGCATCAATAGCTTAACTTGTTTAAACCTACGTCAATCACCTTTACTCAAGATCCATGCTTCAATCTTATTGATCATCAAGTTTGACTTTTTGTTGACTTTTCTTAAATTGCATTTTTATATAGTTTTGCTTTCATTTATACATTGCTTTTCTTTACTTTAGTGTTCTACGTTGTTTAAATTATTGCATTTTACTTACTGCATCATTTCATATTGTCTTTTACACTTAGTAAAATCGAAAATCACACCTTGAAATTGGATTCACCTAGCTTCATTAGTTTCTTGCATTCCAATTGCTTAGAAATCATTAATCCTTGGATCTCGGAGGCTAAGTCTGTATCTCTCCCCTTCAATCATGAAGGTCAATGTCCCATTGCCTCCTGTGTGTAAAGCATCGCTGGGGTAATAAACCCGAACCATAGCAAAAAACTGACAGACCAAATCTGGATATAGGTCGTGATGCCTGGTGGTGATGGTACCCAGAGATCCACGCACAAATATCCGCTTGACCTCCTCAAAAAGACCCAAGTCCCTCAATGCAACCTCATCTGCAATCCGTGTAGGCTGCATAGACACACTCAACCACTGGTTGTAGAACAGGGAGTCGTACTCGTCCCAAGTCTCTGATATATCCATGTTCACAACCTTAGGTTTCGAAAGAACAACGGACGCACAATCTCTCCATGTTCGACCAATTGGGATCTTCACTCCCTCTCTCTTTGGCCATGGGTTGCCACCGCTGGTCCGTGATCGCTTAGACATCTTTGTAGATAGAGAAAATAAGTGATAGAAATAGAAAGGGAAGAGATTTAACACAATTTTATATGCTCAAATTTACCCTGAGTTACTCTCTCAAATTAAGAGATCAATTGTAGTAGGGGTCGAATCACTGGAGTCAAATCAAACGATAGGATTGTTGACTTCGAATTGAGCTAAGAAAAATAATGTAAAATAAAAACAAAAGCAATTCGTAACGGGCAAAATTGTTGATTTAAAATTCAATTAAACAAAGAGCTAGGCTTTTGGGTAATTCTCAGGATGAATCAGAATTACAGTTTTAACAAAATCAGGATTTAATTAAGAACCGTTCTAGAACTTGGAACACTAAAATATAATTAACCAACTGTCGTTGCGAAAACTAACTATGCCTAAACTCTAGAAAACCAAATTTCTTTGCGAATTCAATCAATTTAAACAAGCTTTAAATTCAAGTCCAATTTGTTCACAAAATTCCTAAACCAAATTTCTTTGCGAATAAGTAATTTTGCTCACCTAAGATCTAGTTCAGGCTAATCAATTACACTTTCGTGTCAATCTATCAACCTAAGATATCCAAACTCAGGGTCGCGAATCCTAAATCAGAGTTAAAGCAGTCTAGGTGAAGAACCAAATAGATAATCCTAACAAGTGAGTTTAACCTAACAATTCATCATTAATTCGCTCGAATCACCCTAAACCTAAGAAGCAAACAACTCAGACATGGAAGCAAAACAAATCATAGCTGAATAATACTGCATATAGGAAGAGAATAAGAATAAGTATAATAGGGTTCGAAGAATCTCAAGAATGAAGTAGACTTGTCTCCCTAAAATCTCTCAAAAGCTCTCTCTAAACTTTGTTCAATAAAATCTAAGGTACTGATCTAAAAACCTAAAAGTAAACTATTTATAGAGGTAAAACTTGTGGTGGGCTTTCTTGATGATTTCTGGCAACTTCTGGCCCGTTAACGGGCAATTTTCCTTCTTCAAAACGTATTATGTCGGCTTCTGTTAAGTGGCTGTCGACCAACACTCGTTGTGTGTGTCGATCGACAGGTGCTCTCATGGTGTCGATCGACAACTTCTCTCATTTCAGCTTCTCCGCTTGTGAATCCGACTTCCATCACGTTTATGCCCCAAAACGCACCATAATCATCAATTAAGCTTTCCACGTGCAATAACCTGTTAAGACACTAAAATGACTCGAAAAGCAATGAAAAGACTCGATAAAAGGACTTATATCATGGTCGAAAACCGGTAAAAACCATGATATATCAAATCCCCAAGACCAAGCCTATCCACCTAAACAACAAGCTTTCATTCCACAACAATCTTAAGGATTGGTTCCTCAACAAGCTTTTGTTCCTAAGCATCAGTACTACTCCAATCAAGTTGCTCCTACCAATCAAGCTACTACATCTACTCAACCCAATTCTCAAGAACAAGAGCTCAAGGCGTTGGTTCAACGAGTTTTAGATGGATAAATCAAGAGTAATGCAGATATTGCAAAGAGGTTCCATGAGGTAAACTCTAAGATTGATGGGATGTATCAAGAATTGGATGGCAAGATTACAAGCATAGCTTCTCATGTGAAGACTATTGATGTGCAACTAGCACAATTCGCTTCTAGCTCAAAGGCACTAAGCGGTATTCTACCGGATAAACCCGAATCTAATCCTAGAAGCAACATTTGCAAGGTGGTGATCCTAGAAGAAGATAAAGGATGGCATTCAAGGTATGGACCTTTGACTAAGGAAGATTATGAAGAAGATGAGCTCTACTTAGAAGGATAAGCTAACCTATTGAAGCCTCCTCAAGAGATGAATGTTATTGTTAAGAAGGAACACTCAAGAAGGATTGAGTTGGTTAGAAAAAAAGCTATGGATACTCCAACCTATGAAGATAGGAAACACAAGCCTAAGCTAGACCTTCCAATACCGGATTTCACTAAGGCGGTTAAGAAGATCTTAGCTAGCTACAAGAAGGACATAGAGGATATTGTAATTAAGTTTCAAAAGGAAGATGACTACAAGCGGATCGCTAAAGAGCGAGATCTTATTACGGATGTGTTAGCTAACCAAGGAAATGTTAGAGGTTATGATGAAGTATCAAGCTAAAGGGGAAAGGGATAAACCAAGAACCCTTGAGAAGAAGCTCAATCCCGGAAAGTTTACGATTGCTTGCACACTTAGAAACTTGGAGATCGACGATGCGTTGTGTGACTCCGGGTCTAATGTTAACGTAATTTCTCGTGAAATGATGGATCATCTAGGAATCACAAAGCTCAAGAAGACCCCATGCTCTCTCATCTTTGGAGATGCAACATGCAAGCAACCACTTGGAGTCATTGAAGATTATCCTTTGAAGATCGGTAATTGTATTATACCGACGTATCTTATAGTTATGGAAATGGAGATGGCTAAGTCGCTCCCACTTATACTTGGTACGCCTTTATTGGCTACCACCAGAGCTAGTCTAGACTTTCTCCATATGAAAGTTCTATTGATGAATGTTGATCCTTACACTTACTATGATATTGAGCCCATTGAGGTTATTATTTGTGGTATGGTCTCCAGTGTAGATGTTAAAGAAGAAATGATGAGTCTAGAGACTAGAGAAGAGATCAAGAAGGTTTTGAAAGAAGCTCCCAAGCTAGATGATTACAAGGAGAGCTTAGATTTGTTTGATGGTGGTGGTATTGGATCGATGTTTGAAACGATTGAAGATACGCTTATAGCTATAGCTAACGAGCCTAATGGAGCCGATGGTAAGAGCTCTGAGATGTCCAAGGAAAAGGTTAGAGACAAGCTCATACTAGAGCCTATAAAGAAAGTTGGTGAGGAACTTGAGTGAAAGCCGTTTGGAATGGCGAGCTTGGAAGCTTCTATAAAGCTAAGATAGTTTTTCCCACTGGTATGAACCACGAAGAGATTGACAAATGCAAGAAGGCCATGAAAGAAGCCTTTGACATTGATTTGGAGGATTGGGAACCAAGCAAGATTGATGGTTCTCCATTGATCTTCAAGTAGCGCCTTTATCAACCGTCAAGCTTAGAGACGTAAAACAACCGTACTTGGAAGGCATTCCCATGGTATCCTTTGTATATACATTTTATGCTTTTTATCTATGTTTAATATGTTTTTGGATATTGATTTTGGTGTAAGATTCAAGAAGGAAGATTGGAGAGGTATTGAATCAACATAGGAAGGTGAAAAGAGCCAAGAAACACGAAGAACGGCAAGGATCGGCCAGGCTGGCCGGTCTCTTGGCCGATCCATGCGAGCTCCCCTAACGCGAAAAGTCCCTGCCCGCTTTTTGGCCTCTAGACCGACCATACCAGGCCGATCCATACGAGCTCTCAGATTGCCAGGTTTGACTTTTTCTCTGCACGTTGACTTGGTCCAATTTTGGTCTAAACTGGTTTATTTCAAGTATTTTCAATCAATTTTGACCAGTTTAGTCTCTAAAAGTCAGATTTCAAAAACCTTTCTCCCTCAAATTCAAATTATTTTGAAAACTTTAAAAATTCTTTAGCAACTCTCTCTCTTACTTTACTCTTTCTCCAAAGATATTTCAAAATCTTTCAAAATCAAGATCTATTTTCTCTCTAAAACTTTGAAAGAATCTTGAATTCACTATCTACTTTGGATCTTCTCTACCTTAGTCTTTGATTACCACAAGGTATACTCTTTCTCCTTAACTCATTTCAATTACTCTTGAAACTCATGGATGCATACATGGAAATCATGTGATTTCACTATTATTGAGTTATAGTTAAAGTTGTTTTGTGTTTAGTATGAGTTCCAATTGTTTAGGTAGATGATTTCATATGAAAATTTAGAATATTGATGGTTGAATTTGAGATTCTCTTTACTTAAGAGTTCTTAATTATTAGAATTGCTTTAAATTTGGAATCTTTAGATGAAATTGAGCTTATTTATGAGTTTTGCTGATCAATTATTGCAATTAAACCTTGTTGGTACCTAGTATTAACTAGAATTTTGAAAATTTATCAAGTTCAAGTTTTGAGCTTTGATAAATAGGTTTATTAGAGAATGGAAAAGTTAGAATTTGTCTAGAAATGAGTAGAATGCCCATTAAATATTGCTTGTTGCATTGATTGATTTATTGTCTAGCCTTATATGATGCCTATTGTTGATGAATCTTTGATGATAGGCTAGACAAATTGTGTTTTGATTGGAAAATGACTCTTACTTGGAGATATTTCTCTGTAGGATCAATCTAGCAACAATGACTACTACAATTGAGAAGTTCGCGTTAAGTGTTGACGAGATTCGAATTGGTATCTTCAGCCAAGCGACGTATGAGGCTACAAGGTTCACGTGTCCATTGTTTTGGCTAGAAGTGGACTCAAAGACAAAGTCGATGAGCTTTTAGGAAGAATGCATTTGAGTGGCTTATCGTCAATGAGCTACGCTACTTATCCCGAACTCACCAAGCAATTCCTAGCCACAATGGTGTGCAAGTTCGATGATCGTCTAGGAACTTACCTCGTTTGTTTCAAGATAGACGGATGGAAGTATATGGTCACATTTAGGGACTTTTACGATATCTATAGATTTCCACCGGGGAAACTTAGAGAAACCACGAAGTTCAACATGGAAACTCTATTATGGTGTAACATAGCACTCGAGGAGAGCTACACGGCCACCTCCAATCGTATTACAAGAGTCAAGAATCCCACGATTCGATATGTTCTTCACTTATTGGATAATACCTTCAACGCAAGAGGAAACGACGATTTCCCAAAAAATGACGACCTCAAGCTACTCTACATTGGAACCCATTCCGCTTTGCATGATTTCAATGGTCAACCCATGGAGATGGACCACAATTAC
The DNA here is from genome assembly GCA_900128785.1 of Arabis alpina. NCBI lineage: Eukaryota > Viridiplantae > Streptophyta > Magnoliopsida > Brassicales > Brassicaceae > Arabis > Arabis alpina. Next base: position 31,172,892 of record LT669794.1, read on the forward strand.
TATGGAAGTGAGCTTGGCGCGATGTTCTTCGCCAAATTGAAGAAGTTTTGGTTTTACTTGACGACTATGGCTACACCGCGCATATGTTTTGGCGGCATGCTCACTCCATTGTTCTTACACGTGGGAATCGATCTCAATGATTTTGTGTCTTTACAAGAAAGACCATTGATTGATGTTCAATATTTGGTTGAGAATGAGACTTTAGGAGGACCATTTGGGTTAGGACACTATGTTTACCGGTTCTTCGATGACGATGGCGAGCCACTTTGTTGCTACCTTCCATTACCACCAAAGTCTGGAAAAACTTCAAGCAACTGTGCCCTCCGATTCAATCTACCACTCTTTCCATTGTATATACCATTTAATTTATGCATCTTTAGTTTCATTTTCTATTTTCTTCCTTCTTCGGTTTGCTTTCTCATCGAGACGATGAGAAGTAAGGGGGAGGCGTTGCTAATGCTTATTTTAGTTATTTTGTTTTTCTTTTATCATTGCCTGCATTGCATTGTACATATGAGAGAAGTTTGAAAAATCCTAAATTTTTTAAAATTTTCGAAAAAATCAAAAAGATTTGCATTTTCCATATAGTTGCATTTCATACATTTGTATGATCATTTAGGTTGCATTGAACATATTTTAAAATGTTTTTGAGATTTATGGCTTAGCATTCAATATGATCCTTAGGATAATCCTAGATATTCTTAAGTGAATTATAGAAATCTCTTCTTTGCATCTTAATCTCTTCGCTCGAAACTCGTGATTAGGTTGAAGCATATTAGACTTGAAAGCAATTCTATCAATTTGAACCTCATATTGACTTTAATTTCTTGCTTAGAGACTTTATATGCTTGTTCAAAGTAACCATATACACATTTGGACTTTCTTTTATCCTTTTTACCACTCTTTGCTAGTCCAAATGGCCTTCTCGATTCACGACATCCAATGTGAATGAGGTTGGTTTCCCTTACCTTGCGTAACCTTGACCCTTCCTTGAAACCTAAATGTATTTTCTTGAGTGTGGCTTCCTTTTTGAAAATGCATACACGAGTAGAATCTTGAAAGATGGGAACAACAAAGAAGTGCTTTCATTTAGAGCTAGTCTCGTTTTAAGACTAGTATTTTGTTGTTCTTATGGGTTGGGTTTGGTGAATGTTTTGGTGAGCAAAAAAAAGAGTGTTGGTCCTAAATGAAAAGAAAACCAAAGAAAGGAAAGGAGTTGAGCTACTCTAGGAAAAGGGAATGTTTTGTCAAAGTTAAAGGACTAGAAGAAAAGTATAAAAGGAAACCATAGAGGAAAGGATTTAAGTAAAATAAAGAGTCTAGAAAGTATAGAAATCCTCTAGAGTAAGCTAAAAAGATTAAAGAAAGATTTAAAAGACTTAGATCACCAAAAGGAAGAAGAGTTTGCAAGCTCATGGGTAGAAATTAGGAGTTTAAGATCACTATGGGTTGGGTAGAATGGAAGCACTTGTTTGTATGCATCAATTGTTCTATTTCTTCCTTGCTTTTACATGATGTTTTGCATTACCCTTTCTTGAGTGTGAGTCACCTAAAAATCGTTGTATAACCGCCTTGTCTTTCACATTTAAACCTTCTTTTACCTAGCCTTGAACATTGTTTGATAGTTGATAAGCAAGATCATGCATTAAATCCTTAATGAATGTTAAAGAATTGGTGGATAGAAAGGTATGTGAATGCTTGATCATTGAGTCTAGATGCAAAAGATTGGAGTAGCGATAAATTGCGAGAAGATTGATTGAGTGTTAAAGCACTTAACGATAGCTTTGTATTATCTTAGGTGATGGTGTTGAATGATTTGTTTGAATCTCTTTGTTTTATTTTATTTGTTTTCAAACCTCTCCATCGTTTTGCTCTCTTTGTTTGCTCGGGGGCAAAGCAAAAGCCAAGTCCGGGGGAGTTGATAAGTGCATAAATTACCCTTTCTTAACATACATTATAGTTAGATTTTGAGGCATTTAGCTTAGGTTTTTACATGTTTTGATGCATATCTTGTTCCTTTTACATTTTATCGAGTCTAGAGTCCAAGTTCTTGTTTTCTTGCATTTGCATGCATATTTTGTCCATTTTAGGTACAAATGGAGCTTTGGATCAATTGTGGAACAAGTGAAGAGAAGAATCAAGATTGAAGAATGAAGAACAAGGAAGTGAAGATCGAGCAAGCCTATAGATCGGCCAGATCTATTGGCCGATCTTAGGACGTCCCGAAGTGCCAAAACTCCTTGCCCAAAAATTGGCCCGTGGACCGACTAGCTAGCCAGTTCTCTGGTTGGTCCACAATGTCTCTCCAGCTTCAATTTTGTTGTTTGACCCGGGTTGACCCGGGTACACTTCTATTTCTCTATAAATACTCTTCTTATGATTAAAAACCCTAAGTTTTAGTCTCTCTTCTATTATCCTTTGTGTAAACCTAAAAATATTTGTGTTTTTGATGATTTGAGGTTAAAGTCTTCACCTTTTATGTTTTAGCAAAGTTTAATCTTGTTTATTTACTTTAAGCTTTTCATTATGCATCATTTTAATCATGTTTTTTGTGTTTTAGTTATGATTAGTGACTAGTTTCATTAATGGATCTTGGGTAGGGAAGATTAAGGTTGATTCAAGCTATATTAGTGATGCTAGGTTGCTAGTCTTTCATATTTTATTGATTAAAGAGCTCTGAATGCTAGATTAGGAAGTAATTACCCCAAATCTAGATCATGGTCTTTTCATGCCCGGAAGGTGTTTGTGAAAATGTCTAGAAGAACTTTAATCATGCTTTACTCATCTTAGCCAATGGAAGTTGATGTCTAAGGAGTTTAGTAAGCTTTTATGAACATATTCTTAATGATTCTTAGTTAATCTTTAACAAGATGGAAGTTTATGTTAGATTTTGATTAAGAAATGGATTAATACCATGGAAGTGGATTAATCTAGATTAAATGGATTCATGCTTTGAAATTAGCTATCTTTAGTTGTTGTGCATCACTAGCTTCACTTGTTTCAATCTAAATCAATCACCTTTACTCAAGATCCATGCTTTAATCTTATTGATCATCAAGTTTGACTTTTTGTTGACTTTTGGGTTGACTTATGTTGACTATTCTTAAATTACATTTTTAGCTAGTTTTGCTTTCATTTATGCATTGCTTTTCTTTACATTAGTGTTCTACATTGTTTATATTATTGCATTTTACTTATTGCATCATTTCATATTGTCTTTTACACTTAGTAAAATCGAAAATCACACCTTGAAATTGGATTCACCTATCTTCATTAGTTTCTTGCATTCCAATTGCTTAGAAATCATTAATCCTTGTGGAAGAATGACCCTTGATTACTACATTGATTGCACCATGCACTTGTGGTTAGTTAATTAAGGTTTTAAAACCCATAGCATCTAGGTTGGACAAACATTCGCGTTGTTAATGTCTACCTTTTCACGTTATCAGATTGTTTTCTGGAATTCCTGGAATTGGTTATTGTTGAACTTGTTTGTTTGGTTTATGAAATTGTTTCATTGGTTAAGTTGTTTTAGGTTGATTTCCGTTGGTTTATTTGTGTGTGATTTTGCTTGTTCGTTGAGGATAATATTTATGGGAATGCTATTCCGAGATCAAAGGTTTAATGTTTAAAAAAATAAAATGGGTTGCGTCGTTTCAACTGAAAGGTTGCCTAACTAAGGTGACCTGCAACAAATAGAGTGGGATGAGTAATCTAGCATTACTCAGTGAGTTAGATCAACTAAATAAAATACCAGACGAAAACCCTCCCAAAATGTACCCCAAAATTCTTGTGGTTCATTCAAGCAACACAGAACACATAAAGCAAGAAGCAATTTATAAAATGATGCACATGTTCTAATGCAAGTCTTAAATGCAAATGACATGACCGGCACATCACTTGTAAGGCCTATAGTTCCATCGACCGTTCTCAGGAACCCGCGGTCCACTGTAATCACACAGGCCTACGATTTTCCCAGCCCCCTGTTGGGCCCCTACGTCGTCGCGTATGCACGGCCAAGGGAGCTACCCCAGTACCATCCGTGCTTTCATAATCAGCCCTAAGCCCTGAGCGTCGGACTAACCACGTTCCATCTGAGAGCATTGAACCGTCCACAATAACAATATCTAATGAATGCATGCTTATGACCTATTCTAATGCAACACAGAGACAATCCATTCTCGATGCATACTATGGCTAACTCATCTCGAAGTCCTTTACTTAGCAAACGTCACCACGTTCTACCAAGCATCCCGATACCCAAGCCCTAGTGTAATTAAGAAGCCTTTCCCATCCCCGATCACACAGACGCAGTTATGCATGCCATTTCTATCATCTTACTCTAGGCTTCTTATCACTACATATACCGAGTCTCAACCAACCGTGAGTATAACTTGATCCGCAAGTTACTACCCACACATGACTTAATGAGTACCACAACCTATAGCTGAATCCTAATGCACAATGATTCCGATGAACCTTAACCATTCTAACATCAATCAAGAGATTCAATCAATCACCATGCAAGCAACACAAACAACAAGTATGCATCACACAAAAATATCCCACGGGCCGTGTTAGGTACCCGTGCACAACCATGAGAACAACAACCAAGTTCCCAACAACAATGAGGTTCCATCATAAAACATGCTAACGAGACTCAACCTAACCCGTGGCCCAATCACAACACAACATACAAGTATTCGACTCATCAACACTTGCAATCCAACTCACCTTGAGAGAGAAGACGAATCGGCGGCAGCGGAGATGAGAGATGAAGAGACTTAACCTCGGGAAAATCTTGCACTAAAAGGAAAACAAAAGGTCACACATCAATCACGGGATTCAAACACGAGGAATCCTCGGATCTTATATGGCCAATTGGTCCACTAGGCAAAACCCTAATCTAGAGAATACGAAGAGTCACGAAGACTTACCAATGCTACTAAAAAAAAGAAGAACAAGCGATAGGAGACTATGACAACCAAAGAGAAAATAGGAGAAGAAATCCCGGAAAACTCGCCGGGAGATGAAGGGTCACGGTGGTTCACCACTAGGATCTTCACCAGAAGATGAAGAGTCACGGCGAGGTTATCGCCGGATCCACTAGATCTCACCGGAAAGTAGATCGGAAGATGAAGAGTCACGGTGGTCCTTCGCCGGAATCTTCACCGGAATCTTCACGGCTAGGACTAGCCGGATCTAAGCGAATCTCACCGGAAAAGAAGAGGAAGAAGAAGAGACAACCGCCGGAATCTAAACGGAAGAAGAGGCACGGCGGAGCTTGGTCGGAAAAGCTCGCCGGAAAAGAGATCTCTCGCCGGAATCCTAGGGAGAATCCGACAGAGTTTTGGTGTAAAAAGAGAGAAATGAGAGAGAATGAGGTGAAGGGTTATATTTATAGGAAAGAGGAGGAATGCGAAAAGACGCGATCGTGTGCATAAGTGACACGTGTCACTGCCGCCCATTTGGGAACTCGCGCACATGGCAGCCGAGGTCCCGTGTCAGACGCGACACGGACAACAAGCCAACCGGTTCGTCTCGGTTCGGGCATGGTTCGCGGCTCGATACGAGCCGTCAGATGCAACATCACAGATCGAGGCACGTCAGTCTCGGTTCAATGAACCTGAGCACATGACTGCCACGTGGCACAGCCGCAACCATGGACCAGCCAGTGGCCCGGGTACTGTTCACGCGTCAGACCGGTTCTGCACCAGTCTGAGCCTGCGTCCGTCCCACGTGCTGACACCGATCCGAGAGTCCAGTCCTGGCGCACGTCCGTTTCACGCGCCGGCTTGGTTCGGTCATGGACCTTAGCTGCGCGTCCGGCTCACGCAACACTTTCCTTCCCACCATCCTTCCCGCTACCACGTACCGATACGTATCGATCGTTTCCTATCATTCTCTTACCGCGGTCCATAACACTCGGACGCGGTACGTGTTTTACTGATTAATCTCCGTACCGGATCACACATGACCCGTACTTGATCGTACACGATCTCACTCACCCGGTCCGTGATCCTCACCAAACCGGTCTAGTCCTCGATAACACTCGGGAACTTGATTCTCCTAATCAAAAACCGATTTCTCCAAAGGAACACATGAGATTTGGCTTGCCTTGCCTTGTCTAAGGAATTTCTAAGGATCGTGACACTTAGATTTCCGAATTCACACAGACACGACCATGCATGCCGAATTCTATCATCTTACTTAGAGGCTTCTTGTTCACTATATGTACCTAGTCCAATTCCCCACAATTAGCTTAACTTGATCCGCAAGCGGCTAACCCCGAATGACCCCATTAAATTCCATAGCCTATAGCTGCGTCTAATGCATAACGATTACAATGAACCTAACCATTCTAACTTCAATCATCATGAGGTTTAACAATCATTACACAAGCAATCATATGGGATGAGCTTGCAACACACAAGAACATCTAACGGGCCGTATTAGGTACCCGTGCCATCAACAATAGCATACTAACAAGTTCCTAACATTCAACGAGGATCCATCATACAACATCACAAGCGAGTGTTCGACTCATCAACACTCGCAGCCCAACTCAGCTTGAAAGACGATGCAACAGACAAACGGAGATGCTAGACCGGGGAATCCTAAGCTCGGGAAGACCTTGCACCAAAAAGGTAAATGAAAGGTCACACGACGATACAAGATTCATACACACATGAATCCTCAGATCTACATGACCAATCAGTCTGATAAGGCAAAACCCTAGATCTAGAAATGTCAAGAGTCACGAGGACTTACCGCGACTACAAAGAAGAACGAAAAGAATCAGAGAAGAGAAAAGATACAATAACCGATACGAGAATAAAGAGAAGAAGAATCCACAGGGAAAAATCACCGGAAGACGAAGGGTCACGGCGGCTCACCGCCGGGTACATTGCAGGAGACAAAGAGTCACGACGGAGGTATCGCCGGATCTTGCCGGAAAAGAGAGAGAAAATGAACAGACACGACGAGACTTAAGCCATAATCTTGTCGAAGAGAGAAGGAACACGGCGGAGCTTGGCCGGAAAAGCTCGTTGGAGAAAGAGGAGACTCATCGGAATTTTAGAGAGAATCTGACAGAGTTTGGGAGAAAAATGAGAAAAGGGGGGTCATGAGAGAGAGGAGGGGTTTATTTATAGGAAGAGGCGAGATGGTGAAAGGTTTGGGCGTGCTTGTGCATGGGTGCCCAGCCGGTGTCCGCGTACTGTTCACGCGTCCGATCAGCCTCGCACCAAATCGAGCCCACATCTCGGTCACGCGCTGGCGCTGATCCGAGAGCCTATCCCGCGGAGCGTTCCGCCCACACACCGGCCTAGTCTGATCATGTACCTGAGCCGCGCGTCCCATTTACACCCCCGTACCATTCCTTTCCCCTAATCCTTCCCGCGTCCATGCACCGCTCATGTACCGATCGAGTGTATTACTGACCATCCATCGTACCAGGCCGTTCATGGCCCATACTTGGTCGTACACGAACTTCACTCATCTGATCGGTGGTCCATACCAATCCAGTCAAGTCCTAGATATGATCTCGGGACTTTATTCACTCGATCCTTCACCGATTTCCATCGAGGGTCACTTTAAGTTAAGCCTCATCTGCCTTCCCTTATTGGAACTTTTGGGGAAATCGACACTTAGAATTTTCAAAGTTGACCGCGGATCGCTAAATCGCGTCAGAGATGTCACACACCGCGTTGAAATCATTACAGGAAAAGTACGATAACCAGCAAAGTGATCACCAAAAGCTTCGCAAGGAGATGGCTCGCCTCACGAAACTTTTAGAGAAAAACTCCCAAAACAGGACGACTCGAATCGATCGAAACATGTTTCCTTCCGAGACAACGCCTAGAGTTTTATCGGTAGGAGATCAACCTGCGACTCTCGTCACATCTCCTTCACGAAGCTTGGTAAAGGAGACCATCCATCTAATGAACTCAAGGATGCACCGCTTTGTAATCTCGGCGCCCGAGCTCGACAAAGTCCTTAAGGGAACAAAACAACGCTAGGATTCAGATCGCGCTGTACAAAGGAAAGACCAATCCAACTCAGCACCTCACGACATTCAACATTGCCATGGGCCGAGATCACTTTTCTCCCGAGGAAAAGGAGGCCGGTTACTGTCAGCTGTTCGTAGAACACCTCGCTGGTGACGCTCTAGCCTGGTTTTCTCAGGTCGATCGAAACTTAATTGATAACTTTCATCAGTTGTCAACAACTTTCCTGAAGCACTACTCGATGCATATCAAGAAGAAGACTTCTACCGCCAATCTTTGGTCTCTCCAACATAAACCGGATGAGTTATTGAGGGAATTTATGGGAAGTTCAACGGGACCGTATCCAATTCGGTCGTGGCGGATGTGATGTATTACGTTTTTAACGCATTCTAACCAATGTTTTCAATGGATTTTCGAGTCTTTTCTATGTCTTTAGAGTCTTTTCAGGTTAAAACACGTTTGGATGGAGTCTAAGGTAAAAGAGTATGGAATTGAATCAAATGTGCAGAAAGGTCAGAAGTTTGGCATTCTTTGAGGAATTTTCCACCAATGGATCAAGCTGAAATTCGGACACAACATAGAGAATCGAGTTATCTTTCATTTGGAAGTGATTTTAAGATATTCCAACGGTGCGATCGAAAGATATACAAGTTTTACTGAAGACATGCGAATCTGCCTAAACCGACCGGTTCACTGGGAAAAAAAAAATCGCAGATTTTCCTATTTTGACTTGGTTTTGTCATGGATTTCGACCAGAACGTGATTAGACCTATATTTATGATATTTGTGGAGGTAAGACTTTATTTTCTATTCATCCTTTTTTTCTAAGCTTTTGAGAGAAGATATCTGAACCCTATTGACAATTTGGAGAAGATTTCTAAGCCTTTTTACTTATTTATTAATTTCATCATGTCTTCTATGGATTCTTCTTGTGATTTGATTTCTATCATGTCTGAGTAGTTTTCTAATTGGGTTTTAGGGTTTCAAAAGGATTTCAGGGTTTGCTTGAATTGATGTTGATTTAGGGATTGATAACTTAGTTCTTCATATAGGTTGTTCTTATTGCTGGAACTTGATTAGCCACCTAGTTTCTAATTTTAAGTTGTTTAACGCATAAAAAGTGTTTGTTTAAATGCCTGAAAGAACCTATATGAGCAAAGCATCCCTAGCCAACGAAAGCTGATGTTAGGGTGTTTTGTGAATATATCAAACTTGATTCTAATGCATGTTTAACCTCTTGAATTCAAACGACAGTTTAGGATCTTAGGTTGTTAGACACAGTCATTGATGCCAATTTGATTTCATGATTTGAGTTCTAGAACGATTCATATTGCTTTCCTTAACAATTTATCTATTTCTAAATCCCTGAATCTCTGCGAATTCCCTAATGCCCAACGCTTTTAATTCATAAGTTTACATCGTTTTATTTGCTTTCTCATTTACATTATTGCATACAACCACCTTTTAAATCATCTTAGCTAAATTTTGGTTCATATAATTTGAAGTGTGAACTTGTTTCTTGTTGATTCGATCCCTGTATTACTACAACCATTTGATGTGCATTTGCAGTAGTTTTATTGGATTAAAACTTGTGTTATCAAGTTTTTGGCGCCGCGGCTAGGGACTAATTGCTTTACCTTCGAATTTTGGGTTGAAGTTTAGTCTAAGATTTTACTAATAAGTTATATTTTTGCTTGTTCTGGTGTGTTTCAGGTGTATGGAGAGGAGAAGTGAAGGCTCTGATAACCTGCTTTATTTTGACAACCAGACACTAGGAAGAATAGAACGAACAAACAGAGTGTATATGTCAAAACAAGTCACAATGGGTGATCTAGCCGACAATCCACTAGTTACTAGAGCTGATTTTGAGAGGCTACAACAATAGTTACAACAAGTTCAACCTGGTATGGGCGATGCGCTTCACTCTTTCTTCCAGAATCGCTCTGCGATATGTCCACCTACTCTCGATAGAAACGATTATCACCTGCACCCTCAGATGATTGGATTGGTGAAGAACTACACTTTCCATGGGTTACCTGCTTAAAACCCAGTGGACCACATAGAGAACTTTGAGGAGATTTGCAGCACTACTAGGGAAAATGAATTTCCTGAGGACTGGATCAAATGCAAGGTATTATCTTTCTCTCTGGCAGATAAAGCCTCTAGATGGCTTAAGTCTTTACCTCTAGATGGCTTAAGTCTTTACCTCCTGCATCGCTAACAACTTAGGATCAATGTAGAGATGCATTCTTGGATAATTTCTACACCAAGTCTAAGACAACCTCCCTGAGGAACAAGATCGTCTCTTTTCATCAGTTTTCAGGAGAGTCATTTGGTGACGCTTTTGAGAGATTCAAGGAGTATCACAGAGAATGCCCTCATCATGGGTTTTCAGAAAAGCAACTAATCAGCATCTTCTTTGATGGAGTTGACAAGGACTTAAGGGACCAACTCAATGCTGCAAGCAATGGAAACTTCATGACTAGGAGTGAGAAATCAGCATATGAGTTATTCGAGAACATGGCTACAAGTTCCAAAAATTACTCTTCTGAGTATGACAGGTCAAAGCGTGTTAGTAGCATTGAGTCTCGGAAGTATGATGAGCTCAATGAGAGGTACAATCAGTTTCTGAAGAAGAGTCATAAGAGTGTACAATTTTGTGAAGAAGGGACTGATGAGTAACAAGAGGTCAACTATGTGAATGGACAGGGTTTCATGCAAAATTCGGGTTTTCAGAAAAAAAGTTCACAGAATTTTCAACATAAACCGTTCATGCAAAATCAGGGCGTCCAAAAATTTTCATATGTGCAAAATCCGGGCATGAATAATTTTTCACAAGGTTTTCAGAAACAGTTTGTGCAAAATCCGGGTCATAACGGGTTTCAGGGTGGATTTCAGCAGAATCAGCCATTCAACAACTTTCAGCCGACAACTCATCCCTCTCAAGAAACCAAACTGGAGATTCTTATGTAGCAACTCTTGCTCAACCAACAGAAAACTTATAGTGAGATAAATGTCAAGGTGGATAGTATGTATAATTATCTGCATGGTAAGATTGAAGCTCTCTCTACTCATGTGAAGAAGCTTGACACTCAGGTAGCTAAAATCTCAGCAGCATCCAAGCGAGTTGAGACAAATCCTAGAGAGTGTAATGTGAAATTAGTGCAAAGTGAGATGGAGATTATCCCAGCACCGCTTACAGAAGAGAAAGTAGAGGAAGTTGCAGATTCATTACCATACATCCCTACGATCCCATATCCTCAAAGACTGAAATATGAGGTTGATGAAAAGAAGTTGATTGAGTTCCATAAAATGGTGAGAGAGTCTTCCATATAGAGTTGATCCTGCATATCGTGAGTTTTCTATGGAAACCAAGAAGAGTCTTACGGTTGTCAAGGCTCTCTTTGTTGAAGCAAGGAAAACACCATCTCATATGAAGATATTGCGGAAGGTGGAAGACCCTAGGAAGTTTGTTGTTCCATGCTCTGTTTCAGGAGTCGAATTTAAAGAATCTCTCTGTGATTCTGGGTCTTCCATAAACCTCATGTCTAAGGTTATTGCAGAGAAGCTTGGGATTGTTATGAAACCTGCTCGGATACCTCTCAAGTTTGCAGACTCTTGCATCAAGATTCCACAAGGCACCATTCATGATTTACCTGTTCAAGTAGGAAATTGCCTTGTTACAACTGATTTTCAGGTCGTGGAGATGAGCAAAGATCATGATATGACATTGATTCTTGGAAGACCGTTTATGGCCACAGTGGGTGAAATTGTAGATTTTCCTAATGAAAGAGTCTCTTTCTCTTACATTGACGAGAAGGTCTTCTACAAAGATACACCCACTAATGAAGCAGCTAGGCTATCTTCTTGTGCTGCCATTATTAGTCAAGAGAAGCTGTCAATCGAGACAAAGAGAGCACCGGATGATAAGAGTGAGGTTAAGAGTCTGGTTAAGGAAGTCGTGGATGGAGACCCTCGTATCACAACGAAGAATATTAGTCAATAGAACAAAGGCAAAGAGAACGTAAAGAGCAAAGGGATCAAGGGTGATTCTCATATGACATTGGTACCTCAGAGATTTGTTGGAGACACAATTGAGTATGAGGTGAAATGCAAAGGAATTTTGAATCCTTTCGCTAAAGTTAGAGCGATTCTCACATCTGAGTTGAAAGAGAAAGGTGAAGAAGTTGTGAAGGAGATGTTGAGCAAGGTTTTGAAGCTGAAGTTTACTGACTAGGGAGCTTGTTGTGGAGCAAGTTCTCATGCTCATCTTCCGGACTAATCCATGATGCTGAAGTCAAGCTAATGACGTAAAATAAGCGCTTAGTGGGAGGCAACTCACTGGTACGTATGCATGATTCGTTTTTTTATTTGTTTTCTAACTTTTAGTTTTGGTTCTATGTGTTTATGAAAAAAAAAATCGTGCAAAAATGGGGCAGATCGACTAATCCAGAAGAGGAACGTTCGATCCATTTTGGCCAAAAAGTTGCAAAGTTTTGAAATCGATCGATCCGTGCGGAAAAAAAAATCCGTGCAAGGTAGTTTGTGTATGCCTTTCTGTTGATTTATTTTCACAACAAGACGGTGTGAAGTAAGTCTGGGGGAGGGTTTTCATCATTTACTAACATTATTTTTCTTTGTTTTGTTTCTCTTGAGTTATTTAGTGTTTCTCTTGAGTCAGTCCAAGTTGTTTTATTGAGTCAAATATGTTTGAGGCTATAGGTTTTTCTGGGAACTAACCATAACGCGCTAACACTCAAAGGACCATTGCTATAGAAGTTTGATTTGAGATTGGATGGGTAGCTGTAAGTGGTTCAGTTTGACACGGACGGTCTGAGCTTCTGGAGGATTCAGAAAATCTGTTGGTAACCCTTCCATAACTGCTACTTCTCATCTTGGGCCTTGGTATGCATCGGATTTTCTTCCCCTTTTAGCATCATAAGTTAGGATATTTTCCCTTTGATCTCCCGTGTACATCATAATTTACCATTTGAGCTTGATAACCGTCTCACGACCCTGTCTCCTAACAAGGAACAATAGTAGTGGAGCATTGTTCTAAATGAATAGCGTTGGTTGGTTTTGAAACGGGAAATCATGAGCCTGTCTCCTCACAAGGAACAATAGTAATGAGCTCGCGAGCCTGTCTCCTCACAAGGAACAATCGTAGCGAGTACTGTTTTGAATAAAAGGGGAGAAATGATAAGGGAAATGTGCGTAAGGAAGGGAAATAATCTAGAATATCCTTTGATCGATATCTCCTCTATGAGACATCACTGAACAATCATGGGTTAACAATAGAGAGTCTGGATTTCTCTAAGGAGTTTGGGTTTTTACTTGGAAGATTGCTAAGCTTGCAGTAAGAACATCAGGTTACTAGTGTGTTATGGTATGTGGCTTCAAGAGTGTTGGTTTAACGTGGCATTCCTAAGGTAAGCCGAAAGTTTCTGTTTTCAAACCTCTTTCACAGGTTTAGTCTTATGTTTTGCTTGCGGGCAATCAAAAGGGTAAGTCTGGGGGAGTTGATGTATTATGTTTTATACGCATTCTTGCCAATGTTTTCAATGCATTTTCGAGTCTTTCTATGTCTTTAGAGTCTTTTCAGGTTAAAATACGTTTGGATGGAGTCTAAGGCAAAAGAGTAAGGAATTGAAGCAAATGTGCAAAAAGGACAGAAGTCTGGCATTCTTTAAGGCACTTTCCACCGATGGATCGAGTTGAAATTTGGACACAAGATAGCGAATCGAGTTATCTATCATTTGGAAGTGATTTGAAGATATTCCAACGCTGCGATCGAAAGATATACAACTTTTTTTCTAAGCTTTTGGGAGAAAATCTCTGAACCCAATTGACAATTTGGAGAAGATTTCTAAATCGTTTTACTTATTTATTAATTTCATCATGTCTTCTATGAATTCTTCATGTGATTTGATTTCTATCATGTCTAAGTAGTTTTCTAATTGGGTTTTAGGGTTTCAAAGGGATTTCAGAGTTTGCTTGAATTGATGTTGATTTAGGGATTGATAACTTAGTTCTTCATATAGGTTGTTCTTATTGCTGGAACTTGATTAGCCACCTAGTTTCTAATTTTAGGTTGTTTAACGCATAAAAAGTGTTTGTTTAAATGCCTGAAAGAACCTATATGAGCAAAGCATCCCTAGCCAACAAAGGCTGATGTTAGGGTGTTTTGTGAACATATCAAACTTGATTCTAATGCACGTTTAACCTCTTGAATTCAAACGACAGTTTAGGATATTAGTTTGTTAAACACAGTAATTGAAGCTACGACAGTAAATCAATTTGATTTCGTGATTTGAGTTCTAGAACGATTCATAATGCTTTCCTTAACAATTATCTATTTCTACATCCCTAAATCTCTATGAATTCCCTAATACCCAATGCTTTTAATTCATAAGTTTACATTTGTTTTATTTGCTTTCTCATTTACATTATTGCATACAACCACCTTTTAAATCATCTTAACTAAATTTCGGTTCATATAATTTGAAGTGTGAACTTGGTTCTTGTGGATTTGATCCCTGCATTACTACAACCTTTTGTTGTGCACTTGCAGTAGTTTTATTCGGTTAAAACCAGGATGATGCCGCGATTGATGCGTTTCAGAAAGCGTTACTCTTGAAAAGTCTGTTTTGAAACGAACTGACTAGCAACCGACCAGCGACCTTAGAAGACCCCATGTATAAAGCATCGAGCTTTATGGAGTTGGAAGAGGATCAGCAGGAAGTGAAGGACGATGACAAAACAAGCCTCAGGGAGAAGGGAAAGAGTTTCCAGATCAGCGAAGACGTTGGGGAATCCGTGCAGAAGTAGTGGCCTAGAAGAAACCGATCAATGCAGGAAAGGGACACCCAGAGTAGGTGCGACATTCGGGAGGTCAATGTTTTCACCTCTTGGATGTGTTGATGAAACGCTACCGAGCCGGAAGATTTTCTGTTACAGAATTTCAGAAGAACTTTCCAGGAAAACGAACTTGTCAGAGCGAGAAGACGATCAGGGTCAGCCGAAGCAGCTACCACTTGGAATCAATCCTCCTAAACGAGATCGAGACGAGCCACATGGGAATAAGAATCCATCTGTACCTCGGAAGAAGCTCTACATGATTATGCGCGGGCTCGAAGAATGTAACGATTCTGTAATATCGATACAGTAGTACAAAAGAAGGGCTGAAACACCTCAGAAGTGGCTGATGCCAGTCGAGAAAGACATTTTTGTTATATTCAACAAGCAAGATACTAAAGATCTGGACCGACCTCATAACGATCCTCTGGTGATTCAGCTCGTTATCAATGACTGCGAAGTAGGTCGGGGGATGATCGACAACAGAAGCTCGGTAGACCTGATCTATCGAAACAATCTTGAAAGAATGGAAGTTACTCACGGCGATATCAAGTTTGGAAACAGACCACTAATTGGTTTTGCGAACGAACGATACTACCTCGACAATTGGTACGATCAAGTTCCTAGTTTACGTGGCCGGAGTTACTCACTTAGTCAAGTTTGTCATTGTGGATACACCTTTGGTGAACAATGCGATCTTGGGAACGCCTTGGCTCTACGCCATGAAAGCAGTAGCTTCAACCTACCACATGTGTGTTAAGTTCCCTACTGCTAGCGGAACATACACGATCAAGTGCAACCAAAAGGAAGCTCGCAATTGTTTTGCTATTGAAAAGAAGAATCGGCTTAAGGCCGAGTTGGAAATTCGTTTGAAAAACGGTGAGGTCGACACTCCAAAGGAAAAGGAGTTCAAGAAATCCTGAGCCATGGCGACGAAGAATTAAGCCTGAAAGCCGATCTGATTACTTCATATCGCAAAAAAAAAAAAAAAAACTATTCGTTATACACGAGCCCATAAAAATGTATGAACTACGAGTTACTTGATTCCTCTTCGAGGATACGTAGGCAGCTCCTTGCAAAAGCGCAATCACACCCCTAATCAAAACTTTAAGTTTTTAAAGAAAATAACTTTTTCTGACTAATCCGACCTCCTAAAAAGGTCAGACGAATGAAAGAATGCATGCCCTTTTCAAAATCCAAAATTAGTTTAGCTTGTTCGGACCGTGATTACTCGTGTTGGTGCCCTGGCCAGGTATCCGACATTCAACGCGCTTCTCTTAAGTGTCGTGGTGAAATAATCCACAACCTTTAATAAGCCGGAACAGGGTCCGCACCTCGCACTTAGGTTAACCAAGTAAATTACACGCCGACTCTCGATCGCATATTGAAGTTTCGTCCTTAGGCAAAATTTGAGGTAAGCCAAACTAGTTCTTTGCACTCTTAGCCCCCAAAACGAGTCTGCCTCGTACCTAAGAACAAATTCAAAGAACCGTGCTACGAGTTAGTATGCAGCGATGCCTCGGAGGAATCTTGCTTCTCGTAAGCCGGACTACATCGTTCGCAACCACTAAAGAGTCTTTTGAAAGTAATCTTAGTGTTCAAGCCAAGCTTCTCAGCTCGCAACCGATTAAGGGTTCTTACGAAAGCAACCCTAAAGTGTTTAACAAGCCACACTCCATAAAGCTTGCCATCACTTAAGCTTCTTAAGAAGCGATACATGCTAATAGTCGAGCCACGCGATTTGGTTAAAGAAAATATGAAAGTATTGTGAAATACTTAAAGCCGATCTTCCATAAGATTGCAAAAAAAACTAAAAGTATTATGAAATACTAAAGCCGATCTTCCATAAGATCGCAAGAAAAGTAAAATATTATGAAATACTAAAGTTGATCTTCCACAAGATCACTGATATGCTCAAAATTACCATGAGCTACTCTCTCAAATTAAGAGATCAATTGTAGTACTTAGGGGTCGAATCACTGGGAATCGTAATCACACGATGGAATTTTGAATCCGAATTAAGCTAAGCAAGAATGTATGAATGCAGAAAAACAAAGTAAATAAACTTGAAAGTGAATTGTGATTTATGCTTCAATTAAACAAAGAGCTAGGCTTTCGGGAAATTCGCAGGAATAGATAAATTGCATAATTATGAAACTGTCAGGATTTTAATTAAGATTCATTCTCGAACTTGAAACTCTAATGTAAAATTAAACGACTTCCGTTGAATTAATTATCTATGCATAAACCCTAGAAATCCAAATTCCTTTGTAAAGTCAATCAATTTATGCAAGCATTAAAGTTCAGGTTTCAATTGTTCACAAAATCCCTAAACCAAGTTCCTTTGAGAATATGTGATTTTGCTCATCTAAGATTATGGTTAGGTTATTAATTGATGCTTCCGCTTCTAATTAATCAACCTAATATGTCTAATTAAGGGTGATCAATCATAAATCAGAATTAATGCAATCTAGATGAAGAACCATAGATAATCCTAACATGAATTCAATTCTAACAATTCATCTTAATTCCTTTGAAAAACCCTAAACCTAACAAGTGAATTACTCAGACATGGATACAGAAAACATGATGACTGAATAATACTGCATTAAATAAAGATAGAGAAAGAGATACAGAAGGGTTCGAAGAAATCTGAAACGTCTGAAAACTTGTCTCCCTAACTCTCAAAATCTCTCTGAATCCCTAAGTCTTTGAATAATAGACTTAAAGAAAATTTGTTAGGTTATTGGTTAACCAAATAAAAACTAAAAGAAAACTGAGTATTTATAGGTTAGGATTCATGGTGGGCTTTATTTGTTAACTTTTGGAACTTCTGAGGCGAAAAGGAAATCTTCAGAATGGAACTTTTTCCGTCGATCGACGCACAAGGCCTGGCGTCGATCGACGCGCCAATCTGACGGCAATTGAAAATCCGTCCTCGCGACTTCAGCTCCTCTTTCCTTGATGCTCTAAAATGCTCCATAATCACCAATAAAACTCCATTCATACACAAACCTGCCAAGACTCTACAACACTAGAAAAATACCGAAAAAACTCGATAAAACCGGGTTAAATCATGGCCAAAAGATGGTACAAACCATGATATATCAATCACTAAAAAGAAATTGAAGTATTGTGAAATACTAAAGCCAATCTTCCACAAGATCGCAAATAGTATTATGAAATTCTTAAATTAATCTTCCATAAGATTGCAAGCAAAAATACTTTGATGTAATAAAGGGATCCAAAAAACCCCACAAGTAAATTAAAAATCTTTGAAGGGCCACATTTACAAAAGTAAATTAAACTCACACAAGTCGGCACCATGTTCAAAAAGCAACATAAAAGAAAAATTAAAAGTCACATGAGGCTTAGACTTTGCACCATCTTACTTGTCTAGACTCGGAGGAAGGAGAAACGACTCGTGCTCGTTGATTCCTTCTAGAACTTGAGACGCAACGTCTTGAGGGGGATCAAGAGGAGGCGGCGGCGGAGTTAGAAACAAGGTATCATCGCCTAGAGAGTCGACATTTAAGGATTTCACCTGGGCGAGATACTCTTTCTCTTCTTTCGTATAATTCTCAAAAAAACTAGGAGGAAGTTTGTATTCGGCTTCTGCAATCAGAACGAGAAAATAGGTAAGAGCCAGCAAAAGGAACCAAGCAATCAGAAGATGAAAGCAACATACGTTGATAGAGTCTCTAAACCAATCGAAGAATAGAAGTTATGAGATCGACAACTTGTCTGGTTCGGGAAGATTAACCCCAACACCGCTGATAAGAGATATCATCATCGCCTTGTGATTCGGGTTAATATTACAGAAAGGTAGAACGGGGTCAACGTGCGAGAACGTCCATTGATAGTTGCGCCTTCTCTTTGGAAGAGAAGGTTCAGACGAAAGCTTCGAGGCCGACCTGATCGATGGAGTAAGAGAAGAAGCACGAGAAGCAGGAGGTTGAGATACAACATCTGTTGTTTGAACAACTAAAGACGGTGCAATCACCAGACTGTCAGAACTGACATGAAGAGAAGCAGGAGGCGCAACACCAAAACTTTGAGCAGCAGGTTATCGGACGATAGAACTTCACAAGTTCCACCGATCTGGAAGGTCGTAATCCTCCCAACTTTGAGGTCGGCTTTAGCTTTAGCTGTTATCCTCTTCCTCTCTTCTTTCTTATCCACATGGTGAACTATCCTTTTTCCTTTTGAACGAGAAACGTCGCTAGGAACCTTTGGTTCGTTAGACACGTCTAGAACCAACCCCCAGCTGACATATCATCAGCCCTTTGTATATCGGCCGCATCGATCGTAGAAGGAACGTTCTGGGAACCATCTTGTACAACTAGATTCTCTTTCTGATTTGGAAGAAAGATTCCTTCAGTATTATCCTCAGAGTCTTGGATAATCACTATAGCAGACGGATTGGTCGTAACCTCGGTACCCAACCTGGTAGATACCTCAGAGAGTCTCCTTGACTTCCTAGGACGGACAAGAATCGAGGGAGTAGTAAACGCAGGAATGCTGGGGGTAGCTCCTCACATCTCTGCAGTCCAATACTCACTATCCCAGATATCTGAAAACAGTCAACATCCAAAGAGATGTCAGACTTCAAAGTCACAAAATAAACTTTATGAAATTAAAGTAACTCGTAGAGAGTCATTACCAAGTTTGTTATGAGCACGGCGAATACTGTTGTAGGAGAGATCTTTCCAGTGGTAATTATCTGCTCTTAATCTGTTGACCTCGTCTCTGAAAGGTAAGTTCGCTACAGAAGAAGTCGAGGGGTGAGGAATTGCAAAACAGAATACAACACGAACATGTTAAAAAGAACATCATGGAAACCAAAGTGCTACATGCATGCAAGATTTATGAAAATCTATCCATCGAAGGATTCTATCGACTACATAAGTCTTAGTGGTATCCCAGACCGAAACGTCATTAATCTTCACAAAAAAGTATCGGGCAAACCATTTGCCGATCTTACTTTTCAGCTCGATGAATTTACATCCAGCCTTCATGTTGTTGTAAATAAGGTCAGGGACCTGACCCTCCTTCATCACCAAGATTTGGTCATACTTTTTGACAGAAAAGTTGATAACAAACTCAGCACCAAGTGTGGATGCCGGAAATCGCACAATTAGATTTGTAAAGGTTTCGTGAGGAAGCAGAGATTTCTGAAGATAAGCTATGAAGAACAATGATGAGCAAAGAGAAATTAGGGTTTGTAATTGCTTTGTATTGCTTGTGTGATAAAAATTGTGAATCAAATCTTTACAAGTGTTTTTGCATTCCTATATATAACCCTCTAAGTCGGCTAAGCCTTTTTCCTAAATCTTTGCGGATTTCCTTTTTGCCTATGTCGGTCGAGCCCACGTGGGCTTCGTTGCTGGGCTTTAACGTGTCGAACCTTCTGGAACCTTCGTTGATGTTCTGACGGGCGTTGAAGGGTCTGAAGCCGATGTGAATGGCTTGGGCACCGATGTCAGCTGCCTGTCATTGGTGTCAGGCAGCCTGGGCACCGATGTCAGCTGCCTGTCATCGGTGTCAGGCAGCCTGGGCACCGATGTCAGTTGCTTGGACACCGATGAGGCCAGGCACTTCGGTGTCACAGGGCAGTGACATCGGTGCCACTGCCTGTCATCGGTGTCACTGCTCAGTGACATCAGTGCCAGGCAGCTTTGGCCTCTGCAGCGCCTTCAGTTGGCTTTGTGACCTCTCTGACGCTGCACTCATGACTTCTCCTGGGGTGAATATAGCTTCGAAGGTTCCTTTGCCAGGTAAAAGGTTCAGGGGACTTAGGGAATTTCAAGAGGTCTTCACCCTTCCTTGTAGGGTGAAATGACTTAGGGGTTTTTCAAGAGGTCTTCACCCTTCCTTGTAGGGTGAAATGACTTAGGGGTATTTCAAGAGGCTTTCACCCTTTCTTGTAGGTGGAATGACTTAGAGTCCATATTATCTCCGCTAGTTGAAATATGCTCGTTGTCTATCATAACTTTGAACATCGAAGTTCAGCGGGTGGAATCCGACCCCAACAGTTAGCCCCCCCAGCTCGGTAGTGTTAGTGATAATACTATCGAGTTTAAGGACCATTGGGTGTCGAAATCAGCTGTTCAAAGTTACGATGTTGTAGGCTTGAACCCTTAGTGTTGAAAACACTGTAAACTTTATTTTTCGTTCTTCGAAGGTTTTAAGACTTCGTGCTCTACTTGCGAGAGCTGATGATGAAGATTTTAAGACTTCACTTTATTTTTTTCCTCCGGAGATTTTAAGACTCCGTGTTGTATTTGTTGATGAACAAGCTTGATGTTGTTGAAGATAGATAAAAAAAACCTTGATTTTGATCTTCGATTTTGTCATGATGTAAGTGGATTGTAGTTATGGAGGAGCAAATTGTTGATGGGATTTTTAGTCTTGATCCCGACGGTGGAGATGAATTGACGACGACGAGCCGTACCGGTTTAGACCCGACGTCGTCGAGTGGGCTCACCGATGTGCCGACGAACCAAAGGGATGATGGCTCCGACCCGAGGACTACGACAACCCGATGCTAGGACTGTACGCATCCGAGCCGACGAGCTTTTTTGGTGACCCGAGGTCGGCGTATTGGGGCAGTGATGACCCGATGTCATCATTGATGATCGATGACCCGGTGAGGGGTGCCGATGTGGAGGAAGTTCCGATGAGCTGGATTCACTGGAGTGACGATGACCCAACCCCACTAAGGCTTCACACTGGTGACCCGATGGGGATGACATGAGGTAAAGGACGACGAAGTCTAGGCAGACGACGATGATGTCGTGGCAGACGACGTTGAGACATAGACGACGTCGAGGCAAACAACAACAATGATGTCGAGGCAGAAGACGACGATGTCGAGGTAGGTGACGACGATGTCCCGGGTGACGACGTCGAGACAGACAATGATAATGTCGACGCAGACGACGACGTCGAGGCAGACGACATTGAGGCAGACGACGTCGAGGCAGACGACTACGACGTCAAGACAAACGACGACGTCGAGGCACACGACGACGATGATGATGTGGAGGCAGACGACAACGAGGTCGAGGCAGACGACGACGATGTCGAGGCAGACGACGATGTCGAGGCAGACGACGACGATGTCGAGGCAGACAACGATGATGTCCTGGCAGACGACGTCGAGACAGACCACATCGAGACAGACGACGTCGAGACAGACGACGTCTAGACAAACGACGACGAAGTCGACGCAGACGACGACGACGTTGAGTCAGAGGACGACGACGATGTCGTGGCAGAAGACAATGAGGATGGTGACGAGGAAATCGATGAGGAGATCGATGACTGAATCACTTCCTCGTTTTATGCCTTTGTTTTCCGATTTTGCCTTTTTTATGACTTTTGTCTATTGGTAATAGTGTTGGATGGTTTGCATCCGCGCCATGATGACGTTTTACCCCGCATAGTGGTAGATGCGAGATAATAATGAAAGCGGCTTTTATTTCTTGTCTTTCTAGTGTGCTAGGCTTGTTTTGTTCTTAGAAAGATTATAGGAACTTGAAGAGTAATGATACTCGTTTTGTTGACTAAGCCTTTAGTACAGGTTTAGAGGTTGTTTACACTTGAAACGCCTTTGGCTGTTTGTACCAACGTTATTGTTGGGTTTGTGATTGTAGAGTAGCAAAATCGCAAGTGCGCTTACGCTCCTCTTCTACCAAAGTTGTTGTTGGGTTCGTGTTTTTATTTTACCAACGTTGTTGTTGGGTTTTGTAGAATGGCGGTGCTTTCCGAACACGTCTGTTCAGAAGCGATCACACCTTTTGACTTGACCAACGTGTTGTTGGGTTTTCTGAATGATTTTTCGGTGTATAAACCTAAATAATCATTGGCAGCTGCCTTTTACCAACGGTGCTGTTGGGTTTCTGAATGAACGTCCAGGGTCAAAAGCCCAGCACCTGAACATTAGAATCAGCCGGAGTTAAAAGCCCAGAAACTGATCGTTGTAATTTATATAGCGCGCTTAGGATCCGATGATGGATGTCAATGTGTTCATGTTCACACATTGTTGTTGTGGCCAGTAGCAACGACAGTGGATTGAACTTGCTTAAAAAAGGCTTCGAATAATCCATAGAGGATGTAACAGATAAAGTCCATGAGACTTGTGTCACGTGAATCCTGAGAAGGATGTAGACGAAGTGCTCGAGACTTGTCTAATAAATCCAGAAAAGGATTTTTGACATTTTCCAGCATGGTGGAAGTAAAGGATCTGAGTATATGAGTATACGTACCCCACTCCCCTCCCTTTTTTTACGGAGGAGGGCAACTGAACTCGTCCGGAGACAAGCTGCCTACGTACCCTTTGCAGGGATCAAGTCGTCTCGTAGTTCGTTCCAGAGGCCCGATAGGTACTAGTGGCAGTATCCTTCGAGTGCCTTGCAAACCACTAAGGAGTGGTGTGGTGGGTTGTTTGGTGACGCAAGTTCGCGGTGGTGAAAGGCTGCAGACCTTGCTACTTGCAGACGCGTTTGCTCTGCGTTTTCAGTAGCTTCTGCGAGCTGTAACTGCTATTGAAGGTCGGTCAAATCTTTGACATGTTCGTAGCTGGTCCTTCTCCTATTTCGTGATTCTTGAGGTGAAGATTTCTCCTTCTTTTTCTCGGTGTTCCTCAGCTTGTGCTCTGCCATGGAACACATACGAGACTCCTTCTGGTTGCCCCATTTCGTTTTTACGCCGATGGGTGTAGGAAACTTGAGGCATAAATGGTATGTTAAAGGCACCACTCGCATCTGGTAGAGCCAGGGAGTTCCCATGATCATGTTGTAGATGGCTGGGTGATCCGAGACTGTAAAATCAACCATCTTTTTAACGTTGCCAGCTTGGACGGGTAGGTGAACCGTTCCCATCGTCATGGTTATCTCTCCGGAGAAACCTGTTATAGGCTTAGGCTGCCCTTTGATTGTTGACAAATCAATCTTCATTCGCTCCAGCGTCTTTTTGAAGATGACATCCACTGAGCTTCCTGTATCAATGAGAACGCTAGCGATGTTGAAGTCGTAAACAGTCAAGTTGATTACTAGAGGATTGTTGTGTGGTTGATCGAGACCCTCAGTGTCTTGCTCGTCGAAGGTGATAGGGTCGCTGGAAAGCCTTGGCTTTGCAGGTGCTGATATGTTCGCGCAGACGTCAGCGCGGTGTTGGTAAGCTTCGATCGCAGTCTCATTGTCAGCACAGTACTGTGAGCCTCCCATTATCATGTTGATAACTTCGTGCTGGTCCTCGTTTTCCATGCCATCATCGCGACGCTGGCCCCTGGGAGTATCCACTTGTTGTTCGGTGTTAGCAGGAGCTTTCTCCTTGGGTTTGAAGTCTGACAGGCTGACGTTGCCTTTCAAAGTGCCTTCAGTCAGTTTGGCTATGAGCTGCTGCCCCAACTCCTGACACTTTGCAGTTGAGTGTCCATTTGCCTTGTATAACTCTTCATCATACTCCTTAGGTTCTTCGTAACCCGACGACTCCACTTGGTAGTTATGGACCCCTCTGGATCCTCCCTCGTATTGGATGTAGGCGGGATTCACACCATTCCTAGCACGGACTTCTTCTTCGGTTCGAGCGAAGTCAGCAGCACGGTGCAGAGCGTCTTGGATCGTCATTGGCGTGTTGAGACTCATCTCTTGCCAGAATGGAGACGGACAGCGAAGTGCTCCTCGCAAGGCTTCTAGGGCTGACTTGTTGCTGATACCTTCAACCTTTGAAAGCGTGTTCTTGAACCTTGTCATGAAAGACCGAAGACTCTCGGTCT
Source organism: Arabis alpina (assembly GCA_900128785.1). Classification (NCBI taxonomy): domain Eukaryota; kingdom Viridiplantae; phylum Streptophyta; class Magnoliopsida; order Brassicales; family Brassicaceae; genus Arabis; species Arabis alpina. The sequence goes on from LT669794.1 coordinate 31,197,537, forward strand.
CGCCTTGTTTGTTATTCCATAGTTCCGAGTCGTAGATTTTCCGCTCCATGAAGATGTTGTAATGCTGCACGAACAACTCGGAAAGCTGGAGGAAAGTGTGAACTGAATTCTTCTCCAGCTTGTAGAACCATTGAAGGGCAGGCCCCTTGAGACTTTCTACGAACAGCTTGCAGTAGACGATGTCCCTTTCTGCTTCTTTAAAGTTTGCTCTCCCCAGGGCCACTTCGAATTCCATCAGATGATCCGAAGGGTTTGTAGTTCCTTCGTAGACTGGTAACTTGATTCTTCCAGGGTCGGAGATTTTTATCTTCGCGATTCGATCGTCGAATGGTGTGTTCCTTGCTTTTTCTAGTACGTGAGCGATGGCGGGAGCCTTCCCCGTTCCGTGGTGTATCTGCGATTGGGTACGCTTTAGGTCTGAGGTTACCCGATCCATCTGAGCCTTTACTGCAGCGAGCTCTGCAGCGTAAGAGCGTTTGAACGCTCTACGCTCGTGCTCCTTTTTGTTCCGCTCTTCGCTAGAGTAGTTGGTGTACTCCGAGGTGTCTTTCACAATCTCTGTCTTGGAAGAGCCTGACGCGCTTTGAGTATCAGAGGCGCGTGTTTCTTGTCTATCGCCTTCTGCACCTTCCGCGAGTGCACGCTTTGTAGGAGCTGGTTCTTCTCGGTCTGAGATATCCACGACGCGTTCGGGAGACTTGTCTGTTTCCCGACGTGGTGGTGGTGGTAGATCCTCCGTGTTTCCCCCAGTGGTACGAGGTGCGGAGAAGTCAAGGCGTTGGGGGTCGATGCGCGCCCTAAGTCTTGCTGTATCGGGTCTTCCGCGCTTTCTTCTCGAAAGAGCTTTCAGTTCCTTCGAATTTGCCTCGAGGATCTTGGCTTGCTTCTTCTGTTCGGTGAGGAAGGTATCTAACATCTTCTTCACCTCGGTTATGTCTCCTTGAGCAGGAGCTTTGGCCGCAGTAGCCTCGACCGAAAGTTCTTTCTCCTGGTTGTTTCTGCGAGACGTGTTTTCTTTGCCGCTCACCATCCTTTATTCGTAACATAGCTTTTTTGTGTAAGAAATTCTCTAGTTCCCCTTAGTCGGCGCCAAATTGTGGATGCCGGAAATCGCACAATTAGATTTGTAAAGGTTTCGTGAGGAAGCAGAGATTTCTGAAGATAAGCTATGAAGAACAATGATGAGCAAAGAGAAATTAGGGTTTGTAATTGCTTTGTATTGCTTGTGTGATAAAAATTGTGAATCAAATCTTTACAAGTGTTTTTGCATTCCTATATATAACCCTCTAAGTCGGCTAAGCCTTTTTCCTAAATCTTTGCGGATTTCCTTTTTGCCTATGTCGGTCGAGCCCACGTGGGCTTCGTTGCTGGGCTTTAACGTGTCGAACCTTCTGGAACCTTCGTTGATGTTCTGACGGGCGTTGAAGGGTCTGAAGCCGATGTGAATGGCTTGGGCACCGATGTCAGCTGCCTGTCATTGGTGTCAGGCAGCCTGGGCACCGATGTCAGCTGCCTGTCATCGGTGTCAGGCAGCCTGGGCACCGATGTCAGTTGCTTGGACACCGATGAGGCCAGGCACTTCGGTGTCACAGGGCAGTGACATCGGTGCCACTGCCTGTCATCGGTGTCACTGCTCAGTGACATCAGTGCCAGGCAGCTTTGGCCTCTGCAGCGCCTTCAGTTGGCTTTGTGACCTCTCTGACGCTGCACTCATGACTTCTCCTGGGGTGAATATAGCTTCGAAGGTTCCTTTGCCAGGTAAAAGGTTCAGGGGACTTAGGGAATTTCAAGAGGTCTTCACCCTTCCTTGTAGGGTGAAATGACTTAGGGGTTTTTCAAGAGGTCTTCACCCTTCCTTGTAGGGTGAAATGACTTAGGGGTATTTCAAGAGGCTTTCACCCTTTCTTGTAGGTGGAATGACTTAGAGTCCATATTATCTCCGCTAGTTGAAATATGCTCGTTGTCTATCATAACTTTGAACATCGAAGTTCAGCGGGTGGAATCCGACCCCAACACCAAGCACCACAAGTACCATGAGATTATATATCCCGACCATCGTCATCTGCGAGAAGCATATATTCTTGTTCTCGTAATACCTTACGAAGACATAAGGCAACGAGAACCACATGAAACATTCCATGAACATCTGCTCGTGAACACAGATGTAACCCGCTGGACAATCCCAGGAACGTTCATGAGGTTCAGGGGCTAGGAATTCTAATTTCTCCGACATGTGACACACCCTTCTCATTGTTTCCAACGACATTTCATCTGAAAGCGAGGGGGAGATTTTATAAATCTCAAACTGAGATGGAAGAATCTCTTGAACGACTTGTTCTTGGCCGATCTGTTCAATTGGAAGTTGTTCACCAGATACATCTCTAATACGATTACTCGTACCAGCAACCGAAGTTGAAATATCTAGATTTGCACCGACTTACCCCAAAGTTGTAGCATCGGTCGGTGCTAGTCTCGATGAAGATACTTCAGCTTCTGACGCAAAAGAAATATGGTCAACAATGATCGGAGAAGTCCCGGGGTTAACGCCGAGACTGGTAGTTCTTTCTGCAGAAAAGAAAGAAGATGAAGGTTTAGAAATCTTTGTCATGACGTAGATCAAAATCGTATTAAACAGGAGATAAACCCTAAAAATGCAGATGAGTAAGGAAAAGAGGAGAGAGCGAAGGGAGAAAGAAGATTTTACCTTGTTCGGACGACAAATAATTAAGGAAAATCCAAGGGTCGAAAGATCCGACATTTATATTTAAGGTGCGAATACCTAGAGTAATCATTAAACCTTACCGACGAGTGGGAGCGAACCGAGGCGTCTCTTAGTGTCCTTTCAGAACAAATGGTCCAGAGTGTGCCACGTGTCGAGTCAAGGTCTTAGTTGGGTAAACCTTCTTTAGTACGTTTCGGTCGAGCTTACTGAAGTAATACTCGCTGAACTCGGGGGACTATTTGGTGGTATCATGTTTAGCACCCATTACCATACCCGACTCAGATCCGATCCGACACGGAGCTTCGGGAAACAACCCGGAGAAATGAGCCAGCGAGAATCCATCAAGACGACTATGCCCGTTAAAGAGCATCAGCCGACCTGAGTATTAGAGAATTTACATGAAATGACACAACCCAAATGCCACTTTTCAAAAATGCCACACTTTAAAAATTTTGCAAAATTGTCACACATTGAAATATCATTTACACTAAATATCATTTATATTTGGGTTAAATATTTTATTTTGGGATTTAGTTTTTAAGGTTTAGAGTTTGTTACGATCATAACCTTTTTAAAAGTTTAAAATTCTATGGTTTAAAGCTATAAATTTTCAAATTTGTGAAATTTTTGAAAATAAACAATTCAATGTGGCATTTTTGCAAAAAAGTAATTCAAATGTGTCATTTTTGAAATTCCCAAATATTAAATTTTTAAAGACAATATCTTTTATTTACTTTGAATGGTAATTCTCTTTTTGTAATTTCATTATAATTTATAATTATACCTTTTTTTGCCAACTTATAATTATACTTTAAAAGGTACTTTTAAATTAATATATAGAATATTAGTAGCAATTATGATACAATAAAGAATTGTGAATTGTACATTTGTACTCTTATTTATTAACATTTATTATTAATATTTCATTTGCTTTCTATGTTCTTGAAAATCTTAAAATAATCTACTATTATTTAATTTATTTTACTTTTGATTTTAAATTTTCTTACATATGTCGACAACTAAATTATAATATTACTATATGTCACATTGTTTCAATACTATATAATAAACATAACAAAATCTATATTTTAATAATAATATAAATAAATATTATAAACAAGCTACTAAGTTGTAATCACATTATTTTTACATCTTTATTCACATTTCAACCCTCAACCCTTGCAGTTTTCAAAAAAATGGTTAGTTACATTAAATTTTCAAGATGTCGTTACCAAAATTATACATATTTTACAAACCGGTATTGTTTATATATAATGACTTGATTAAAATTGCATTTTTTGCAGGTACAACATGAATTATATCTTGGATGTCCACCAAAAATTGCTAACAAAGCCTTAGACTACATAAGAAGTTTTGAAGGTACACAAACACAATCTAATAGTTATGTTGATCCAAAATAAACCATTTGTTGTAAATATTTCGGTTATTATTAATATTATTACTATATATAAAGAAAATTTTACTTAAGAATTCAAAATTTGAAACAACGTGTATATATATATGTTTTTGTTAGGAGTTGGTCTTTGTGCATATAACAGTAAAAACGGCAAAGTGATCATAATAGGAAAAAGAATTGATATCGAAAAATTGAGGATGGAGGTCGAGAAGATTTGTAAGGTCAAAAAGACGAGTAAACTATAAATAAAGGGTATTTTTTTTATAATGACTTCATTAAAATTTCTTATTTTGCAGGTACAACATGAATTATATCTTGGATGTCCTACACCAGAAATCGCTAACAAAGCCTTAGACTTCATAAACAGTTGTGAAGGTACACAAACACAATCTAATGGTTATGTGGATCCAAAATAAACCATTTGTTGTAAATATGTCGGTTATAATTAATATTATTACTATATATAAAGAACATTTTACTTAGGAATTCAAAATTTGAAACGACGTATACGTATATATTTTTGTTAGGAGTTGGTCTTTGTGCATATAACAGTAAAAACGGCAAAATGATCATAATAGGAGAAAGAATTGACATCGAGAAATTGAGGACGGAGGTCGAGAAGATTTGTAAGGTCAAGACAATGAGTAAACTATAAAGAAAGAGTGCCTAAAAATGTAACATAGAAAAATAATGATATAGCAAAAATCTATTTTAGATCTTATTTGGATTTTAACTAATAATGTATGGTTCTTATTTATGTATTCAGATTCTATAAATAAAAAAGTGTCCTTGGAATTTTGTTTGGTTATTTGTTAAATAAAAGTTACATAAATCTACTCGTACAATTTTCTATCCAAATAAAGAAAAATCTTGTAGATTCATTTTCTATAACACCCCGATTTCTGGTAATATCTAGTGCATACGAAGAGGCTTAAGAGAATTAATTTGGCTACCTATGTCACCAAAGTGCACTTATATTTTCGGTCACTGGTTTTGAGAGATCTCCAGAGTTAAGCGTGCTTGAGCTGGAGCAATCAAAGGATGGGTGACCTACTGGGAAGTCATTCGGCCAAAACACGGGAAATATCACGTGGTCAGTAAACAAGCATTTCGAGCCTCCCAGAATAACACACCGACCAGCAGATAAGTTTGCGCCTGTGGGGCAAGAGTGAGCATGGGGGCCCAAATGAGGGGTGGTCGGGGCGTTATAGGTATGATCCTGGATTCAGTGTCGGGGGTTGAGATTGAAAAGTAAAGTATAAGATTATGGTTCAATCATGTTTCGTGTTAACGAAGAAGAAGACTGAACATTGAAGCCTGAAACTCTAAGCAAATCTGAGAATTTTGCTTGTGAATCTAATTAGAATTGACAAAGATAACGGCAAGCTTATGATCTAGGATTAGTCTCACTCTGTCTAATAATGCTTAGTGTATGACAGTGAAGTTCTTATGTGAAGGCAATAGAAGAATCAGAAGAAGTCGTAAAATTTGTGATCTTGTAAAATGTTGTGATATGTCACTTTGAGGGTAAATCTGTTTTTCTGGCGACCAGAACAAACTAGACGTTAATATTGGTTTTGTTGCAAATATAACGAAGTCAACTTTCCATATGGGAAAACAATACTCAATTCAAAGGTGAATTGGGGAAGTTATGAGTGTTTTCTTTTAAACAAATCTGCAGTTTGAATTCTGCAGCAAACAGTGAACTAACTTCAATAAATTTGCTTTTGGTTGGCTTGTCATTGTGAATTTCCAGGATACGCTCCACTCCATCCACCAAAACCACAATTCTCTAGCTACCAAATTTCTCTAACTATAAAACCTCTTAATACTTTTACATAATACCAAAGTGAGCCCATCTGGAAAAATGCTTGCAGCACGGGGATAATCCAAAATATTTGATCTCATATTCACAGTTTGGGAAAGTTAGTACCCTACTGCTTTATAATAAGAACTAAAGCTATATGAGAACTAGAGACTTTGGTACAACCAGAGACTTTGGTTAATGAATGACTCTCAACTCTGAACCAAATGCCCTACCAAAATCTAGAAAATCCACACCCAAAACAATTTGTTGAGATATCCTTATAAACGTAGCCCTCTCTAACCAACTAACAATATCTCTAATCTGCTACATTCAGTTCTAGCTAGGATAGATATAGCGTTGACATACTGTTAAGAGTTGAGTTGTTGAACTTCTATAAAGCTTATGATAGGTCTGTACTCTCTATTTCACAAATGTGGTTGTTTCAAAGACTTTTCCTCAAGCTTCCGTCTCTCACTTCAGCTAACCAAACGATACAATGAAGGTGGACAATTACCAATTCAAAGATGATAAGAATCTAAATGTATGATAAGGTCTATTTACTATAGACCCTTACAACCATCAATAGACTCTCTTAACCAACTCTAACAACTGCCAGCTCAGCTGTAGTCTATGATTCTTTCTCCTCTGCGCTATGCTCTCCTCTGCCAGCTCAACTTGTACTCCTCTCCTCTTCCTTCTACAGAATCTCTTCCATAACAATGGCCTACCAACTTATCACTTAATGTTATTTCCCATCCACATTCAAGTGTTATAAATCATTATGGAGACACTTTTCATGTTATTTCAAGGCTTGAAAGGCCACAAAGACTACTCGTTTGGATCGGTGTTTTTCAAAAAAGACAAAAAAAGTTGGGAACTTGGAAGATAACAAAGTGATTGACAAACTTTAATACATGTAAAATGAATGGTCTTTCCGTTTTTATTACTTTGAAGATATGGTCCACGTTTTTTGCAAGAAAATTACAAAATCATATCTAGCATATGTATATATATGGGTGATTGGAAATAATAATTATTTAAGGGACTTTTCTCTCTTCTCTCCTCTAAATCTTACAGAGAGAGAAAGTCTCAATTTTGTTCCAATTTCAATCGGATTACCGGTTCCGTTTAGCGGACAATAAATTCCGACTAGATCGGAATACGATCTATTTTCAGATCTAGGTTTCGACTCGACCGATTTTGCTTTCCGACTTGTTCGGATTTTAGATTGGTTTTAGTTTTATCCTTCCTCTTGTTCGTGATTTGGAGACTCCGATTGCTTCTGATGACGGAACCTTCTCTATCGAGTGCATGATTTTCTATTTCTACGAGTATAAATCTTCCTCCCCCATGATTGGCTCTTTAACTTAGGAGAAGTGTCTCGTTTGAGGTTGAACATCATGATTTTCGGGAATTTTCAGAGAGATTTCGTTACACAATCTTGTGAGGCGTGTTTTGCCCAGGATTTTGTATCCTCTTTTAAAGTTCTTAGATTTTAATTTTGGTGGTGTTGGATTGTTCATTCAAAAAGTTTCGGTGGAGTACGGAGGAATGGATTTGCAGTATTTCATGAGCAACGCAATCAAACTTTGCGGTGGTGGTTGCTGCAATCTTTGCCGGCGGCAGTTGCTGGAGTCCCGGAGCGGTGAGAAGCCAATGTCACGCATGATTGCCACGTCGCATAGATACCCTATTTTCCTAATACGTGTTGCTGATTAATATCTTTATAATATTTTAATGTGTTGGGCTTTGTAAAGGATTTATGTTCTTGTAGTGTTTCTTAGCCCAATGGGCTTATATAAAATGAAACTTAGTCGTAAGAAAAAGAAAGGAAATAATAATTATTTAATTATTTATTCATTTATCTCACTAATTTAAGGGAGAATGGTAAAACTGCCACGTCTGAATTACTACTGTGCAAAAATGATACGCCAAAAATACTGTTCACAAATATGCCACGAATTTTGTCATTTCGGACGAAATTACCCCTGGCAGAAACAAAGAAGTTTAAAAAAAATATATTTCTCATTTTTTTGTTTTTCTATTCGTGAGTTTTTGATTCGATTGGTAGAAATCTTAGATTTTTGATTCGATTGGTAGAAATCTTAGATTTTTATTCAATTAGGGTTCAAGATCTGATTTTTTTACTCGGTTTTGACGTTTTTTATAAACCTTATAAACGTTTTGTCAATCTTATAAACGTTTCGGAAGGTTTATAAACGTTTTGTAAATCTTATAAACGTTTTGTAAACCAAACATTTTGTAAGGTTTATATATGTTTTGTAAGGTTTATAAATGTTTTGTAAGGTTTATAAATACTATTTTATGTTTTCTAATGTAAATAAAAACGTTAAACCCCAACTATACACACCCCCCCCCCCCCAAAAAAAAAAAAAACTATACCCTAAATATAAAATAGTTAATCCTAACCAAAAAAATTAAAAATGCTTTTGTTTTTGCGTCTAGGTTTGCATATGAAATATTACAAAAAAAAATTAAACTTTTTTGTAAGGTTTTTAAACGTTTTGTATAGTTTATAAACGTTTTGTAAAGTTTATAAACGTTTTGTAAAGTTTATAAACGTTTTATAAAGTTTATAAATGTTTTTTGTAAGGTTTATAAACGTTTTGTAAAGTTTATAAATGTTTTTTGTAAGGTTTATAAACGTTTTGTATAGTCTTTTTATGGTTTTTGTACAGTTTATAAACATTTCTTAGGAGATTTGTGAGAGAGTTACAATGTAAATAAAGATGTTAAACCTTAACCCTACCCCAAAAACTATACACTAAATGTAAAATAGTAAACCCAAACCTAAAAATTTAAAAACGTTTTTGTGTGTTGCGTTTGGGTTTACATATGTATTTTTCTGAAAATATTCTTTTTCTTCTTCTTCTTCTTTTCAAATCCACGAGATTTAATTTCATATTCATGTTTTTTCACCAAAATTTTTTTTCGGATTTTTATAGAGAGGAAGATTAAATTTGGTTCATAATGAGAGAGAGAGAGACATAAGATCTCGTAGAGATGATACAAGATCAGATCTGATTCGATTCCTCGATTTTATAACAACGAGATCTCAATCTGAAATCGAGAACGAAGATAGAGAAATCGAATATCTGAGATGGAGAAATCAAAGATCGGATGTCATAGATGGAGAAATCAAACATCGATGTAGAGATTTTGGGAGAGAGATGAACGAATATGAGAGAGAAAGAGAAGATTTGTAGAGAGAGAAGATGAACAAGAGAGAGAAAAAAAACAGAATGAAAAAAAAATGAGCGTGAGAGAAAAAACTCTTATTTTATCATTAAGGGTAATATGGGAATATAAAAAAAAGGTTGTACCATTTTTGTGAAAATGTAATTGGCTGTGGCATAATTGAAAAGTGGCATCCTGGTCTTTTTCAAAATGTCTCTTAATTAAAATGAGTTAGTGGATAATCCAAATTCATTTATTTATTAAGTTAGATTTACACGATACATTTAGCTTTTGAATTATTTGAATATGGATTAGATTGGTTTGGTTTATCTAATTTGACATCCCCTACATTTGTACGAATCTTACCGTTTTCAATTTTAAAGCATGCTCCATAACTCGTAAACTACATCTGGTCCATGTGTGATATATTTCAATTTTATTTACCCAAATATTATTGTTTCCCATTATTATCTCTCTCTTTTCTTCTGAGATTAGGGCAATTCAGATTCCCAATATTTTTTCTAATAGTGGTTCAATATTTCCATTACATTTTTTCCGTCATTTTCCATTGTCTTACCTTGGTTTCATCATAAATGTTATTTTTTAGATTTTTTTTTTTTTTTTTTTTTTTTTTTTTTTTTTTACATTATGGCCTTCATTAGTACACTTCTAACTTTATTTTTCAAATGAACTAGGCTAAAACCCATACATACGAGCAGATTTTTCTTCCGGAATCTCATTTAATTTTATTGTTAGTTTGGTTGATTCAACAATTTCATAAGAGTATAATAGAATGAATAGAACAAATGAAAAAAAGACATAAATCTACTGATGAGGTAGAACATCATGGAGATAACACTATGAAATCCATAGCTACATAGGGATAGATTAAAAAATCTCACATAAGGACACAATACAAGAGCATGTATCGGTTTTGTGGAGGGTTGGACCTTATGTTAGATGCCTCAAAAATTCCAAAAATATACAGTTTTGAGTATAACTTATTGTGTTGTGTTTACAATATTTCAGTTGTATTGCACATCGATCAGTGAAGTGATTTTAATGTTCTACTGAATACAGCCTAAAATATTTTTTATGAAAGAAAATTACTTACATTATTCAGTTATGGGGCATCGAAAAGGTAGAGAAATCCCATTTAGAAACAGTAGATTCAGCATCCACATCTCTTTCACAATGAAGATGAATTCTTTCAATAGTGATATGATAAAATTCGCGGTTTCCTTTCCCTTTAGAATATTCGTTTTCATCAGCCATTGAGATGGAAGAAGTAAATGATTACTAATTTCGAAAGTGAAAAAACATATTTGCAGTAGTAATGTTGGATGACCTGAAGCAATGACATTTACAAAGAATTCAAATTTCCAAACTGAAATTAGTAAGTGCACCCGAGTTTTAGCCTCACACGTCGAAGTTACATATAATGAGTTGGCATAAGTGAGGGAAGGAAATAACTTTCTTGTCAAGTAGATCTTTGTCTCACAACTCACAAGTGAGTTCATTTCCAATGGGTACACACACTTTCCTTGCTTCCAACCATATATACGTACTTGGTGAACACCCAAAACCAAGGCATTTGGTGGATCATTCCACGAGGCTACATTTCTTGATTCCACATCTTTTGTCAGTTAAAAAACTCCTCCCATAGTTTCAAGCATTGAGAAATCTACTCAAATCATGACAAGACATGAGGCAGAGAAATAAAACTTGAGATATATAACTTCCAAAGGAAATTTTGCACCAAAAAGCGATCACAACCTTATGCATACGTGCTTAGTAGAACAACAAAGTAGTCTTCAACGCTATTTTCACAAAGCTACCACTAAGCAAAGGAGGAGTCGATATAAACAAATAGCTACATAATAATGTTTAATAGTCTAAGAAAGCTCACCTTCTTGCACATCAACATCAAGAGCATCAGTTCTGAAGCCGTTATTGAGTTCCATTAGACTTGTTATTCTTTGAGAAGCCATAAAATGCATGGTTTTTATCAATTGGAAAACATTGCTTGATTCTCCCTAATGCAGCAAGGCACTATAAATATGAAGAATCTCAAGTCAATCTCATGAAAGAGACTACAAAAACAACTTTGCAAGGACGATTGTGTATAATATTCACAATTTATCAAATGATGTATGTACGGACAAATATCAACATGTCACCAACATTTCTCTTTTTGTGGCTTTTCACATACACATCCTGGAAAGAAAAATGCAATCAAGAATGGGGTGATTATCGATTTCAATTGCATCCCTATGCTAGCTATCATAAATGTACACTAACATTGTTGATCCTAGGGCATACCACTTCAGTAGATCATGCAAGTAAACCCAATACATATTGCATACCTTTTTTCGGGAAGAAGAAATTGAAAACTTACCTTTTTACATTCAAAAAACGAATTGAGAGCAGACAAGTTTTTCTGGGGGATTTTGATAATTACCCTAAATTTTATTCATAACTATACTAAATATATTAACATTTGAAAACTACCTGTTTTTTAAAGTTTGAAATAACAGTTTTACCTTTAATTTATCATTAAACAATATATTTCTTTAAAAAAAATAGAATTCTATTTTATATTAACTTAAACAAAATTAAATATCGATTTTTTTATTGTTAAATAATTACAAATTTAAATGTTGTAATTTTAAATTAATTTATAATTTACAATTTAATTGATTTAGATACTAATTTGTTAAACCCATGAACATATTAATTAAGTCCAGTGGTTTAAAAGTCAATAAATAAAAAGTCAACCAACCATAATATAAATTGATAATGTAAAATAAATAAATGAATAAAAGAAATTAGGTCCACAAACTAAAAAAATTAAGTCAGGGGTTTAAATAAGTCAAAAAAGTAAAAAATCAACCAAACAAAAAAAATAAGTCAACAGTTTAAAATAAATAAACGAAACTGAAAATTAAGTCACGAGCATAAAAAAATAAGTTAATGGTTATATAAGTCGACAAAGAAAAAGTCAACCAACACAAACATAAATCAACAGTTGAAAATAAGTCGACGAATCTGAAAATTAAGTCAACGAACATAAAAAAAAATAAGGCAATGGTTATATAAGTCGACAAAGGAAAAAGTCAACCAACACAAATTTAAATTTATAAATGAAAATAAGTCGACAAATTTTAAATTAAGTCGACGAACATAAAACAAACAAGTCAATAATTTAAATAAATCAATAGAGTTAATCAATTTTAACTGTGTAAAATAAGTCCACCTATTTAATTCAAATTTTAACTTTTTGGTTATAATTAATTAACCAAATATATTTTTTGTTTTAAAATTAAATTTGAGTTGTTTAAAAATTAAAGCTAATTTTAGAAATTATGCTAAATAATTTTTAACTGTCTTAGATTTATATGAGAATTTATTAAATATTGAGGGTATTTATGCCCTTTTATACAACAAAAAATGATAATTTTTCAATATTGTAAAATTTAGTATAGTTTTCAAATGTTAAACAAGTTTGGGGGTATACAATCCAATTTTTCCAACCTTATTCAACTATAGAAATATTCCTAGAATCAAGTTGGTTGGTGAGCCTCTGATTAGTTCTAAAGCTACTCTGAGATTTCCATTGAAAGTAGCAACTTCCAGAAGTGACACTCATCAGCATCAGCCGAGATGTAATGAAGTTTGGGGCGATTAGAGCCACCAGAATGAGATAACGTATGATTTCGTCGATCAAATTATGTAGATAGCTAGTGGTCGAGTTCACTGAGGCCTTTCTCTGTTTTTGCAGCGCTAAGCTCTCACCTCTCATTTATTATATAGAAGAATTATTGTTGTAAACTTGTAGAGTAGGTTGAAAGGACGAAGAACGTAAAACGGTCAAAAAAACTGACGAGAGAAAAGTAAAAAGACAATTGAATAACGAATTTTTAATTAAAGCTTTGCTGGAAAAGTATAAAAGGTTTGAAGAGGAAAGTATAAAAGGTTTCGTTTATGTGATTTTCAGCTGGAAAATGTTAGTTTGTAGTTTCATATATAGGATTGGATCAGCTTTGCTCTTTACATAATGAATAAACTTAAAATGAACCTTTTGACCCAAAAAAAAAAAAAAAAATGAACCTGAAAAGATATTACTTCATTACTGCAGCCTGAAGATAACAAAGTTAATCTACACAGTAATTTAATTCACCCGACCGTAGTAATTCAACATCATAATGCTTTATTGTTTCAATTTTTTTAACTTTTCTATATAATTCAAGAATCGGTAAATGTCACGCCAGGTCCAAGCCTCCAACCAACTCATGAATGAGAACACAAGTTAGATACGAAGAAATTGAATATTTTATAGCTTAGAGATGCAAAAAAAAAAAAAATTTAACATCAACCGTAAATCAAGGAGTATGATCCTCGGTAACTCGTACTAAAAGTCGCCATTTTCTCGCTAAAAAACAAAAGCCAGAGACGCAATTCTTTTATCTTATTTAGACTAGAATCAATTGATACAGTAGACAATAGAATCAGTGTAATTAAAAGATATGAATAATAGTCAACCCCTTACCACGTGGACTGCAGGTGACATAAATGCTGAGGCTTTAATGGAGATGACATAATATTGACTTTAGATGGTTGATGCTTGAATCATTGAATCATGGTTCATGTCCTGACCAACAAGATGCATCGTGGAAAATTATGACCGACTAATTGCTTTTAACAATGAACACCTTCATAGTTTATGTGTTCATGATGGACATATTCTATATTTGATACGGGAATCATAACACGAACAATTTGAATTACAAAATACTGCAAATCTTTTGTAAACTTGCGTCCATTAATCTATATAATTGATAATAAATCGTAATATTTAAAAAGCAAACGCCATATCTCCAAATATAAAAATCTTAATAAAACTTTTGGTCAACGACAGTGTCCGGCCCTCACTTAATAACCACAAGCCCAACAAAAAAAAATGGTCCAAAAATTATGTACTTTAAGACAAACAATAAAAACGAACACTTGCAATCATGGAAATTCAAACTCTAATTCTCTTATTAGCCAAATATGAAACAAACCACTAGACTATTGCAATTTTTATGTTCTAAATTGGCTTCTAAAATACTAATTCTATCGCCCGGACCCACGCACCAGCTTCTTTAGCTTGTATCTAAAGAACAAGTGTTCAGAAAAGTTGTCTGAAATTATTGAATGTTGTCCATTTATGGTAATAAATCAAACTTAACTCCTGATTATCGCCTTCAGACACGACCCGACGAAAACCAAATACAACCTTCAAAACATGTTAGAACCCCATGTTTCCGCTTGTAAGGAAGATTGAACTTGAGGAATCTTTGCAAAACCAAACCTTATATGCGATCCTAAGTGATCACGAATTATATATCCATCCAGTCCCCATAAAGAGTCTATCACCATGATAACAACTATCGAAATTACATTGTAACCAATCCTGAGGAGGTGGTTCCCAATGACTTGATCGTATCACAACTCTAGGCACGTCCTATGCTTCTGCTATTTCATAGACATATATCCATTTACGGACATCATCAAGACTTCTTTTCACTTCTTAATTTGGATGGACATTCCTTTTGTCAAACACAAATTTATTTCTTGATTTACAAATCATCCAAACCAACCATAAAGGAAGTAATTTGGATGAGTACGAATTGGGACATTCTTCTGAATATGAATTAACCTCTGCACATTATGTTCATAAGAGAAGAAAAAGGATACGTCGGAATATTGGAACACCGCCATATAGCCTATGCATGAAAACATCCGAAGAGAACATGATTAACAATTTCTTCTTCAAGACAACATCTTTGACATAATGGATTGATCTTAATTCTTGTTGTTGTATGAAATGCTTCAGAAACTACACATCATAAAAATTGTTGTATCTTTGGCAACACTTTTATGTTTCACATTTCTTTCTTCAATGCTACGGAACCATGAGGATACTCAACTTCAATATCCATATTAACATGAATTACCACCCAATACCTGAACCTGACTGAATACACTGCATCCTTATTATATGGCCAAATGTAAGAATCATGTTCATTCTACTTTGAAACTATATTCAGCTTTGCCAATAACACATCAGCATCACTTAGCGCTACACACAATTTATCCTCATCCCAAACTCTTTGATTTTGTTTCCATAAACATGTAACCATGGATCAGACCATACATTTGTTTGTTATCCATATCTTTGCTTGATACATGATTGCTTGGTTGAAAACCTTATGACTTGTTATATATCGGGTTTCTTCTTACTGACAATTGAATCAAATCTATATGAATAAGCATTATATATATGATAAAAGTTCTCTTTAGTGTTTTCTGTGTGTTTTCAACCTTCATTACAGAGAGGAGGCGAAATGAGTTTAAAATGGAGAAAACAAGCATTTCTAGAGAAAACAAACTTTGATCATCAAATGTTGCGGCCCAGATGGAGATGATCTCACCGATGGATCGAGCCTAGATTTTGACACAAGATAGTGACGGATCTAAGATTCAAAACGAATATTTATTCGTCCAAATCCAACGGTTAGATCTTGAGATAATCACGTAAGACCAAAATTTGTTCGACTATATCTTCAAGGAAAGTCGGTTCCGCGATATTCATTGGTGACCGATCGATCACCAACCCCCTAGAATCCGAGAAGAATTCAATCAACACAGTGACCGATCGAACACCAACTCTCTGGAAAAGAAGATTGCTCACCTCAACACGGTGACCGATCGATCACAGAAGGTGACCGATCGATCACCCCTCTCGAGAAAAAAGGAAATATTCTGTTTTCATCAAATATTCTCCAAATCTTCTAAGGATTTTCCCCAGCCGACCTTATACACTATAAAAGAATAAGAAAGGCCACCTTCATCAGAAGAATCGACACAACTTTTCACAGCCTCTCAAAGTCGGTTACAAAATCCACAAAGATTTATAAAGGCATAAACACGTTTACTTTTCTGAACACTTGTGTTATCCACTAGAGAAGCTTTTGTAAACCCTAATAAGTGGTAAAGATTAGGGTTTACAAAAGCTTCTCTAGTGGATAACACAAGTGTTCAAAAAAGTAAAAGTGTTTATGCCTTTAGAAATCTTTGTGGATTTTGTAACCGACTTTGAGAGGCTGTGAAAAGTTGTGTCGATTCTTCTGATGAAGGTGGCCTTTCTTATTCTTTTATAGTGTATAAGGTCTGCTGGAGAAAATCCTTAGAAGTTTGGAGAATATTTGATGAAAACAGAATATTTTCTTTTTTCTCGAGAGGGGTGATCGATCGGTCACCTTCTGTGATCGATCGGTCACCGTGTTGAGGTGAGCAATCTTCTTTTCCAGAGAGTTGGTGTTCGATCGGTCACTGTGTTGATTGAATTCTTCTCGGATTCTAGGGGGTTGGTGATCGATCGGTCACCAATGAATATCGCGGAACCGACTTTCCTTGAAGATATAGTCGAACAAATTTTGGTCTTGCGTGATTATCTCAAGATCTAACCGTTGGATTTGGACGAATAAATATTCGTTTTGAATCTTAGATCCGTCACTATCTTGTGTCAAAATCTAGGCTCGATCCATCGGTGAGATCATCTCCATCTGGGCCGCAACATTTGATGATCAAAGTTTGTTTTCTCTAGAAATGCTTGTTTTCTCCATTTTAAACTCATTTCGCCTCCTCTCTGTAATGAAGGTTGAAAACACACAGAAAACACTAAAGAGAACTTTTATCATATATATAATGCTTATTCATATAGATTTGATTCAATTGTCAGTAAGAAGAAACCCGATATATAACAAGTCATAAGGTTTTCAACCAAGCAATCATGTATCAAGCAAAGATATGGATAACAAACAAATGTATGGTCTGATCCATGGTTACATGTTTATGGAAACAAAATCAAAGAGTTTGGGATGAGGATAAATTGTGTGTAGCGCTAAGTGATGCTGATGTGTTATTGGCAAAGCTGAATATAGTTTCAAAGTAGAATGAACATGATTCTTACATTTGGCCATATAATAAGGATGCAGTGTATTCAGTCAGGTTCAGGTATTGGGTGGTAATTCATGTTAATATGGATATTGAAGTTGAGTATCCTCATGGTTCCGTAGCATTGAAGAAAGAAATGTGAAACATAAAAGTGTTGCCAAAGATACAACAATTTTTATGATGTGTAGTTTCTGAAGCATTTCATACAACAACAAGAATTAAGATCAATCCATTATGTCAAAGATGTTGTCTTGAAGAAGAAATTGTTAATCATGTTCTCTTTGGATGTTTTCATGCATACGCTATATGGCGGTGTTCCAATATTCCGACGTATCCTTTTTCTTCTCTTATGAACATAATGTGCAGAGGTTAATTCATATTCAGAAGAATGTCCCAATTCGTACTCATCCAAATTACTTCCTTTATGGTTGGTTTGGATGATTTGTAAATCAAGAAATAAATTTGTGTTTGACAAAAGGAATGTCCATCCAAATTAAGAAGTGAAAAGAAGTCTTGATGATGTCCGTAAATGGATATATGTCTATGAAATAGCAGAAGCATAGGACGTGCCTAGAGTTGTGATACGATCAAGTCATTGGGAACCACCTCCTCAGGATTGGTTACAATGTAATTTCCATAGTTGTTATCATGGTGATAGACTCTTTATGGGGACTGGATGGATATATAATTCGTGATCACTTAGGATCGCATATAAGGTTTGGTTTTGCAAAGATTCCTCAAGTTCAATCTTCCTTACAAGCGGAAACATGGGGTTCTAACATGTTTTGAAGGTTGTATTTGGTTTTCGTCGGGTCGTGTCTGAAGGCGATAATCAGGAGTTAAGTTTGATTTATTACCACAAATGGAGATAGTGAGGATCTCGGTAATATCGTCTTTGAGTGATATTCAATTTTGGACATCAAAACTCCCACTTTGATTGTTGAGTGATGTTAACTAAGAAAAGAATTACGTAACAGATACACTAGTTAAAAAGGTGTATTGTGACACCCGTGAACCAATTTTGAGAAATTGGAAGGTGTGTCGATCGACACTAGTGTGGTGTGTCGATTGACAGGCTGGTTTTTGGCTTAAGGCCGGTTTGTTTCGAGTGGTTGTCAATCGACACAAGTGGTGTGTGTCGATCGACATGATTGAAAGTGGTTGTCGATCGACACAAGTGGTGTGTGTCGATCGACAGGGCCTTAATTGGTCGGTTTTCTAGTTCGATTTTTAATCGTTCGGTTGGACCGGGTCGGTGTGGGGAACCCTAGGGTTGCGTTTATATGTTGTTTGGCCGTGTTTTCTGAAGGAAAACTGAGGCAAACATCAGAGATAAAACATCCCCAGAGATTTGTGTTAGGTTTGAGTGTTCGATTCGTGAAAAGAATCGTTCTTGTGGTGATTTGGTGTAAAAAAGAGTGGGATTTCGTGGATTCTAGTGGTGATCAAGGTTGATCTCGTGCCTAGTCTCAATTCCATCATTTTTCTCTTTCGAAACCTAAGGTGAGTGCGTGACCATGGCTTATGGGTCGATGAATCGTTAGGGTTGCTTGGTGATAGGTTTGTATGCATTGATTGATCTTGTGGTGATCGAATTGTGGTTGTGTATCCTTGTTGTTGTGTTGTGGTTGTTGTTTGTGCAGGTTCTTCGTACTGAAGCAGAGGAGGAATCGATCCGAGAGGATTATAATCGGTTCCCACGATTCTGCGAGGGGTCTATCGAACGATACACACGAGGTGTGTCAAACGACAGACCAATACGAGGTCTGTTGAATGACACACATGAGGTGTGTCGAGCGACAGCCAGTTTAGAGAGTGTCGATCGACACCTAGTGGTAGTGTCGATCGATACATGGTTCATTTGGCAGTCCATTATTTGGACGGTGATGCACATCTCTGGTAGAGGGGTGTTGCAGCGAGACGGGCTTGGATAGTGATGTCTTGGGCAGACTTTGTGGCAGAGTTTAACGCCAAGTTATTTTCTCAGGAGGCGTTGGATCGTTTGGAGGCGAGGTTTTAGAATCTGGCTCAGGGAGCGATGTCAGTTCGTGAGTATGACGTGGAGTTTAACCGACTCTTGGGTTATGCTGGTAGGAGCTTGGAGGATGAGCAGGCTCAGATTAGGAGGTTCTTGCGGGGACTTCGGATAGACTTGAGGACTCGGTGCAGAGGCATCAGATTTGTTTCTAGGGCAGGGTTGGTAGAGACTGCTGCACAGATCGAGGAGGACCTGAGGGAGCAGGCTGCGGTAGTTATCCCAGTTGTTCAGCCTAGGAGGCCTCAGCAGCAGGTGCAACATGTGGGTCCTAGCAAAGGCGGCAAGCCTGCGCAGGGACAGAAGAGGAAGTAGGAAGACACTTTGAGATCAGACCAGAGTGGCCGAGGGTGCTATGGTTGTGGGAGTTTGGACCACAATAGGGCGAGTTGCCCAAAGCAAAGTGAGACTCGAGCGGCTCGGGTGTGTTATCAGTGCGGTGAGTCGGGACACATCAGGCCGAATTATCCTAAGTTGCAGCCGTTGGCCGTGGCAGTGGTCCAGCCAGTAGCTCAGTATAGGGCGGTGCAACCTATGGATCAGATTCCGCGATGCAGCGTCCGCCGACTATTACTGCGCCTGGTCAGCCGTGCTCATGGCCGATCACAAGTAAACTTTCCAATTCAGACTTGGTAAATTATGTGGTGTTAAATTTTTAATCTGGTTGTTTTGGATTTTTTTATTCTGTGATGGAAAAGTTAGGTTTCTTAGCATATGAGATTTGTGTAGGAACCTTGTTTGTGGGCGATTGTGAGTCCCACGTGCTGTTTGATTATGGAGTATCGAATTGCTTCATTACTCTGGAGCATGCTGAGGGGAGCGGTATCCGGAGTGACGCTGGTGAGCGGACTGGACCGGTTATGGTTGTTGGAGGGGAGTTTCTAGCTACTCATGGCCGAGCGAGAGATGTGGATATTCTGGTGGCTGGCGAGTTGATGTCAGCGGACTTGGTGATCAGTCCAGTGGAGCTGTATGATGTTATCTTGGGTATGCATTGGTTGAATCGATACAAAGTTCATATGGATTGTCACCGGGGTCGAGTGGTGTTCAAGCGTGATGGTGGTAGGTTGGTTTATCAGGGAGTGCGACCGACTTCAGGTAGTCTCGTGATCTCACTTTTCCAGGCTGAGGCGATGATTGAGAGGGGTTGCGAGGCTTACTTGGCCACGATTGTGATGCCGGAGGCTGTTAGTGGGGTTGCTGTGAGGAATATTCGGGTTGTTCGGGACTTTGAGGATGTTTTTCAGTCGTTGTAGGGATTACCACCTTTGGTCTGATCCTTTCACGATTGAGTTAGAGCCTGGGACGACGCCGTTATCTAAGGCACATTATCGAATGGCTCCAGCAGAGTTGGCAGAACTAAAGAAGTAGTTGGAGGATTTGTTGGATAAGGGTTTTATTCGACCGAGTACTTCACCGTGGGGAGCATCGGTGTTGTTTGTGAAGAAGAAGGATGGTAGTTTCCGGTTGTGCATCGATTATCGAAGGCTTAACCGAGTCACTGTGAAGAACAAGTATCCTCTTCCGAGAATCGATGAGTTGTTGGATCAGTTGAGAGGGGCTACTTGGTTCTCTAAGATTGACTTAGCATCCGGTTACCACCAGATCTCTATTGATGAGGCAGATGTCAGGAAGACGGCTTTCAAGACTCGGTATGGGCATTTTGAGTTAGTGGTGATGCCTTTCGGGTTGACGAATGCACCAACTGCGTTTATGAGGTTGATGAGCGAAGCCTTTTAGGAGTATCTGGATGAGTTCGTGATTAACTTCATTGATGGCATCTTGGTGTATTCGAAGAGTCTTGGGGAGCATGAGAGCCAGGAGAGGGCAGTTTTGGGGAAGTTGTGGGAACATAAGCTATTTTCTAGGTTGAGCAAGTGCAGTTTCTGGAAACGGGAAATGGGTTTTCAGGGTCTTACTATTCCTACAGATGGAGTTTATGTGGATCCAGCTAAGATTCAATGTACCTGAGTTTGGGCCTAGACCGAGAATGTTGCTAAGATTAGGAGTTTTCTTGGGTAGGCATGTTATTGCAGGAGATTCGTCAAAGGTGTTGCGAGTACGGCTCAGTCTATGACTGAGCGGGTAGGAGAAGGAGGATGCTCTTAGGCGGAGGCGGTATGCTTCGGCTCCGGAGTAGGATGTGAGGTATTGTTGAGTGAGATTGGTACTTGAGGTTGTGCGTTATCTCACGAGAGCCGTTGGGGCTGAAGGCAGATAATTAGGCTAACTTTCTGAGCAGGTTTCGAGTAGCTCATGAGAAGGATCAAGGTTGGTTTGATTCTTCTAAGGTTGGAGGTTCTGGTTATTAGGTCTCGGCGATTGGAACTATCTTAGGGCATGGGTGAGTCTGTGTGCCTAAGGATGAGGTTTGAGGCAGGAGATTTCTGAGAGAGGCTCATGTGAGCATGTTTCTCTATTCACCTGGAAGTGACTAAGAGGCATAGTGATCGGAAACGGTACTATCATTGAGTCGGGATGAAGAAGGATGTGACTAACTAAGTTGCAGTTTGCGATAAGTTGCTAGTTGGTGGGGGCTGAGCGTCAGTTCGAGTGGTTTGTTATGCTGTTAACCATTCCAGAGGGAAAGTGGGGCATGTTTTCCTTGGATGTTGCGGCAGGATTGCCGGTATCTTGGACTCATGTTGTTATTTGAGTGATTGTGGACCGTCTGTCTATATTAACACATTTTCTGACCATTAAGAAAACCGAGGGAGCAGCGGTTCTGGTTATAAAATATGTGAGTGAGATAGTGAGGTTGCTTGGAGTGCAATCATGTTTTTGTGTCAGACAAAGATCTGAGGTGCACTTCTGAGTTTGTGAGGGCTTTCAGGCCAGTAGTGGTATGGCTCCTTTTGAGGTTTTATATGGGAGGCCAGGTCGCACATCTTATGCTTTATCCAAGTGGGGGAGAGGAGCATATATGGTGCAGATTTTGTTCAGAAGACGACGGAGAAGATCCGTGTTATGCCGACAATAAGAGAAAGGAGCTAGAGTTTGCAGTCAGAGATAGAGTGTATCTCAAGATGGCTATGATGCGAGGTCTGAACAGGTCCATATCATGAGAAGTTCCATGATGTGTTTCATGTGTCGAAGCTCAGGATATGTTTGCATACATCTGAGGAAGTAGTAGTGACGATTCCCGCAAATATTCAGCCTAATCCGACTGTTGAGTTAAGGCCGGTGAGGATCCTTGAGTGAGTGTCAAAGTTCTGCGCCGAAAGAGGGTGTCGTGGTTGAGAGTCTTGTGGGGGCTATGACGGTGTCTAAGAGGAGACTTGGGAACCAGTGGTGAAGATGAGACAAGGTTCGAATGTGGTTTGAGAAGCAAGCCAGGAAGTGAACTGGGTCTCATGGGTTCCAATGTCTGGTTTGGTTGTGATCACCAGGTGTGGTGATGTGGTTGGAATTATGTATTTTTGTTTGAGTGAAACGATTATGACATTCTTCCATATTATAAGATGCGTTTTTCTTATGACGTGGTGGTTGTGGTGGCTGTGGTAGCCATGAGTTCGGATGTTTTGCTTTGGTAGCCTTGAGTAGGTGGTTGGAGGATCTCGAAATATAAGTTTTATAGTGGTTAGAACTTGTCCATTTCGGAGAAATTCTAGTAGGGGCACCCTGTGTGATGGGTTGCCCAGATGACATAGGTATTGGTCATGAGTGTACGGTTAGAGAACCTTGAAATGGAATTTTTATAGTGAGTAGAATTTGCCAGTTTCGGTGGAACTTTAACGGGTTATGTGTGTTTATGTGTTTAGAGAATCTCGGAATAGAAGTTTTACAGTGGTAGAACTGTCTAGTTTCGGAGAGACTCTGCAGGGATATCCGGTGTGATGGATGGTCCAAATGATATGTGATGATCATGGTTGTGATGGTATTCCGGGTTGGGAATATCATGTTGAGACCTTAAGAGGTAGTTGCGGTCAGAGGTGCATTATAGACGTCTAGAATTGATTTCGTTCGGGGATGTGTTCCTCGCATAGCTCAAAGAGAGGCTGTGGTTCTTTCTTGGAGATTTTGATTTCTGGCAGATCTTTGGGAGCTGTGTCTCCCCAAGGGATCGTGGATTCCTTGCATACCGATCGTTCGCCAAGACTACGCGGACTGGGAACGTGAGGGTATGGAGATAGTTTTTTTGAGATTGTGATCTCTGGCAGATCTTTGAGAGTTGTGTCTCTCCAGGGGATGTGTGGGTTCCTGCATACCGAGACTTGACAGACTGTGTGTCCTGAAGGTTTGAAGGGTATGGAGATAGTTGGTATCAAACGCCGTCAGGACTGCGCAGACTAAGGATGGTTGATACGAGGCACCGAGAGCTTGAGGGGTGACGATCCCGAGAGCTAGAGGGTGTGGTTATGAGTTATGAGCGATCAATGTCTGAGACGGGTTTATATGCATAGGACTGGATGTGAGCCTCGAGAGGGTCTGGTAGATTTAGTCTCCGGTGTTACTGGCAGGTTGGCCAGGTGGTTAGCCAGGATGGCTGTGCTTTGCGGATTCGAGGACGAATCCAGTTTTAGTGGGGGAGAGTTGTAACGCCCGTGAACCAAAATTTGAGGATAAAACTCGAGGTGGACTGAATGATAATTTCATTTAAAATGATTAAACGGGCGTAAAGACCATTAAGCTCATCAGACCCTCTCGAGGCCAATTTTGAGACTTAGAGGCCAATTTTGTTGTTGCGGCGATGCCCTGGCCGTTTTGATAGGCTGTTTCCCGCTGTCGTAATGAACTGTGTGACGATATACATATCTATGGAAAGCTCCGAGTCTCAGCTTTCTAAAACGTCTGAGATCATTCATATCGGAGGTCTGTGCCGAAAGTTATAGCATATTCTTTCCGGCTGTGCATAAACAATCGCAAATCCGATACGTTTCGGTAGAGAATGAAAATGAAAGATTGGAACTGCTCATATCGATATGAAACTTGCTAAGAACTATCTAGACTCTATTATCTAGCTTTGGGTGAAATCGGATTGTCATTTGAATTAGTATTCTGAGAGTTATTGTTGTTTTCCTGAGAGAGGTTTGTGCAGAATTGGATCTACGATCAGTTGACTTCGTAGGTGTTTTCCCGTCGAACCAGAAGGAGTTAGGATACGATCTGCATATTGTTGGAAATGTCTCGGTCTCACGATTCTAGATCAGGTTTCCGATCATTATTCTGAGCTAATCTCCGTTCTCAGTGTGCTTTCTAAGTCGGCGTGTCGTTTCTATTTTTAGAAAACCCTAATCCGGTTTAGAAGGAACTCCAATTGGTTTGGTTTGGTTTAGTTAACCAGTTTGGTTGGTTTAGTTTAGTTAACCAGTTTGGTTTAGTTTAGTTAACTGGATTGGTTTGGTTAGGTTTGGTTTAGTTAACCAGATTGGTTTGGTTGGTTGGTTTAACCGAGTGTTTCGGTTTGGGTTAACCGACGTGTTTGGTTTGCAGTGTTCATCAGGCAAAGGTCCAAGGGCTGAGGTCTAAGGCAACTGATAGGCTAAGGTGAGTGCGTAACCATGGTCCCAAGTGGATGGAACATTAGGATTCATGGTGTTAGGTTGATTTATGGTTGGATTCTTAATTGATTGAGATGTTTGTGTGGTGCAACGTTTTTGTGTGTTAGTTGACATTTTATTGCAGGTGATCGTGTTTCCGCATACTTGGAATAAGGCCAGAGAGGAGATGGCTCGATCTTAGCGTCACTGCGAGCTGGTGTCAATCGACACTCATGTGGTTTTGTTTTGCTTGTCGTTTGTTGTGTTGTGTGTTTGCCTCGTGTTTCATTTATCTTGGTTATTGGTTGAGTAGATGGGATAACCGCCTCACTGCGTATTTGTGATAATACTCACGCATCTCTTTTTGCCATGTGATGCATGTAAAGTGTGACTGTGGAATCATGGCTAGGAGGAGGAGGATGATCTGGGGTCTCGGTTGCTTGCTTTATGTTTTGTTATTGCGTTAGAACTGCCATAGGTTGTTGGTTTAGTTTCGGAACGTTTTGGAATTGGTTGTTATGTTTCTTTTGGTTATTGGAATTGGATTTGGTTGAGTAGTTATTATCCGCTGGTTGTCTGTGTAGTTTGCTTGGTCGTTGAGGATATCATTTATGGGAATGCTAGTCCGAGACTAAGGTGTAATTGTTTTTAAAAAAAAAAATGGGTCGGGTCGTTTCATGTAGGATATCAATTGCCATGTCACTTTTTGTTCTACCCATATCACAATTGTTCTACACTAAATGGTATAACCTCTATAAATTAATACTCGATAAAATAATATCTCGCTAAATTAATACAATTTTCAAGTCCCAAATTAAGTTTTCGAGCCAGTTAATCTATCGATAAATTAATATTTCGTTAAATTAATAAAATATCGTGGTCCCAACGTTATTAATTTATAGTGGTTTTATTGTATTTCTTTCCATAAATTAATTAACAATATTTTTAGCCAATAAGATTTTTCGTTATCCATTTTAAATTTATATACAAATTGTTGTTTCTCATTTGAAAATAGTTTATAAATTGACAATTATCACAATAAAATTTTAGAACACTTTTTTATATAAAATTATTGAAATTAATAATAAAGACTTACCACATTAGATATTTTAACAACTAAACAATATTTAGATAATAATTTAAAAATTAAATTTATTTGAGAAAAAGGTATTTGATCAAAATTTAAATAGGAATCAAAACCTATTATTGTTTCACTATATACTTTATTCTAGATATTATTCAAACAAAAAATTTGTAATAAAATCATAAAGACCAAAAATGAACCCAAAAAAAATTATGACGTTATTAACAATTGTTAACTCTTACAAAATCTTAATCCGCGTATAACGCGGGAAGTCATCTTATATATATACACGCACGTTATATTTAAATGAAATTAGATGTAATCATTCATTTTATAAAAACATCGATCTACTCTTTCTCTAATCAAACTCGTCTATAAAAGGGTGAGTTTTGTTCTAAGTTCTACGTACCAATCTTCTCCAAAACTTTTTTGTCTTGTCCGATTGAAAGAAGAAACAAAAAAAAAAGTATAACGATGGAGCCTCACCGCACAACCCTCCACACGTGCCATCCGTGCCGGCGCACCACTCTATACAGAATCTACGCCGTATTTCACACGTGTGGCATCGTAGCAATCATGTATCACCATGCACACTCGCTTATCACAAAAAGAAGTTCTACTCTAATAACATCTCTTCTTCTCCTCTCCGATGTTGTTCTCGCTTTCATGTGGGCCACAACAACTTGCCTCCGGTTAAACCCGGTTCACCGGTCTGAGTACCCTGAGAGATATGCAGCTAAACCGGAAGACGTCCCGAAGCTCGACGTATTTATATGCACGGCTGATCCTTACAAGGAGCCTCCCATGAAGGTGGTCAACACCGCCTTGTCAGTAATGGCTTACGATTATCCGGCGGATAAGATCTCGGTCTACGTGTCGGACGATGGAGGATCGTCGATGACTTTGTTTGCTTTGATGGAGGCTGCTAAGTTCTCTAAGCATTGGTTGCCATATTGCAAGAAGAATAACGTTCAAGATCGATCTCCTGAAGTTTATTTCTCATCATATTCACATCCTAAAGACGACAAAGGTCTAAATCTAAAGGTATGTATTTTAAAATCATTCACTACTCACTATAGTTAGGTTTAGCACGTTTTCTAATTTTGGTTTCGACGATGGTCAACAAAATTCTGACAATCAATTATCAAAACTCGTCACGATAGTTCCAATGATTTTTTATTAACACTTAATTCATTATTTCCTTTGTTTCCCTAATTCAGTAATCTATTCATCGTTTGTACTTTGTAGTTCATTTTAAATCGCGTTTTACTTATGGAATAACATGTTTTCGAACAACAAACAAATCGGAAGGAAAAACAAAACTGAAATTAGAATTAATTGCGTAATATTGATAAGTAGTACAAACAAAAATAAAATGAATAGAAAGAGACAAAATATTGACAAAATAGAAAGAAAGACACTAAATAATACTAATAATAATGTTGTGTTGAAAGGGGTCGATTCTTGAGAAGCTTGTCGTATTTTTGTCTTAGTTTATGGTCCCAATTTTTTGGGTGACTGTGACTTTACCTTAACATTCATTTTAAATTTATTTTAAACGTCCATTATTTCTCCTAAACGGTAAGATCCATATTTAGTTATCTAAATGATTTCTCTTATACCAATAGGATTGCTAGTTATCTAAATGAGTAGTATTTTTTCTTTGTTTGATTCTTTTTAAACATCCATGATTTCGCATGATTTTACTTCGAATCTAGTATTTTATTATTCTCTCTGCACCACAATTAGTATTTCTTTATAGAATAGCTACATTTTTCTTTGATACTATTTATCATTTATTAATTACATGCATGTGGCCTAGTGGTAATTAGATCTAGAACAGTACGTGAAGCCAAGTTCTAGTCATGTATTCTAATGTTTCGAATGGAGATTGCAGTGCGAGGCAAGATATATATATATATAGTGTAGAACAAAGGGTTAATTAGCTCAATAGCAGCAAAATGTACATATATTTTTGCTAGTTACCCATATTAAAATATAGAATTTAACAACTATTTAGTGCAGGGCATGACGATACGAGATCGCTATTGAGAGCATAAATCTAATGTCTACACCATTAATATAAAAACCAGTAACGACGAAACATAATATTTTAAAATTGGAACTTCTAAAGAAAATTAAAGTGACTGTTTGACAAATGAAAAATGATGAAAACTTGTTCTACAAATTAATATATAAAGAGACTAGATATTTTTTTTTTGTTAAAGCAAGAGACTAGATATATATATGTATTTTTGTACGCACTGAATGTTATCAGTTCGATAAATTGATCTTGATGATGAAAGGACAAAGTGCATGAATTTCAGAGTACTCTAACTATTACTTCTTTGGCATTACAAGTAATAAGAAATATATTAGTCAAGTTTTAAAATATAAATATATATATATATTGCTCTTTACGTCGCTGTATTTAACAAATAACATAAGACAAAAATAATAAGTTATACACTATAAAAATTTATATATGTAATATTATCGTGGGGTGTAACAGATGATGTACGAAGACATGAAGAACAGAGTAGAACATGTGGTTGATAGTGGAAAAGTTAAACCCGAGTTTATCACATGCGATCAATTTCGTGGAGTATTCGATTTGTGGACCAACAAATTCACTCGTCATGACCATCCCACTATTATTCAGGTATTTAATAATTAATCAAACTCTTAAAAATTAATTTTTTTTCTTACTATTATACTAGAACTAGAATAGTTCCTGCGCGCGGAGTAACATATTGTAGAACATTTTATTTATAGTTCTAGTTACAAAAATAATTCTCACTATTGAATAAAAATTATTATGTAAAATTTGAGATTCGGTTGTAAATATTGGAATTTATAATTACTTTATACAGGAATATTGTCGTGATTCATACAAATTTAACTACGCCGTTAATTTAGTTTTAATGAATATTTTACATCTTTTGTTTTTGGTCGAAATTAATATTTTACATCTAACCTTCATTTGGGTGTGTTAAAAAAAAGAGGAAATTTGGAAAAATACTCTTTTTAAGTTTAAATTTTTGAAAAATACTCTTTTAAGATTTTGTTTCTGAAAACTATACTTTTGAAATATAAAGTAAACTGGATATATGTAGTCTTGCTCGATTTTAAAATAGTTCGATATTTAAAAAATGTCTAGGAATCTTTCTACTTTAATGTATAGAGAATATCACATAAAATATGTCTTTTCAGTATTTCTTAAAAATAATAGTTTGCCAATATATGTTATTCTTTGTACTAACAAAATCTGAATTTTAATTTATTTGACTGTAGGTGTTGCAAAATAGTGAGATAGATATGGACGATACCAAAAAAAATGTAATGCCAAACCTAATCTATCTTTCAAGAGAGAAGAGTAAAGATTCACAACAACATTTCAAAGCCGGTGCTCTTAATACCTTGGTATCAACTAAACCCTACCAATTTAACATTTTACCAAAAAAAAAAAAAAAAAAAACTAAACCCTACCTTAGTAGTTTTCAGTTTGGTTAACCAGCCCTATTTCGGTTTTAATTTTGGTTCAACTGCATGTCTTCTTTCCATTGTAGCTACGAGTATCTGCTGTGATGACGAATTCACCGGTCATTTTAACATTAGACTGTGACATGTACTCTAACGATCCTACAACACCACTTCGTGCCTTGTGTTATTTAACCGATCCTACAATCAAATACGATTTAGGATATGTGCAATTTCCACAAAAATTTCAAGGAATAAGCAAGAATGATATATATGCATGCGAGTACAAACGCCTTTTTGATATCAATATTATTGGGTTTGATGGGCTAATGGGTCCGGTGTATTTCGGAACTGGATGTTTCTTCAATCGGCGGGTTTTCTATGGATCTCCATCTAATTTGATTTTACCTGAAATAGATGAACTTCGGCCTAACCGGATTGCGGATAAATCCATCAATACGCAAGATATTTTAGAATTGGCACATGATGTAGCACGATCTAACTATGAGTGCAACACCAATTGGGGATCCAAGGTAAGTAAAACAAACCTTGATAAATATCTTTCTAGTCTTGATTTTCTAATATTGTTTTCTTATTAGTCATCAAAACAAAACAAGTTTTATTCTAAGATTCAATTTAGATTTTTTCTACGTAGTTTTGTTTATAAACATTCGCATCAAAAACATTAGCATAAAAACTCGATTGTCTTCGTCATATTAAATTTTGGCTTTTTCGTATGATTTAATTTGTACAGCTTGGATTCAGATATGGATCATTAGTAGAAGACTACTATACAGGATATAGACTCCATTGTGAAGGATGGAGATCAGTTTTTTGTAGTCCCCAGAAAGCTGCATTTTATGGAGATGCCCCTAAAAGCTTGATTGATGTAGTGAGCCAACACAAGAGATGGACCACTGGACTTCTTCAAATGGCATTTTCAAGATATAGCCCTATTACCTATGGAGTCAAATCAATGGGGCTGGTATTGGGGTTAGGCTATTGTCATAATCCATTTTGGTCGTTTTGGTTTATTCCTATTTTTATCTATGGATTTTTGCCCCAACTTGCCATCATTTATGGAGTTAGCGTCTTCCCCAAGATATATGATCTATGGTTTTGGTTTTACATCTTCTTGTTCTTTGGTGCATATACGCAAGATCTATTGGACTTTGTATTAGAAGGAGGAAGTTATCGGGGATGGTGGAATGATCAAAGAATGTGGTTGATTCGAGGATTTTCTTCATTCTTCTTTAGCTTCATAGAGTTCACACTCCAAACCCTGAACCTCTCTAGCAATGGATTCAACCTAACTAGTAAAATCAACGATGATGAAGAACAAAGCAAGAGGTATGAGCAAGAGCTCTTTGAATTTGGGCCCTCTTCACCTATGTTTTTACCCATGACTATGGTCGCGATCATGAATTTTCTTGCGCTTGTCTGGGGAATTTATGGTTTTTTCTTTTGGGGAGAAAGACTCATACTTGAATTGATGCTAGCCAGCTTTGCGGCGGTGAATTGCTTGCCGATCTATGATGCTATAGTGTTGAGAAAAGATCATGGAAAATTACCAAAAAAGGTTTGTTTCTTAGCTGGGATCCTGACATTGGTTCTTATTGTATCAGGTTACTTCTTCCTCAAGTAAGTAACTAAACCATTAGGGTTTTTTTGTACTTTGATTTACAATAATATTCCATTTGGATTGTGATAAACTAGAAGCATGAGAGAATAATAAGATGAATTTGTGTTGGTACAATGTCAATGTGATGATATCTTATCTGTCACGTTTTTATTAAACATTTTTCTGGATAAAGGTAAATATTTCATTCATAATGAAAACGCTTTGGTTAGAATCGAAAAACGATAAACCCAATAATACGTTCAAGCCAAAAAAGATAAAAACAAGAACCATCAATACAAGACGGTCTTCAGTACGTTAACTCGACATACACACGCGTCTACAGAGTTCATACAAAGTGATGACGATCATGTCTGTTTGACGCAAAACCAATGCTTCAGAGGATGAGCAAAAACATGTATCATATGCTGAAAGAACCATCACAAGTATACAAGAGTCCGTTTCCAAGACGCCCATGCTTGAGTCGTCAACGGCTAACGACCATAAGGCGCTCGATCAGATGCATTTAATATCGAAGAAACACATTTAATACATGGAGTATATGACTAACTTAATTGATCTTTCAGTAAGGCATGCAATAGTAATTATTCAATTCTTTCGAAGCTGTTTTAAGCTAAATTTAGTATACTGTATATTGAGAAATGGATGAAAATAGTAAGGGATAATAAAAGCATCGTCATGAATCATGATTGACTATAATAGTTTTTGTTATTAAAGAAATTGTCATAGGAAATTTGAGAGTTTTGATTAAAAATTAATTTTAGGTAATAATGAAATTATTCTATTAATTACTTTTTGACAAATAAATTTATATTAAATATGCTTGTATATTTAAATTTGCCATTGTTTTATATAGAAATGTGTTTCACAAATGGATTTTTGACTGAACCAAATCAAAATTTATCAATCCAATCTCGAACCAAATTATATACTATTGAATAAATATATTAATTTCTATAGTAACAACTCGAAACCAATTGATTTTATAAAATCGTATTTATTTTAAAACAGAAAATAAACGTATTTATTTTAAATGTATCTAATTATATATGTAAAAATATATATTTTTCATATTTAATGGTAATATTTTATTTTTTTAAATGATTAATTTTGGTAAGCTTAGGAATATTCAAATGTGTTTATCAACTACAGTCAGAGTAATCAAAATAAGCAATATTTGGAAATAAATGTGTTTGCATGAATATGAAAGAATTAAATAAATTAAAAAGAAAAAGTTAAGAATTGACATATAAACAAAATAGTGTATAATATATAGCGGATAGTTTATATTATAACTAGATTAAAGACCCGCATCTATGCGGGTTTGTAAAATAATATTTTGTAACTTTTGAAAATAAAAGCAATCGAATATAAAATAGAAAAAATGTTAATCACACGTAATATTTTTTTTTTTCAATCACACGTAATAATAATAAAATAATTTGAGAACGCTCATAAAATAAACTATACTTATTCATCACCTGGTTTCTTGCTTTTAGAATTTTGACAACATGAGAAACATTGAAAATAATTTTTCTCATACATTCATTTTGCAAACTTTAGGATATCTACGTTATGGTAAACCTTTCAAAAAAAAAAACACAGTATAATATAAATTTTTAATTTCATTTAAAATAAAATGATATTAGATTTTTTAAAAATGGATGACCCTTTTTTTTTTTAAATATGGCTAAAGCTAATTGGAAACAAAAAATTCGTAAGAAATTACTGAAATTTAAAATTATTTGGCAAGAAAATCCAGAAAGCAACAAATTGATCAAATGAAAGGGAAATCTGATAATTCTTGAAAATTAAAAATTGTTCAGATAAGATTTTGTTACGTAAACGTAAATCTATTTATTCTCAAAAGATATTTACACGTGTATTTAATATTCTAACGGAAAAATGTATTTTTTTTTCATTCTTATCTATTCTATTCAAAAGAAAAATATATGTAAATTGAAATCTATTCCCACTTTCTGATAAGACATACTAAAATCTAGCGATAACATGTTTTTTTATTTAGCTGGGCTAATGTTGGATAATGAATGTTTTTCTTGGGTTGAGAAATTATTATTTTTGTGATGATATCTATATTATAAACAATAAAACATATCAAAAAAGTCTCACAACCTAGAATAAATCGTTGTGATCTATCTCACATATCGAATAATAGAGTAGCTATGTTTTTCTATTGAAAACTCTGAAATAAAATTTATGGAGAGATTATTGAAAGTTTAAAATGGCTTGGTAAGAAGACTAAGAGAGCACCAAAACATATTTATATAAAAAAAATCTTTAAAGATTTTAGTATGTAAACCTAAGTCTATTTGAATAAAAGACAAATTAATATGTCTACTAATTAATATTCTAATATTTAAAAGAATAAACCATGTTTATTAACTAATTATTTTAATAAATTATTAATAAAAATTTAATTGGAAAATATATGCTAATTTTATTATGTACTTGCTATATACAAATATATACGATTTATTTAATAAGATAAGAATTTGTATAACACATGTCAAATTTTAACTAAAACATAAAAATTATATGTATCAAAACCTGATCTTTTAATTGCCATGTGTCATAGTTAAATATGAAATTTGTCGCATCAAATTTTATATAATAAGATTTTTAAAATATTTTTAGTAAAATAAGAATATTCAAATATTTTGGCAATCAAAGTTAGGATAATCAAAATAAATAATATTTGAAAGTAAATGTGTTCGGTAATAAACATATAAAAATTAAAAAGCCAAAAAGAAAAAATTAACAAAAAATGTAGAAGGGACACACAAACAAAATGGTCTTTGATGTGTAGTTAAATAAGTTGACTCATCAATTTTGATACATACAATTTTTTAATATTTAAAAGTGTATGACAAAACATATAATTTGATGATATCTATAAATGTACAAAAATTATATGTAGTCTGCGTAATTATAATAAAGTTGAATACGTTGATCAAACATATGTTAGTGTTTGTAATTTTAATACTCCCTCCGTTTTATAGTATAAGTTGTTTTTGCTAAAAACACAAAATTTAAGAAAAAACTTTTTATTTTTGTTAAATATGTAATAAAAATAACTTAACCAATTAAAAATAAGATTGCATAATACTATTGATCACACAATATCCAGTAAAGGTAAAAAGTGCATAGAAATCTGAAAATAACTTATATTATGAAACAAAACTAAATCTCTAAAACAACTTATATTATGAAACGGATGGAGTATCTTTTATTTGTAAAATTGATCACAATATATATAAATCTTATTGTTCAATATCTTTAAAGTTTTAAGTGTTAAAATTGATTTTTATTATTAATGTTAATTATAGAGAATACGATAAGTAAAGTAAACTAGGTAAGTTGCTCGCACCTTGTGCGGGTGTGAATAATAGTTTGAAAATGTTGTGTATAGTGAGATTAAAAGCATATATACACAAACTATTTCATGGTCGCTAATCTCTATCGTACGGTAGGAAAAAGACAGGGTACTAATCTCGCATCAACAAAATGAAAATAAAATAAAAGGTGTACTACTCTTACCAAAATGAATACAGGTTTTTGTGATGAGCCTATGTCAACCATCTAGGTAACTACATTTGATGAGAAATATCATGATAACCGGTATAATAATGTGAAAAACCTATAGATCTTTTCCTAATAAGACTACCAAACATTTAACCCGAAGTAGAAATTCGTAAATGGTTTAAAGGTTAGCCCTAAAACATTTAGATTTGAGCTAAATGCCAATAGTTTATTTTACTGGTTGTTATACAACAATGGAGACAAATCTAAATATTTCTACCATGCATTTACATGACATAATTTTATGAAATGTTTTTAAACTTAAACTATGACATGTTTTAAAATTCGTAATATTGAAAAATATCTTTTCAATATTTAGTGGATTGTAAAAATAATATAAAATTACATTACGAAAACTTATCAACACTTCATATTATATTTATCTGTTTATTTTTGTAAAAAGATATGGCATCTCATTACCAAAAAAACATAAATATTAATAATTTGAAAAATAATCCATATTATAAATTACAAAAAAATCTTAACAACACACAGTAATCATCATGTCTACTTACTATAATACTAGATGATTGACCCGCACCGTGTGCCGATATGAAAATTTATAAGAGAATATAATTAATATTAGTATTTTGATAATGTGATTTGTTATTTATAAAAAATGCATAATTTTGAATCTTATATACATGTAGGAAATTAATATACCTAAGATAATATTTTGAGTGTCCCCGTAAAATTACGAATTTTTTCGTTTTGTAATTTTTATATTTTTCCTGAAACAAAATGACAACTGTGAATAACATATAAATTTTGGTAATTAACGAAAGAATGTTTTAACATATTAAAAAATTAGATATTGCTAGCATGAATTTTTTTAACTCTAATAGTTATCTACCATTTGTAAAGATTTGTTAACATATGTATTTTTTCTTCACCATCAAATAAGTAGATATTTGAAGTCTTTAAAACATATTTGAGTGACTTCAAATGAATATAGTTCATAAAGACTATCATATTCTTAACAGGAAGAAGGCGAAGAAAAAGATCATTAGAGAGCACAAGTTCTATATTTTGGAATCTAAGAGATTCTTAGAACTCTATTAGTTTGTCATAAATATTTAATATATATAGTTTTTTTTTTTAAGATTTAATATATATATATAGTTGTTAAGTTATGCTACATGAATTCTTCACAACTTTTGTCACATCAAAGGTGCAAGAATTTGCATGGTTGTAGCTCAAAGTGATCACTTATTGTTATATAACTCTTGTCACAATAATCAAGATCCAAATCCAATATCCGATACGATTCGACCATTAATATGTGCCAAGATCTGTCGGAGGTGAAATACATAAAACGATCGAAAGAAACAACTGATCATGACAGAAGAAGAAGAAACGCTATGGATTACATCTCTCATTCCTATAGTCTAACAATTTCCACAGCCAAATTACAAACCAAATTAATCTGCAAGATAAAGAAATTGATTAATAACAAGATAAAGATAAAGAAGAAAGTAAGAAACAAAACAATAGAGCCAAGCTACGAAAGGTGAATATGATTGGAGGCTTGGAACATTGAAGATGAATGATAGAGATAGTATTATAGGTGAACCTCATTTTGTAAAATTCTAACAACTCATCTATGGAAATGCGTGATATAATGAAAAAATCAGTCAAAGATTTTAAGTTAAACTTGAAAAATCATGATAAAATCTTAACAAATTTTTTAAACTTTTTCTAGGTGTGTTGCAAAAGCAAGCTAGCAAGTAATTTCAAAAATGCTCAACAAATATTTTTTTTTTGGAATATCCTAGGTTCCTCAACAGATTAGGATTTAATTACTTGATGTCATTAATTAATTTTAGAAAAATATTTAGTTATAAAAATACGTTTATAGAATAATATTCAAAATTTTATTCATTATTCTATAATGACTTCCTTTTTGATTATCCAGTGAATGAAGAGCATTAAGGTATGTCACATTTTTAACCATCTATGTCATCATTTTTTTTGCTTAATCATCACTTTTTACTTCAGTTTTAATAGGAAAGAGATAATATTTTCTAAACGTTAACAAAAATTTATGTATCAAGCTGAACAATATATAAAAAATTCAACAACCTAAAGGGATTTTAAATTGGCACATTTTTATTTTTATCAACTAATTCTGATCAAAGGCACATTATCTTTCCATTGTATAAGATTGAATGGTTCGGTTAATCAAACAAAAATTGCGTTCTTCCATCTTATATAATTATTTTTCGATCAATTTTAGTTTTTTTTTTTTTTTTTAACATCAGCATTTCCATTAACTTAATGAATATGTACAAGAGTATGAGTATATTCCTCATGGAGGATCTGAATTAGACAATGAGGTACATAAAATAAAACTATGAAAGGTTGATTCGGATGATGTAATTCATGAGCCAATCGGTCCGCAGCCTTGTTATTTTGTCGAGAAACCCAACGATGTTCCATAACGTGAAACTTTGTTGTCCACCACTTAATATCGCGCAGCCAATTGTGAAATTTGAAATGGCGTTTTGTATTATCATATAGCTGGGATACCATTTTGTTATCTCCTTCGAAAATAACATTAGAATACCCACGACTCCAAACATGTAGTTGGGCAAGGAGTAAGGCTTGAAGTTCAGCCTCCAACACCGATGAAACCTGATGACCTACACCCTTACCTGCTTCAAGGAAAAAACCATTAGAGTCCCGAATGATCCATGCAGCTTGGGACGGAGCATTTGGATAGTATCGGCAATCATAATTGCACTTGACGAAGCCAGGTGATGGTTCACTCCATTGCGAGACCATTGATTTTTGTTGAATGTTAGTATAGGCCAAAACATATTGTTGTCCATGTTGGGAGTTTATCCGTTCCACTGTACAGTTTTAGTTATTTTTAACTTTTAACTAATGCATTTCTGTTTTATTTACAGATTTTTTATTGGAATTTGGAATGTGCTGCAAATGGTATACGTTTCAATTGTCTCATGGACATTTTACACCTACTGTTTCATCTCTTTGTCTTTAATAATTTATTTTGTGAGATTTTAGTTTGTACAAAACTATGAACATGATCGAAAATGTGCGGGGTGCGGACAAACCTGGAAACCAATGTGATTCACGGTTCCTTGTCCTCAAGCTGTGCTTTTTGTGCTGCTTTTTCAGTTTCGTCTACAACAAACATCTTAAGCGATTCAACGTCTTTTTCTCTTGATATTTTGAAACTTCTTCTTGTAAAATAGCTTAAATATGGAATATGATTGAATCTCAACTTTAGTGCAACCAGCAATGCTTGTACCACAATCTAATTCACCAATTGCAATTTCATCGTCTCCCTCCATTGCTTTTCCCAATTCTTCCCACAAATTCCTCAATTTCTTGCAGTGCTTATACCAAGGAACACAAAAATTTACAAACCACACAATATCGGTCTCCTTAACCTTATCAACAACGAGTTTAAGAATCACATCTCATATCATTGTAAACGTTCCCTGATTCAACACTAACTTTTCAACAATCCAAAAATCAATAGATGTGGTAGTTGTCTTGCAATTAAAAAAACACACAAATGGTCTAAATTAGACTAAAAAACATATATTTCCATTGCTATAACACTAACCTAGTAACCTATCACGTTAGGATGATACTTTGTTTACTTGCTACCACCAACTTCCTTCACAGCACATATATATATGCATCTCCCCTATTAAAGACATGACATACACATACACTACAAAAATCTTTACCCTCCTCTTATCAAAAATCTCACCCTCGTTCTTATCAAAAATCTCACGGCAAACAATTAGACATCAATAAAAATCAGAGAAAGAAAGAGATTAAGAATCACACCTTTTTCAAATCATGAAAGTTATAGGATATTTTTACATCTTTCTAGACTATAAGATGCAACTTGCAAAGTGAAAAAAAAAAATTGAGTAAATCTCAAGAATAATGTTGTCAGAGTTATGAGTTGAATATATAGAAGAGGTTAGGGTTTTAAGAGTGAAACGATCCGACCCGTTTTTTTTTTTAAAACATACAAACCTTGGTCTCGGACTAGCATTCCCATAAATGTTATCCTCAACAACCAGGCAAAACATCACAGATTACACTACAGCAGATAACCAAACAAACCAACAATTCAATTCCATTAAATAACTAACCAATCAGTTACACAATATCCATCCAATAAAAACCAGCAACCTAAAAGCGGTTCTAAAACAGTAATGGAACAACTCAAGGCACGAAACTCGAGACCCTAGATCATCTCCCTCTTCGTAGCCGTGATTCCACGATTACAATTTGCCTTTACCTGCATCACATGGGAAAAAGAGATGCGTGAGTATTATCATAAATACTCAGTGAGACGGTCATCCCATCTACGACTGCGCACTCAGGCACGATGGACTGCTCAGGCAAACATACATCAAAACAGCACACAAACACAACAGAAGGCTCAACCACAGCCAACCAGACAGGCTGTCGATCGACACTACCACTAGGTGTCGATCGACACCTTCTGTACATGCCTGTCGATCGACACACCCTCTAGGTGTCGATCGACACCAACTGTACAAGCCTGTCGATCGACACAACCTCTAGGTGTCGATCGACAGCTTTCGTACATCCCTGTCGATCGACACAACCTCTAGGTGTCGATCGACAGCCTCCATGCTGGTCTGTCGATCGACACACCTTGTGTCTGTCGTTCGACAGGCCTGCGCAGAATCCTTGGAATTCGATCATAATCCTCTCAGATCGATTCCTCCTCTGAGTCAACACGAAACCTGCACGAAAACAACAATCCACACACAACAAACAACAATACACAACCACAAACAACACATCAAGATCAATCAATTCGTTCCAAACCTATCACCAAACAACCCTAACGAATCCACCGGCCCAGAAGCCATGGTCACGCACTCACCTTGAATTAATCGGATAGAAACTGATAGTATTGAGGCTAGACACGAAATCCACGACAATCACCACGAAATTCCAATCCAAATCGCTCAAGAATCGAACCCTAATCCACAAAAACTCACAGGAACAAGAGAACTCCTCACAAACTCTTTCTGTTGATTTTTGGGACTTTGGTTCACTCAAATGCGGCCAAAAACTATTTATGCTAACCCTACTTTCTCCCCAAACCGGCCCGGTCCATCTAAATGATTAAAAATCGAACCAGAAAACCGACCAAATAAGGACCTGTCGATCGACAGACACTACGTGTGTCGAACGACAGCCCTTAACCCGCATGTTGATCGACATACACCACGTGTGTCGATCGACAGCCCCTCCATTTTCCTAAAAAAATGGTTCGCGGGCGTCACAAAGAGAATTCTACATACATTTAGATATTTTAATTTTTAAAAATGACAATATTAACATACCTATTGTTAAGAGATTTCAAAATCTTATGTTGTTATGCATCTAATCTTCCTAAAATCTCGATCCGTATATAGATTATTTAGATACAAATTTTCTTAATCAAATTTATTTTATGAATAATTATTTTTTTTTTAATTGAATTTTCTTAGTTATCCAATGAATTAAGAGTATTAAGCCATGTCACAATTTTTGCCAAGACATGTTATCATTGTTTCAATCCATGTCATAGTTTTTAGCCAATGAAATTATAAAAATTAATGAGAACAACTAATGTGACTTTGCTTTTAATAGGAAGGGGGATTTTAGTTTTACATGAATTTTTCCGGCATTACAAATGAAAAACAATATATATTTTCAATTAATGAAATGTATACCTATTTTTAAGTGTGATTATATATGTATAGTAGACTACATTGTGATTTTAAAAACTATATGTTGAGATAAAATAATTCTTTTTGAGTTAGACGAATTACTCTTAGCCACTTTGCTTATTAGAATTCATAACATCTCCATTTGAGCTTATTAGCCAATGCCG
The DNA here is from genome assembly GCA_900128785.1 of Arabis alpina. Taxonomy (NCBI): domain Eukaryota; kingdom Viridiplantae; phylum Streptophyta; class Magnoliopsida; order Brassicales; family Brassicaceae; genus Arabis; species Arabis alpina. The sequence continues at coordinate 31,237,905 of LT669794.1, forward strand.
GTTTTCCAATGGGCTTAGGTTTGACTCTACAATGGCTCGAGTCCACAAAAAGAAGAAGTTCGGGCTCGACAACCCCTAGTAACGAGCATGTCATTCGAAGGAAATGATCTGGAAGAAGGTAAGAAACCCACAACGAAGTAGTGTTCCCCAAGAAAAGAATACATGATTCGAGCTCTCTTATTAGGAGTGTGAGAGTCGAATCCAAGTTCTTTTTGGAGGGATTTGAAAGGTTACAGAATAACCATTAAAACGCAATAACTAAAAGATCGTTATTTATTCTTGATACGAAAAGTTTAGAGTACAAGAGTTTATGGTGTAAAATTGCGAACCTTCCATCTGGAGGATGTATAAGCCTAAGTCGGGTAAGGGTAAGTCCAAAACAATTAGGAATTTTTTTATTTTTCAAAATTTATTTTATTCGCCCATATTTCTAAGTTGGCTAGTCTTTATGGGCTTTTGTCTTAGACTTGCTCTTATGGCCTGAGTCCCATTGTGTAAGGCCACATATCGATCCATAGTTGGCTACATGGATCATCGCACCAAGCCTAACGGTTGATCATGTGAAACCCGTTGGCTCGTCGTTGTGATGGCCCACCAGACCATCAAGTGAGGCCGAACCGGTTTACCGATTCGCGGGTTCATAATATGGCTTGCCGGTTTACCGGTTCACAGCACGGCTCTCCGGTTTTAAGGTTCGCACCACGGCTTGCTAGTTGGCTGTATGGATTGGTTGGCTGCATCCATACTTAGTCTTTTTCATACTGGTGATTATTACGAGTAAAATTAGTCCCCAAAAGTTAGCATTTCCAATTTGGCAGTGAGTCGTGATAATGTTGACATAAAAAAACAAGTTAAATCATAATCAACATGTTTGAAGTAGATTCATTGAATCAATGAAAATGTCGATCATTTAAATGAGATGTTGGGGAGTCGTTTATGTGGTGTTGGCGAGCCGTAGAAATTGTAATGCCTCGACCACCCTTTTGTGGGCCCCACACCCACTCTCGGCACGTAGGTCCAAACTTATCCGACGGTCGGTGCGTTAGTCTAAAAGGTTCAAAATGCATGTTTACTGACCATGTAATCACCACACGATCTTTTCCCTTATTTTGTCCTCACTCGTACGGTATTGGAAATGACTTCCCAATACGTCACCCATCCTTCAATTTCTCCAGCTCAAACTTATCCGACGATCGGTGCGTTGGTCCGAGAGGTTTGAAATGCATGTTTACTGACCATGCAATCGCCACACAATTTTTCCTCGTGTTTTGTCCTCACTCGTACGGTACTGGAAATGACTTTCGAGTAGGTCACCCATCCTTCAATTTCTCCAGCTCAAACACGCTTAACTCTAGAGTTCTCTCAAGACCAGTGACAAAAAAATAAGTGCACTTTGGTAACATAAGTAGCTAAATCAATTCTCTCAAGCCACTCCGCATGTACCACATATTTCCAGAAATTGGAGTGTTACACAAATCTCTTGAATATGATGCCAATATGTTCTGTTTCACCATGTGTGTGTTGATTTACTGGTGTGAAACTCGTAATTACAGCTGACCATTTTGCGACTTGAGGTAAACTACTTTAAAGGTAAGGTGAACTACTTAGGAGGCGAGGATACCGTACCATTGCATCATGTGTGCCGTCGGTTTAAGGTGTCATGTCGTTTGATGAGAGTGAACCGACCCGTGATGATCGAATACGATGTTGACCGACGGGGAACAAATGTGATGTCGATCCCCAAAGATTGAATGATATATGTCCATGGGATCGAATGTGGTGCCCTTGTTTGTGAAGGGTGTCGATTCGTTTTACAGCACTCTGGTGGGTTAGCACCATTGATGAAAAGAGACAACTCAAGTTATCCCCATACTCTAGTAAAATTTTCATCTTTCTAGAGAGTAAAATTGTCTTTGTCTTTGTCTTTCTCTTTCGTTGATTCCTGAGTTGATTCCCCAGGAGTCATGACGTGAACCTCAGTGCGTGATATTCTAGTAATTACACCATGTATTTAAGCTATTCTAGTAATCTTCCCAAATGTTTTCCAACTTAGCTAAACGTCACTTTAGAGCATGGCAACTTTACTCCAAAATCATACTACTTCTTCTTTTTTTGTCGCAATCATACTAATAGGGTTAATTAACCCAATAGCCATAAAAAACAAATTATAATGAAGCAAGTAATCAAAACTATCATATGTGGCACATTTACAACCATTTAATTTAGGGGTTTTGGTCACTTATTGTATTATAATTTTTTTTATGGCTATTGGGTAAATTAACGGGTTATTTACACTGAGGCACATTTTTTCCCAAAGTTCTTACACTTTGGAACATTTCTAATATTAGGCACACTTTTTCTTTCCTCTCTCTTCTAAATGTCCAAATTACCCTTGGAGACACGCACGTGGACAGTCAAAAATACTAATGCGCGTAAACATGAAATTGGTGGATGAAAACAATTGACATATGAGAAAAAATTATTCGTGAACATGTTATCGTGGACAAGATAATAGTTGTTGAGAGTATTGTAAATAACATATCCACCAATATAATAAGTTCAGGTACATAATTACTTATAACAACATGTATACAATAATCTATCCACAAATTGATCATCAAAATACTTAATCGAAATAATATCTCATATTGTAAACAACCACAAACGGATCATCAAAATTAGGTAACACAAATTTTAAAAATTTGCAAATTTTTTTATATAAAAAATCGGATTATCCATATAGAATACATTTAGCATTGTCCACCACACAATGTCCATGTGAACTAGGTTTTGAAATTGGGGTATAATGTAACACCCGCATCCCGGATTATGAATCCAGACCCAAGTGTTAGACAAAAAGTGGTATTTTCATTGCTCTAAAATTTCTCGATTACATTGTGTGGTAACTTACAACGTATGGGTACTAGATTCACTACGCTTGGGAGAGTCTTCCTCCATTGCATGTTGCTCCCTCCTGCCTTGCCGTCCTATGGTCCACCTGACCGGATGTCCTATCCTGTACACTGGTAAGGGGGAGGGGGGGTGAGTATTGAATACTCAGTAAGACGGTCTACTCCGTCTCACCACCTAACACTACCTAGCTATTGTAAACCTTATAACCCCACACAGCACCCTCAACACTACTTGCCAGGTACTGTGTCTCACGGCCAACCTTTTGGCGGTGATACAAAACTACTCAACCTCATGCCTGGCCTCGCTGGCAGCCAATACTTAACACCAGTAAACTGGTATGCCCGGCCTCGCTGGCAGCCAATACGAAACACCAGTAAACTGGTATGCCCGGCCTCGCTGGCAGCCATAGTCGGCCCGTCGGTGGACTTTCCGAGTTAAGGCACTTCTGACCCTTCTAGCGAGCAGCAGAACGCTAGGTCTTCGTGCCATCCTTTCAGGCCAAACACAAACAATCGGGGCCATACGACGAATGCAATAATTTAACGTGTGGCGTTATGAATCCACTATCCTACTGGTTTAACATGCTCGTGACTACTAGACTATCCTAAGGTTCACAACCAAGCTATCTACTCCGGTTAATCCTAGTCTGTTATACCTCTACGTTCTCAAGCAATAGCCGAAGCATTTCAAGCAATACCTTTTGCCCCGTATGGTCGGCCCAGGTAAGCATGGCTATCCCAATGCGTTACTCATGACACATCTATGGCCATACAGTGACCGTCCCTGCAGAAATACAAACAGAAAACTATCCATTAATTGTGGGAGACTCACGGTCCGGCCTTGCCCATTACTGGCCTCAGCGTTCCTACGACCTCGCCTCTAACCTTGGAGTCGTATGCGGCCGTACGAGTTTGCTAAGCCTCCTTAGCGCTTCTCTTATTGACCTACACTGTCTAGACTTCCTTCCAGGTTGACTAAGGCGTGCTCGTACAACTATCGAGTTGGCCGGCCACTACCTGTCCGGTCTACGACATTCTCTAATAGTCTGCCGAGTCCAACAAACAAGCGAACCATCGAGTATCCTCACGGCCTTGCGGCGGTGACTCTACCATAGCTCTATTTTGTGGTTCAATGCTCGGTTAGTATTAGACTTTTCAGCCTGCCACGCTAATCCTCACACTTGGCCCACTGGCTCTCTTTTCAGAGTATAGCAGGCCTATGCATTGTCAACTTTCCTATACTACATGCAGTGCGAGTCGGAGCTAGGCATGATCCTGCCATGGCTAGCCTCCAGTCCGCCAAACAACGAGTCACTCTTGGGCCGGCTTATGCCTAGCCAAGTTTCCTCGAGATACAAGGCTGAGTCTCACGACGGGATCTCCTTCGACCGTGCACCCTCACCAAGATCCATTGTGATAGCCGAGTTACTTAACAAGCTCTGTTAGCCTTGCCATGCTCCTCTACTGTCTCACCTACGAGTCCATAGCCAGATTGCCATGATCTGACCGGATGCTCTGCCACTATCGGTAAGCCAAACATGCTTTTGCTTACCGGGTGTGATTCCGAACCGAGGCCGTATCAATCACTATCGAGGCCTTACCGGTCCGCGGTACAATGGTTTGCACTGCCCGTCTAGCTCTGTCTCCGATCATCGATGCCTTCACCGATGATTACCGGTTAGTTCATCGCGGACCAACAAGGTATCGTACTGATACACCGAGACCTACTCGAGGCTCCTCGATGCCAGTCAGCGATCACATCGCGGACTGCCCTTGCGGACTGCTCAGTTATCCTCGATGGTCAGTGGTAGATCGATCGTAGGCCTCCCCGAGGGCCTATCGACGCGTCCCCATGGTCCGACCGCGGATACCACCTGATAGCCACTATTGGCACTGTCGGATCGTCGAGCGTCCGTACCGATTTCTCATCGATACGTCCATCGTGGTACGATCCGAGGCTCACTCGTCTTGATCATCGATCAACCGTACTACTTGCGGTGCCTGGTCAAGGCGTCACCGGCTCTGTTGAGGCGTCACCAATGCCTCGTACTGATGCCCTCTCGAGGCTGCACTGATGCCCTATCGAGGCTCACTTGTCCTGATCATCGATCAGTCCTACTACTCGCGGTGCCTGGTCAAGGCGTCACCGACCCTGTTGAGGCGTCACCAATGCCTCGCACTGAAGCCCTCTCGAGGCAGCACTGATGCCCTATCAAGGCGTCACCGAGGCCTATGGTACCCGGGCCCTGTCGAGGCGTCATCGTGCCCTCTAGAAGCGTCACCGGTACCTCGTACCGATGCCCTTGTCGAGGCGTCTCCGATGCCCTCTTGAGGCGTCACCGAGGCCCACCGTTGGTACTCTGGTATACTGTCATCGAGGCACCCCGAGGCCATACCGATGCCAGCCCTAGGCGTTACCAACACTGCCGATCGTGCACGGATCACCATCCGTACCCGACCACTACTATTACTATACTAATACTACTCTACCCTAACCCGTACTACTAAGACTACTACATGAAAGCTATAAAGGAAGAGAATAGAAAGTGAGTATTAGGTACGGATTGCGCATTGCCTTATACCGCTGCTCCTTAGGGTGGGGTGTCGAGTTCCTTCTCGAGCTCCTCCTGTTCTCTTCCTCCTAAGCGTTTTTCTTTGGCTCTGGAGAGAAGAGAATGTTTTGCTATGTAAATAATGAGCTCCCTAGTTCTCTATTTATACTACACCAAAAACCCTAAGGAGAATATCCACTTTTCTTATTTTTCTCCACCTCCTCACTTAATGGGCCGAGCCCGATGGTTTCCCCTTCCTCCACGTTTTTCTCTCCTTCCTTTTCGCCGCCTAAGCTTCTTTCCTATGTGGGCCACGGCCCAAATTATCTAGGTTACCATTCCCTAAATAACTGCGACTTGATCCTTGCTTTGGAGACTTAACGAAATCTTCTATATTTATTTTGCTAAGTTACAATTCTAAACCACCGGTTGGTTTTGGGATGTTACATATAAATCCAAATAAAATTCTTTTTCTTTCTTTTTTTAGTGGTTGGATTCGTTGTTTTCTAGTGCAATTCGATTTATACGACCACAAATTCGAATTATGTTATAAATCTAAATGAAAATATATCCTATTTTAAATTTCTTTTCTTCTTTTTCTCTTAAGGCTATGAGTACCCATATTCACATAGCAAAGCAATCCCATTAATGAAAAGATTTGTTTACCAATAATAAAAAAAAATTCTCACAAATTTAGAAACTGTCAATTTGATAGCTTTGATTCTGAAAAACAAGAATCCAAAATTTAGAAATTATATTCGTAAATTTTGTTGAAGAATAAAAATAAAATATGTTTTTCTGAGTTTTAGAAGAAAAAAAATTAAAAAAAATAAAGGAAAAACTAAAAAAGTTTTATTTTATTTTGGAAGTAAAAGACAAACCAGAGAAAGAGTTGTATATAAAGGTATTTTAGTCTTATTTTTCACAAAAACAAATAAAAAACTTAAAAAATGTGAATAAAAATAAAAATATCTTAAAGTGTAAGAAATTTGGGATAAAGTGTCTCTAAGTGTATTGATTCCGTAAATTAACCCTACTATATATATTCATATATCTCCATAAAAATTGAGCCTAATTTTCTTCTTTTCCTCCGATGGTTTTATCATTTCTTGCGAGTCATTCAGCAGTACTCCAAAGCTGAATGGTTTTTTTCACCCCTCGATAATCCCTAATCTTGTTATAGAATCGGTTTAAGAAATCATTACAGGAACTAAGGTTCCACAGTCTTGTAAGAAAAATAGTCATAAAACCAAATCATACAATGTAAGCTGTCTAAATCACAACAAATACCAAGGCACAAGACACAAACAAACCGTTTATAACATTTAAAACAGAACTGCGAGACAATCTAAAGAGACTAAACAAAAGAGAGACCCATGGCGAGAGATACCAAGAAGTCCTCTTACCTTATTCAGGACCCACATGACAAGACACAAACGTAGACACTGACGCATAACCAACTTGGAACTAGCATCACTCTTCTTCGGACTCGGACTCAGCGCTCTGGAGCCATTCAATGAACGGAGTCACGTTCTTCATCACCGGGGAGCTTTTGATGCCTTTCTTGTACCATCCAAAAATCACATCCTCCTCCAGAAGGTCTTCATCGTAAAGCCCTTTGATAACAAGAGCAACTTCTTTCGCAGCCTCTGCATTTGCCTTTACGCAGAAAGATTCTATTGCGTTAAGCAAAACCATCTGCTGAGGAGCTCCCACATCTTCTTGCATCATCATCAAGGCCACAAGATATTTCTTCTTTTTCACCACTTCTTTAGCAAATCCCTTGCCTTCCCCTCCAAAAAGGACAGAGAATAGGGCATCCATTTTCTCCTGAGGAGTTGACGAGTTTGAAGCTAAGGCCGTCTTGAGTTGGGCAGGAGAAGAACCGTTGCTCAGAAGCTCTTTAATCTCAGTCACAAGCTTTTCATGAGCATTTTCAGGGATCTTGCTATTGCCGTTCTCATGCAGCTTCATTGGTGGCACTTCTGGTAACTTCTTCTCCTCAATTGCTGGAGTTTTTTCTTCAACTGTCGACAGCATCACCATGTCAGCCGTTACAGCGCTTAGCTGTTCTTTCATTCGTTTTTCAGCAGCCTCCCGGGAAGTATCTGTCTGCCACTGGACATCGTCATCATCATCTTCCTCACTGTCTGCTTGCTCATTTTCATCAGATTGGCTTCGAGGTGGGGAATGATCTTTCTTCTTCAAAGCTTTGTCTTTTGAAGTACCTGTGGTCGTTGCTTTCTTCTTATTAGCAGCCTCCTTCTTGAGTTTCTTCATCTCCTCATCAGCAGCTTCACCTTCCTTCAGCCTTTCTTTCTCAGCTCTCCTCATCGACTTCTTGTCCTTTGATGATTTCTTCTGCTCTGGAGGATTCTTCAGAATAAACGACGTGAGCTTGTCCCTCATATCAACGTCAGACAGAAACCCGCAAGCAGCGCATTTCATCTGAAGCATCTGCGTCTTCGTGATGAGTATCTCAGTTTCAGGATTCCCACATCCATAACACTGAACATACTTTTTGATGAAGTTCTCAAGAAGTCCAGAAAGCTTGTTAGTATCATGTGCCCCATTGACAAGCGAAGTTCCTGTCTTCTCGTCGAATTTGGACTGCGCACCAAGCTCACAACCAAAGTACTTGGTGGTGTAAGCAGGAGGTCTCCCCAAAGCCTTAGCAATCTCAACCATGTTGACAACATTAGTCTTGATGCCATTACCTCTACCTTCAATCTTGGTCATCATCCTCGGCATCTTGTACCTGTAAAAGGCATCATCACGGTTGGAAGCACCAATGTTTTGCAAAGCCATTCTGAGTAGACTAGCAAATAGACGAGGGGATGTCAGAAGAGGCAGTGATCAGACGGGTGTGTAAATTGGAAACCGGAACCGCTTGTATAATTGTTGAAGGTCTCAAAAGATGCAAGACGCAAACAACCAACTTTATGAGTGAACTTTTTCCTAGATATAGGACAGTACTCCCCTAAAAGCCGGATAGATGATTGAAAGAGAGAAGCCTGTTCAGACATAAAAGATTCTTCACACTCCACTTTTAACAAACTGTATATCCCAGCAGCTTTAACTGCCACCTTCCTGAAAAATCAACCAAATAAATCAACAAAAGAAGATATCAGATTCAAAGCACATGGCATTTAATACGCCCAAAACGAAAACAAAAACCAAGAATCAGCAACAAAGGACTAAATCTCAAACAAAAGATCTAAACAGAAACAAGATTTACAAATCGAATCAATGGCAGACACAGAAACATCTATTTCCTGATTCAGAACCAACAAAATCAATTTGATTAAACCAGGAAATTTCTACCGATTCAATCCAAATCTATCAAATCGAATATATAAATTCGTAAGAATCTAAAAACGTATAACAATCGGATCAAAAGGAGCAACGGATTCGATTGCAGGAAATCAAAATCGAAACATGGAGAGAAGATTGATGAGATTTACCTTGGGAGGTTAGTTACGTAGAAAAGGAAAAGTAGACGAGAATCGATGTGGTGTGGTTGAGAGCAGAAGAAGAAGAACGCTTGCGCCGATTAGATTGAATAAACAGCAAAGCAAAAGGCGTTTTGTGGATATTTATATGTAAAAAAATAAAAGGAAGGAGGCTGAGCTAGAAATGGAGACGCGTGATTGTGGTTTCAACCCTTTAGGGCAAACTCATCGCCTCGTGTCCAATTATTTATTTCTATTTATTTTTTATTATCGTTTTAGAGTTTGTTTTGGTTTTGTATATGTCAATTTATTATTTATTTATACAAAAAAAAAATGAAGAAAAAAGAAAAGTCTAGAAAGGATTCGCTGAATACACGAACAAATCTTCAAGTTTCAATGATGAAAGGTGAGTCGGAACCATATGATCAGGCGAATGTTAAGTACGTAGTGACAGGCCCAGCTCAATAAGTTTTTGGGCCGTTTGTATTAGTTTGAAATTTGTCTACAAACTTTTTACAAAAATTAAATCTTCTTAAAGTACCACGCACTCATATTTTAAACTTATAAAATTTTTTTACTAGTATTTCATACTTCTAGCTTGACATGATTCATAAAACTGTTTATTTTCCCATGAGAACTGTCGGATATGTATATATAGAGCCTAAACTTTTACCCTCCGTACAAACATCCCTAAATCAAAAGTTCAATGCGTATTTATCTCCCAAATTTAAATTAAATGTCTATATATTCACAAAGTCAAATTTGAATCGGTTTTGGTGGTTACCCGACACCAAATCGAGAAAACCAAAAGTAAACCGAATGAAAAACCTGATTGAAACACAAACTCGAACCATTTGATAAACCTAACTCCAACGGTTAAAAAAAAACAAATGGAAAATCAGAATCAAATCACCAAGAACCTTAACTCTAAAATTTTAAAATTCCGTCAAATCTTCACACAAAAGCAATTGAAATGATGAGTAATGTCTCTAGGTCTTTGTCTTTATCGTTGTTTGGGCGTCTAGAAGAGTTTTAGGAGTTCTGAAGAGATGGTGTGGAAGCTCGAGTTGGCGTTGATCTCAAAATCGAAGCACAATCCTTATAGGCATCTCAAAAGGTAAGTCGGAAACTTTTGAATATATGTTACTTACGTTTTGTTGGTAAGTAGAAATCATGTTCACTATGTTGGATTTTGATTTGTACCTTATGAAAAACAAATACACATTTAAGTGGGTTGATGAGGCGCTACTAAACGAGACTAAGTTTTGCAAAGGACAAATGGAAGACTTGAGAAGAATTTAAAGGAGATTTTAGCCGAAAGAAACGAATGTGAGCAAACGTTGTTCGATAAGGTTTAAATTAGCGCTTGGAATTCAATTAACCAAACCGAACAGGGTCGGTTTTTCGGTTATCGGTACCGAATTTGTTTGGAACATTACCAAAATTAATCGAAATTAATTTCAGTTTCGTTCGGTTAGAGGTTAATTTTGGTTTTGAGATTAATAACCAAAATTAATCGAATTTTATTAATTTTTATTAAAATTCGGTTAAATCTAGATATTTCGGTTCGGCTCGGATATGGATAAATCCGGTCTAATTTTGGTAAAAATCGGTCTAATCTCGGTTACAACCGGTCTAATTTTGGTTAAAACCGATTCTTTACAAAAACCTTCGGTTAACCAAAAAACCGATCGGTTCAGCCCGAACCGAACCAAAAACTTTTTGTTAACCGAAACCAAAATGCTTACCGATCGGTTTAGCTGATGGAACCGAAATTGAACCAAAATTTTTGGTTCGGTCTTATCGGTTCGGTTTTAATTCCCAGCTCTAGTTCAAATGAAACTTGTGTTGGTTAATTTTGGAGAAATGGTACATCTCTTCTCTTAACGTTTGTGTTGGTTTGAGACATGATGAATACGTTGGTTCTAGACATGTATTTAACGTACGGACACATCCGTTCATAGAGCACTCTCTTGATTAACATATCCTTTGGAGTATTATATAAAGAGATCATGAGAAGTGATTCAAGGAGAAGGATTTATTCCATTTACTCTTTTTTCTTCATCTCTCTAAACTTTTTAAGAAACACAAAGTAGAGTTTGCAAGGAATTACGAACGGTGTTTTGTTCGGAGTTAGATAGTTGTATCCTGCAAGATCACTACAAGAAAACACAGTATTTGTGACGCCTGGTTGTGACGAAATTTTCCGTCACATAAATTTGTGACGCTTTTGTTTCGAAATTGTTACAGATTTGCGACGAATATTTACAATGTTGCAAAAGCGTCGCAAATGTACGACGAAAATAGATCGTCATATTACTGTCACACATTTGTGACGCTTTTGCGACCATATATACGGGGTCACTAATTTGTAACAGATTTGTGATGTTTGCGGTGCGTCACTAAAAGTGTCGGGAACCAAAAAAGTAGGTGCAACGTGTTTAATTCGACTTGTAAAAACATGTGTTTTTCACTAAGTGTTTGCGACGAAGTTGTGACGGATTTGTGACCAGATGACGAATTATATGACAGATTTGTAACGGATTTGTAACTTCCTCTAATAGTTTTCCAAAATCTTTAACATATTAAAGTTAAAAGATGTATTTTCCGAATGTAAACTACTATAAATTACTATGTATATTACAATTACCACTCACACCTTTGAAAATTCAACATTTATTAAATTTTATACCAAACCCTAAATTTTAAACATAAAATGTATGTGATTACATTATAAACTATGAGAATGATTGAATTTTTTCAAGCTAGACTTTAATAGTTACATATAACTCTTTTAAAAAAAAACAAGAAGATTGGAAATAGATGAAGTTTAGCTTGGTAAGGTCTATGTCATTTACAATTTAGCCTCAAAATGCTTAGGGTATAGGGTTGGAGTAGTGACTATTAAATTAGTCACAAAGTGGTCATAGTTTTGTGACTCTTTAGTCACAAATTTGTGACGCAAAGCCAAATTTGTGACGAATGTGCAACTCCCAGTTTGATTTTGGAAAAATTATTAACCTATTTTAAGTAGAGGAATATATATTTGGAAGGTACATTATTCAAAATTACCACTCACATTACATTTAACACTCACATCTATGAAAATTCAAAAATTTCTGAATTTTGAATTAAACCCTAAATTGTAATCTTAAATTTTGTAACTTGTGGGTAAGTGTTGATTTTTTCAAAATCAGCTTAATTTGTAGTACTTTATTACATATTATCTATGAAATTGATAAGAAATCCATTAAAATCTTAGTAGAAGGGGAAAAACTAAATATATTGATCATAAATGTTTAGGGTTTAGGGTTTTGTTTTGTGACAGAAAACAATGAGTCACAAATTAGTCACAAAATACCAACGCATTTGCGACTACTTTACGACACCAAAACAAAATTGTGACTGATTCGCGACTCATTACCAACTACTACTAACATATTTTGGAAATGAAACAATATATTTGAGGTATATACAAATTAATTTTATTTACAACATAGAAATGAATTACTAGATACACTACGTACGTATATATAATCGTGAGAAAATTGAAGTTTCAATTTTATAAAAACATGTTTCATTCTTTGACAAGATGTCTTAAGAGATATATAATGTTTTCATTATAAAGTTAATGCAAGTGTTGAATTTTGCAAATTTTCTTATTTTAACACTCATTTTCTATATATTAGGATTAATATGACTGATTGAAAATCAAATCTATTATTGTTTAGATCTAAATATTTAAGATTTAGGGTGTGACTCATTATATTTTGTCCTAAAACAGTCACACTTGGTCACTATTTTGCCACTATATACGTATATTTTCGACTAATTTGAGTCGATTCTTTATTACTATATATTCTTTAATAAATCAGGTTTGGGTTTGATCCAAAATATTTGGCCTTTTAGGCGCGGTTATTCCCCCTAAATTTTTATGTGCGATTAAACAAATACTCGATTCTGATTCCCAAATCATTTTACCCTAGACTCTAGTCTCGTTTTCTCTCTCGACCCATCAGAGAAATTCTTCGCGAATCGGTTAATATTCACCGATTCATTCTATAAATCGATTGCTTGCTCTATCCAAATCCCTTCATCTTCGTCTCTGTCGAAGTCTTTCTAAACTCCTCCGATTGAGATGGCTGCAAAAATTAAGGAATCAAGAGGTCGATGTGCTCGACATAGTGGTGTTGGTAGATCAACCGGTGTAATTCCTCGATCCGCGTTCGAGGTAACGGTGGAGTTTTTCAACCCTCAGGCTTAGGTGTGAGAGCCACCTGCGGAGTCGTTCTACGTAACGGTGGAGATCTCACATCACCAGGCGGAGGTGTGAGATCAAACGGTGGAGAAAGAGCAAGCGCCGTTCAAGGAGCGCCGTTCAAGGAGCTCCGCCTCTGATTGTTCCGATGCCTCGTGTATAAGTTTGGTTCTTAAGAGTCTGTTCAGCTTTGGATCTTCACTGGTTGAGCCAGTTCCATTGCCTCCTCCTCTTTCTCTCCCGAGTCAGTTTTGTCTCTTCTTGGGTCATTAGGGTTCTATTTCGTCTTCTTTAGTGATTGAGATTATCGATTTTTTTTGCAGGAAATTATACAAGTAAAGGTATTCTACTTGTATCGTGTAATGGTGGACTGAATCAAAAGCGATCCGCGGTTTGTCACTTGCTTCAATTGTTCTTTCGATTTTTATTTTCAGTTTTGATGTTTGTGAATTCTGATGGATGTTGTTTTTTCAGATTTGTGATATGGTGACTGTTGCTCGGTTATTAAACCTCACACTTGTTGTTCCAAGGTATTGTATAGTTAACAGGAACCTCATGTCTGATATGGATAACAATTTTAGGAAGCAATCTAAAGCATCCTATGTTTTCGTTTGCAGTGGTTTTGAGAATATTTTTGATGTAAGACATTTCATTGATTCATTAAGAGATGAAGTTCGGATCTTAAGGAAGTATGGATATCAAATGTTCGAAATGCCTCCTGTGAGCTGGTCTGATGAAAAGTATTACTTGCAGCAGGTTTGTGCTGCTCACAGTTAGCAAGCATTTCCAGTTTCTTTCGTTTCTTTTTGTGCTTGTTTGTTCTTGCTGATGAGTATTTTTGGTCGACTCTAGCTTTATTTGATGTGTATACACGCCTGTGACTGCATATCTGATTGGTAAATTTGTTCAGGTATTGCCCCTTTTCAGCAAACATATAGTTGTACATTTCAATAGGATCCGTTTCACCCACAGAATCAGTCTCGACCCTTTCCGACTTATAATGTCTACCCGACCTTTGAGCTTTCTGTGCTTTGATTATCTTTTGTAGCTCCTAAGACATCTGATGTACGTAATGCGGATTTCAGAGAAGCCTATCCAAAGACGAGTTACTCATTTCTGTTCACCAGAGGATCAGAGAACCATATTCATAAATGACAAAGGCATGTCATAGCTTTTTAAACACATATTTGCATGCTTTTACCTTGTATTATGTTAACACATTTACCATTCAGTTTATATGTTCTTTCTGCCACTAAAATATTGAGGTGTCTTTTGACAGGGTTGGAGTTTCTACTCAGTCTTCTTGGCTCTACAAACAGGAAGCAAGAGATTGATGGTGTTGTAGAGATTTTGAATATCAAATGATGAGGTTACTAACATTGTTAAATCAGCTAAAGCCACAATCAAGCAACATGTATGTGTTCATCTTTAGCTTATCTTTCTTTGAAATTGCTGCAAATGAGAGCAATTATAGTCTAGAGATGCGAAAATTTAAGTTCTATTATGAGCTTATGCGAAAATTTCTTTTGGTTATATGAACTAATGTTAGGGAATGGAAACTAGTAAATTTGGATTGTTAGAGATTTGGAGTTAGCTAAATATGTAAGTCATCTGGAGCTGATGATTGCTTTGGTGTCTTTGTTATGTTATTGATTGGCCTGTTTATTTACGTATCTGCTAAACTTGTCCTTTCTGACTTTGAATAATCCTTGTTGTTGCTTGAATGATTCAGTGCCTATGGACTCTAAATGCATCATTTAGGTCTTCTGATTATCTTCTCTACTTTAAGTTTTTTCTTGTCAATCATTCTGTTGTTGGTTAAGACTTAAGAAGCATTTTGAAATTCCGTATTCTGATCTATATATACTTGTTTAGATGTTGTGAATCATTATGTTAATTGGTTTTGAATCATTCATCTGCTTTTGGTTTTGATTCATTATTTTGTTCTTGGATTTGAATCATTAATCATGGTTTTTGTTCTTTTAGTGTTGTGAAACAGATAACAAGGGGAACAGGTTTGGACTTGAGCAACTTCAAGAGATAGTCAACAAAAGGAAAAGAAAAGAAAGTTATGCAAGCTCTTGAATGTCATCGCTTTTAGAGATCCAAGAGCAACTTCAAGCAGTCTAGTGTATGATATCAGAACAAGAATTGGAGAATGGTCGGCGTGATGAGCAGCAAAAAACAATCTCAGGCTCGGCTAGAAAGCTTGGAAAAGCTTGTCTCGTTCATGAAAGAAACTAATGCCGTATGCCCAGCTTATAGGACTTCGTCACAAGCCTCTGCCCCAGACTGTAGCAGCCATTACACCAGTAGGAATTCCCACTTCTCCTACACAACCTTAAGTACTTCTTAACTAAGAACTTTCTAATTTTTTGGTTCTACTACTAGCTTTTGCAGATTATTTGTATGTTTTTTGTGCTTTCTGCTTGTATAATACATTAACTTGCTGTTTATTAATGTTTTTACTACTCTTTAATGTTTTATAGTTTGTAAAAAGCAAAAGAAATTGATAATGACTGATCAAATTTGTTATTTAAGAACAATAATCAGATACTTAAATACAGTATTTCTGTCACAAAATTGTGACTAATTTGTTACGGATTTGCAACGTTTTCGTAACGTAAGTATAAAGACAGAACCCACTTTCGTCGCACATTCGTCACTATTCTGAGACTACTTTGTTACTACCACAATAGTCACAAATATACGACGCCTAACATTAGTCACAAATCCGTCGTATAAGTACCACGTATAAAACAGTCACAACGCCGTCGTTAATTTACGACCACTATACATCGTTACAGATTCGTCACAAATTTACGACCAATTCCAGGCGTTACATATTCGTCATAAATGTGCGACGCAAAAATTGTGGTCACAGAATCGTCGCAAAAGTACCACGCTTTTGTGACGTCCTTAATTTGCGACGATACTTTAGTGACGACCTATTTCCGTCGCACAATCGTCACAAATTGGGGTTTTGCGACGGATTAGTGACTCTTTTGGAAGTAGCAAATGCTGTGTTTTCTTGTAGTGGATAGACGTCCGCGAAACTAGTTAAACCGGTATGGACGAAATTTTGTTTTAGGAGATTGCCACAAGCAAGCCTCTATCATCTACAAGTTATCGTTTCGTGATCGAGAGAGAAACCGTGAAGTTCGTCTTTTGTATTACACATACTTTGTATTTGTACTACACTTCTTTCTAATAAAACAACTTCTTCTCTTTCTTTTGATTGATCTGCATCTATATTCCTAACAATCTAAGACATAATTTTATTTCTTGTTTAGGAATTGATAGATGGATCAATCATCAACAAGTGCGAATGTGAAAAGTCACATTGAGAAGCTTTTTGTATTCTGGGGAACGGAATTCAAAAGATGGCAACAAAAGATGGTGTTCTATCTCACCACTTTGAATTTGGCTCAATGCTTAACTTTCGATGGACCGGATTTACCCGTTGAAGGGGTATTCCGGATGAAGTTATCAAGGCAGCGGAGGCATGGACACAAAACGAGTTTTTGTGTAATAATTACATTCTTAATGCCTTGGATGACTCTCTCTACGATGTCTATCAAATGTTTCAAACTCCGAAACAATTGTGGGCCTCACTAGAGAAGAAGTATAAGTCCGAAGTCGCAAGCGCTTAGAAGTTTATCGCTGGTAAATTTTTAAATTTTAAGATGAGTGACACCAATTCCGTGGTGAAACAAGTGGAGGAACTTCAGATTATTGCTCATGAATTGAAGGATGAGGGTATGGGGCTAAATGATGTGTTTTTCGTTGCTTCGATCATTGAAAAGTTGCCTCCTACTTGGAAAGACTTCAAGGTTTATTTGAAGCACTTACATGAAGACATGAGTCTCGAGCAAATCATTCTCAAGTTACGAGTCGAAGAGGAAAATCGTAAGAATGAGAAATCTGAATTTCTTTCTACGGAAGTAAGTGCCAATGTATTTGAGGGAAACAACTCCAAATTCAAGGGCTATAAAAAGAACAAGAACGTAAAGAAAACGTTCATTTCACCAAAGGGCACCAACTTCAAGAAGAAGCCAAAAGGTGCTTGTTGGGTTTGTGGAAAGCCGGGACATAGGGCTAAGGATTGTCGCCATAAGAAGGAAGGCAAATCGGTTGGAGACGCTAACAACGTTAACCTTACCGAAAATCAGTTTGTTGCGGTTGTTTCCGAAGCAAATATGATGACCAACTCAAATGATTGGTGGATCGATACGGGTGCAACGAAACATGTTTGCTCCGATTTAAGTTCGTTTTCCACATATGAGAAAAGTTGTAGTGGAGAAAAGCTTTACATGGGAAACGCTAGCACCGCTACGATTGAAGGAAAAGGTAAAGTGGTTCTCAAACTCACTTCGGGGAAAGAACTTGCACTCACAAACGTGCTTCATGTGCCTGAGATTCGTAAGAATCTGATTTCTGGTTCTCTTTTGAGTAACAAAGGCTTCAAGATTGTAATTGAATCTGATAAGGTTGTACTCACCAAAGGTGGGATGTATGTAGGAAAATGTTATCTTTGTGATGGTCTTTTAAAACTGAATGTTGTAATGATCGATAATAATAAAAATGCAGGCAAAGGCACTGCATTTGTTTACTTTCTTGAGTCAAGTAACTTATGGCATGAAAGATTAGGACATGTCAATTATCGTTCATTGTATAGAATGATAAATTTGGGAATGTTACCAAAGTGCAATCCTAATGATAAAAATAGACATAAATGTGAGGTTTGTGTTGAATCAAAATATTCAAGGCATCCTTACAAGTTTGTGGAGAAGTCAAATGAGTTACTTGGTTTAATACATAGTGATCTATGTGATTTTCAATCAACGCCAAGTCGTGGAAGAAAGAATTATATCTCTTTTATCGATGATTATAGCAAGTTTTGTTATATCAATTTGATTGATACTAAAGATGAGGCTTTGAATATGTTTAAGAAATTCAAAGCAGAAGTAGAAAATCAATTAGATAAGAGAATAAAAATTCTCGGATCAGATCGTGGTGGAGAATACAAATCAAATGAATTCTCAGAATTTTATTCTACACATGGAATCATTCATCAAACTACAACTCCTTATACTCCAATGCAAAACGGAGTTTCTGAAAGGAAAAATAGAACGCTTAAGGAAATGATGAATTCCATGTTAAACAATTTGGGAGCACCACTTAGCTTATGGGGCGAAGCGATTCTTACGGCAAATTCATTATTAAATAAGATTCCCCATAAGAAGAGTTATAAAACCCCATATGAGATGTGGAAAAGTAAAACCCCTTCATATAAAAATGTGAAAGTGTGGGGTTGTCTCGCAAAGGTTCAAGTACCTTTACCAAAAAGAACTGTTATCGGACCAAAAACGGTGGATTGTGTTTACATCGGTCCTGCGGAAAACAGTGCTGCATATAGATTTTTAGTCCATAAATATGAAAATGCGGAGGTAAAGGTAAATACCATCATTGAATCAAATGAGGCCGAGTTCTTTGAACATATTTTTCCTTACAAAGACCCAAGAGTCACGAGTACTAAATGAGTACGAGAAGTTGAAAATATTTCTTCAAAGGTTCAAGAAGAAGAAAATGAACTAAGAAGAAGTAAAAGGGCAAGAGTTGCCAAAGACTTTGGTGCTGATTTTATGACGTACTTAAATGAATATGAACCGCAAACGTATAAGGCTGCAATGGAATCTCCAGAAGCACTTTATTGGTTGATTTACCACCTGGAAATAAACCAATTGGATATAGATAGATTTTCACAAAGAAGTTAAGATCGGATGGAACGATTGATAAGTATAAAGCAAGACTTGTGGCAAAGGGATTTCGCCAAAAGGAAGATCTTGATTTCTTTGATACGTATTCGCCGGTCACGAGAATTACTTCTATAAGATTGCTAGTAGCAATCGCCGCCATATATGATTTAGAAATTCATCAAATGGATGTCAAACGGCATTTTTAAATGGTGAATTAGATGAAGAAATATATATATGGAACAACCCGAGGACTTTATAGTCAAGGGTCAAGAAAAGAAGGTTTGTAAACTTGTAAAATCATTGTACGGACTCAAACAAGTACCAAAACAATGGCATGAGAAGTTTGATCATACAATGAAATCTTATGGTTTTACCATAAACGAATGTGATAAATGTGTTTACATTAAGCAAACCAAAAATGATATAATCATTTTATGTCTCTATGTGGATGACATGTTAATAATGGGAACAAGTAAAGACATTATTAACACCACAAAAAAGATGTTGAGTGATAATTTTGAAATGAAAGACTTGGGATTGGCTGATTTAATTCTAGGAATTAGAATTAAGCGAGATACCAATGGTTAGTCACTTACTCAATCTCATTATGTCGAGAAAGTCTTAAAGAAATTTGGTCACTTTGATGATAGACCGGTTGTTACTCCGTTTGATCCAACGTGCAAACTTTCAAAGAATGAAGGTGACAGTGTGTCTCAGTTAGAATGCACACAAATAGTTGGGAGCCTTATGTACATTACAAATTGTACAAGACCAGACTTGGCTTACTCAATGAGTCGATTAAGTCGATATTCAAGTAATCCAAATGGAGAACATTGGCATGCTTTAATTAGAGTATTGAGATACTTAAAGCATACAATTGATTATGGTCTGCATTTCACCAAATATCCTCCTGTTTTAGAAGGATATAGTGATGCGAATTGGATCTCTGGAAGTACGGATAGTAAATTCACAAGTGGTTACGTGTTTACACTTGGTGGTGGGACTGTGTCTTGGAGATCATCTAAACAAACGTGTATTGCACGTTCAACAATGGAATCTGAATTTATCGCATTAGATAAAACTGCGGAAGAAGCCGAATGGCTTAGAAATTTTATTGAGGATATTCCATTGTTGCCGAAGCTGGTAACTGCTCTATGTATCCATTGTGATAGTATGGTTGCTTTACATCGAGGTAAAAATGCAATATACAATGGAAAATCAAGGCATATTAGACGAAGACATGCCACAATACGACAATTGCTTTCCAATGGGGATTAGATCAAAAGAAAACTTGACTGATCCTTTGACTAAAGGCCTACCAAAAGAGCAAGTCGTATTCACTTCAAGGGGAATGGGTCTTAAGCTGATACAATGAGTCACCACTTGACGGAAACCTAACCTAGCAACATTGGAGATCCCATGGTTCAGGTTCAATAGGCAAACTGGTTGAGGAAGACTCACACAAGAATAACATATATTTCTCATTCCTATGAAGGTAAAGTATGTTTCCGTTGATGTTTAAAGGCTGAATATTTTATTCTTAATAACGTTAATAGCTTTTGTAAAAGCGGGATAAAACGGACTATCTTTAACTAACGTTACCTATGTGAGAGTGATGTCGGGTCACATCTATGAGAATTGAGATGGCTAAATTCTTTAGAGCTCTCATGATGACGGGATATGTTCAGGACCAAAACGAACACAACCGTATAAACTAGAAATGTGAAGATGAAATATGTGTTTCACTTATTGTCTAGATTTACTATCAAACATGGTTAATTCAAGACTAAAGTTCATTACCCACAAAGTAAATTCGATAAGCTGTAACTAGGAAATGTTCAAGTCCAAAAGACACCTTTTTCCGATGTATATTGATTCTATTTTCTTAGAAAGTCATTGGAACTTATTTTCTATTCAAATGTGGGGTATTCTTGAGTTTGAATAGAAAATGTGGGGTATTGTTGGTTAATTTTGGAGAAAGGGTACATCTCTTCTCTTAACGTTTGTGTTGGTTTGAGACATGATGAATACGTTGGTTCTAGACATGTATTTAACGTATGGACACATCCGTTCACAGAGCACCCCCTTGATTAACATACCCTTTGGAGTATTATATAAAGAGATCATGAGAAGTGATTCAAGGAGAAGGATTTATTCCATTTACTCTTTTTTCTTCATCTCTCTAAATTTTCTAAGAAACACAAAGTAGAGTTTGTAAGGAATTACAAACGGTGTTTTGTTCGGAGTTCGATAGTTGTATCCTGCAAGATAGACGTCCGCGAAACTAGTTAAACCGGTATGGACGAAATTCTGTTTTAGGAGATTGCCACAAGCAAGCCTCTATCATCTACAAGTTATCGTTTCGTGATCGAGAGAGAAACCGTGAAGTTCGTCTTTTGTATTACACATACTTTGTATTTGTACTACACTTCTTTCTAATAAAACAACTTCTTCTCTTTCTTTTGATTGATCTGCATCTATATTCCTAACAACTTGAGAATGAGATGTTTGAGAGAATGGAAGTTGTCTTGGTTGAGTCATCAACTAAAGTGAAGAAGGTCATGATTGTTGTTGTGATTTTTGTATGATTATGGTTGGGTGTAGTCAACCTAGTTGATCGACTTGTTTGTATGATGTGTGTGGTTATGGATGTTGTGACTGTACGAGTTGAAGAAGATGATGAGTTAAGTATGTGGTGATTGTGTATATGTGTTATGTTGTTGTGATGCACATTGTTATGTTTTGTGTCCTTGTTGTCATAGTGAAGTTTGTATGAGCCAAAAGCTACAGGAGATTCAAAGAGATTAAAAAAGATATTTAAAGATTCATAATCAAATAGCCAAAAGAAATTCAAATAACATCAAGTTCACAACCAAACATAGCCACAAAAGCCAAAAGTTAACCTTGTCACAGCCAAGACACATTTCCTTTTTTCCTATAAATTCATTTTAGCACATTAAAACTCTAAGTTTTAGCACACATCGTTTATCCCTTGTGCAAGGGAAGAAATCTATGTGTTCTTGAATGATGTGGAGAAAATTCATATCTTTGATGAGATTTTAGAAGAGTTTTGGTTAGTCTTTTTATTATGTCTTTTTTTTACTTATGCTATTGATGTTTTGATGATAATTAGTGAGTAGTCTTTTCTATAGATTATGGGTAGAGTAAATTAGGGATGTTAGATATGTTATTAGTGATGCTTAGGTCTAGATTCTACATTCATTCAAGTGTTTGCGAATTAGTATAGAATAACTTTAAACATGCTTTTCGCATCCTACCCAACCGAAAGTTGATGTTCAGGGTGATTGGTAGACGTATATGGACATGATGATTGATTTTTCTAAATTTGCTTGTACCAAAAATGGAAGTTTATGGTAATTAGAAATTTAGAATGAGATTAATACCATGGAAGTGAATTAGTCTAGTTTTATATGATTCCATAGCTTGGAAATGGTTGCTTACATGATTTAACATCACTACTTACATGTTAATCACTCTTAAATCTATGATCTCTACCTAAAGTCCATGTTTTTATCTTATTGGTCATCTTTGCTTGATTTAGTTGGCTTTTGTTGACTTTTCGCTTTTTTAAATTGCATTTTTTTCTTGAATTCTATTTAGTAATGTTATGTTTAGATTCCTTTAGTTTCTTAGTTCATTTAGACTTTCATTTACTTAGGGGGTGTATTCAATATGAAATTTGAAGTGATTTGATTTTGATTGAGTTTTTAAATGATTTTGGATGATTAAGAGAAATTGTTGTGATTTTAATTGAAATCTCATAGAATCCTACCTAAAACAATGTGATTTGCTTTATCACATTTTTACCTACCAAATTCCATGTTGAATACTCCCCCTTAATTGCTTAATTTCATTTAGGTTGTTAGAATCGAAATTGAAACCAACTATTTGAATCAACTTAGTTTTTTTTCTAAATGTGAAATTTATTAATCAACAAAAAAAATACAAAACCCGTTTTGAAACGGTTGGTCAAACTTTTAATCCAAAATCAACAACCCAAATACTACAATTTAAAACCCACAACCGGAGCAAACTAAAATAAAGTGATTGAATATTAAAACAGTGTTGTAAATTATAACTTAAACCAAGTAAGCTAACATACATATATGTGTATCATATGTGTTTCTATATCATATATTTTAGAGGTACTAACATAAGCAAGAAAATAATAGTAATGAAGATGTGGAAGAGAGAAAAAAGACTTTGATATTATTGATCTTATTATTGCTTCTTATACAAGTTATCTTACAAATCTCATTTACCTCCCCTATATATAGTAAAATGGTTTACATATGTAAATGACACTTGGACACCACTAATCACATGGAAACACTTGACTAGTGGCAAGGATGTGTTAAGTTTAAGAACTTGACACTTGCACCCTAAGTAGCCAAGCTTAGTGTAATAGTATGATGAATAATCACCAGATTTTTAACACTCCCCCTTGAGTATTCATCATTTTTGATGTATCGGTCTCAGACTGCCTCGTTAAAAATCTTATCATGGTAAAAACCCGTTGGGACAAAAACCATGAAAAGGGAAAAAGAGTGCAGTCTCCTCCTGGAAATAACCGGTTTAACTTTCTCTATTTATATCTCAAAGATGACGCATTCTGATGCCTTGAACATGCTTCTTGAATATTGTTGTTGGAAGCGCCTTCGTAAACAAATTTGCAGCATTGTCACTTGAGGGAATGTACTGCACATTGATCTCCTTGTTCTCCACTAGTTCTCGAGTATAAGAGAAAAATCTTGGAGGAATATGCTTTGTCTTGTCGCTCTTGATATATCTTTCTTTGATTTGTGCAACACAAGCAGCATTATCTTCGTATATAATTGTTGGTTCTTTGCTGGTGGCAACCCCACTTGCGCCTTGAATGTGTTGAGTCATCGATCTCAACCAAACACATTCTCTATATGCCTCGTGAAGTGCAACGATCTCCGCATAATTTGATGAAGTGGCAACCAAACTCTGCTTTTGTGAACACCACAAGATCGCGGTTCCTCCCATTGTAAAAACATATCCGGTTTGCGATCGAGCTTTATGCGGATCAGATAAATAAACAGCATCTACAAAACCAACTAGACCATGTTCTGAGTTTCTAGCATAATATAATCCCAAGTCAATCGTACCTTGTAGATAACGGAAGATATGCTTTATTCCATTCCAATGTCGACGCGTAGGAGCTGAATTGTACCTTACAAGTAAATTAGTAGCAAAAGCTATATCTGGTATAGTACAATTTGCAAGAAACATCAAAGCACCTATAGTGATCACTTTCAACTTACAGTGATCTATTGACCATTGGACTACTCAAAGGATTCGCTTTATCCATATTAAAGCGTTTCAATACTCTCTTTGTATAATTTGATTGATGCACAAATATTCTATCTTGAAATTGCTCTATTTGGAGCCCGAAATAAAACTTTGTATTTCCAAGATCTTTCATTTCGAACTCCTCTTTCATATGAGTTCTTCAATCATCAATATCCTTTTGAGTCCCAATTAAGTTCAAGTCATCAACATAAACAGCAATGATCACAAATCTTGATAAGGATTTCTTTATAAATACACAAGGGCATATCGCATCGTTGATATATCCTCTCATCAACAAGTATTCACTTAAGCGATTATACCACATGCGTCCGGATTGTTTCAATCCATAAAATGATCGTTGTAGTTTGACCGAACAAATTTCTTTAGACAATGCCTCTTGCATTTCTAAACTTTTAGATCCTTCTGAGATATTTAAATCTTCTGGGATTTTCATATACATTAGAACCTCTATAAATTAATATTCGATAAATTAATAATCACCATAAATTAATAAAATCTTCCGGTCTCGAGTTGGGCCAATGTAAAAATTAGCCAAATTCGATAAAATTATAAGATAATTTTTTTTTTGAAACTCATATGTAAAATATGGTCCCAATAATAGTATAAATTAATATTCATATATAATTATGCATATATATAACTATGATAATGTACTAAAACATGGCTTTAATGATTTTTATTTTGACTTAAAATTAAAAATCTCATTAGACCTTATCTTAAACTTTACTTATTTGCATTAAAAAAATTAGAATTGTTTTCTCCGTTTATATCATAAACTAGTGAAAAGTTCTAAACATAATACAGTAGAACCTCGATAAATTAATAAACACCATAAATTAATAAATTATCCCGGTCCCGAGTCGGGCCAATGTAAAAATCAACTTAATTTGATAAAATGATAAGATATAAATTTTTTTGAAACTCCTACGTAAAATATGGTCCCAATAATAGCATAAATTAATAATTGTAAATTTTTAGACGTATATATGTATATACATCTAAGGTAATTTAGTAAAATATGAATCCAATGTTGTTTATCTTTTCTTAAAGTTGGAATCACCTTGGAGCTCGTCTCTAATTTTCCTTATTGCATCAGCAACTCCTGGTGTTGTCTTCTCAACCTGCATCCAAAAGTTATGAAGAGTTCTAGAAGCGAGAATTGCTTCCTTATACGTAACTAGTTCCAAGGGTGATGCAAGATCTTCTTCAACTTCATCTTCAACATTAAGGATAGTAGGCGCAATTTCTTCTAAACTCTGAACTTCTGAGGAAGCATCGTTTTCACCCGGATAGTGTAGTAAGGTCTTGACATCCATTCTATTCTGATAGCAGAGATTATTAATCACAACTTCAAGTTCATAAATGTCGTTTGATTCATCTTCTAAATTCCTTGATACATCCTCTGTTGAGCGAATTTTGCAGTGTCGGAAACAATTTGCTATTGTCTCTTGACGAACATTAGTTGTCCAAGTCGAGACTGCAAAATTAATAGCATTCTAAACGTTGATCTTACCTGGATCAAATTGTCCCAACTCATAGCCTTCTAAAATCTCACGATAAAATCTCCTACGATAATGCATCTTAAAAGCTCTTATTATTCTAGCATCACAAGGTTGAATTTTTGATGTCATGTTGGGTGGCAAGAAGTACAGCTCAACATTCTGTAGTCCTTCAATATTTTTTGGATGTGCTGGACAATTATCTACCACAAACAAAACTCTTCTTCCATGCATTCTCGTATCGAACCAATGGATATATTCTTCAAAAAGCACACTTGTCATCCAAGCTCTTTTGTTGGCACGATAGTGACAATTCAAGCTACTTATGTTGATAATCCATAGAGCTTGAAACAACGAGGCTTTGCATATTTTCCAATAATCCATAGAGGAATTTTTTTCAGATTCATCCTCATTACAACAGTTAGTCGTTCTTTGTCTTGTTTTTTTCCTTCAAGTTGTTTCGTAACAAGAGAATGATCAGCTTGTAACCTGTAAAACAAACCAGTTTCATCCATATTGAAAACATCTTTCATAGGGATGACCTCCCTTATAGCTTCTCGTTTCTTCTCCATGTCTTGTACATCAACCAAACTACTCTCTCCAAAACGACGGTATGACTTGATGCCATGTCGTAACTTGAATCTTTCAAGCCATCCTTGAGAAAATTGGTGCTATGTATCTTGCTCAGGGTACACAAGTTTCATTGTTTCTTTTGCCTTCGTCAAAATTAGCTCTCCAGTCATATTTACACGATCTTGGTATTGTAGAAACCACTCAAAAACAACTTTCTCCATATATGGAAATTTTGCTGGTTTGTGCATCTTGATATCTCTTCTTATTTCCAGATTGATAGAAAGATTATCACTTGATCGTTTGAGTGTGTTTGAGATTGTATCTTGACTAACCTTTAGATGAAACTTTTTTTCAACCCACGTTTGCAAATCTTTCTGGGTGCATGACGCATGATCTCTTTTATGCTCACATAACTCTTTGCGTATTTGATCCGTCATTATCGATTTCCCAACACCTTTTAGATGGGAAGCCATTGCTAAATTTGATTTTGAAACAAGTGATGAAAAAGAATGTTTAATCAAAAACCTAAGATGAACATCAAAACAAAGTCTCGTACATAAAAAAAAATGTAAGGAAATGAATCATTATGGAAACAAATTGAATAAAATATGTAAAAAACAAATCATTATGAAAATTCTAGTGAACATATATATTGGTAGAATATGAATTTTGAAGAAACTTTCTTATTTTAAATTAAAGAATCTTAGATTGGGGATTTAACAAAATCTCTTTCTAAATTAATAATTATTAATTTATCGATAAAATAATATTCTCTCTAAATTAATAAATTATCCCGGTCCCAACATTATTAATTTATAGAGGTTTTATTGATTCTTTATACATAACTTCTTCTAAATGTATCAATCGACACTAGGGATAATAACCATGAATTATTCTAAATTTTATACATAGTATATCATTTTAATTTGATTGTCTAGTATGATAATAACATCTATTCTATTGTGGTAATCAAAAAATTTAATCAAAATTTTTGTGTCATTTTTGCAAATGCATTCATTGAATTCCATAATATATCATTCGAAAAAATAAATTAAAAAATTTATTACCTAAAACGACTTTCTCTCTATATGATTGCCGTCAAGTACATTTCTAAATTCTTTGATGCCGTTAGGCTCATCATGTACATGAATGTGATTGCATCCATTACCGGGAAATATGTTTCTTCATAATCAATTCCCGGTCTTTGAGAAAATCCTTGTGCCACAAGTCGTGCTTTATACCTCGGGACTTCATTTTTCTCATTTATTTTTCTTACAAAAATCTATCTGTATCTGACTGACATTACATCTTCTGCTGTAATGACAACGGGGCCAAAGACATCTCTTTTCTTAAAAGAGATTAATTCATTTCTCATGGCATCTTGCCATTTCTCCCAATCATGTGTTTCTTGGCACTCTCTTACAGATTTTGGATCAGGATCATCCTCATGATCAATTTTTTTTTATGCAGAGAAAGAGAATATCCCATCAATATCGTCTATTTCATTTCTACCCCATAATTTTCCACTTTGGGCGTAGCTCATGGATATCTCAAAAATTTCTGAATATTCAACGTCTTCTGGACGTTTCTCTGTATCAGGTTCATCTATACCCTTTTCACTTACGTCCTCTAGACATTTTTCATGATGAGATTCCTCTTGAATCTTTTCATTTTGCTCAACCAATTTTCTTTTCTTGCGGGGATTCTTATCTGTTGAGCCCATTGGCCTCCCTCGCTTTAATTGAACTTCCGGTTCATTTACTTTGCTTCCATCCACATATTCTTCAGGAATATCAATTCTTGATGGAGCATTGGCAGCGGGTATATACGACTTCGTAACTCTTCTTGTATCTGTGAACCCATCTACTAACTGGTTTGCCATATTATTTAGGTGTACAACCTTTTGAACTTTCAACTCGTGTTGTTTTGTTGGGGGATCAAGATCAACCAAAGATGGAGTACACCATGTCACATCCTTTGGTACTTGATTGATCCCTCCCCCTAACGCAGGGAATTCATCTTCATTAAAATGGCAATCGGCAAACCGTGTCGTAAACATATCACCAGTTACCGGTTCTAGATATCTTATTATACTTGGTGATGTATACCCGACATATATCTCCAATCTCCGTTGTGGCCCCATTTTTGTTCTTTGCGGTGGTGCTATCGGTACATAGACCGCACACCCAAAAACTCGGAGATGGGATATATTTGGTTACTCGCCAGATGCCAACTGTAATATAGAATATTTATTATATGCACTTGGCCTTACCTAGACCAATGCTGCCGCATGCAATATAGCATGTCTCCATACAGAAATTGGGAGCTTTGTTCTCAATATCAATGGCCTTGTAATTAATTGTAGCCGTTTTATCAAGCTCTCAGCCATACCATTTTGTGTATGCACATGGGTCACTGGATGCAAATCAATTCCCATTGACATACAATACTCATCAAAGGCTTGAGAAATAAATTCACCTGCATTATCTAGCCTTACTTTCTTTATAACATAATCGGGGAATTGTACTTTCAACCAGATTACTTGGGCAATAAATTTTGCGAAAGCCGTATTTCTTGTGGTCAACAGACTCACATGTGACCATCTACTAGATGCGTCAACTAATACCATGAAATACTTAAACGGCCCGCATTGTGGATGAATCGGTCCACATATATCACCATGTATTATCTCTAGGAATACAGGGGATTCATTCCCAACTTTGGCTGGAGTCGGCTTCACTATGAGTTTTCCTTGAGAACATGCTTTACATGAAAACTCTCCCGATTGAAAAATCTTCTGGTTTTTCAATGGGTGGCCATTCGAATTTTGCATAATTCTTCTCATCATGACTGATCCCGGATGTCCTAACCACTCATGCCAGACTTTAAATGTACTAGTAAACTTCTGGTTTACTATAACGTAGGACTCAGTCGTATTTATTTTTGTGCAATATAATCCGGAGGACATCATTGGTAACTCTTCCAATGCATGTTTCCTCTGATGCAGTGCAAAGATATTCAATGCCATCTTTATTCATACTCTCTATATGATATCCATTTTTTGTTATATCTTTGAAACTGATCAAGTTTCTGTATGAATCGGGAGAATATAATGCATCACTTATTTCAAATTCCGTCCCCCTTGGCTTTGAAAATTTGGCTCTACCATGGCCTTTAATAATTTTTGCATTACCACTTATTAGATTCACGCTTCCCGCAGAGTCTTTTAATTTGAGATCGGAGAAATACTTTTTATCTATAAGTATCGTGTGCGTTGTCGTACTGTCCGCTAGACATATATCTCCATCCATGATTTCAAATTGTGACATCTTCTGGTGTCACTTTTATCCTACAAAATGATACATTAATAACATAAAAACATGAAACATACACAAATATATAATTAAACATCTAAAAGCAATACTAAGATTCTTATTACTCTTATCATGTCCCATCGATTTTGGTCCTTTTATTTTCTTGTGATTCATCTAGATCAATAAGAGAATTTACGACATCGAAATGAGTATCATCACTTAGGCCATTAAAGGAAAATTTATTTCTAACACCATTTCCTTTTGCCTTTAGGGATTCTTGGTACGATGTGCTAAATATTTTGGCGTACAACATCTATGTACACATTATCTTTGCATGCCACATCCGTAACAAGTAATCTCAGTTTTATTTTCACAACGCAACCAACTTTATTGGTTTTATTTTTGTTGGAATTATCTGGCTGAAATTCTTTTTCCACCTCCTCATCCACCAACTTATTCTTTACCGCGACTAGGATCTCTTCCGTGTCCGGATCCACGTCCTTATCAATTATTATTATTACTAGATGCTACCGCATTCACTTCTGGGAATGGAGATAATTCTAGTTGGACGTTTAATGGTTAAATATTTTTTAACCCATTTTATAAGTGGTGACGGAAAAACATCGTGGCTTTAAGCCTTCAATTTAATTCGATGCCGTTTTCGACCAATCGATGGTTCCAAATTTTAATATGATCGCCATATATATAATAAATTCAAATTATTAAATTCACAAATTCAACAATCATCATTAATTTAAACATGCATGATCAAATTAAGCATAAAAATAACAAACAATAATTTAAATATATATGCATGAATATACGAGGAGGCAAAGCCCCATTAGATAAAGGAGGAGGCGTAACCTAGCACTCCATATAAACAATATATATAACCTCAATTAAACCAACATGCATATAATAAAAATAGCACAAGTTTAGATATTACCTCCCTTACGTATGATCGATCGGAACGAATTGAGAGACGATCGTGCTGATAACGTGTTGTAAATTATAACTTAAACCAAGTAAGCTAACATACATATATGTGTATCATATGTGTTTCTATATCATATATTTTAGAGGTACTAACATAAGCAAGAAAATAATAGTAATGGAGATGTGGAAGAGAGAATATTATTGATCTTATTATTGCTTCTTATACGTTATCTTACAAATCTCATTTACCTCTCCTATATAGTAAAATGAATTACATATGTAAATGACACTTGGACACCACTAATCACATGGAAACACTTGATTAGTGGCAAGGATGGGTTAAGTATAAGAACTTGACATTTGCACCCTAAGTAGCCAAGCTTAGTGTAATAGTATGATGAATAATCATCATAATTTTAACAAACAGAGAGTTTATGATTAGTTTCTTGTATTTTTATTGTCCTAGAAATCAACTCCTTGTAGAAGAATGTCTTTTAAGTATTACAATGATGATTGTCATTCACTTGTAGTAGATGATTAGGGATTAAAACTAATAGATAGTTAAATCTAAAGGCTATCAAAGCCCATATACATAAGATCGTTCAAACCAACAAAGAGAAAGATGTATATATACAATCTAGGTTTTGTTTTTAGGGTTTATGCTTGATAATTCTCTTCTTCATATTATTGGAAACGGCCAAAAAAACTTCACTGATATATCATAGTTTTTACCAGTTTTTGACCATAATATAAGTCCTTTTTATAGAGTATTTTCGAATGTTTTAGAGTCTTTGCAGGTTTAAGTACGTGTGAAGCTTAATTAGAGATAATGGAGAATTTTAGAGCATTGTGAAAAGAGGAGCTGAAGTCGCTATGACGGATTCGTTATTGCCATATTGGTGTCGATCGACACCATTGAAGGGTCACGATTGACACCACTTCCTAACGAAGAAGGAAATCGCGATTTTTGCACAATGAAGATTTCCTTTTTGCACCAGAAGTTCCAAAAAGTATGTTGGTAACCCTTCCATAACTCCTACTTCTCGTCTTAGGGCTTGGTATGCATCGGATTTTATTCCTCTTTCAGCATCATAAGTTAGGATATTTTCCTTTTGATCTCCTTTACAAATTAGAATTTACCAGATGAGTTTGATAACCGTCTCATGACCCTATCTCCTCACAAGTTACAACAGTAGTGATCACGACCCTGACTCCTCACAAGGAACAATAATTGTGAGCTCCCGAGCCTGTCTCCTCACATGGAACAATCGTAGCGAGCACCATTTTGAATAAAAAGAGAGAAATGATAAGAAAAAGGTGCGTAAGGAAGGGAAAGAATTTATAATTTCCTTTGATCGATATCCCCTCGATGAGACATCACTGAACAACCATTGATTAACAATAGAAAGTCTGAATTTCTCTAAGGAGTTTGGATTTAGTTAGAAGATTGTTAAGCTTGCAGTAAGGACATGAAGTTACTAGTGTGTTAAGGTATGTGGATTAGAGAGTGTTAGTTCAACGTGGCGTTCCTAAGGTAAGATGAACGTTTATGTTTTCAAACCTTGACTTCATTCTTAGTATCTACTTTGCTTGAGGCAAGCAAAAGCTAAGTCTGTGGGAGTTGATATATCATGGTTTTTACCAGTTTTTGACCAGGATATAAGTCTTTTTTATAGAGTCTTTTCGGTGTTTTTCGAGTGTTTTAGAGCATTTGCAGGTTTATGTACGTGTGAAGTTTAATTGGAGATTATGGAGCATTTTGGAGCATTGTGGAAAGAGGAGTTGAAGTCGCTATGACGTATTCGTTATTGCCGTCAGATATTGGTCGACACCATTAAAGGGTCGCGATTGACACCACTTCCTAACAAAGAAGGAAATCGCGATTTTTTCACAATTAAGATTTTTTTTTCGCATCAGAAGTTCCAGAAGTTTACAGTAAAAGCCCATCACGAATTTTAGGCCTTTTATATAGTTTTTTTTAGGTGTTTAGATCTACATCTTATTTTCTACTGAGACAGAGAGAGATTATTTTCGAGAGCTTTTAGGGAGACAAGTCTGCACTTCATTCTTGAGATTTTTTGAACCCTCTGTATCTATAACTCTGTCTTTTTAATGCAATCTTATTCAGTCATAATGTTTTCTGCATCCAAGTCTGAGTAGTTTGCTTGTTAGGTTTAGGGTTATTCAAAGGTTGAAGATGAATTGTTATATTTAACTTGTTGTTAGGATAATCACTTGGTTCGTCATCTAGATTATACTTAATGCTAATTCTAGCTTGATCACCTAGAATTTAGAATTTAGGTTGATTAATTGATGCAAGAGCATAATTGATTTCCTGAACTATCTTAGATGAGCAAAATTCATATTCGCAAAGGGATTTGGTTTATGGATTGTGTGAATAATCGAAACCTGAACTTTAATGCTTGTTTGAATTGTTAGAACTCGCAAAGAGATTTGGTCTTCTAGGATTTAAGCATAAATAGTTTTCGCAACGAGAGTTGATTAACTTTACATTAGTGTTTCAAGTTCGAGAACGACTCTTAATAAAACCTTAACGCTTTGAATCTACAATTCTGATTTACCTGAGAATTTCCCTAAGTCTAACCTTTGTCCAATTGATTTTAAGAAACCACAAACAATCTTAGTCTGTTTCGAAGTTTTTATTCACATTCACATTGTATCTTAACTTAATTCGAATTTGAAATTCAATTGTGTGATTGAGATTCCTGTGATCATATCACTAAATACTACAAACGATCTCTTAATTTGAGAGAGTAACTCATGGTAAATTTGAACATATCATTTACCTTTGTAAACTTTGATTTTTAATTAGTAGAGTATGAGGGCAAAAGATGCCTCACGAGACTTACCCCTAGCTCGTTAAAAGTGTTGGTGTTATTTACCTTCTATCAAGCAAGTTATCATAAATAACACGTTAAGTAAAAATTAGAACAATATATTGTTTAGAACTACGCACCTAACAAAAAGTATAAGAACATGAACATACACACGATTTGATTACCCTGAATTCACTATTGTGGCTATGTCTTAAGACCGGATCTAAAACCCTTAAGCTTGCACTGTCACCAAGAAACTGAACAGATTATAAGCTTCATACCTAGCTTTGGTACAAAGTAAACTCCTCTTTGTTTTCTGGTGCAGCTACTATCAGAATCTTTGTGGCTTCAAATCAGTCTAATTGGGTTACTTCGCCAGTTGTAGCCCCAAAAACCAAGCATCAAAACAAGGAAGAAGGCAGCAAATTCAGGTTCAAAGTTGCCAGAAAAGATGATCTGAGAAGACTACTTTACCGCAGCTTCTCCCACTCTCTCTCGTCACTCTTCTTGCTATCTAACAGATCTTCGCTCTCTAAAACCTTTGTTTCTTATGCTGAATGAAGAAGAGGCAAACTTGAGCCGTTAAGTTTGTTAATTAACAACAATTATAGAAATGCTTTGAAATGAATGGGTTTGCGAAGCCCAAATGTCTTTGACAGTTCTTTAGACCCAAATAGATATTCGGTCCTCTCAGAGAAAGTCTATAAACACTGTGAATCAAAGTAAATCTAACAAGGGTAAAAGAAAACTTAATTAATATCAGTTTTTAATTGGTCAAATCGTCTAGTGATTTATTATTTTTCGACAACGTTCAAAAAGTTTATGGGAAGCCAATGTGTAGTCGTTCTTCATGAATTCAACCACTCAAAAATTTCTAACTAATGTCGTTATTATTATTTTCTGGATTCATCTAAGTTGAGAATAATATCTTCTTCTTATCTGTCTTTGCTGACTTCAAACCACAATTTCATTTGTTTTGGGCCCAACAGCTCGTGCATTGTTTTGTTTTAGTTGGTTATCCATCAACATAGAATTCGTTCATAGAATATAATGGAATAGTTTAATGGGCGCACGAAGGGGTCGTGGGACATTGTTGACAGCTAATGTGGTTTGGTTGTATTCAGTTGTTTCACTTCCTCATAATGGATTTATGATCCGAATCCGTTTTATTTTTAAATTGAACTAAACATAAAATCATTTGTTTTGTTATAAATAAAGTATTTTAAAGAGTTGAGAACAGCGAAGCTGTGATGGGTTGTTTGCCTTAATGACAAGTCATGCATAGACTCGTTCGTTTCAAGACCTGAAAGTTATAGTCCAAAAAGTGGTACTGGCCTTTGTTTCTTGGACACTTCTCGTTGTCCTCTTTAGCTCTCTGCTCTCTTCTCTTGAATCATCCCAAAAGGTCCATTGGACCCTATGCCTTAGTCCCAATCGTGTGTGTGGACAATAGAGGAAAATACTAGAAATTGAAAATGTAACGAGTACTGACGTACTTTTCACGTGCCAAGAACATGCAGTGCGGTCGGGTGAGTTGTGTACATCTCCCCATTTTTCTATATTATTACTAACAATTTTATTTTTATTATCTTATCCTCTTTGTTTTCACTAACCTTCTTCGCTTTCTTACTTTGTTTTTTTCCTACTTTATAGATCTGTCATTTGATTCCTTTGTTCCTCATGTGGGTCTCTCTTTACCAAACCTAGATTATAAACTAAATATATAATTTTAAGATTTAAGAGGATGAAAGAAGAAGAAAAAGCTAACATTTTTATTTTGGGTCTACATATTTAATTAATCTGCTTTTAAAATCATGTAGTTCATTGTTGCAATGCAAATATTCTTTCGGTGGATTTTTTTGCTTTTTTTGTTTTGTTAATAAGTCAGATTAGTGGTTTATTGTTTATAAATAATTTTTATAAAACCCAATGTCCTTTCACCAGGCACCAGAGATCCAGGGAGCATTATGATTGCTTATAACGTGATATTATTTGTGATGACCATATGGCTCTTTTAATTCTATTTTCTGTTGAGGTTTATACAATTTTACATTATTAATGTCTCTTAACTACTGATGAGAGGATGAGAAAAGGAACACTGATCCATGATATGCTAGATTTAACGTAAGAAAGAAAATATCATGATTATGATTATTTGAGATACACTGAGTTTGATATGTTAATTAACTTCTTCTTTTTTGGGCTAACCGTAATTTCCAATAGAGTCTATGTTTACATGGTCAAATAAGACATTTTTTGCTAAAGAATCAGCTACAACATTAGATGTTCTTGGGATATACCTAACAGAGAAAAAGACAAAACTTTTCGAAAGAAAAGAGATATCATGGATAATTCCAAGTAGTTTGGAGATTTGAGTACCATCGGTGATGGCTCTCACCAGTTGTGAGGAATCGGTTTCAACCGCTAAGTTCCTTATTCCTTTTTCACGAGCTTGAAAGAGGGCTTCTCTTACCGCAAGTCCTTCCGCCACCAGTGGGGAGCAAACATTTGTTGCAACCCTGGTAAAGTTGGTTCTCACTGAGTTGTTTTGACATAAGAAAGACCATCCTAAACCAGCCATAGATAAGTCCTCTCGCCAAGCAGCATCAGATTGGCAAGTGACTTCAAAAAGAGTAGTCGAGGTAGGGGAATGTAACAGAACAGGGGACTTGATGGATTTCTGCTCTTGTTTTGATTGCCACTCTTTGGCTTCACACACTGACTTTGTAACTATTTCCAGCGCTGTTGTATCTTTTTCCTCAAAAATCACTTTGTTTCTAGCTTTCCATAGATTCCAGCAAATCCAGGGGACTAGGCATTCCATCACCAACCCCGTTGGAGGTAAAGCCACTTTGTGATTCACTTGTTTCCAAATCTCATCAAAATCACATCCCAAAGGAGGGGGAAGGAAAGAGATAGGAGAAAGGTTCCAGACATGAGCTGCAAGAGGGCAGTGGAAGAGGAGGTGAGCTGTAGACTCAATCTTTCCACATCTGATGCAAAAAGGGTGAACATCAGGGATCCTTTCTGCGAGTTTTTCACCCACTGAAATAGCTTCCTGTGCTACTCTCCATATAAGGGTACCTCTAGACGTCTTACACTCAGAGTCATCCAAAGCAGCAAAATAGCTGGATTTTGTAGTATAGATACCAGACTTATCCTTGAGCCATATTCTTTTGTCCAATCCTGTGGTAAGACTTGGTTTTAACTTGAGGATTTCTGCTTCTAACTGTGGCAGAACACTCTGTATTTTTCCTCTGTCCCATTCCCTGGTTTCTGTCACCATTAGGTCAGAGACAATCAGACTAGCATCTTCTAGGCGGTTTGGGCCAAAGGGTCTAACTGGGGCTGCGGTAGAGATCCAGTTATCCTTCCACACATTTACTGATTCCCCACTGCCTATAGCCCATCCCAAGTGGTGTTTAATGAGATCTCTGCCAGTGAGGATGCTTCTCCATCCATGGAATGTTGTGGTAGGGGCCACACAGTCGAGGAAAGGTTCCTTCACACAGTACCTTCCCATAAGTACCCTGCTCCAAAGGCTCTGCGGGTTTGTTAGAAGTCTCCAACTGAGTTTGCCTAGGAGTGCATCATTAAAACTTGGTATATCCCTAAAACCAAGACCCCCAACCTTCTTGTGCCTTGTTAGTCTGTCCCAAGAGACCCAACACATCCCTTTTTTATTGTGTTTTGCATCCCACCAGAATCGAGTCAGCATAGATTGAATTCTTTTGCTTAGAGATCCTGGGATCTTAAAACAGGACATTGCATAAGAAGGCATAGCAGTAAGAACACTTTTCAGAAGAACTAGTTTGCCAGCTCCAGATAAAAATTTGGTGGACCAACCAATCGCCTTTTGCCTAATTTTATCCACAATACCGGTGAACAAGTCTCTTTTCCTCTTGCCAAAATGCTCTGGAAGCCCGAGATACTTCCCAACTCCCCCTTCCTTTGAAATTCTGAGAGCAAGCTTGACTCGTTCCCTGACTTCCAGTGGAGTTTTCCTTGAAAAACTGATTGAGGACTTATCAGCATTGATTACTTGCCCTGATGCAGCTCCATATTTCTCCAGGATTTCAGTTAAAATCCCTATGTCCTCCACACTGGTATTGCAGAAGAACATAATGTCATCTGCAAATAACAGGTGGTTGACAAAGGGGCTTCCAGTAGCAACTCTAATTCCATGTAGTAGACCACAGGTTTGTGCTTTTAGACAAAGTCCTGAAAGAACTTCACTACATAAGATGAAGATATATGGGGACAAGGAATCACCTTGCCGGATTCCTCTCTCTGGTGTGACATGTCCTCTGGGAGATTCGTTGATCAGGAAGGAGTATGACACTGTGCAAACGCATTACATCAACCAAGTGATCCATTTCTGGTGGAAACCCATGCGAGCTAGGACCGATTTGATGAAACTCCATTCAAGTCAGTCATAAGCTTTGCTCATGTCTGTCTTTATTGCCATGGAGCATTTCTTTTTTGCTCTCGATCTTTTGAAGTAATGTAACGTCTCGTGAGTGATAAGGACGTTATCAGTTATGGCTCTTCCTGGTACGAACGCCAATTGATTCTCTAATATAAGGAGACCTAAGATCTGTTTGAGTCGATAGGCGAGGAGCTTTGATATGATCTTGAAGTATACATTGCAAAGGGAAATGGGACGATATTCAGTCATTTTCTTGGGTGCATGAGTTTTTGGAATCAACCTGATGAAGGTTTTATTACTCGAAGACGGAAGAACACCATTAGAGAAGAATTCTTGGATTTCTGTGACGATTTCCGGACCAATGGTGTCCCAGTTTGAGTGGAAGAAGCTTGCTGAAAAACCGTCGGGTCTTGGAGCTTTATCAGCGTGAATCGAGAACACCGCCGATTTTATTTCTTCTGCCGTTGGATCTTGTATCAATTGAGCATTCATTTCCGGAGTAACCACCGGGGACAGGGCTTCTTGAACCATTTGAAGACTGCTGGTATTTGTGGTTGTGAAGATTTCCTTAAAATAGGAGGTGACGACCTCGACTATCTGTTCTTCTTTGAATTTGGGAACTCCGTCGGAATCTTCGATTACGGGGAAACTATTTCGAGCTTTCCTTCCGTTAGTTACTGCGTGGAAATATCCAGTGTTCCGGTCGCCTAAACTTAACCACAAAGTACGACTCCTTTGCTGCCAAAACTCCTCCTCCGCCGCGTAGGCTTTCTTGAGTTCATCGTTGATCTGGGAGAGGAGCTCACCGTTATTTTCCGGTAACAACATTGTTGTTTCCAATTTTTCTCGTAAGGCCAGGATTTAGGCTTGACTGTTATTTTGGTGGGCCTTATTCCAATCTATCAAAGCCCACCTACACTTTGTGAGTCTATGGGCTACACCACACTGACTGATGGTCCAAACTTTATGTATTAGCTTCGATACATCGGCATTTTGTCGAAATCTCCGATCATACCACAAAATTCGCCGTCGCTTCTTTCTTGTTAGGTCGAAATGAGAGATGATCGGGCGATGGTCTGACCCTTCGAAGTTGAGATACTCACTACGAGCTGCCGGAAAGCTCTCGGCCCACGTACTATTTGCAAGAGCCCGATCTAGCCTGCATCTGACCAGATGCTCATATCGGTTTCCCCTCCAATGACAATGGGTCACCGGAGTATTGTAGGTCGTAGAGGTCGCCCTCCGATAAGAAGGACCGGAAGTCGATGAACGTTCCTTCAGCTCTCGCCGGACCGCCTTCTTTTTCTGAGTTTTTAAGGATGTCATTAAAATCACCAGTGAGGAACCATGGTCCATTCCTGGATTCATTGATCAGAAGGAGTTTATCCCAAATTGCTTTTCGCTTGGATCGCTCAGGATCGCCGTAGACGAAAGTTATGTGAATCAGCGCCCCTTCATACATTAGATTCGAGTCGATAAAGTTACCGCATGATTCCACTACCTCTAGCTCAAGTCCTTGCTTCCAGAAGAGTGCTAAGCCTCCCCCTCCTCTACCATGTGGGGAAACCAGGAGGTGGTTTTCGTATTTCAGGCCTTTGAGCTTTTTCAAGACGTTTGTGTCGTTGTTCTTCGTTTCCGAGAGAAAAAGTATTTCCGGAGACAATTCTCGGTATATTGTCCGGATCCATTGGACTATCAGGGCGTTCCCCAGGCCCTGGCAGTTCCAACTAGCCACTTTTAAGGAATTGGATCGGATGGAAGCTGAAAATCCATCCGTTTCTTCCTCATCTTGGGGATCAAGTTGATTTGAGGTGTGTGGTTTTGGCTTGGTCCTTCTGGGAACATTTCTTCAGTGGTGGAAATCGGGATTGTGGTGGTGTCTGTGACCAGTCTCCTACGTGGTGAGTTAGTGACCCGCTGCGCTTTTCGTTTCCTGGAGCTTGCCCCTTTTAACAGTTTTGGACTGCTATGGGTCTTCCTCTTCCCTGGAGGCCTGCCTGGTCCTCGTTTATTTGGGGCTAGAGGGGGTTGGACATATACCACACCAGAGGTAGTTGCACACTCTGGATTTATTGGATTTTTCGAAAGAGTAGAGTTTACATCTCTGTTTTGGCGATGCAGGTTTTGTGACTGCGGACTGTGGTTAGCTTGTACCATTAGGAGAGCTGACTCCTCTACTTCTCCTGATTTTTCAGCGCTCCGATACCTATCCTTCCTGGCCTCACTTTCTTTTGGGTCAGGGCAATTTGAGTATTGCATCATGACATCTCTAATGTCATCTGCAGCCAAGTTCACAGCTTCACGCAGGTCCAGTGGAGGAGGGGTAGTTGGGTTGTCACTGACTCTAGTCCAGACTCTGCTACCTCTGGAAGTTTCTTCCTCATCTTTCTGGATTCCTCGTAGTTCAGACCGTTCTTTTTATTTTGCCCTCTCTGAGCGTCCAGGTCTCACCTTGCGCTCGTTTTCTCTTCTTCTGTTATCTCTGGAGCTATCAAAGTATCTCGAGTCTTCAGATCTTCTATGGCTATAAGGGGTTCTGTAGCTCCTTTCAGATGTTTCATGGTCTCTAAAGAGGGACTTGTATCTGCTGCGGGAGTAGGTACTGTTTCTGTTGTTCACCTTCGATAAGGTTCGTTCAGTAGACACCATATTGGGTAGATTCTGTCCTTTATCAGAGTGGAAAGCCCCTGACCTTCTTGGTTCCTCTTGATAGGGTTGAGATTGGAGCTGTCTCTGGCTGGTGGGGCTAGCCTGATGTTTCCTTGTCTTGTCTGGACACTCCTTTGCATCGTGATCTAGTCTCATGCAAGTTGAACAATGTCTCTCCAGCTTCTCATAGGTAAGATTCGCTGGGACCTCATCTCCATTTGGATACTCCACTATAGTGGTGGTTACTAATGGTTTGAGTCCATTAATGTGTACCCTTACTTTAGCTTCAAGTTTTGTGATTTCTACCTTTTCAAACAGACCCAGACTTTCACCTATGTCTTGTATTGTTTTAGGTGTCCAAAGATGGACAGGGAAGTTGTGGACTTTGACCCAGAAAGGAATCTGGTTTGGAAAATCTCTGGAGATGGAGGATTCCCATCGTTGAATAATGAGCATCCACTTAGCATAGTGATATGGCCTGTTGGTTAGCACCAGCTGCAGGTTTTCTTCATTATGAAACTAGAATTGGAAGTGTCCATTGCCCATGTCTGCTCCTATGGGACAAACTGAAGTTTTCCAGCGCTCTGTGAAGAAAGGTATGAGAGACCATACCTTCTGATACTTCAGGTGTGTTACTCTTCCTACTAGGGTAAGCGAGTGTTGACTCAAGAGAGCCGAGTTGTCAGATTCCTTAACCTTAACACGAAAGATTCTTGGATCCATCTGGGACGTAACAATGGCTTTACCCTTTTCGGTGTAAGAGAATCTGTTAGTCATTCTGCTTTGGTAAAAAGAAAAGATTTGGAGTGGTTTACTGCGAGTAGTTCACCAGTCTCAGGATTGGGAAAGGTTGGCTTAAGTTGGCAATCCAGGAGACGCCATCTCTGAGGCTGTACAGCCTGAAGCTCCGGAGAGCTGCCGTGAGGGGAAAGCTCAGTCGCCGGAAAGTGCTTTTACTTCAGGAAGAAGCAAAGAAAGTTTGGTGAAGTTTATGGTTTTAAGCGGAGACACCCAGAAAAGGAAATAAACCGGTGGGTTAAGTTGACTTTGTGGTTAAACTGGTGGTTAAAAACTTCTCTCGAGAACTGTGTCTGGGAGTGTTTTTTCTCCAAGTTTCCTGAGTTTGTAAACGACTGTGATATGTTAATTAACTTCTAAGAATAGAAATATTTTATGAAGTTATTTTCTGTATAGATACTCCACATTTCAAGCCAAATATTTTCCAGAAAAAGGACTAAGTTGTATATGTATTCATGAGATCAGGCATTGGGGGATCATCTTTATATAAAAAAGACAAAACCAAAAAAATGTAATTCAGTTTAGAGCGAAACACGCAATTATTTGTGAACACTAAATGATTAATACAAGACACCATTTTCATATTGACCAATGATTTTTGCTTAAGAAATATATTTGGATGAACTACTATTTCCTTGGTAAAATAAAGATGAAAAACATGGTAAATGTGTATGTTTAAGTTTACATAATCATGTGATAGGTTCTAATTCGGATAGCAAACAAACATTTCTCCTAAATAAAACTGTTTGAAACCAAGCCGAAACAGTGATGAAACTATCCGATACCTTTCGTTTTTACAGATTGTAAAGACATGCAACATTACTTATTTAACGATGGCAATAACTAATTTTTATTATGCTCAGAAAAAAAAACTAAATTTTATTGTTTGGTTCATCAATT
This sequence comes from Arabis alpina, assembly GCA_900128785.1. Lineage (NCBI taxonomy): Eukaryota > Viridiplantae > Streptophyta > Magnoliopsida > Brassicales > Brassicaceae > Arabis > Arabis alpina. The sequence continues at coordinate 31,280,131 of LT669794.1, forward strand.
GTAATGTTTGATTATGATACTTTTAATTACAAAGAAAAAGTTATATATCGTGTCTAAACAAAAATAATTTTGTATATTCCCCAAAAGAGATTACATTAGACCCAAACTATAAATGTCATTATATAGAAATATGTTAATAACAAGTTTAGAGAGATCCAAATACTACAACAGAGAATAATAAACGAAAAAGTAGAGTATAGTGTTGAGAAAGGAGGGGACAAAGACAGTAGACATTAGTACACAATTCATTAATTTCTTAATATCAAATTTGGACTGTTCTTAGGCCCTTCTTTTACAATTTAAATTCATTGATTCTTAATGATATGACAATAAAAAATGTTGATTTGCAGGCTCAATAAATATAGGCATCAAAATGATAGGTTTTTCAATTCACGCGAAGAGGAGCAAGTGTGACTCAAAAGAACCAATTAGCATTCGTAGTTCATTCTCATGTTCCCTTCGTTTTATTTATTTATTTTAATCGTTTTTTTTTGTCAAGATTCCATGCGGTCCATATGGTAACTCCAACTTTTATAAACTTCGATAGTCAGATCTGTAATTTAAATTTCAAATAGTGAAAATACTGTATGAAGGAAGTATTTGTAGACTCGCAATGTGAATCGGATAAATGTGTTGTTAAATTGGCGGTCAATTTAAAGGTTGTCCCATTCCTCGTGCTGATTTTGAAGCTGATGCTTACATCTGGTGGTAAGATGGTACATTTTTAACATTAATGGCTTATATTATTTTAAAATACAGTTATCTTATATCTCACTTGAAGCAATTTTGTCAATGCTACATAAAACTAATTTTTTTTAGAGATAATTACTCAAACATTTTTTTTAGATATAGTGTTTACTCAAACATCTTTTTATTTTTTGAGCTCAAAAATTTGAACTAAAAAAGGTTACAAAGACATTAAAAATACTTCAAATTCGTTTATTAACGAAAATATCATTATCCTTTGAAAAAAAAAAACACAAAACCAAAAAAAAAAAAAAATCAGATTTCAACGAAACTTTTTCTTCTTCTCCTCCGGTGACTCCGAGCGATTTCGTCTCCAGCGACGAGATTTGTTGTGTTTGACGGTAAGATTTGAAACGAATCATGAGTTTTCTTCCTCTCTATCATTCACGAGTGTTTTAGGTTCGGATTTATGAACTTCAACATGTTATTCGTTCATAGGTTTCGAAATTCCGGCGAAGGAAAGTTCCGGCGAGTGTTTGAGTTTCGTTTTCGTGCGTTGTAGAGAGGTAATCTCTTGATTCTAACCGGTTTCGTTTGGGTGTGTTGAAGTTTTGTAAAATCACTTTCTGGTTCAGATCTGGATTTTTCTCAAATCTGAATTTTTTCCAGATCTGTATTTTTCTCAGATCCAGATTCCAACATTATGGTAGACTTATTTCTCTGGGGAAAAACATACGTTACGGTAGATTTATAATAGACGTTATGGTAGACTTATTTCTATGAGATGCAGACGTTGTGGTAGACTTATTTCTATGAGATGCAGATGTTGTGGTAGACTTATTTCTATGAGATCCATACGTTGTGGTAGACTTATTCTATGAGATGCAGACGTTGTGGTAGACTTATTTTATGAGATGCAGACGTTGTGGTAGACTTATTTCTATGAGATGTAGACGTTGTGGTAGACTTATTTATAATGAGATGCAAACGTTTATTTCTATGAGATGCAGACGTTGTGGTAGACTTATTTCTATGAGATGCAGACGTTATGGTAGACTTTTCGACTCTTGATATGCTAATGAATGAAATATTTTTTTGACGTTGTGGTAGACTTTTTGCAAAGAGATACAACATTATGGTAGACTTTTCGACTCTGGAGCTGCTACTGAATGAAATCTTTTTTGGCTAGTTAGGATTGTGTTTCAGTCTAAGATGTTCTAATTTCCATGAATTTCTTTACAGGTATTCTTTGTATGTACAATGCGTAACCGCATGAAGATTGTAAAGAACATCCAAAAGATCATGAAGATGGTCTATACACCATTGTTTCTTGTTGTATTTAGGTAGTATTTGGTTAATCTTTGTATTGTTTAACATGCTTATTCTCCTATACGGCCTTACGGTTATGTAGCATCAAGTCCTCAATCTCACCCGTACATATGGCATGTAAGTCCTTAGTGGTAGATTTATTTTTTGTATAATGGTAGATTTATTCTATTTAATGGTAGATTTTTGACTCTGAAGCTGGCTAATGAATGAGATTTTTTGGCATAGTATGAAAAAATTATGTGATTCCAATATGCATGCTATTCGCCTCAAACGTGCAGCTGATATCATGGATGAGTTACCACGTGATGAGATTGTTCAGTTATCAGAGTCAAACCCTCGTGATAGATCCAATGATTGTTCCGTTATCCATCGTGATTTGGATGAGATGTATTTTCTTTTGATGGTAGATTTATTTTTATGAGACACAGACGTTCTGATTTGTAATATACGTTATGGTAGATTTATTTCTATAAGATACAATTGTTATGGTAGACTTTTTGCAAAGAGATTGAAACATTATGGTAGACTTCTATGAACATTTTTTTGTAGTGTAATGAATGAATTGACAACATTTATGTATGGTTAAAACATAACTTCTGAAATGTATCAGTAACCATTACAATATCCTTAAAACACGAGTACGAGTTCATACGAAAAGATAGAAAATATATGAAAATATATAGTACATACTAAATCTACCATCACTTGTATATAAATCTAGCATCACTTGCATGATAGTCCCTTAGAACTGTACCACCTTTTGAATTGTCAACCAAAAACACCTATCAATTCTTCTCAAAACTCTGACTACCACAAACAAGAATGATTTGTTTTGTTCCCAATTGACCTCTTTTTGTTCAAACCCTAAACCCTAGTTCTTCACCATTGTTGCAGGTTTTTTCGTGCAAATTTGTCTATTTTTAAGGGTAAAATCGACATTTCGCGTTCCCTGCAAATAACTCTACACTCTACCACCTACCAAATAAGTATACCACCACTATAGTTTCCGAAACAGGAAACATGTCTACCACCAAGTACTATAAGTCTACCGCTATCACAATAAGTCTACCAAATGTCTAATGTGAAAAAAAGTCTACCGTAACTAGGTTGGATAAAAAGTCTACCATCACTAGACCTAGGTAAAAACAAATCTACCGCTGCAGTCGCTAAAAACGCATAAGTCTACCACTATTGATCCTAAAAATATAAGTCTACCAGTCAACGGGTGGTTTCGTTGACCGAAAATACGGAATAAGTCTGCCGCTCTTTATAAATCCACCACTACTAGAATAAGTCTACCACCACTATACACAAAATAAATCTACCACCGCCATAAATAAGTCTACCGCTAACTATAAGTCTACCGCTACTAAAATAAATCTACCGCTACTATGACTAAAAATCTACCACCAAAGAAAACAAATCTACCGGTAAAAAAAAATCTACCATCGAAGAAGAATAAATCTACCGTTCAAAATAAGTTTACGAAAATAAATCTACCATTCGACTAAAAAGTCTACCGCGAAAAATAAGTCTACCATTAGGTGAATTTAAGTCTACTGCTAAAAAAATAAGTCTACCGTTCGGAAACAAATCTACCACCAAAAGAGACACAATAAGTCTACCATTCAAAAATAAGTCTACCACTCAAAAATAAGTCTACCGCTCGTCAAATAAGTCTACGGACCAAAAAATAAGTCTACGGACCCAAAAAATAAGTCTACCATCACTGAGCGGTAGACTTATTTTTTTTAGGCGGGAACTTTTCCCGTCTACGCTGCCCATTTCATTAATGGCATTTTCGTAAATACGTTTTTTGTTATCAAAGGAAAAAGGGTAAAACGAACTAAAAAATAGCCTTAGTAATTAAAATCTAAAAATGATATTTGAGTTAACCCGAAATCTAAAAAAATGTTTTAGTAAGTCTTCCATTTTTTTATGTACATCAACTTTGAATTGAATAGTGTTTGATATGAATGTTTGTTTTAACTGTTTTCTAAAATGGCAATATTCTCAATTATTTCATATCATACCAACTACAAGCCAAATCTCAATTATTTTAAAAGTAATTATTCCATAAAAATCATAAATAAAAACATAAAATTGAAGGATATTATAATTTACCAGTTTGGTGGAAAAATATTGAAGTGAATGTGAAACCCAAAATAATTAATGTCTTCTCTACTTATAAAGCCACTTTGACCAAAGACTCACACCAAAACTTTGAAAACTCTCTTCACTAAACTCAACTCTCCTTTTCCCCTCTATCAAACTCTCTCTCTCGCACATGAGAAGCTAAGCTTATTTGTGTAAGGTGATCATAAAAGATACAAGATTCATATCTCTTGACTCTTACGAATACTTGAGAAGATAGATCAATTATTTAGAGAGATGATAGAGGCGAGACAGAACAATGTTCAGTTCCAAAAACCAATTTTCTTACCAATGTTATGTTCTAGACCTTCCATCAAGAACGTGACCCTCCCATCTAAATCACATCAAGAAGACCAATCTTCTTCTCTTCAACAAAAAGCTGATCCTTTGTCTCCCAAAATCAGCTGCATAGGCCAAGTCAAACGTAGCAACAAGATCGCCGGCTTTCCCACCACCTCCACCTCCACCTCCATCATCCCCGCCACTCACCACCGTTATTTCAAGCTCAAACGTCTCTTCTCCGGCAAGAATCTCAGTTTCTCAGCTCCGGCTACCACAACTTCTACCAACAACAGGAGTATTCGAGGCAGAACTAGAAAGGAAGAGTTTGATAACAAAAGGATTGCTGTAATCGACGTTGCCGCTTTGGATCCTCCTTTACCAGTGGTTAAGAAGAAGCACGACGGAGCAGCCGGAGATAAAGCGGTGGAGAACCTGTGGAAGAGAAGATCTGGTGGTGGGGGCTGTCAACTTCGGAGTTTGCAGATTCACACCAATGGGGCTCATCATTTGAAGGTAGCAACTGTTTAAGTTTCGATCAAAAGCATTTTGTTCTTGTAACTTTAGTTATTCCTATTAATATAGTTTGTACAAATACGAAATTCATATTTCTTCTCTTCTCTATTCTTCTTCTTCCGTTTTATCTTCTTCGAGACGGTTAATTAAAACTGAATTTTTGGATGCCTTGTCAATATCACCTATCATATAACCTTTCAAAAGTAATTATGTTTAAATTGTATGTATTGACTTGGCAAAAACACATCTAGTGGATGAGAAAACCAATGAATCTTTAGATGGACCGACCAAATAAAACAAGAGTTTAAGGAAGTCAACTAAATCAAGCAGGAAAAATGCGCTAATTGTTTTTGAGAATTTGCATTACTAAAGAAATTGAACCTAAGAGCATGATTATTGGTGATTTGTTATGAGTATTATTAGCATTATTTTAGTAGTAATTGTGTTAGTTGAGACTCAATATGATATTTCTATATTTTAGTGTTTATTGGTGATACTTAAAATTCATAAAAATTAAAAACTAATTTATGTTTACAAATAAAAAAAAATTACAAAAATTTAAAATAAAAAAAATAACCAAAGGAGAAATGATTACAGAAAAAGTTTTGAATATCAATTTAGATCGGAAAATGACTCTCAGTAATATACAATTTGGTGCAGACATGACTAGGACACATCAAAACTTGCATATATACCACAAACTACTGTCAAGATTGATCTCTATTACAGATTTGAGATGCTGTAAAAGCAAATAAATGATGTATGGCGTATACTCATTTGCAAAATCAAATCCTTTGCTTGCAAAAAATTGGGCATTTCACCGTCCAAGATAAACCTCATTGTCCAGCGATTGTTACCTCTCCTGGCCTGCAATGACCTTCTTGTGCAACATGGCAAACACCTTTGTAATCAAGATTAGCCTACAAATGAGAAAACAAAGCACTAAAAACTTCATCCAAATGCAATCAATATAGAATTTTAATTTAAATAAGAAAGCCAAGTTTTGTTACACCAAGGGAAGTTCAAAACCACATCATACCCGGAAATCCCCAAGGTCCGTGATATCATAGAAATACTTGATGTTCTGTTCTCTACAATGTTCCCTCGTGATATCCACGTTACGGTTTGCACGTTTATCAGTTGTGAATATGTAATGATCTGGTATAACAACAATCTTCTCTGGATCCCAAACCTTCATCATATAAATAACAATCACAATAAGTATATGAAACTAGCTGATAACAATAACAACAAAGCAACATAATAGTTCTTAATCATAGCAAGATTCAAAAGCTCTTCTCACTTTGCATGTTAAACCAACAACAACAATATCATTTCTAGAATTCCAGTAACACAAGCATAAGGAGAGAAGAAGAAGAAGAAGACCTTGGCCTTTTCACCAAACTCTAGTAAACTGGAATTGCTCTTTTCGTTTTGTATTGCAGAAGGTAGTAAGTGCTAGTAAGTTTTTCAACAAGAACCTACACATAAAAAAGCTTACTGAGAAAACAAACAAGAAGAGAACAATACCGAGAGATACAACACATTCTCTTTCTCATACAATACCCAGAGATACAATTATAATCCAAAAGATCGTCCACGTTTAGCTTAAGAACTCAAAACCCAATTATAACAATCAATATAACTAATTAGTGGAACGAGAGAAAGAACAACAACCAAATCCAATGAGGTAACGAGACATACATCAACGAAATCTACTTAGAGTAATGGCTAGTTTTCTTTCCCCGAAACATCAACAATCATAAGAACACACTAAGAACCATAAGCAAGCGTATCATTTGCATTTCAAGATAAGCAAAGACGAGAAAGCACATAACCAATTCCTCTTCAGAACAACACATTTACCCATATCGAAGTGACTGAATCACAATTATATAAAATAACTTTTAATCAAACATATGGACTACAAAGGAAATCAAAGTGAGCCGTATTACTCCATTATATTCAATTAAGCTAAAACTAAGATGCATGCAAAGAACCTTACACACCAAAAACAACAACATTGTGAGTTATAAAACCATTACAAAAAGCTCAAAATCAGTTTTAAAGGTATCGAAAACTCGCTGAGATAAAAAGAGACGAGGATGGCTTTTAACAAGACTATCCATTTCATCAAAAGATTCAACACGAGTTTGCCAAACAAAGAACCAATTCTCATGTTCAAACAAAACCTCATAAAACTCAATACATCAAAGGAAACAGATAGAATTTTAGGGAAAGAGAATAACGAACTAATTATGGATCTGGAGAAGAAAAGCTGATTCGAGCTTCGTCGAAGTTTTTCTCTTCGTCGGAGTTTTACAAAATTGTAGATCTCACCACCACTGTCGAGTTACGGCTAGAGAGGAAGAGAAGGAATCACCGTCGTGATAAACAGAGAAAAGAGGATGCGGGAATCGAAGAGGGGTGAAGATGCGAGAATCGCCGTCGTGATGAACGAAATCGCCTTCTCCGTCGAGAGAAACTCAAAATCGCGAATGAAGAATTTTTTTTTTTACTCAAAAACCTAAAAAACACGGTCCAATAAGAAGCTGACACGTGGCTCTGTTTTACTGTGGCTAACGGATCAGTAAACTAATATTTTTTGGCTGAAATGATACCCAAAAATTGTTAAATAATCATAATGGGCTGTTGATACTTGCAAAATATCACCAATGTGGATGCTCTAACCCGAGCCGACCAATGTTGAGACTAGCCAAATTAAAGTTGTTAGCTAATTCTACGATGGGAAGGAAGAATTGATCATTAGTCTAGTTCTATACGGCAATTCCTCTATAAGTGGAAACTATTAATCCACTAGTATATCGTCAACTTGTTTAATTTGGATACAACGGTTCCAAACCCGTACTAGCTATTTACATTACATACTACATATTTAAAGAAGTTAGGAATGTGTATGATGACATTTGCTTTTTCTGCTTCTTTTTTTTAAGAGAGAGAAAATAATTTGGTAAGGCTTGAAGAAGATAGAAATGTTCATGCAACAAATAGAAAAGACGAGGATATCACTTGGACAAAAAACTAGAGACATATTACTCGTTTGATATGGGTGGATATGAACCAACAATTCCCTTGACTAACAAAAATATAATGTACGTTTTAATCCTGAAATTCATTCATTCACGGTATGATGTGAAAATGTAACAGCTACTGCTTCAGATATATCATAGAACTACTGCAGGATATGAACACTACTAGTTCAGATGTGAATGAATAGTGGGAACACACAACAAACGAGATTCTCTTTCGAGAACATATTACTAGATTAATTGTTGAATAAACATACAAGTTTCACTCACCACGTTGATCATAACCTCACTTGTTTTCAAGATCTACACACGATCTCAAAACCTCTCACTACCCCTTAGCCCTGAATCAGATTTCTTGTAAACCTTAATTCCTCTACTAAGAAATAATCTCCCAAAGTGTTCAACCTTGCACAACTGCACGAACACCTCTATTTATACAAAATAGAAAGTCGGCTAAACCTAGCATTGCTCTCTACTCCTCAAAGATCTTCATATTTTTTTGGAGATATTCTCTCTTGCCTTCTTTCCTTATTTTTTGCAAAGGATATGGCAAGTCTTCAAGCCATTCTTGATCCTCCCGAAAGATCTCCTCCGGCTCAGCTACGTTGTCTTGGGCTCGTCTCAGTTTGCTTGAAACGCCTAGCCTAGCCCATCTCCTTAAGCCTATGTAGCTTAAGTATCGATTCATCAACTTTTCATCATATCCTGAAGTACTTCGTACTACTTCAGGATCCTGCTTCAAACAACTGCATCTTCAATCTCCCCTTTTTTAACTTGGCGTACCTCACAAGCACCTGCACAAGAAAAACACACCAAACCACATCAACAACCCAGAAATAGAATTCCAAACATGATGGATGATAGAATTCCAAAATAGAATTCCAACCCAGAAATTCTAACTCCCAAAATTTCTAAATCAGAATTGACTCCCTTAAGACTCCTCATCATCCTATCACTAGTGATCCAAGTCCTATGATATGATCCTACTCCCCCATAAACCTAGTATACTCCCCCATAAACCTAGGCCCATACTCCCCCATAATTGCCATCTCCCCCTGCTTGGGAGCACATAAGTTAAAAACAAATACGCTTAAGATGGAGAATCTTCCATTGAGAATAGGAAAATACCTTTGAGCCGAAGTCCAACAACCTCAAAACTCATGTGGAGGACACACCTAAGCTGCACAATCGTCCAATACTGAACCATACAGTCTATGATACTCATCTGTCTCCTGAACCAGTTTATGCAGACACTGAGGTCGACTTATTATCTCAAGCCCTAAATTTCTCGTACTCTTATTGTCATGGTTTTAAGCTGCCACTATCCTCCCTTGAAGGAATGCGAATGAGTCTTAGCTTCATAGTAACGAGCCGTACCAATCACTCCACACGTTTCCTTAGCAAAACGGATCAGTCCACTATGTACGACACACATGTCTACTTCAGCTTCATAGTCAGACCTGTTTGATTCAGCTTTAACACAACCGCTTCTTTGGTGTGTTAATTGATCCATGATTGAGTATTCCTTGCTGAATATGATCCTGACCTTCTCTTTCTTGATTACAAGAGTCACGTGATGAAGTGACCACCTACATCCCGACCTAGAACACACCCCAAATCCACTCATAGCCCACTGCAACAATCTTTTTCAACATGAATCATTAGTAGCACACACTCATTTTAAAACCAACACAACCACATCTAATCAAGTATTTGATGGGAATTAACCTGCAGTAAATCTACACATGCACTTCATAAACAATTGGCTTTGAAAAACATTTTTGAAATATACTTTTATAGATACCTTTTTCGATGATTGTGACGCAACATCAACTTACATAAGACGTACTTCAGAAGCATACCTTCAACATTTTCAGATTCATACCGCTTGGTCATCATTAACTCCAATGGCTAGCTTTCACACTATCATATCTTTATCTTGCTTTTGGTTAGTTTTCAACCTTCGGCCATCATGTGAGAGCAGTTGGTATACTTCAAACATGGAGTTTCTTCGATTTGAATACTCACCTTATCTTACCATCAGGTTCCTTATGTGATTGTCGTTCTTTTTATGAACATCTTGAGTTTTGCCTCATCTACTACTCACTGGAATCCGCATGGACAAGGTTGCCTTTGGCTTTGAAGATTTTTTCCTTCTTTAATTGCCCCCTTTTTTTTACTTGATTTGTTAACAGATGAGACAACCCCAACACTTGATTTCTCAAGAACTGCCTCATGGTTAATCACTCTTCAGCTTGTTAGTTCTCTTCTTCATGTGCACGTTGTACTAAAGTCCAAGGAAGACGATATGATAGGTAGATCTTTTCCACTGATGTTTCTGACTCCAAGCAAAATCTAAGCTTTGTGTATGTCCTGAGTCAGTACCTGTATCAATTCTGCACACTTCACAAACTCATTATATTTCACAAACACCTATTAAGTTCCCTAAGGTGAGAAAACGGTTAAAGTCTAGAGGTTTTGTAAATAAATCAGCCAATTGTGAATCAGTGACAATGTGTTCGATTACTACCTGTTTCTCCTCCACCAACTCCCGAATAAAATGGTGTCGAATGTCGATGTGTTTTGTTCGTGAGTGTTGCACCGGATTCTTCGATATGCTTATCGCACTCTTGTTGTCACAATTAACTAAGAGGGACCCAGAGTCCATTCCATAGTCTGCCGACATCTGTCTCACCAAAGGAGTTGAGTGCAGCAACTTCCCATGGCAATATACTCTGCTTCAGCTGTAGAAAGTGATACAGAGTTCTGCTTCTTGCTCATCCATGAGATCAATTTTTTCCCAAGAAAGAAACAACCATCACTTGTACTTTTTCGATCATCCATGCTTTATGCCCAGTCAGCATCACAATATCCCACTAGACTCTTGTTCGATCCCTTAGAGTGCCAAATTCCTAAGTTTACAGTGCCCCGAACATACCTTATGATCCGCTTAACTGCTTCAAGATGTGACTACTTCGGCTTCGCTTGGTACCTTGCACATATCTCAACGCTTAAGCACAAATATGGTATGCTCGCCGTGAGATAAAGAAGACTACCAATCATGCCTCTATATAGCTTCATGTCAACATCAACCCCCTCACTGTCTCGTGATAATTTTGTTGTTGTACTCATGGGAGTGTTGGCTTCTTTGCATTGATCCATCTTGAATCTTGTGATGAGGTTCTTGGCATATGTACTTTGAGTAATGAATACTCCATCCTCTGATTGTGTGATTTGCAAACCCAGAATGTACTTCAGCTCTCCTACCATGCTCATCTCAAATTCTTGAGTCGTGCTTTTGACAAACTTGTCAACAAGTACTTGAGAGGTGCTTCCAAAGACTATGTCATCCACATAAATTTGCACCATCATGGTCTCTCTATTCTGCTCAAGAATAAAAAGAGTCTTATCTACATTTTCTCGTTCATAACCTTGTTCCACCAAAAATCCGGTCAATCGTTCATACCACGCTCGTGGAGCTTGCTTCAGCCCGTACAGTGCCTTCTTTAACTTATACACATATCCGGAGTTAACTGAATCCTTAAATCCCTTTGGTTGTTCAACAAAGACTTCTTCCTGAAGCAATCCACTCGAAAAAGGAACTCTTGACGTCCATTTGATACACCTTAAAGTTTAGAATACAAGCCATCCCCAAAAAGAATCGGATTGATTCAAGTCTCGCAACCGGAGCAAAGGGTTCCTCAAAATCAACTCCTTCGATTTGAATGTAACCTTGTGCAACCAACCGTGCCTTCTTTCGAACCACTACTCCACTCTCATCATTCTCGTTCTTGAATATCCACTTAGTTCCTACAACATTAACTCCTTCAGATCGAGGCACTAATTCCCTAACATCATTGCGTACAAACTGCTCCAGCTCCTGCTCCATAGCCATGATCCAAAAATCATGCTCAAGAGCTTGGGTGTGGTTTTTGTGTTCCATAACCAAACAAAACAAGCAAAGTGTACTACTTCTTCAACATTCTTATTATTCTTCTTAACACCATGATGCATCTCATAATAATCCTTTTTGATCCCTCGAGTTGCCCTTCCTTCTTCTACTGGTCCAATTACATCTGTTGATGAATGATCCCGAGGTATTTGAAGATCGTCCCTCAAAGCACGATGCTTTTTAGTTTTCTGTGTTTCTGAAGCATATTGCATATCTGAATCTGAATGGTCTTTTGATTAAGCCACTGTATCTGATGCAACTTTCTCACCTTTCTTGTTGACCTCTACATCTTGGTCTAGCTGAATAACTTCCTTGCCACCGTCTTGATTTGCATCAGTATAGTCATCAAATACCACATTTATCGATTCCACTATTACTCAATTCGCAACATCCAAAAGTCTGAAAACTGTACTACTTCCTGAGTAAACCAGAAACAACCCATCGTTACTCCTTGAGTCGAACTTACCAAGATAATCTTTGTCATTCATAATATGACATGGACATCCAAACGTATGGAAGTAACTCATATTTGGTTTTTTCCCTTTCCATAGCTCATACGGCGTCTTGGTCACTCCCTTTCTAACATACACTCGGTTGATAATGTAGCACGCTGTACTGATTGCTTCAGCCCAATATTTCTGTGGCAGAGTGCTTCCATGAAGCATGGCCCTGACCATCTCTTGAAGTGTACGATTCTTTCTTTCCACCACTTCATTTTGTTGTGGTGTGTATGGAGCTGCAAATTGATGTGCAATTCCATGACTTTCATAAAACAACTTCATGGATCTATTCTCAAATTCTGTACCATGATCACTGCGAATTTTCTTGATACTACCACGTTCATTGATGAGCTGAAGTGCCCAGATTCTGAAGCTGTCAACTGTTTCAGATTTATCCCAAAGAAATCTGACCCATGTGTATCTTGTGTAATCGTTAACTAGCACCAAGATATATCGCTTTCCAGATGAACTTTGCACTTGCATTAGATCCATGAGATCCATATGAACTAGATCAAGAGCTGCCACAGTGTGAACGTCAGCTACCTTCTTATGTTGTACCTTGACTTGTTTACCTTTGTTACAAGGTCCACACACTGATACGTCTCCTCCTTTGAGATGTGGTACACCCCATACCATCTCTTGATTGACAAGCTTCATGAGACTCCTAGTATTCATGTGCCCAAGCCGGCGGTGCCACAGATTCAAATCATCCTTTGCACTGAAGCACTTTGCTAATAGTGAATCATCCCACATGTAGCAGTTGTTCCCTGACCAAACCCCTTTCAAAACTGATACACCATCCTTATCTACAGCTCTGCAGTCCTCACTTGTGAAGATCACAGTCAGTCCATCATTACACAGTTGTTAAACGCTTATAAGGTTGGCCTTGAGTCCTTACACCAAGTAGACATTCATTAGTTGTGGCAAACCTGTTTCACAAGTCTTACCTTTTCCTTGGATAGCACCGTAACCACCATCACCAAAACTTACTTTTCCCTTGCTGATCTTCTTGAAGGTTTGTAGGTTGCTCATAGTACCTGTCATATGTCATGAGCACCCACTGTCAAAATACCAAGGACGGACGTTCTCCTTCTCTTCTGATATGACAACTATATTACATTGAAATCCAAGTCCTAAATTACCAGCAAAGGCACGAACTGAAGCACTTCTTACAGCAGATGGCTGCAGATCAGTCTTCTTTACCCAAATATGATTTCAATATCCATTCCATGTGAATCTTCCTTGATATCTCAGTTGTCTTACCCTCTCCTTGAACTTGTAGCACGAGATTCTTATGTGATTGAGCTTACCACAAAAGAAACAACCGTTTCTTTTCATCAAATTGTCCATCGTTTGAATTCCTTCAGCACGAGTGTTACTTACCTCTCCATAGCTTTTAGGTTGAGAAAAACCAGCTGACATGAACTTGATCCCGTCGGATTTAGACTCATGCTCCACATTGTACCCCAGACCAACATGAGACTTCCCAATTCGTCCATACGATAAAATTTTATCTAATTGTTTGGTGCCAGCAAACATGTGAATCTTCTTGTGGTGTAGATCAAGTTGTGATTGTAGTTGACTTGATCTTTCCCTTTCTAAATTTAGTTCCTTCTCCAGCATATCCACTTTGGTGGTAAGCACTAGGGTCTCCTTCATGAGCATCGCACTTTTCTGTCCAAGCTTCCTTTCTGCATCAAGTTCGATTTTCAGTGCTTCAGACACTGCTTCGAGACGTTGTTTCTCCTTGGTTAGGGCTGAGTTCTCTTGTTCAAGTCTGACTAGTGCTTCTCGTACTTCTTTGTAGCTCTCAACAAGATCTTCATTGTAACCGTCATCAGATTCCAAACCAGAATCTACATTAACTTCGTATTCTTCCTTGACACCCGCAAAAGCAACAAAGTTATTCATCATTTCTTCGTCTTCACTATCTTCTTCGGAATCTTCTTTAGCAAGCATAGACTTTTCGTTCCTTTTCCTTTGATCAGTCATGCACTCCTGTTGAGTGTGTCCTAATCCTTTGCATCCTAGACACTTCATGTCTCTTCTCTTAGCCGTAGGACACTCAGTTCTAACATGCCCGTACCCTTTGCATTTGTAACACTGTACTTCAGACTTTCTGAAGTTTCTGTCTGCTTTAGGTCGCTTGGCTGACTAGAATCTCTTCTCACCTTGTCCTCTCTCCACTCTTCTTAATGCTTTATCAAATTTCCTGACCAGGAGACTCATTGGATCTTCATCATTAGACCTATTTTCCTTCTTTTCACATGTCGCCAATGCCATGCTCTTAGACCTCTTGAATTCTAAGTCCATACCATCCAATTCCATTTCATGTGCCTGAAGCATTCCAACTACTTCTCCAAAACCAAGCTCTTCAGTGTTTTGAGATACATTTAGTGCTGACTTATATGCCATAAACTTGCTAGGAAGACATCTCAGAAATTTCTTTACCAATTTCTGATCTTTGTACTTCTTACCCAATGTAGAAGCCTCTTGAGAAAGTGACTTAAGCTTCGAACTGAAATCAGCAATTGATTCATGTTCTTCCATCTTCAAGTTCTCGAATCTTGAGGCTATCATGTCTCTCCTTGAATTCTGCACTTTTGCTGTTCCCTCAAAATGAGTCTGAAGCAGATCCCATGTTTCCTTTGCAGTTTTACACGCTTGAATTAACTCAATAGTTTTCCTGGACACACTACAATGAATTGCGGACAAGGCACGTGAATTGTACTTGGCTTTCTTTAGCTCCTCTTCAGTCCAAGTCTCCTCTGATTTCGGTGTTCTGACACCTTCTGCACTAACATTCACAAGAGCTTCCCACTGAATAAGAACAACTTTCCAGGCCAACACATCAATACTCCCAATTACCACCTTCATCGGTGACTTCCAAAACCCATAATTTTGTGCATCTAGTATCAGCTTCGAGTTGGTAACAAGCTCTTGGTAGCTTTCCATTTTCTCCACAAGATCTCACCTGCAATAACACGAGCAAGCGCCTGCTCTGATACCAAATGAAAATGTAACAGCTACTGCTTAAGATATATTCTAGAACTACTGCAGGATATGAACACTATTAATTCAGATGTGAATGAATAGTGGGAACACACAACAAACGAGATTCTCTTTCCATAAAATATTACTAGATCCATTGTTGAATAAACATACAAGTTTCACTCACCACGTTGATCCTAGCCTCACTTGTTTTCAAGAACTACACACGATCTAAAAACCTCTCACTACCCCTTAGCCCTGAATCAGATTTCTTGTAAACCTTAATTCCTCTACTAAGAAATAATCTCCCAAAGTGTTCAACCTTACACAACTGTACTGGATAGGTTTTCACATTTGCTTATATACTTTGAATAATGTTTTTGTATTATTTCTTTATATGAATGTTCTTTTTCTATTTATGTTATTTTATCAATTAATTGTAGTGAACACGTTATTATAAGAGCTAAATTTAATTTAATAAAATGTTTATTATTTAATTTTGGGTCGTTTAAGGAAAATAATGTTATTCGAATATTAAGTTTAAGGTCATTTTAAACTTTTGATATTAAAAATATTGTTAGCATCAATTAAATAAATGAGGTTAAGTTAGAACTATAATGTCATTTTGAAAAGTGATGCTAAATATTTTTAGCTTCACTGAATGTAACATCACTTTTAAAAATGAATCTACAATTCTAGCATCACTTTTTAAGTGACACTAACTATTAAAAAGAATGATGTTATACTTAGTGTTTTTTGTAGTGAATGAACAACATTCATGACACTATTTCCTTTTTTTCAACTCATAGACTTTGGTTTTTAAAACTAACAAATTGTATTGCCAGTAACTTCTCATCTCAAAGAGAATATTTCACAAGCCAGAAGAAATACTGAAATAGGATTTCCCGAAAGAAATGAAGCATCTATATGAAAAATATCAATGCATAGGTGAGAATAAGGGCATGCAAAAGATATACATTATTTATTTGAAGAATTTTTTGAACTCAGATGCAAAAAAAGGCTTCAACAATAATGGTAA
Source organism: Arabis alpina (assembly GCA_900128785.1). Lineage (NCBI taxonomy): Eukaryota > Viridiplantae > Streptophyta > Magnoliopsida > Brassicales > Brassicaceae > Arabis > Arabis alpina. Next base: position 31,296,628 of record LT669794.1, read on the forward strand.
CTACGAAGTTATATTCCAAGGAATAGCAACAAAAGACCTATATATGTTTTTTTACAATATTCTCTTACTATCAGTGGCGAATGCAGCAACATATTTCATGGGGGTTATTGGGGGCATTTAACTAATTACTCAAAGAAAACTAAGGAATTTTTTTAAATCATGGTGGGCAGATGCACCCGCTACTTGTGAGGTAGATTCGCCACTGCTTACTATACATATGTAATGTTGAAAATTTGAATCAAGTATGTGAAACCAAATGGAAATGAAAAACACTATGATATTTTACATGTTGTTAGGCAAAACAAAAAAAAACTACATAAAATTAAAATAATTCATTATAAAATCCGCCCGTAGGGCGGAGAAGGACCTAGTCAAGAATAATAAAAGATCCAGGTAATAATAACACAATAAAAAGAATACGACTGCAAAGAATTTCCTTTCTTTTCTCGGTACCAAAACAGATTGCAGAAAATAAATACCCTTTTTTATTTTTTAATTAAACCTGCAAATTAGAAATAAAAATGCAGGATAGAACGATAACTAGTGCAAACGCAAGCAATAATGAATTAAAAAAAACAGATGCAAGCGAGAGCAGAAATTCAACCAAACCGAAGGAGATGAAAGTTCTGATTATCAGAAGAGAAACTTCTGATTATCAAAAAAAAAGAATTCACCACCAAGACCTGTTCTTAAAAAAAATCCTAAACAAATATATCAGTACCGTTAGTGCAAAGCAAAAACGATTTTGAAGATTTAAGAATGTAGAAACCCGAATTTCTATAAATAGGCAACTGATATATGAAAGAATAATTTTAAGAACAAAAGTCAAAATTACAATACCAAATCAGAAAGATGAAAAGGAATTATAGAGGCGAGACGTCGAATCTCTTTCCTTAAATCTTTAAACGCCCCGTAGTGTGACGGTTTCGTAGCGGTAAGATTCCCAGGATACAACTGCGGTTGTTTCTGTCTCCCAACACCAAAGAAATCTATCGAACCAAATTTCTGCGAGTACTTTCAGACTCAAAAATAAATAAAAAATATGAAAAGAGATGGTAAAGGAATTGCTTGCATGGATGCTTGACATGAGAACATGATGGCTTTACTTATAGCCTTAAGCCAACGTACACAAACGTATGTGACATTGAAGTGGAGTCAAAGAGAATTATTCTCCATTTATGATGTAATTGATTTTGTTTAATGTTACCAAAATCTGACAATTGATTTTTCAATTAACGTTACAAGCAAAATTCAATTAAAGAGATATTAGTTGTTTATTTTTAAACCAACTATATAATTCAAAAAGAATTACCAAAAGAATTAATCTTTTGGGCCCATGGGCTAAATTGTCAATTTCGAAACCCAAAGCTTGGTCCGAATATCTCTTTATCCAATACACTCCATTTCTCATTCAAACTAACTCCGATTTTGACAAGTAGATACACTATGAAATAGTGCTCACGGCAACGATTCAATCGTGCCAAAAAACCGATCATTCCAATGGACGTCTCCACCGGAAACCATACCGGAAAATGGTCTAAAACCATTTCGTCAAAAACGAGTTCCAACAGATATAGCCACAACATACTCGAGCCAGGATGGGAAAGATCTGAACATGTCGGTCATGTACGTGTGGTGCCATTAAACTGCTTTACCCAGTAGGTGCACACAAGCCAGCCTAACTTTCAATTCTGGAGGAGTATTATATAGCGTAAAAGATTGCTCACATCGATAGATCCAATCTCACAATAAGATCCCATCAAATGAAGGAAAAGTGATCTTTGTCAACCTAGAAATCAAACCATTCGGTAGCATCGACGGTTTCTCATTCTCAGTGTGAGATTTACCGGCTGACCCTCAGCCAGATTGATCGTAGTCAGGAGGAATCGGTGGTATGATTGTGTTATGTGACATCTCCCGGGCAGTCGACCTAGAAGAACCAGATTCATGAGGTTAGGTTTGCATATATGTTGGTTTCTTAGAGAGGTATTTGATCAACAACGACTCCACATCAATTTTCAAGCTGTTTAGTTTCTCACTCATTGTTGTCTCCGATGTTTTAATCACTATTCTTCTGATCCTCCATAGATCGATGATAGACTGTTGTCTGGTACCTTGAGCCACATAAATAGTCCGAAGAGCAAAGGACTTATGATACCAATGAGACATATTTGGTCTAATAGGGCTAAATCACCTCTCTAAATACTCACTGAGAGCTTAAGAGAAGATCAGCTAAATCTAGAAGGTGAAATAGATAAAAGAATTCTTGGAAGAGAACAAGAGAACAAAACACAAATCTGGAAAATCTGTTTTATTCTGGACAAATTTACAATGATACACTATACACACTTTATATAGATGTTTACACAACCGTTGGTAATAGTTGTCTCTTATCCGACAAGTTACGTCTCTTACACACACCCTTTCGTAGTAAATCATGGATAAAACATAACCGTTGACTTTACATACAAAGTATATGATATAACATGATTTAATTATGGACTCAATCTCAACAAGAATCACCTTGAAGAGCTTGGATTGTTAAGGAATGGGACGGCAATGGCGTTGAGAGAATAAAAGAGAGAAACTTACTTTATTATTTAGGTTATCTTTGGAATGAGGCCAAATACCAATACATAAAAGCGTTAATGATTTACGCTTATCAGGTGTCAAACCAGAAATAAGTGAATTATTAAACCAAACGATAATCAAAGTAAAATAATGGAAACAAGACAGAGGAAAAGGATTCATATAGGAATGCTATCACATATGCTTTCTTCCAAATGTTGTTGTCTTCTTCTTCATTGATTCTTCCATGTAATCCCTAAAACAAAATTGTATTACTTAGAAGTGGCGTATTCGACAAGATGTACTAGCGCGTTATTGGTAACTGTTAAACAATGGTGTGTAGTATCCTCTTGCACAAGATAATCATTCATTAGCAAAAGAAACATCGGATTCAAAGGGAAAGATCCACAACAAATGATATCAAAGCACCATTAGGTGGTGTGAAGGGGATTCAAGGTAGCTAGGAGATTAGCAAAGTTGATAATCTTGCAACCATACTTTGTAACCCCTTAGCATATGTTTTACACCACCCAAACGAAATTTCATTCTCAATTTGGTAAAATCCCAAAAAATAGGACCAAGGATAGCTAACCATTGTATTCCCAAAATATAATCACAACAATCTAAGGGTACATTTATGAACTTAGTAAGAGTGTAACCTTGTAGTCTCCATATGAAATATTTGCATATGAACTTAGTCACCATGACACTTCCATTAGCAACAAAAACCAAATCAATTCTTTTAAACCTCTCCGCTTGCACCACATATTCTTAGAAATCAGGGTGTTACAATCACCCCCACTCAAAGAATGTAACGTCTTCGTTGCGTACTAAGATCGTTACAACGTCAGTGTTATACCCACACTCGTCAAGGTTCAGCTCTGATATCACTTATAACCGCCCTTTTTTGTGGGCCCACGCCCATTCTCGGCCCGCATGCCCAAATTTATCCGACGATCGGTGCGTTAGTCCGGGAGACTCAAAAGGCATGTTTATTGACCCTGCAATCACCACGTGATATTTCCATGTGTTTTGTCCTCACTCGAACGATAATGAAAATGACTTCCCAATAAGTCACCTATCTTTCGATTCCTCCAGCTCAAGCACGCTTAACTCTGGAATTCTCTCAAGACGAGTGACCGAAAAGATAAGTGCACTTTTTGTGACATAGGTAGCCAAATCAAGCCTCTCTGCATGCACCACATATTTTCAAAAATCAGAGTGTTACAGGGGTGAAGGTCGAAATAAGAGGATCTTCAAATTAGTATAGGTAACATATCATCAAAACAACAAGAATGGCTTATCTTTTGTATAAAAGAAGAAACATTCCAGTTTGCCCTATAATAGGTTTTCTTTTCCCGTTTCTTCTTTTGTGAGTTACATTTTATTTCTTGGTACTACTTTGGTATGTTGTTTCTGTTACCTGCATGATAGGAATTTATACACAAGAACTGTACAAGATGGATCTGACTCATTGAAGGTTTGAACTTGATAAGGTTGATGGTAAAGCAAGCCAATAGAAAAAATCTGGATTCCTTCTTAAAAATTGATTGATGATTCAAAAAATTCAAAGATAAACATCTCTGAAGGAAGCTATCATTCTAAGCGAAGTGACTACTTATGCGTATGCAAATGAAGCAAGACTAAGGCAAAAAGGCATGTTAAACAAAGGTAGAGGACATGTAGAAGGCTTGTATATAGAAACTGAAGGTAGATATGAGAAGGGTAGAAACTCCAGTGGTACAGAAGATCCAAGAGCAGAGGTATGCCCAAGTCAAGGCCTAGGTTCTAGTAAAGCTAATAAACAAGGAACTTAATTTGTGGTAAAGACTGCACGGAAAAAGAAGAATGTCCTGGTAATAACTCTGGAAAAACTACATAATCAGTCAACATGGCAAAAAGATTTTGTCTAAAAACTAATAAAAGAGTTTAGATCTAATCTAATTTTAAAGGAGAGAAACCTTAGGTGAAAATTAAAAACATATTTGTACATAGAAAAAATGAACAAGGTCGATCTTAGACAAACCAAATTAAATTCGGGTTTAGAGAGAAGTGCGTGTTAAAGCAACCATGTTTTTCGACCACATGGCGATCAAACTCCCCTCTAGTGGATCCGTAAATTTGTGGTTTCGTTTGATCGACCTGCCAAATATTTCTTCACCAAATTTGCCATAACATTAACCATAACATTAACCATAACATTAACCATAACTTATAATGATTTGAATCCAACACCAACATATATCTATGTAAATTTCAGTCTCCATAAAATTTGAGTATTAATTTGAGATGGAAAGACCTTCATCTGACATAATATTTAAGTCTCTGAGATTGTATATGCTTTGTTCAGTCAAATTTACCATTTTTTTTCATCAAAATAATAAACTAACTTATCACGGCCCGATAACGGCCCGATAATTTAACTGGGTGGTGAAGAACTTACAAAGAAAAAATTGGAATTAACTAGTCAAACCATTCGCAAACTTATCAGCTTTTGAATTAAGTGTACGCGGAATATTAGAATAAAGAAAAAAAATAAAACTTCATCTTCAAATTTCTGTAATTCTTCGTATGCAGTCAAATTTACCATAAAACATCACCTTTTAAATCTTTTTTTTTCTAAATGTGATGAGTAAATCTGTAAACCCCAAACATGATATTGGGGATTGATTTCACTCGATGGGTTTGACTTGTCTTTTTTAGAAGTAAAAGCTATAACTTGATCTGATTCCGAAGTGGTATTGGCTTTGAAGACCATCTCTCTTCTTTGTTATCGAGATTACACACCGCCACATCTCCTTCGAATTCAGGTCACTGATAACCTGCTCTGACCAACCACCATCGCCCCCCCTCCATGTCCTTAGTTGCATCGACAACACTCATGTATGGGTTGGGCCCTATATAAGATGTGGGCTTCATTACACAATAAAATCAAGTCTTTGTTCTCCAAGAGTTGACCGAAACACATCCGTACAAGATCAATCCACCATTGTGACTTTGATAGGCTTCATTGGAATGTGGCAGTTGATGGGCCTTCGGGCCCAATATGAGATTTTGGTTCATGGCTTGGTTTTAACAATCGGGTCAATGTATTTGTTCCTATGGCACCAGCCCTCTCCCGAGGTGCTTATCGACCACTCAAGCAATATCCTTAGTGTGGTTGTCTCTGAGCACTCAGACAATTACCGAAATCCTCTCTCAACAGCCACAAACAACCACCGGGTTAAGCCACTTCGGTTCACTTTACGGCTCGCGAAGTTGGTAAAATTCTCTCTTTAGATCCTTATGCTAAATATAGGCAATTAAGGTCTTTTGTTATTGTTGTTGTCTATGGAGCTAGAGTTTCTTCACGACTATCCTTGCCGGTCGACAACCCTCTATTACTAGAGACGGTACTTTATACCGATCTCCAACCCCTCCAACTGGGTGTATCAACGTCGGTCCAAAACCCGACCAAAAGCTGCTCGTCCGAGCTTTCGACTTAGGGTCTCGCGTGAAGCTTCTTCATGAGCTTTTTCACGATGTTGAGCAAGTCTTGCCTCTTAATGTTTCTATCTTTCGTTTTATTTCTATGTTGTCGTTTTTTGTTTCGCTTTCGAGTATATATGCGGTTGTATTTTTACACCTCTTCAAATTTTAATTTAATACAAGCTTTTGACAAAAAAAACTATAACTTGATTGTTTGTATTTTGTTTTCTTTTTGTGTCGTTTACTGTTTGTTTTTTTTCCCTTCCCTGTAGAAAACCCTATAATATTATAATAATAATTTGACACAAAAATCAACGACGAGTTATTATCCTCAAAAATTTCACTTAGATCCATTGGAAACGATCATCTAGCGATGGATTTGGCTGAATTGTGGGCGATTTTCGGTCCAGGCTTCTCCGGTGCTGTTTTCGGAACCGGCTGGTGGTTTTGGGTGGACGCCGTCGTCTGCAGTTCCGTCCAAGTTTCCTTCGTCCATTACCTTCCTGGTAACATCCATCATCATCATCTACTTGCTCCAAAATTCGTCAATTAGGGTTTCCAATACAAATTGCTTTTGATTTTCGCAGGCATATTTGCAACTTTCGGAGCATTGATGTTCAATTGCGTCAGAAAAGAAGACATCGATTACTCTCCTTATGACGAAGGCGAATGGAGGTTTCATAACTTTGATCTGAAATCGAAATTTGAGCTTAGATTTGAGACTGATGCATATATAGTTTCTATAAACCATAAGTGTTTGAATTGTTCTTGGTTTAATCTTTTGATGTGTGTTGGCTTCTTGGTACAGATTGAAGCTATGGCTTTTCATAGCCTATGTAATAGCATTTGTTTCCCTAGCTGCTTCTGTTGGGTTGTTGATTCAAGATTCGGTCGTGAAGACTGGCCCTTCCACATGGACTGGTGTTGCTGGTGTCTTTCAATGTGTCTTTGTCTTGATAAGGTATTAGATACCATTCTATACTTGCTAAAGCTTCATGGTTCTTGAAGCACCAATCAATGGGTTTTAGATACCATTAAATCACCTGAAATGATTACGTTTTTAGTCACTCTTAACTCTTGTTAATTCCATGCCTAACTAATGTGGTTGTCTTCACTTTGCACCTGGACTTAAAGCTTACCTTTGGGAATCATCCTTTATTAGTACAATTGATTTTTGTACTGATAGTAACGATGAATCCAAACTTAAGTCAATAAGCTCGCGTTAATATTGAGAGTTTTCCCTCTAGAGCATGTTTTCTTTATCTAAATGATTATGAAAGATCCTGATTGTTTTTTTCTTCTAGTTTTTAACTCAGCTAGAAGTAGCATATGAATTAAAAGAGAATAGGTAGCTTTCGTATGGCAAATTCAAACGTATAAATGTGATGTATATTGGCAATGATACATTACAAAATCCTTAGCTTTTTGTTTTCTTTTACTGCAAATCTGACTACATTTATTTTGGCAGTGGGCTAATGTATTGGACATCGCACTCAGAGTAAGGACGCTCACAGGCACATACTTCATCTCCGGCTCTGATACATGTTGTAATAACTTACAAGTGCTTCTCTTCTTTCAACTCTGTAAATTCTTGTGTCTATTCCGGTCAGCATACCGTTGTGTGCTAGATTCTTCCTCTGCATTGGTTTGAGTGTGTTAAAACATTGTCGTTGTTATGCCGTAGGTTCATATTCGGAGGATGAATAGAAAAGAATCTTTGAACTTTGTGTGAATGTTATTGAAAAGCCAATGTTAGTACAAGACAGTAAGTTGGAGTCGAAATATATGGAATCAAATTTTCACAAGAGATTTCACATATATGTTACCCTTTCTGATTTCTGTCGACAGAAAGCCAAACTCTGTGAAATTATTGCGTGCTCTTTTGCTTTTGTTATTGTTCTCTGTCTTCTAATTGAGTGTTACGACGATTTCAGTAACCGATTAAGTCACAATAATTATTATCAGAGCAGTCAGATTGTTTTGTTGCAGTTCTATGAAAAGAAAACTCAAAATCATGTGATCAACGAGAAATCAAATGGACTATTTGTTGTAGAACGAAAAATTTAAGGCACATCTATGAGATAATTAGGATGGACTGATGCGCGAAAATATGATGAGATCTTAGAAGAAAAAACCATCAGATCACAAGGAAAGTTTTTTGTGAGAGATGTGTTTAAGATCTTTAGACCATCAAAGAAGTACCGTATGTCGAAATCCTTACCAAGCAAAATATACTTGGTCAAAAAGTATATGGTCTTAGGATCTCCAAGAGCCTAAACAATCGAAGGCCTTGCATGGTTGGTTAGTGGACAAAGTGAACTAGGCCTGGGTATTCTGGTCGGGTCCAGGTTCGGGTCCTAATGGGTACAGGTTCCATCGGGTATACTAAAAACATACCCATACAGGTTCCTGTAAGACACAGGTTCGGGTCCAGGTTCCAACTTATTAAACCTTTTAAATATCCAAATTTTACAAGTTCCTTCTAAATATAGGTTCGAGTTTAGGTTTTGTGATGTATTTATACCCAAAATCTAAACAAAAATTTGTAACTTGAACCTGTAAAATGCATTTGAAACACAAACAAACCAACAAGACAACAATCATATAATATGAACTAATTTAAGAATACAATTATCAATCGAAGTTTGTCAATGTATAAAACTATATCAATGTAACCAAAGCAATTAGACAAACGAATAAGAGTCAATGACGAATCACGAATCGAAACAGATCATTTAGACAGACGAACAACGGAACAAGAATCAATGACGAATCACGAATCAATCAAAGCAAGATTAGAAAGAGAATGATGATGACTGTAGATCAAACTCAAGATGCCTCTAATAAAAGAGACGAGTGTGGTCGAGCTCGAGAAGGATTTGCAAAAATCGAGCTTGAAATTTTAGGGATTACATTCGTTTGAGGAATCGATGTTTTGGTGTTGGTATTGGAAAGTCGAACCCGTAACAACAAATAAAATTAAAACATTTAACTCACTTGTAAATGTTATTTTTATCAGTATTATGACAATATTATAAATTTTTTTATAGAAAACAATATCAATAAAATCTATTTTATCATAATCTTTAGTAGATTTGACCTACTAGGCTTAGACATACAGGTTCAAGTTCAGATACAAGTACACAGGTCCAGGTTATTTTGCCCAGGCCTAGAATTGTTAACCAAAGATAGACCAGCTTGCTATTAGGGACCATTTAGAGACTTTGAACGATTTCTGTTGAGAGAGAAGTAGATTATACTGATCAAAAGCGCTTTCGCTTATTATTTTTTCTGCTTGGAGAAGCAACAAAAACCAACTTGGCAAGTGCCGGTTCTCTTCGTCATCAAAGGTAAGAGACCAAAGAAGAGAAACATGTGTGTGAGAGCTGAGCCATTTTTTTCAGACCAAAAGATCTACAAAGTCTGAAGAGGGCAGGACACTCATATGGCAACTCAAGCCTCGTAAAAGCTTATTTGCACTATTTGCAAACCATCAAAACAAACAAAAAAAGACCCTCCTGCCTTTTTTCCTCTTCCATTGCCAAAGTAATAGCTACTTTTCTCAGTGAACAAAAAAGACCAAAAGAAAATATAAAAGTAAAAAGAAGAAGAAATTAGAAACTATCTTCCATTGGGTAAAAAAACCAGTACTTTCTTCAGTTTGTAAAGTTGGGTTCAGGAGTCTTCTCTTGCCTCTTGTATGATGGACAGTTTCGGTGGGAGTGATGGTCTTAGCTTATTGTACTGTTAAAAAAAAACATTAACCATTGTTACTCTTTCAAGTTATAATATGATGAGAGATAGAGAAACTAGGACTATTGAGGTGTGTTGTTATGTCTATTTACCTGTTCAACAAAGGCTTTTATCTCCTCCTCTGTAAGAGCTTCATCTTCGTCATTGTTTTCATCCCAGCCAAGCGATCGAAGGAATTCAGCTTCTTTCTCATCTGGAATGTCTGCTGCCTCAAAGCGACTAGTGTTTCTTTCTGAAACTGGAGAGGTTATCTGGATCCTATCCGTCGCTTCTAGACCACTAGTTGCCTGTGGACTTGAAGGGTCACTAGCTACAAGCTCCTTTGAGCTGTTGTCGACCTTTTCCTCAACAGAAGACGAGATGCAGGTTATAGGGTTAACGGGAGAGTTTGTTGATGCTGTTTTCTGCTTCAGAGCACTGTAAAATGCATTCCTGCTCTGAGTTTGAGCTAAGGAAGATTTTTTTTCAACGCCTTGGCCAGATATCATGGTAAAGGTAGCAGATCCCTTGTGCTCCTTTGGGCTGTTTGTACTTCTCACAGGAGCAGATTGTGTTGATTGAGCACTGGTCATCAGTTGGCTAGAGGCGGCTCGATTGTTGGTGTTATTACCACTAGGACTTACTGATTCTTTAACAGCAGGGACACCGTTTTCTCTAGCGGGTTTGAGAACCAACAGCTTCTTCTCAGATTTTATTTGACCACTAGGATTAGACTGGAAATTTCCAAGCAGGGCAGAGGGCTGCTGATGGGCAATTCTTGAGGGAGCAAGAAATGTTTCACCAGCTCGAATCCCTTGCTTGGTCTTGGATTTATCCGAGGGGTTAAGACTCTGACAAAACAAATATAACAGCTATTGGATGTAGCAAAAGATTGATAATAAGATTAACTAAGGGGAATATTTACCGAGCACTTTGGTGCTGAAGGCACAACCGGTATCAACTGCCTTGACTGCTTGATAGCCAGGTCCTCAAGTCTTTGTGTCTTCACAGATCCCTGAAAACAGTGTTAATAATCTTAGACAAACAGAAAGGTAAGTAAACAATAAAGCTACACAAAGATGATGCAAATCTTACATGGGGAGGGGTATGAGTTCTTGCTGGAGCCTGAACCAATGCTTCTGCCATGTTAAGACCAGTTTGTCCAGTTAGCGTTCCCGTGCTAACAACATTAGCTCGTGGAGAAGTTAATGACCCAGCACAAGCCTTCTCGATGACATTGGGAACCTCTGCCAGAGCTGACGTCCAACCTTCCCCACCAATCAAAGCTGAGCTACCAACTGGCAAGCTCTGAACAGCTGAACTTAGACCAGGAGATGAGACTCGTACAAAGTCTTGCCCACCGTCAGCTCCAAGCGAAGGAAAATCCTTATCAAACCCAGTTCTTTGAAAGCTATTGCTAATGCTAGGTCCAGGAAGTATACCATTTCCATTGTAACTATTACTATTGCCACCATTTCTCAAGCCCACTGTAAATCCTCTAGAAAGGTGCTCACCCTGTTTCCTTGTAACCATTGAATGTGATCGTCTCAATTGATCATGATCCTTACCAGTTAAGATACTTCTGAGAGGGATAGAAGTGTCAAGGTCCCATGGATCCACATAGTTTACCCTATCTTTATCTCTGCTGCGGTCCTTATCCCTTTGACTCTTATTATTGAAACTACTATATGGATGTTTTCCAGTCCCATTACTAATGCCTCTCCTTGAATTAGTAGAAGAAGATCGATCGAGAAACGGAGAATGAATTGAATCAACATCACTTTTGCTCCTAGAATTCCTATTCCTGCTATTATGTAGTAAAGATGCAGAATCTAAACAGAAACAAACAAAATAGGAAACAGTTAAAATATGAACAGAAGAGGCTAACATAAACAGTACGATGCTATGATCGGAACATACCCGAATGAGACGAAGATGATACAAGGAGGTGGTTTGAACTCCCACCACCAGAAGCATGCCCTGAATTTCTCAACCATTCCGGAGCTAAAGAAGGTTCACCTTTGTCCATTAGTAAAGCTGTACCTCATCAGATAAAAGAAAGAACACACACTTTCTCTGTCCTTCTTCACCCCTCCAAATCTCCCTTTTTGTTCTCTACTTACAAAATGCAGTTAATCTATCCTAGCTTCTTCTATAGGAATCCAAATCCAAATGATTTGTTTCAACTCTGTTAAAGAAGATGAAACCTTCTACACATCCATCTCTCACACAGATGGCTTAGAAGACGATTATCTTCACACACTAAAGAAGCATGATTCTTCCAAGGTACAAACGCAGCCAATGTCAATCAATGGTCACAGAGAAAATGACTAGCAACCTAGTTCGCACCAATTCAATGCCAAAGGCAAAATTCCAGTGATGAAACGAAACAGAAACCCTAACACCTACGCATATATCTCTCTATCTAAAATCACCAACGCCAATATCAATCAGCACAAGCCTCTCTATGATTCCAAAGAGTCCGCTTCAAAGCAGAATCACAAAATTTCACCGGATAACAAATTCACCAAACACAAACGGCGGAGAAGAGGGGAAAGAGATAGAGAGAGAGGAGACACGAAAACCCTAACCCGAAAGGAGATTGTTGGTCCAAGGCGTCTGGTAGATGCAATCGCTGAATGGAAAGAATGGTTTCTCGAAACGTTGGTTTTGCCGAAAACGAGAAAGGAGGAGGAGGAAAGGAGAGAGCGATGGAATAGGAAGGAAGAAGTGGAATTAAGGAATCAAGGAAGGAAGATGAGAAGGAGGAAATTAGGGTTTTTGAGGAGAGTGGTAAGAAGAAGAAGGGAGGCGAAATTGATCTTATTTGGGAAAATACTTGGAGGAACGAAACGTATGAAGAAACAATCGAGCCTTTTTTTCCTCTCCTTAGAAGAAAAACTCGATTTTTTTTTTGGTTTATTTCGGAATTGTCCATGGGAAACAAATATTAATAACTTTTCTTTTAATCTTAATTTGAATTTGAACACTTACAGGCCCAACTATCCTAGATGGGGGCCCAATAGACCGTTTTTGTTTTCTATGTGTTTAAAGTCTTTTCAGGTTAAAACACGTTTGGATGGAGTCTAAGGCAAAAGAGTAAGGAATTGAAGCAAATATGCAGAAAGGTCAGAAGTTTGGCATTCTTTGAGGCACTTTCCACCTATGGATCGACCTGAAATTTTGACACAAGATATAGCATTGAGTTATCTTTCATTTGGAGGTGATTTGAGGACATTTCAACGGTGCAATCAAAAGTTATGCAAGTTTCAATGAAGACATGCGAATCTAGAGTTTAGCCTAATAATTCGACCAAAATACTTTTTCGAGAGTTTTTTTAGGTTACGCTTTCTTTTTCATTCATACTTTTGGTTTTGGAAGTTTTGTAAGCTTTGGGGAGACGAATCTCTGACTCTACTACATCTTTGAGAAGATTTATGAACCCCTTTCGATTTCTTATTATATGATCATGAGTTTTTCTTCATCTCCTTTTTGTTTCTTTATCTCCATGTTTGAGTAGATCCATAGTTAGGTTTTAGGGTTTCAAGGGATTTCATGAATCGCAAGAACTAGATATAAATAGGGATTTGTAATTGTCTTCATCTATCGTTGTTCTTATTGCTTGAATTAGACTGATCACCTAGTTCCTGATGTTAGGTTGTTTAACGCATCAAAAGTGTTTGTTTAAAAGCCTGAACTAACATAGATGAGCAAATCGTCCTTAGCCAACGAAAGCTAATGTTAAGGCGATTTGTGAACATATTAAACCAATTCGTTAATGCTTGTCTTCAATTCTAAATTCAAACGACAGTTTAGAATCTTAGGTTGTTAGATAAAGTCTTTGGTGCCACGATAGTGGATTAGTTATACCTTTATGTTTGAGTTCTAGATTGAGCTGAGTTGTTCCCTGAATAATTATTTGGTTCGCGATCTCTGATTTCCTCCGAAAATCCCTAAATCCTAACGCTTTTTAATCCATAGTTTACATCGTTTAATTACTTTCTCATTTATATTATTGCATACAACAACCTTTCATATCATCTTAGCTTAATTTCTATTCATATAGTTTGAAGTGTAAACTTGGTTCTCGTGGATTCGATCCCTGAAATACTACAACCATTTGTTGTGCATTTGCAGTAGTTAAATAGGGTTAAAACTATGTCTATCACTCATCCACACAAAAACAGATCCATCAAAAAGCTTAATACAATCTTAATTAACTACTAAAAGAATCTATCTACTGAAGCAACTATTCATTTTTTTCTTAAGTTGGTACTTCAGTTCAACAAGATTGTAAACTCAAAACTAGGATGAGCAATGTCTAGAAGGTTTGAAGCCAAAACAATAAGAAAATCCTTGAGATGATGGATAACATGTATAATGATCTTAATCTCAACAAGAAGTACAAATCCATTGCCTCTCATATCTCTTATTTGGATGTACAAGTTGCTCAAATGATGGTGTAAATGTATGGAACCTTGATTGTGATAACACAGAGACTAGAAACAACTAGAAACACAAATCTCACTTGTATTAATTCCACTAATACAAAACGTAGCACTACTACATGCAACACAGTTGCTTCCAGAGATTATACAATCCTACAAAGAAAGGGTACAACTCTTAACCTCGTCTATCCTAGAACATACAACCTCTTAAACACCAAGCTTTGTATGATAGAAAGGAGATACAACTCGCAACCTATTCTACCCAAGAACACACAACATGTTATATACCAAGATTCGTGTTACAAACATATCCTAAACTACCCAGAAGGATCACACTGTTCACTTTCTTTTTCTTGAGTTGTTCACAAATCTCTAACACTCTATTTTCGCGTGAAGAATAACTAACTTAAAAAGTCGCACGGCCACGCGACTTATATTGCTGATATGCTCAAATTTAACCCTGAGTCACTCCCTCAAATTAAGAAGTCGTCGTAGTAGGGTTCGAATCACTAGGAGTCAAATCAAACGATAGGATGTATGACTTCGAATCAAGCTAAGCGAATAATGTAATGTAATTGCAAAAACAATTCAAAACAGAGAAAGATTTGTTGATTTCTTAAGATTCAATTAAACAAAAGCTAGGTTTTCAGGAAATTCTCAAGATGAATCAGAATTGTAGATTAAAGTATGTTAGGATTTAATTAAGAACCGTTCTCAAACTTGAAATACTAAGGTTTAACCAACTTCCATTGCGAAAACTAACTATGCTTAAACTCTAGAAAGCCAAATTCCTTTGCGAATTCAATCAATTTAAACAAGCGTTAAGTCTAAGTTCAATTTGTTCACAAAATTCTTAAACCAAATTCCTTTACGAATAAGAGATTTCGCTCATCTAAGATCTAGTTCAAGTTAATCAATTACACTTCCGTGTCAATTTATCAACCTAGGATATCTAATTTAGGGTCGCGAATCCTAAAGCAGAGTTAAAGCAATATAGATGAAGAACTAATATGATAATCCTAACAAGTGATTTGAATCTAACAATTCATCTTTTATCTTTTCGAATAACCCTAAACCTAACAAGAGAACTACTCAGACATGGATGCAAAGCAAATAATAACTGAATAATACTGCATATAAAAGAGATAGAGAAAGTGAAACAAAGGGTTCGAAGAATCTCAAGAACAAAGTAGACTTGTCTCCCAAAAACTCTCAAAAACTCTCTCTCAATTTGTTCAATAAAATCTAAGGTCCAGAGCTAAAAACTAAAAAGCAAAGTATAAATAATGGTCTGAAATTCGTGGTGGGCTTTTGTGACAACTTTTGGAAACTTCTGGGCCAAATAAGCAATTCTTCAATTCTTTAAAATAAGTCGTCGTTACTTCTAGAATGTGTGTCGATCGACAGTCATGGTGTGTGTCGATCGACATGCGCTCAACTAATCTGTCGATCGACAGTCATAGGTAGTGTCGATCGACAGAGAACCAAATTTCTGCTTCTGAACTTGTAACTTCGGTTTCTATCCCATTTATGCTCCAAAATGCACCATAATCATCAAATGAGCTCCTCATTACAATAACCTGTTAATACACTAAAAAGACTCGAAAACAGTGAAAAGACTCGATAAAAGGACTTATATGATGGTCGAAAATCGGTAAAAACCATGATATAGCAACTCCCCAGACTTAGCTTTTGCTTGCCCTCAAGCAAACTAGAGACTAAGAATGAAGTCGAGGTTTGAAAATCACGGGAACTCACTTATCCTCGGGAACATTGCTTTCGCCTCATTGCCTCTTTTGCTGCATATAAACAAAGTACCTTTGGCGGTCACGAATCTCAACCATCATAGGTTGGGCCTCAAATCTTAACCTGCAAACCCATCAATTTCACATTCTCCTAACTGTCGCACACTTGATCAAAGTGATGATGGAATTCTCTCTAATGATATCAACCAAGTAAAAGGCTAGGTATGATGTTAAAAGGCTCTTGGTGTTTAGTGGAGTTAAAGGTGTTTAGGGTTACCAGATTTTATTTGGTGGATGCAGACATTATGCATAAACACAAGAGAGAGACTGGTCCAGTTGATGCCCACAGTTTCTCATTCACATTGCACTCTCTCCTCCAAAGCGTAATCAGGAACCAAACACCATCATAAACCATAAGAATAACAAGTTTCACTATCCACATCCATACACTCCATTCCTTGGGATTTTTGTAGAAGCTAGAGACTTATTGAAAATGACCATTCCCTTTCCCTTATGAAATTTTCGAAATTTTGTTTTTGTTTTTTTTCTAACTAAGAGGGGAATGATCTACATAGGTGTTAGTCTCGAAAATTACCATTGTTATACATGAAATCCCAAGGAATGCTTAGCATCGTCGCTCTTTGTAAAGTTCTCCAACCAAATCCTCACCATGTGCAATTTTGTGAATGAAAAACTGCGTCGGACCTTTTTCTCTCCGGTGTTTATACACATGTCTGCACATAAAACAAAGGGAAAAAGATCGCATGAGGCTTGAATAAAAGGTTAAGGCTAGGGGTTGGGTACTAACTAAAAATGAGCTGACCATTCAGGATCAACAAAGAGTTGTAAAGTGAATAAGGATTCTTGAATGTTTGATCGATTACTGTCGCGATATCATCAAAGAGAATATAGCAAAATGGAGATCAAGTATACTAGTATGGAGTTTGTTCTACTTCGTTTTGCAAGTCGCGATAAGAGGGGAACCTGTACTATCATCTGGATTCGAATTCGCTCCATCCAAAGGCTTTGTCGCAACAGCTAAAAGTCGTAAAAATAAGCGTTTGTTCCTGGGAAAGATCGATGTTCCCTACATTTCAACTCAATAAAACAATTTTTTTACTCCAAAATAGAAAACAATGTTAGCAACTACCTCTCCCAGACTTAAACAACACTGTCCCCAGTGTTATTAAATCTGAGATTGGTGAGAATGAAAAGAAAAATAACTAAAAAATTTGTGAAAACGAGAAACTCGGACCTGTACTGTGGATGTGTCGATCGACAGTCACAGTGTCTGTCGATCGGCAGGGGGTGTGTGGATGTGTCGATCGACACTCATAGAGTGTGTCAATCAACATCACCATTGAAAATATGAAATCGTGGCTTTTTGGGGCTTCTGTCATTTGAGCAGTTTAAAGGAACATTGTAAAACACTCAAAGGAAACACGATCAAATAGCACAACACATAATCATACGTTCAAAGGTTTCACAAATTCAAAAGTCATACTGAAACAAAGGACAAACTAACTCAAAAGAAAAGAAAATGACTCAAAGAGAAAAGAAAAAGACTTACAAGTGGATTGTCTCCCACCAAGCGCTTGTTTTTAGTCATTAGCTTGACTGCGTCGGAGCTGTTTAGACGTGAGGTGGATCTCTGAAGTGTACTCCCCCACACTTGCAGGGAATAATACCAGGAAAGAGCTTCATAGTATTGTTCACCATCTCTTGGATAACTACCTGTTCTTTCTCCCTCAAACTCTAAAGGAATGACAATTCTGAACTTGGAGAATGGGTTGAGGTCTTTTTGCGCTTGCCTTTGGGGGTCTCTCTACACTTGGAACTTGCTGGATTGTTGACTTCATGATGTGTAGTGGACGGAGCAATCTTGAGGACGTTTTAAACCTTCTTCGTCTCATCTCCAACATTAACGCTCATACAAGAAGTCTGTGTGACAAGAACTGAAGGATAGAAGACATTCTTGTTGATGTTCGAGAAGGAGATTCACTTATTAGGAAAATCCACCATTGCTCCCACTGTTGCAAGAAATTGTGCACCAAGAACCAATGGTTTACAACTGTTATCCTTGGTCTCAATGATGTAAAAGTCCGTAGGAACAAGACAATCTCCTATTTGAAGCAACACGTCAGGAATGAAGCGTTTTGAAATTGTAGACGATCTTTCTATAAACTCGATATATGTCTTTGAAGGTTGTAACTCTAAAATCCATAGCTTCTTTGCAACAGCCTCAGACATGACGTTCACATTAGCTCATGTGTCACAAAGAGAATCCTTCAATTCTACACATTTGATTGAGCACGAAACAACGAACATCCCTAGATTCAACAACTTTGGTAGCTTCCTCAATGATGTTGGAGCTTGTTTCCCTTTATCCTTAAGTGTTTTGTCACTGCCATGGTTGATAGGTGAAGGGTATAAACTTCTTGGGTACGGAATTTTGGGCTTGTACACACGTTCGACGGCGATTTCAGACTGATTTTTCAAGTTTTTTGCGTTTCTCAGTGGTGTCGATCGACATTGTTGATGGGTTCGCGTTCGTACAGAAATTTCCCGTAGGTGTCGATCGACACTCATAGTGTGTGTCGATCGACACTGTCTGTTTCGAAATTACCATCAGATTATAGTGTCAATCGACACCGGGAGTGTGTCGATCGACACTGTGCTTTGCAATATCAAAATTGACGTTTTCTTCAAGCGTCGATCGTTGCACAGCCCACAATTTTAAGTTTTCTTCAAGAACCACAGGCCAATCCTCATCTTGACACTTCTCAAAAGTTGGAATCACTTGTTCTTCACTCTTCAATGTGATAGAAGTTGAGAAGTGCCTTGGGTTCATATCCGTTTTTCCTGGAAGACAACATTCTTGCCTCTTCACTGATTCCGCAGTCTGAGCAACCTGAGTATCCAACTTCTTCATATGGATGTTGATAGCCTCAATCTTCTCATTCAAATCAGTATATAAGGTGTCGGTCTTTCCATTGAAGTCAACTGTCATCTTCTGTTGTCCCTCTAGAATATGCTCAAGCATAGCCTTTGTGTCATCATCTGAAGATCTAGCAGTTAATGGCTGATAAGATGAAGAACCGTAGTTTCTCTGGTTATATCCATTGTATCCCATGTTTTCTGTCTGATTCCCAAACCTCTGATTCTGGTAGCCATTCTGGTTGATGTAGTTAACATCTTCTTGGTTTCTGTCCTCCTCTGAAAAGAATGTGTCCACTTCCTGAGCAAAATGAACAGCTTTCTTTCCCACTAGAATGTTGTGCACCAAATCGATCTTAGCTTTCACTTCAGCAATCTCAACACCCCATGTGATCCCTCCTTATGTTATTCTCTCATGATCAATCTTCTTCGTGCTGTTACTTGAAGCCACGTTTTTAGTCAGTACAAGAGCATCAGTTGGATATCTAGTCTTGAAGTCTCCATTACTCGCAACATCTAGAGCCATATAATGTTTCCAATCTACACCTCTGAAGAAAATACCCAACAACTGAACCTCAGTAAACCCGTGGTGAGGACAATCTCTCTGATAGCCATTGAAACGTTCCCATGAAGCCTTGAATGCTTCAGTTGGCCCTTGAGAGAATGTAGAGATCTTAGCTCGCAGATCCTCTGAACGCGACTCATCGTAGAAATGGTTCAGGAAGGTGTTCTTTGTGTCATTCCAAGTAGTCAGTGAGCCTGGCTCCAACTATTTCGGCCAAGAGGCTGCCTCTCCAGCAAGCGAGTAGGGGAAGAGCTTACACATGATGTAGTCTTCAGAGACGTCATTAGCCTTGATGCTCGACGCAAGATCCTTGAACCATTCAAGATGGTCCATGGGATGCTCGGTTGGGTGCCCATGGAACTGATGTTGAGCCACCAAAGAGAAGTATGCGGGCTTCAACTCGAAATCTCTCCTACGAAATCCAGGAGGCTGAATCGCTGCCCTGTTGTTATAGTACTCTTCGGGACGGTTGTAATCTCCCAAAGTGCGTTGATTAACTACAACCTCATGAAGTCAATGATTCGCTTGAGCTTGTCGCTCTAGCTCAGCTCGCTGATCCTCGAACTCAGCTTGTTGACGATCTAGCTCAGCTCGCTCTCTTGCTACTGTGTCGTCAACCTGCTCTACCTCTATGAGAGCATTACTAGCTTCATCTACCCTTTCTCCATGGTTGTTATACCTGTTTCCCTCTCTGTCAAACAACTCACCCTGAGCATTCAGAATCACAAGAACGACGCGGTTCACCATCTTAGCTTTCTTCGCCTGTTTTCTGTTTTCCCGTTCTAAACCTCTTATTTCAGGAACAAAATCTGCTAGCTTTTGATCATTGTTGCTCCTGGTTTTGCAAGAATGCATACACCTGAAATACCAAAAACAAAAGAGAAGAAATCGAAGATTAGTGACAAAATAAATAAAATACGTAGTCAAAATTCTAGAATCAAAATCCTATAGGTGATTTTGACTCTCCGGCAACGGCGCCAAAATTTGATATGCTCAAATTTAACCCTGAGCTACTCTCTCAAATTAAGAGGTCGTCGTTGTAGGGGTCGAATCACAGGGAGTCAAATCAAACGATATGATGTATTACTTCGAATCAAGTTAAGCGAATAATGTAATGTAATTGCAAAAACAATTCGAAACAGAGAAAGATTTGTTGATTTCTTAAGCTTCAATTAAACAAAAGCTAGGTTTTCGAGAAATTTTCAGGATGAATCAGAATTGTAGATTAAAGTATGTTAGAATTTAATTAAGAACCGTTCTCTAACTTGAAACACTAAAGTATAATTAACCAACTTCCGTTGCGAAAACTAACTATGCTTAAACTCTAGAAAGCCAAATTCCTTTGCGAATTCAATCAATTTAAACAAGCGTTAAGTCTAAGTTCAATTTGTTCACAAAATCCCTAAACCAAATTCCTTTGTGAATAAGAGATTTCGCTCATCTAAGATCTAGTTCAAGTTAATCAATTATACTTCCGTGTCAATTTATCAACCTAGGATATCTAATTTAGGGTCGCGAATCCTAAATCAGAGTTAAAACAATCTAGATGAAGAACTAATATGATCATCCTAACAAGTGATTTGAATCTAACAATTCATCTTTTATCCTTTCGAATAACCCTAAACCTAACAAGAGAACTACTCAGATATGGATGCAAAGCAAATATTAACTTAATCATACTGCATATAAAAGAGATAGAGAAAGTGAAACAAAGGGTTCAAAGAATCTCAAGAACGAAGTAGACTTGTCTCCCAAAAACTCTCTCTCAATTTGTTCAATAAAATCTAAGGTCCATAGCTAAAAACTAAAAAGCAAAGTATAAATAATGTTATGAAATTCGTGGTGGGCTTTTCTGATAACTTCTGGAAACTTCTGAGCCAAAAAGGCAATTATTCAATTCTTTAAAATAAGTCGTCGTTACTTCTGGAATGTGTGTCGATCGACAGTCATGGTGTGTAACGATCGACATGCGCTCAACTAGTGTATCGATCGACAATCATAGGTAGTGTCGATCGACAGAGAACCAAATTTCTGCTTCTGAACTTGTAACTTGGGCTTCTATCCCATTTATACTCCAAAATGCACCATAATCATCAAATGAGCTCTCCATGTACAATAACCTGTTAAGACACTAAAAAGACTCGAAAACAATGAAAAGAGTTAGGCTTTACTCAAATTTACCCTGAGCTTACTCTCTCAAATTAAGAGATCGTATGCAGTAGGGATCGATCAAACACATGGAATCTAATCACACAATAAAACTCTAACTTCAAATCAAGTTAAGCAAATTATGAATGTATGAATGTAAAAGCGAATGAAAACAAACTTTGATTTTTATGTGATTTAAATTCAATGTTGGAAAAGAGTTAGGCTTTTGGGAAATTCGCAGGATAAAACAAATTGCAGATTTAAGAAAACAGTTAGGATTTTAATGAATAAACGTTCTCAAACTTGAAACTCTAATGTAAAATTAAACGACTTCCTTTGAATTAATTATCTATGCAAAAAATCTAGAAAACCAAATTCCTTTGTGAATTCAAACAATTTAAGCAAACATTAAAGTTCAGGTTTCAATTGTTCACAAAATCCCTAAACCAAATTCCTTTGAAATAGGTGATTTTGCTCATCTAAGATTCTAGTCAGGTTACCAATTGATGCTTCCGCTTCTAATTGAATCAACCTAGATGCCTAATTCTGGGTGATCAATCCTAAATCAGAATTAATGCAATCTAGATGAAGAACCATAAGATAATCCTAACATGATTTCAGTTCTAACAATTCATCTTAAAACCTTTGAAAAACCTTAAACCTAACAAGTAGATTACTTAGACATAGATGCAGAAAACATGATGATTGAATAATACTGCATTAATAAAAGATAGGGAAAGAGATACAGAAGGGTACGAAGAAATATGAATCGTCTGAAAACTTGTCTCCCTAACTCTCAAAATCTCTCCAAAACTCTAAAATCTCCAAATTGAAAGTATCCTAAAACCCAAGTTAAAACTGAATATATAGAAAGGGGAAAATTAGTGCTGGGCCAAATTTGTGAACTTCTGGACCAAAAATGAAATCTTCAAATCTCATTAAAACTCGTTTCTCTCCGATTTTGTAAGTGGTGTTGGTCGTTACTCCTTGGTGGTGTCGGTCGTTACCAGGAGGAAATTTCAGCTTCAACCTTGTAACTTTGGCTGCTATTCCTTTGATGCTTCATAATCACCAATTTAGCTCCACACGTACATAAACTTGTGAATATACTGAAAAGACTTGAAAAGCACTGAAAGGACTCGATAAAAGAACTTATATCATGGTTAAAAACCGGTAAAAACCATGATATATCAACTCCCCCAGAGAAAGCTTTTGCTTTCCTTCAAGCAAACAAGAGACTAAAAATGGAGTCGAGGTTTGAAAATCACGAGAACTCACATATCCATGGGAACATAGCCTTCGCCTCCTTGACTCTTTCGCTGTATATAAACAAAGTACTCTTGGTGGTCACGAATTCGCAACCACCATAGGTTGGGCCTCAAATCTTAGCCTGCAAACCCATCAATTCCACATCCTCCTAACTATTGCACACTCAATCGATAGTAATGTAATTCTCTCTAACAATGTCAACCAAGTAAAAGGGCTTTTAGTGTTTAGTGGAGTGAAAGGTGTTTTGGGTTACCAGATTTTATTTGGTGGATGCAGACATTATGCAAAATTGCAAGAGAGAGAATGGTCCAGTTGATGCCCACAGTTTCTCATTCACTTGTGCACTCACCTCCAAATAGGTTTGTATTCCATACACTCCACTCCATCCTTTGATTCCTTGGGACTTCTTATAACGCCCACTGCCATGCCTGTGGCCCCAAGCCCACTCTCAGCCCGCAGGTCGAGACTTCTCTGACGGTCGGTGCGTTAGTCCGGGAGTCTCGAAATGCATGTTTATTGACCCTGCAATCACCACGCATGGTACTGGAAATTATTTCCCAGTAGGTCACCCATCATGAAATTGCTCCAGCTCAAGCACGCTTAACTCTGTAATTCTCTCATGATGTGTGACCGAAAAGATAAGTGTACTTTGGTGACATAGGTAGCCAAATCAGTTCTTTTAAGCCTATCCGCATGGATCATATATTCTTGGAAATGCACCATGCATTTCCAGAATCTGGGGTTTTACAAGAGACCTTTGAAAACTGATCATTCCATTTCCTTCTATTAAAATTTTCGTTTTGTTTTTTTTACTGATGAAGGGGGATTGATCTACATATGATATGTCTCGAAAATAACCATTATAAATGTAAAAATCCCAAGGAATGCCAAGCTCGTTATGCTTCTCCACGTACTCCAACCAAATGTCTATTCCCGCGCAATCTTGTGAATGAAAAACTGTGTCGGTCCGTTTTCTCTCCGGCGTTTTTACAGATGCCTGCATATAAACAGAAGAGAAAAAGATTGCATGAGGTTTGAATAAATGTTAAGGTTCGGGGTTGGGTACCAACTAAAGATGAGCTGGCCATTCAAGATAAACATAGAATGGTAAAAAGGATAAGAAGTCCTGAATGTTGGATCGATTACTAACGTGACATCATGAGAGAGAAATAGTGAGATGGAGATCAAGTGTGGTAGTCTAGAGTTTGATCTACTTCGTTTTGCAAACCGCGATAAGAGGGGAACCTATAGTATCATTTGGCTTTAAAATTTGCTCCGTCTAAAGGCTCTGCCGCAACAACTAATAAATCGCAGAGACTAAGCGTCTGTTCCTAGAAAAAGTCATCATTCCCTACAAGTTTTGACTCAATAAAAGACTCTTTTGAATCTACCTCTCCCATACTTAAACAACACTCCCAATGTTATTAAGCCTAAGATTGATGAAAGAAAGAAAAAGAAAACACGAAATTGTGAAAACGAAAAGATTTGGACCTGTGCGTGTGTGGTGTCGATCGTTACCACCAAGTGGTGTCGATCAACACCATCACGGAAATTCAGAACGTGGCTTTGGGGCTTTTTTCGATTCGAGCATTCCTGAGTTAAACTACAATAGCACTCAAGCGAAATACGATCAAAAGCACAACACATGATATAATCTAATAAGTTTCACAAGTTTTAGAAATCAAAACAAAGTTAGAAAACAAACTGACTCAAAGAAAACAAAAGATTGACTCAAAGAAAAGAGAAAAAGAACACGAAACCAAGGAAACAAAGAAGCATAACTAATCCTCATCATCGTCCTCAGCATCCTCGTCGTCCTGATCGCCATGAGCATGGGCTGATGTAGTGGCATGGGTAGGTGAGAGTGGGCGAACACAACCACAATGGGACAAGTCTGAAACGGCACCCCAAAGATTATGAAAGCTAAGTGTAACAAACTCCTGGAAATCCTCCTTCGACATAGGGATAGTGGGAGCAGGAGGAAGTGTATGCGTGGAACCTCTAGCAGCTCGAGAAGTGCCTGAAGACTGAGCTGGCTATGCGCGAGCAGTAGAACGTCTGGTAATTGCTCAAAGTAGGCGCTCATCAGGAACGAAAGAAATCACATCATAATCCACTCTGATGGGAGTCAACTTTGGAAGTGGTAACTCTAGAAACATCGCGGAAAACCCACTAACATCCCTTTTCTATCCACGTGGAACGGATAAGGTGGGGCAAGTCCATCATCAATCGTTGCGTTACAACGGTGTTTTGGGATGTGTCAATGCCATATAACTAAAAGATCAGAGTAAGAAGGTTACAAGCAGCGAAAGGTTTGCCTCTCTTCAATGTGAATGGAGTGGTCTTGATAGAAATCAACTGATGAGCAAAAATGGCTGCCATGTTGGGATCGACACGCAAATCCAACGGAGATTGCCAAGTGATATCATCTCTGAGAGTGTAGTAAAGCAGCAGAAGCTCATCGATCTTCATCTTCTCAGGCTCATTCTTGTAGAGAACAGTGTTGGAGAATAGGAGAGTAATGTAGCGCATAACTGGATGGTGAATATCTGTGTGCGGAGTAGACTTGACGTTATTGTAACAACTCCCAAACAACTGCCAGAACTCGTGTTTCTTATCAAACTCAAGTAGAAGAAGTGAATCCTATGCCTCTAAACGAAAGCCATAAATCTCACAAAGAGTAGGGAAAGGAAGTCTGTAGCGAACTCCATTGATCAGGAATATCAAAACTCCATTCTGTGCATACTCAACCGTATCCTTAGGATAGTAAATTCTCACTGTGGCAAAGAATTCGCGTACCAAATATGGATACAAGTCATGATGTGTTGTGGTAATGGTCCCATACCTGCTTTCTACAACAAACAGACCACCTCATCCAAGAGACCCAGAGATCTCAATGCAGCCTCAACAACAATACGCGTAGGCTTCAAATATACATTCAACCACTCATTGTAAAACTATGAATCATAATCATCCCATTCATCCCTAATCTTTCTGTTCATAACCTTAGGATTAGCTAGAGTAGCTTCATGATGATCATTCCACTGTCTCTGTATCTTTATCCTCGTTCCTCTCTACGTGGCCAAGGTAAAGGATTGGCATTGGAACCGGAAGCATCAGCTATTCATGCCGCTCATCTATAAAATAATCACAAAGGAAAAACACACAAAATTTTGAAATTAGTCAATTTTGGTCGCAACGGAGGTGGTGTCGATCGTTACCACTAGTGGTGTCGATTGAAACCATGACTGAAATCACACATCGACCTAAAACTTTGAAATCGAGCAAATCACAACTTCAATCATACAAATACAACTCCGTATACATCTAATTAATCGACCCAAGCAATCCAATTCCATGTAAGAACCCAATTTCAACAAGTTTCAACACCAAAGCAAACCTCTAAAAACGAACCCTAGAAGATGAGATTTGAGAACACATACCTTGTAGATATTAAAAACGAGTAATAGGAATGGATAAAGGAGGAATTTCTATGTGGATTAGACCAAAAATCGCTCAAATCGATGGATATTTGAGAGAACTAGGGTTATGCAATTTTTTGTATAGTGAAATTATGAGAAAGAGAAAGTGATGTCGAGGTTAAATAACTTACCTTGTTGTGTCTGAAGATGGTGTCGATCGTTACCGGGTTGGTGTCGATTGACACCAGGCTCGGAATTCCCTTTTCTTCTCTTTTTTTGTTTTTTTTTATATTTTTCTAAAAATAACTAAATCGAATATTAGTAATAAAAGCAAAGAAAAATGAGTTTATGTACATTTACCAGTGGGTTGCCTCCCACCAAGCACTTGTTTTCAGTCATTAGCTTGACCGTGTTCGTTTTTAAGAAGTGGGTGCAATGGGCAAGGACACGATGTGTCCGTCCGGAATCTCAGTATTCGCCCAATAGTGCTTGACCCTTTGTCCATTGACTACGAACTCTCTGCTGCCATCTAGAGTAAGGAGGATTACAACGCCATGTGGTTTAACCTCTTTGATTGTGAAAGGTCCGGACCAACGAGAACGCAACTTTCCTGGAAACAAAGACAAACGAGAGTTGTAAAGAAGTACCAGATCATTCGGCTAGAATATCCTAGAGATGATGCGCTTATCATGATATGCCTTTGTCCTTTCCTTGTACAAATTAGAGTTTTCGTAGGCATGATATTTGATTTTATCCAACTCATTAAGCTGTATCATACGCCTCTCCGCAACAGGTTTAATGACAAAGTTGTACTGCTTCACTGCCCATGCTGCTTTGTGTTCAAGTTCCAATGGAAGATGACATGTTTTCCCATAAAGCAGATGAAACGGAGTAGTTCTCAATGGCGCCTTGAAAGCCATCATGTAAGCCCAAAGTGCATCATTCTGCTTAGTAAACCAATCTTTCCTTGTAGAATTCACAGTCTTTTCGAGGATTTCCTTTATCTGTCGGTTCAATACTTCCACTTGTCCACTTGTTTGAGGATGATAAGGACTAGCCACACGATGATGGACTCCTTACTTAGCGAGCAACCGATCGAACAACTTGTTGATGAAGTGTGTACCTCCATCACTAATAACAACCCGAGGAACTCCAAAACGATGAAAAGTTATGGTCTTGAAAAGCTTAACAACCATACCAGCATTATTCTTAGGACTCGCAATCGCCTCTACCCCCTTGGAAACATAGTCCACAACAACAAGAATGTAATTGTTTCCATAAGATGATGGGAAAGGACCTATGAAATCAATACCGCAACAATCAAAAACTTCAACCTCAAGGATGAAGTTCTGTGCATCTCATGTTGCCTCCTGATTTTCCCTCTTCTTTGACAAGCATCACATTGCGAAACAAAGTTGTGAGCATCTTTGAACATGGTGGCCAACCAAAAACCAGCTTGAAGGACTTTAGAAACTGTCTTGAATGTAGCAAAGTGACCAACATACTCAGAACCATGACAATGATACAACACTCTTCTAGTCTCATCCTCTACTATCCATCTTTGTGTAAATACTATCTGAACAAAACTTGTAGAGGTAAGGTTCATCCCAATAGTATCTGCGAAGTTCTCTCATGAATTTCTTCTTCTCATAGCCCTTGAGATCCTCAGGTACAACATCTGCAGCAAGGTAGTTCGCAATATCAGCATACCATGGTCGATCAGTTGTAGAAACAGCATAGATTGGGTCATTAAAAACTTCACCGATGATCCGTGGAAGATCACAATCGTGGTTTGGACGTGGTGTCGATCGTTACCAGGCTTGGTGTCGATCGACACTGACTCGGATTTCTTCGATCCAACGCATAAATCAGATGTTTTTGCTGCAGGTGTCGATCGACACCACCTCAGAATTTCAAGGAACCTGGGGATTTTCACCTTGCAAACCACTCGCAATGTAGTTAACTCCTTCTTCAGAGAAGAAATCATCAATTAGAACATTATCTTCGATTCAAATCCGAGAAAGGTGATCCGCGACTCCATTCTCAATACCTTTCTTATATTTAATTTCAATATCAAACTCTTGAAGGAGTAAGATCCATCTCAACAACCTTGGTTTAGCATCCTTCTTTTGCATCAAGTATTTGAGAGCGGAGTGGTTTGTATGTACAATTACCTTAGACCCAATCAAGTAAGAACAAAACTTCTCAAAAGCAAACACCACAACTAACAATTCTTTCTCTATAGAAGCATAATTGCGTTGTGCTTCATCTAGAGTCCGGCTTGCATAGTAGATTGCATGAAGTTTTTTGTCTTTCCTTTGACCCAATACAGCCCCAACTACAAAATCATTGGCATCACACATAATCTCAAAAGGCAAAGTCCAGTCCGGAGGTTATACAATCGGAGCACTCACTAAGGCGTGTTTAATTTGTTCAAAAGAAGATAAACAATTAGTATCAAAAACAAATTTAACATCCTTACAGAGTGGGGTGGTGAGCGGGCGGGCTACTTTGTAGAAGTCCTTGATGAATCTCCCGTAGAATCCAATGTGTCCAAGGAAGCTCCTAAAGCCCTTCACATTATCAGGTGGTTGAAAACTCGTCATAACCTTAATCTTGGCACGATCCACCTCAATCCCAACTTCTGAAACTCGATGCCCAAGCAAAATGCCCTCTCTCACCATAAAGTGACACTTTTCCCAATTCAAAACCAAGTGCTTTTCCTCACATCTAGCTAGAACCTTCTCCAGATTCTCTAAACAGTCTTTGAAAAAAGACCTATAAACCGAGAAATCATCCATGAAGACCTCCATGTAATCCTCTATCATATTTGTGAAGATAGACATCATACAACGCTGAAAAGTTGTAAGAGCAGTACATAGTCCAAAGGGCATTCTACGATATGTAAAAGTGTCATAAGGACATGTAAAGCTGGTCTTCTCCTGATCGTCTGGATGGATGGGGATTTGGAAGAACCCAGAATAACCATCAAGGAAGCAGTAATAGGGATGATTCGCAAGCCTCTCCAACATCTGATCAATGAAACAAAGGAAAATGATCCTTCCTAGTGGCTGCGTTAAGCTTATTGTAGTCGATGCACATCCTGTATCGTGTCATAGTTCTCGTAGGAATCAACTCATTCTTCTCATTTTTCACTACTGTGACTCCTCCTTTCTTAGGAACCACATGAACTGAGGTGACCCAAGTCCTATCTGAAATCGGGTAGATGATGCCAGCTTCCAATAGCTTCATGATCTCCTTCTTTACGACCTCTTGCAGATTAGGATTTAGCCTTCTATGATGCTCAATTGATGACTTTGTATCATACTCAAGATGAATCCTATGCATGCATAAATATGGGGATATACCTGCAATATCATCAAGAGAATAGCCAACTATTTTGCGAAAGTTGTGCAGCTTACTTAACAACAAAGTGAGCTCTACATTGTTCTAAGAAGCATTAACAATGACTGGATATGTGGAATTAGGAGCAAAAAACGCGTACCTTAGTCCTGCCGGAAGTTGTTTGAGCTCGATTTTGGGACCCTTTTCTTCACTCCAATCATGAAATTCAGTAGCTTTCTTAGAAATCCTAGGTAACTCCACGTTAGCAATCGTATGTGCAACCCTTTCACTAGCATCCATAAGCTTGGCATACCCCTCAACAGCATCATCTAACAGTCCACTTCCAATCTCAGCATTAACCAAAGCTCTCTCCAAAGGATTAGTAAGATGTGTCTCATTGAAGACTTCTTGAGCGATGTTAGTAAGCGTATCCACATAGAATGTCTGGCCATCGATGGTCAGTTTCTTAACCAATTTTTCCATATCAAACTTCATCTCCATATCACCCACACATAGAGTAATCCTGCATCCCTTGACATCAATCATAGCACCATCTGTAGCAAGGAAAGGTCTTACTAAGATAAGAGGATCCTTGGATTATTCACAGTATTAAAGAATCACGAAATCTGTAGGAATCAAACAATCCCCAATTCTGATTGAAACATCCTCTAAAACACCTTCAAGAATCCTCACTGATCTATCTGCTAAGATAAGAGAAATCCTAGTTGGTTGAAAATCTATCATTCCAAGGCTGACCGCAACGGAGAGTGGCATCAAATTGATGCTTGAACCCAAATCACAAAGAGATCTTGGAAATCTATCACATAAGATCAAGCAATCCAACACAAAACTTCCTGGATCTGTGAGTTTCTCTGGAACCTTATTCAAAATTATAGCACTTACTTGCTCAGAGATCATGGCAACTCCTTCCTCAACACACAGACTCTTGGTAACCATCCTCTTCACATATCGTCGAATAACTGGAGAAGTTCTAATAGCATCAATCAAAGGCATCTCTATAGTAAGCTTGTCCATTATAGTTCTACACTTAGCCTCTTCCAGCTCTTGCTTAGACTTCTTTTGACTCCCAGGATAAGATAGCTTGGGTTTGTAGACCTGATCATCGTGTTTTGTCGAAGTCCGCGAAAGAATTGTTGGATTCACGACTTTATGGGGTTGGTGTCGATCGATATTAGGCCTGGTGTCGATCAACACTGGTCGCGAATTCGCGTTTTTACCAGAATTCACCTCTGATGTCGATTGATACTCCTTAGTGGTGTCGATCAACACTGGGTCTGCTTCGAAATTTTTTGTATCTTCGATATCTTTAATATCTTCAAGCTCGTCCAACTGCTTATTTGACAGACTTTTCTGCAGAACTGGCTCGAATATTTTCCGTCTTTTGGTTGTAATGGATGCTACACCATGCAGTCTTGGATTTGTATCCGTCCTTGCTGGAAGAAACCCCTTTTGTCTCTTCACACTTTCAGTAGTTTGAGCAACTTGAATATCCAGCTTCTTCACATGAAGATTAAGAGCTTCCATCTTACCATTCAAGCATGTGTAGAGGCTATTAATCTTCCCATTAAATCTTCCCATTCAAGCATGTGTAGAGGCTATTAATCTTCCATCTTCCCATTCAAGCATAGCTTCCGTTTTACTATCTGAAGACCTAGCATATGGTGATTGATAGGAGGAAGAATCGTAGGTCCTTTGGTTGTTGCTGCTGCCTTATGGCTTCTGAGATAATCAACCTTTTGATACTGAGATTTCTGAGTGTAGTTAAGAAACTCGGATTTCCTGTGAAAGAACTCCTCTGATTGTATCCATTGAATCCCATGTTTTCTATCTGAAAGTGGACACCTTCTTTCCAGAGGAGGACAAAGAACAAGTGTGACACCCGTGAACCAATTTTGAGGAAATTGGAGGGTGTGTCGATCGACACTAGTGAGGTGTGTCGATCGACAGGCTATGTTTTGGGACTTAAGGCCAGTTTGTGCGAGTGGCTGTCGATCGACACACGTTGTGTATGTCGATCGACAAGGGTTTTTATTGATTGGTTTCTGTTTCGATTTAAATTGGACGGTTCGTGTTGGTTCGTTTGGGGAAACCTAGGGTTTCATATTTAAGCCTTGTGGCCACTTTCTGATCGAAACAAAGGTCTAAAATCAGTGGAAAAGAGTTTGAGAGGAGTTTCTCTTGTTTCCTGAGAGTTTTGTGAGATAAGGTTTTGTTCTTGGTTGTTTTGGAGTAGAATTTCGTGGTGGTTGTAGTTGATATCGATTCTAGTCTCAATTCCATCAGTTTCCATCCGAAAATCCAAGGTGAGTGCGTGATCATGGCTTATGGGTCGATGGATCGTTAGGGATTCTGGTGATAGGTAAAGGCAAAATGTGATCGTGGAATCACGGCTACGAAGAGGGAGATGATCTAGGGTCTCGTGTTTGGTGTTGTTTTTGTTATCGTTGTTAGAACTGGCGAGGTTGTTGGTTAGTTCTGGAATGTTTGGATTTGTTGTTGAACCGGTTTATCTTGAGTTTTATTGGAATTGAATTGTTTGGTTTTATTTGTTATCCGCTGTCGTTTTTGTTGTGGTTCACTTGGTTGTTGAAGATAGCATTTATGAGAATGCTAGTTCGAGACTAAGGGTTTATTGTTTAAACAAACAAAAAAACGGGTTGGGTCGTTTCAGTTTGGTATCAGAGCGATACGGTTTTAGGACATGATAGAACTGCTAGGATTGTAAATTGGTGAAAGTTGCAATTCTGTGAGTTGGGGGTTCTAGATCATCTTCCTTCGAGCCTTCAATTAGATTCCACGGTAAGTGTGTTGTGTGTTGTTTTGTTGTGTCTTCTAGTGCTTAACTTGTGTGCTTGTGAGTGCAATGAGATGGCTAGAGGTACTAGAGGACGTGGGCGTGGAAGCCGAGGAGGCCGAGGCAGAGGTCGTGGACCTGTGGACGAGCCAGTCTTGAGTGAGGCTCAGAGATCCATGCATGGCCTGCGATTGTTCAACAAACGTTGCATGATGGTCAGACCGCCAGTGTGGGGGCCAGTTTGGGTCATGTTAGGGCCGGTTTGGGTCATGTTGGGACTGGTTAGGGTCTTGTTAAGGCTGGTGGTGCTGGTGGTGTTGGCGCAGTTGTGGGTGCGGTCGCGGCCGCAGGTGTAGCCCAGGCTGGTGATGATCGTCTGGCTGATCTGTTGAGGCAGTTGTTGGAGCGGTTAACGGGTGCGGTGCCAATGCAGGCTCCAGTGTTGCCACGTGTGGCAGATGTGCAGCCGAGGGTTGCGGTTATTGATGAGGTTCCGTCATATATTCGGATGATGGAGCAGATGCAGAGGATCAGTACGGGTTCTTTTGCGGGAGGTGTTAAGCCTGAAGAGGCTGATGAGTGGAGGATGAGGATGGAACGTAATTTTCGCTCGATTAGGTGTCCAGAGGGATACATGGTTGATTTGGCAGTTCATTATTTGGACGGTGATGCACATCTCTGGTGGAGGGGTGTTGCAGCGAAGCGGGTTCGGACTGTGATGTTGGGGGCAGACTTTGTGTCGGAGTTTAACGCCAAGTTCTTTCCTTGGGATGTGTTGGATCGTCTGGAGGCAAGGTTCTTGGATCTGGCTCAGGGAGCGATGTCTGTTCGTGAGTATGATGTTATGCAGGTAGGAGTTTGGAGGATGAGCAGGCTCAGATTAGGAGGTTCTTGCGAGAACTTCGGATAGACTTGAGGACTCAGTGCATAGGCATCAAGTTTGTGTCTAGAGCAGAGTTGGTAGAGACTGCTGCACAGATCAAGGAGAACCTGAGGGAGCAGGCTGCGGTAGTGGTCCCAGCTATTCAGCCTAGGAGGCCTCAGCAGCAGGTGCAACATGTGGGTTCTAGCAAAGGCAGTAAGCCTATGCAGGGACGGAAGAGGAAGTGGGAAGACACTTCGAGATCAGGCAAGAGTGGCCGAGGGTCCTATGGTTGTGGGAGTTTGGACCACAAGAGGGCGAGTTGCCCGAAGTAGAGTGTGACTCGAGCGGCTCGGGTGTGTTATCAGTGCGGTGAGTCGGGACACATCAGGCCGAACTGTCCTAAGTTGCAGCCGTTAACCGTGGCAGTAGTCCAGCCAGTAGCTCAATATGGAGCGGTGCAGCCTTTGGATCAAATTGCGTCGATGCAGCGTCCGCCGGCTATTGCGGCACCTGGTGAACCGAGCTCGAGGCCGATCACAGGTAAACATCTAACTCAGACTTAGTAAATTATGTTGTGTTTGAATTTTTGTGTTTGTTTTGGATTGTTTACTTTGTGATGGAAAAGTTAGGTTTCTTAGCACATGAGATTTGTGTAGGGACGTTGTTTGTGGGCGGGTGTGAGTCCCACGTGTTGTTTGATTCTGGAGCATCATATTGCTGCATTACTCCGGATCATGCTGAGAGGAGTGGCATCCGGAGTGACGCTGGTGAGCGGACTGGACCGGTTATGGTTCTGGAGGAGAGTTTCTAGCTACTCATGGCCGGGCGAGAGATGTGGATATTCTAGTGGCTAGCGAGTTGATGCCAGCGGAATTGGTGATCAGTCCGGTGGAGTTGTACGTTGTTATCCTGGGTATGGATTGGTTGAATAGGTACAAAGTTCATCTAGATTGTCTCGGGGTCGAGTGGTGTTCGAATGTGATGGTGGTAGGTTGGTTTATCAGGGAGTAAGACCGACTTCAGGTAGTCTCGAGATCTCACTTGTCCAGGCTGAGGCGATGATTGAGAGGGGTTGCGAGGCTTACTTGGCCACGATTGTGATGTCGAAGGCTGTTGGTGAGGTTGCTGTGAGAGATATTCGGGTTGTTCGGGATTTTGAGGATGTTTTTCAGTCGTTGCAGGGATTAACGCCGTCTCGGTATGATCCTTTCATGATTGAGTTAGAGCCCTGAACGATGCCGTTGTCTAAGGCACCTTACCGAATGGCTCCAGGAGAGTTGGTAGAACTGAAGAAGCAGTTGGAGGATTTGTTGGATAAGGGTTTTATTCGACTGAGTACTTCACCGTTGAGAACACCGGTGTTGTTCGTAAAGAAGAAGGATGGTAGTTTCCGGTTGTGCATCGATTATCGAGGGCTTAACCGAGTCACTGTGAAGAACAAGTATCCTCTTCCGAGAATTGCTGAGTTGTTGGATCAGTTCAGAGGGGCTACTTGGTTCTCCAAGATTGACTTGGCATCCACTTACCACCAGATTTCTATCGATGAGGCAGATGTCAGGAAGACGGCTTTGAGGACTCGGTATAGGCATTTTGAGTTTGTAGTTATGCCATTCGGGTTGACGAATGCACCGGCGGCATTTATGAGGTTGATGAACGGAGTTTTCAAGGAGTATCTGGATGAGTTCGTGATTATCTTTATCGATGACATTTTTGGTGTATTCGAAGAGTCTTGAGGATCATGAGGTACATCTGAGGAGAGTTTTTGAGAAGTTGCGGGAACAGAAATTGTTTGCTAAGTTGGGCAAGTGTAGTTTCTGGCAGAGAGAGTTGGGATTTTTGGGTCACATCGTTTCTGAATATGAAGTTTCTGTAGATCCGGCGAAGATTCAGTCTATCCGAGATTGGCCTAGACCGAGGAATGCTACTGAGATCAAGAGTTTTCTTGGGTTGGCAGGTTATTATCGGAGATTCGTCAAAGGTTTTGCGAGTATGGCTCAGTTTATGACGAAGCTGACAGGGAAGGATGTTCCTTTCGTGTGGTCCGCTGATTGTGAGCTGAGTTTCACGAAGCTGAAGACGATATTGACTAGTACACCAGTGTTGGCGTTGTTCGAGCCAGGTGAGCCTTATGTGGTGTACACAGATGCTTAGGGAGTTGGTTTGGGTTGTGTGTTGATGCAGCAAGGTAAGGTGATTGCTTATGCTTCGAGGCAGTTGAGGAAGCACGAGGGCAATTATCTTGTTTATGACTTGGAGTTGGCTGCAGTGATCTTTGCGTTGAAGATTTGGAGGTCTTATCTGTATCGTGGCAAAGTTCAGGTGTTCACTGATCATCATAATCTGAAGTACATTTTTACTTAGCAGAATTTGAATGTACGACAGAGGCGATGGTCGGAGTTCTTGGCGGATTATGACCTGGACATTGTTTACCATCCTGGTAAGGCCAACACCGTGGTAGATGCTCTTAGTCGGAGATGGTATGATTCATCTCAGGAGCGGGATGTGGAGACGCTTGTGAGTATGCTCGGTACTTTGAGGTTGTGTGTTACTTCAGAGGAGCCGTTGGGGTTAGAGGCAGCTGATCAAGCGGATCTTTTAAGCAAGATTCAAGTAGCTCAGGGGAAGGAGCAGGTGTTGGTTGATCTCTCTAAGGCTGCTGGTTCTGAGTATCAGGTTTCTGCTAACGGGACTATCTTAGTGCATGGACGAGTCTGTGTGCCTAAGGATGAGGACTTAAGGCAGGAGATTCTGAGAGAGGCTCATGCGAGCAAGTTTTCGATTCATCCAGGAGCGACTAAGATGTATCGTGATCTGAAACGGTATTATCATTGGGTCGGGATGAAGAGAGATGTGGTGAATTGGGTTGCAGCTTGTAACGTTTGTCAGCTAGTGAAGGCTGAGCATCAGGTTCCGAGTGGCTTATTGTAGAGTTTACCCATCCCAGAATGGAAGTGGGACATGATTACCATGGATTTCTTGGTAGGATTACCGGTTTCTCGGACCTATGACGCCAATTGGGTGATAGTTGATCGACTGACTAAGTTGGCACATTTTCTGGCCATTAAGAAGACAGATGGAGCTGAGGTCTTGGCTAAGAAGTATGTGAAAGAGATTGTTAGGTTGCATAGTGTGCCAGCGAGCATTGTGTCGGATAGAGATCCGAGGTTTGCTTCAGTGTTCTAGAGAGCTTTTCAGGCTGAGATGGGCACTAAGGTGCATATGAGTATAGCTAATCATCCTCAGACGGATGGGCAGTCCGAGAGGACGATCCAAACACTTGAGGATTTGTTGAGGATGTGTGTGCTGGATTGATTGGGGTGGTCATTGGGCGGATCACTTGAGCTAGGTTGAGTTCGCCTATAATAACAGTTTTTAGGCGAGTATTGGTATGGCTTCTTTTGAGGCGTTGTATGGGAGGCCATGTCGTACACCGCTATGTTTTACCCAAGTGGGGGAGAGGAGCATTTATGGTGCTGATTTTATTCAGGAGACGACAGAGAAGATCCATGTTGTGAAGCTAAACATGAAGGAGGCTCAGGATCGGTAGAAGAGTTATGCCGATAGGAGGAGAAAAGAGTTGGAGTTTGCAGTCGGGGATCGAGTATATCTCAAGATGGCTATGATGCGGGGTCTGAATAGGTCCATATTCGAGGATAAGCTGAGTACGACGTACATGGGTCCGTTTCGGGTTGTGGAACATGTGGGACCAGTTGTTTATCAGTTAGCTGCCTCCGATCATGGAGAAGATCCATGATGTGTTTCATGTTTTGAAGCTTAGGAGATGTTTGCATGCATCTGAGGAGGTAGTAGTGACGATTCCTGCAGATCTTCAGCCTAATCTGACTGTTGGGATGAGGCCGGTTAGGATCCTTGAGAGGAGTATCAAGGTTCTGCGCCGGAAGAGAGTGCCGTTGTTGAGAGTCTTGTGGGACTGTGACGGTGTTCAGGAGGAGACTTGGGAACCAGAAGCGGAGATGAAAACGAAGTTCAAGAAGTGGTTCGAGAAGCAAGCCGAGGAGTGAATTCGTTTTTCTTTGTGGTTTCCAGTTTCGGTTTTATGTTGTAGTCACTGTGTGTGGTGAGGATTGTGGTTGTGGATTATGTATTTTCATTTGAGTTGTAATGATTATGACATTTTCCAGATTAATAAGATAAGGATTTCTTATGTTGTTAACTTTGATAGTCATGTGTATGTGGTTAGAGAACCTCGAAATGGAAGTTTTATAGTGAGTAGAACTTGCCAGTTTCGGTGGAACTCTAACGAGGTTGTGTGTTTAGGTGTGAGAGAGTCTCGGAATAAAAGTTTTACAGTGGTTAGAACTGTCTAGTTCCGGAGAGACTCTGCAGGGACATCCGGTGTGATGGATGGTCCAGATGATATGTGATGATCATGTTTGTGATGGTATTCCGGGTTGGGAATATCATGTTGAGACCATGGGAGGTAGTTCCGGTCAGAGGTGCATTATAGACGTTAGAAATTGATTTGCATAGCTCAGAGAGAGGGACATTGGTTCTTTCTTGGAGATGAGTCTCCGCAGATCTTGAGAGATGCGTCTCTCCGGGGGATAGTTGGTTCTCTGCATACCGATCGTTCGTCAGGACTGCGAGGACTGAGAGTGTGAGGGTATGGAGATAGTTTTGAGAGATTGCAATCTTTGGCAGATCTTTGAGAGATGCGTGTCTCCATGGGATAGTGAGTTCCTTGCATACCGAGAGCTTGACAAACTGTGTGTCTTGATGGTTTGAGGGGTATGGAGATTATTGGTATCAAACACCGTCAGGACTACGCGGACTGAGGTGGGTTGATACGAGGCACCGAGAGCTGAGGGGTGACGATCCCGAGAGCTAGATGGTGTGGTTATGAGTTATGGGCGATCAATGTCTGAGACATGTCTATATGCATAGGACGGATGAGAGCCTCGAGAGGGTCTGGGAGATGTAGTCTCCGGTGTTACTGGCAGGTTGGCAGGTGGTTAGCCATGTGGGCTGTGTTTGAGGATTTGAGTACGAATCCAGTTTTAGTGGGGGAGAATTATGACACCCGTGAACCAATTTTGAGGAAATTAGAGGGTGTGTCGATCGACACTAGTGAGGTGTGTCGATCGACAGGCTGTGTTTTGGGGCTTAAGGCCGGTTTGTGCGAGTGGCTGTCGATCAACACACGTGGTGTATGTCGATCGACAAGGTTCTTAGGGGCTGTCATTCGACACACGTGGTGTATGATTGGTTTCTATTTCGATTTAAATTTAACGGTTCGTGTTGGTTCGGTTTGGGGAAACCTAGGGATTCATATGTAAGCCTTGTGGCCGCTTTCTGATCGAACAAAGGTCCAAAATCAGTGGAAACGAGTTTGAGAGGAGTTTCTCTTGTTTCCTTAGAGTTTTGTGAGATAAGGTTTTGTTCTTGGTTGTTTTGGAGTAGAATTTTGTTACCTAGGGATTCATATGTAAGCCTTGTGGCCGCTTAATGCTATATGCCAGGACCTCAAACCTCTTCAAATGATCCATGGGGTGTTCAGATGGATGCCCATAAAATGATCCATGGGGTGTTCAGATGGATGCCCATGAAATGGGTGCTGAGCCACAAGTGAGAAAAAGGCGGGCTTCAGCTCAAAGTCTTGCCTCTGAAATCCTGGTGGTCGGATCGCTGCCATGTTGGCATAATACTCCTATGGACTGTTGTAGTCACCCAAAGTACGCTCACGTACCACAACCTCCTGAATCTGACGATCTTGAACCTGATGATCTGCTTGAGCGCGCTCACGCTCTCTTTCGGCTGCTTCGTCAACAAGCTCTATCTCCACGAGAGCATTACCTGCATCATCGAGCTTCTGACCAAGGTCATTATACTTATTCCCTTCTCTGTCAACAAACTGACCTCCTTTTCCTAGAAAAAAAAATACTGTGCGATTTGCCATCTTTGCTTCCCTTGCAGTTTTTCTGTTGACTCTTTCTAAAACTCCCAACTCAGCAACGAAATCCACTAGCTTTTGATTCTTGTCGTTCCTGGTTTTGCGAGATTGCATACACCTGAAACACCAAAAATCAAAGAGTAGAAGTCGAGTATTAGTAACAAAATAAAGAAAAACTTAGACTAAATTCTAGAATCAGAATTCTAATGGTGATATTTGATTCCCCGGAAACGGCGCCAAAATTTAATATGCTCAAATTTACCATGAGCTTACTCTCTCAAATTAAGAGATCGTATGCAGTAGGGATCGAACACATGGAATCTAATCACACAATAAGACTCTAACTTTGAATCAAGCTAAGCAAATTATGAATTTATGAATGTAAAAGCGAATGAAAACAAACTTTGATTTTTATGTGATTTAAATTCAATGTTGGAAAAGAGTTAGGCTTGCGCAGATTTAAGAAAACAGTTAGGATTTCAATGAAGAAACATTCTCGAACTTGAAACTCTAATGTAAAATTAAAACGACTTATGTTGAATTAATTATCTATGCATATACCCTAAAAACCCCAATTCCTTTGTGAATTCAGGCAATTTAAGCAAGCATTAAAATTCAGGTTTCAATTGTTCACAAAATCCCTAGACCAAATTCCTTTGAGAAGAGGTGATTTTGCTCTTCTAAGATTCTAGTCAGGTTACCAATTGATGTTTCCGCTTCTAACTGAATTAACCTAGGATGTCTAATTCAGGGTGATTAATCCTAAATCAGAATTACTGCAATCTAGATGAAGAACCATAAGATAATCCTAACATGATTTCAATTCTAACAATTCATCTTAAATCATTTGAAAAACCCTAAACCTAACAAGTAGATTACTCAGACATGGATGAAGAAAACAGGATGACTGAATAATACTGCATGGTTCGAAGAAATCTGAATCGTCTGAAAACTTGTCTCTCTAGCTCTCAAAATCTCTCCAAAACTCTAAAATCTCCAAACTGAAAGTATCCTAAAAACCTAAGTAAAAACGGAATATATAAAGGGGAAAATTCGTGTTGGGCCAAATTTATGAATTTCTAGATGAAAAAAAAAATCTTCAAATTTCATTAAAACTCGTTTCTCTTCGATTTCGTAAGTGGTGTCGGTCGTTACTCCTTGTTGGTGTCGGTCGTTACTCCTTGTTGGTGTCGGTCATTACTAGGAGGAAATTTCAGCTCCAACCTTGTAACTTTGGCTGCTCTTCCCTTGATGCTCCATAATGCTCGCTAATCACCAATTTAGCTCCACACGTACACCTGTAGAGATACTGAAAAGACTCGAAAAGCACTGAAAGAACTCGATAAAAGGACTTATATCATGGTCAAAAACCGGTAAAAACCATAATATATCAAAAACACATAAGAGGAGTTACGAATCTTTAACACAAAGCAGAGATAGCGGTGGCTAGGTTTTTCCTCCCCCTAATGGTGGCAACGTGAGTGATGGTGAACAGGAGCGACAATTTCCAACAAACGTGATCTCCCAGATGCAACGATGGCTGCAACGATCTCCTCCTCAGTGGCGATCACGGTTACCACCATGGCAGCCCTTTTCCCTCGATGTCTTCCTCTCTTCCTCTTTTCTCCCACAATTGGTGATACCTCTCTCTCTCTTCCCTCACTCTCAGATCTTTCACCTTAGCACTGGCGGTGAATTGTCTCTTTCACACAACGAAGGCGATGGCAGTGATGACTGACTCGAGAATTGGGTAGGGTCTTGCCAAAGAGCCGAAAACATTGGACCGACACTAACTATGTTGAAGATTCTTGTAAGCTTGCATCTATTAATTTGCATGATTATTAATAAATCGTTGTACAAATCGAATTCCAGATCTCGTAATATAAAATATATAAATTTAGATATTTGGTCACAATTGGATCAAAAAATCTTCGACTATGTAAAAGTTAAAATCATCTAAACTTTGAATTGATAATAACAAGAATTTTCAGCTAGTCTTGAAAACAATCTTAATTTCTTGTGGATATGGTGAAGTTGATATCTTTTTTGTGGCTATCAAATTTGAACAGTTCATGTTGCCATCAAAATAGTACCTCGTTTGGTTGGCAAAGGGTTCACCCAAAACTCTCTGCATGCCACAAGATCTCATGAAGTGGAATTTCTTTTGGCTTATTCCTAAATTCTCAATTTTATTTTTAATTTTATGAAAAACAAAAACAGAAAACGAACCAAAAAAAAATAGAAAGATGCAGGTACGTCAAAATGACAAATCTCAACCTTCTATTTTTTCACGATCGACGTGTTTAGTAGTTTTTTAATTTATTTTCAAAGAACATAAAACGAAGCCCAATATGACCCTTGTGGAGTCAAAATGATAATTTAAAACGTTAAAACCAGTGGGACTGGCCAGAGTCAATGTCTAATAAGCTCCTCTGGACTTAGTCAACGCCCAATTTACTCATTTCTTTATTATAAGTTATTTTGAAAAAAATTTAAATAGAAAAGTTAGGCAATGACATTATAAGTATATTTAATTTTAACAAAATTATCAAATCAACTATGTATGTTATAGTTATAGTATGAATATGTATGTCCTAATTGTACCAGTTAGGTATCTAGTTGTACTATTTATATCATAGTTGTACCGTGTTTTGTAGTTGTACTAGTTGTACCATATACATAGTTATACCAATTGTACTCTAGTTGGTCCAAATGAGGAGTATGGTCAGACAAATGAGGAGTACGCCGATCAACAGTATGGTAAGATTAGAGTATATCAGACATTGGTCCGACTGGCCAACCCCTACTCTACATATGTAACAATATATTATTAGAATAATACGGTAAAAAGAAAAAAAAGAAATTTCAATTAGAAAATTTGAGAAATGGTATAACAAAGAGGTTATTAAAATTTAAAAACAAAAAATAGAAAATATATAAATCTCAATTTTAAAAATTAAAGATATGCATAATCCTTACTAAATAAAAAAAAAAGCTATCAAAATATTTATTTGATCAACATAGTTAAAGAAATATTATAAAAAAAGTAAAAAAATCGACTTATGAGAGACATAGGTATTTTTTTAATGTTAAAAAACAAATTCATAGAATGGGAATTTATACAAGGTAAATAATAATAATAATAATAATAATAATAATAATAAGGAGAATTCGAAATTGTTGAAAGTTAGAAAGTATAGATTTTTATTTAAAAAAACCTGATGACATCAATGGTTTACATTTATCAAATCATGGATTTATATGTGATGTTTGATAAATTTATTTATTAAAATATTTTTCCATGTCTTATAAGATTATTAAATAAAATCTGCAACAATTTTATCGCACAATGGATAAGAATATAATTTGTTATTAGGAATATGATTTAATTACGATTATATATATACATACATAAATATATATGAATTTGTATGATATAAAGTATGACATGATAATTAAGATATAAATTGATCTCTAAAGATTTAAAACTACTGTTTAAATAGTATTTTAAATATATTTGGATAAATTAGCAGGTTACTAATTAAAATTTTAGGATTAATATTAATAATTTTATTTTGCTTACCTACGAATTAATGTGGGTCGTAAAATAAATATAGGTTTAGTTAATGTGAGAATTATCATATGAAATTCAAGAACTTTAGTTCCAAATCAATTTTAGTTAAAACAGAAATTATGATACAAAATCTTAGATTTATTTGAGTATATTCGAATTTGCGATTATTTTGTATAGAGATATGTTTCACCATGAGATAGACGAAATATCATAACCCAACTGAGCATTATCAAAATTCATCAATCTAAACTCGAACCAAATTATATATTGTCTGAATAGGTTTAGAAAATTTTAAACTAATTTGTCTAAACCAAACTATACAAAATCAAACCAAACTAACCAAATATTACTATATATTATTGAGGATAAAATAATCTTCTTTGAATTAGACGTATCTCCCGTAGCGATAAGGCATGGAGAGGTTTCTAACCTCTCTAGTGGAGCTTATTCCCTAAAGAGCTTTAAAATGGGCTTTCCATCTGCTCCTACAATGTTCCATGCTCACAAGTGAAGAAATTCAGGCTTCTTACCCCAGTAGCGGGCCTCTTCGAAAGAAAAATACTTGGGTCAGGTTTTAAAGAGGTCAAAGACGGGCTACATATACTCGTTTTTAGTCTCTTATTGGCAACAAGCAACCATAAAATTCATCCCTTTACGACACAAAAGACAACAACCATGTTTTTAATGATTGATTCATAGAGTTTTTGGATTGAAGGCTTCAAGAGAGAAGATCCAACCTTTGTATCTTCGATATAGATAGAATTATCAAACCCTTCTTGTTTCTACTTGTTTCTATGAATATGATTTTGTTTTATCTATTTGCTTGTTGTTCGTTATGGTCTCTAAGTAATTTTGTTGTTAGGTTGTAGGAAATTAAAGAGTTCATGACGTGTTAACTTTTATTGAATGAATTAGGGATAACATATATGTTCTTCATCTTTCTTACTCGTAATGTTGCATGCTTTCTGATCAACTAGCATCAAATCTTGGGTTAATATAGTCTATAAAAGCTTGTTATATTGCTTGAACTAGTATTTGATGATTTATGCGTCTTAACAATTCGAAAAGTTCGTTAAAGAGTTTAGTGAACAATCGAATCTTGAACTTGTTAATGAATCTATTAGGTTGTTAAAACATAGTGATCGAAGCCACGATAGTGGAAAGATTATACTTCTGCGATTTGCGTTTGATATATGCTATATTTAACTATTTTCTAATATCAATTTTATTAGTTTTTATTTATATTTAATTAAGTGTTAGAAATGAAAATGTTCTTTTAGTGTTTTTCGTTGGTCTTAACCATAATTAGGAAATTGGAGCATTTTAGGCTTAATGAAGCAATTCAAGCATTTTTCCAGAAAGTCAGATTACTTTCACCTAATGTTGCGATCCAGATAGAGATGAACCCACCAATGGATCGATACCAAATTTTAATACAAGCTAGAATAGGGTCTAAGCTTCACAA
This sequence comes from Arabis alpina, assembly GCA_900128785.1. NCBI lineage: Eukaryota > Viridiplantae > Streptophyta > Magnoliopsida > Brassicales > Brassicaceae > Arabis > Arabis alpina. Next base: position 31,340,905 of record LT669794.1, read on the forward strand.
TGAATATTGCCTTTCCCAAGTCTAATGGTTATATCTCGAGATGATCACAAAATACTAGACACTTTTTGAGTAATCCAAGAAAATAAGTCGGTTCCGCGATATCACCGCAAGCAAACGATCGATCAGTGAGCCTATGGAATTGACGTACAAGCGCAAATACGCATTGACCGATCGATTACTTAGGTGAACGATTTTTCACCACCTCGAGAATAAAATATATTCTTATTTCTTCGCATCTTCTCCAAATCTTTAAGGGATTTACCCTAATCCGACTTTACCAATATAAATGGAGAAGAAGAGAGCAAATTTCATCAACAATCTTCACAAAAGCTAGGTAAGAAGCTATACCAAAGATCCCCAAAGGCAAAACACTTTTCTTTTCTAAACACTTGTTCTTTCAATTTCGGTTTGTAAGAGAAGATAAGATTTCACTTCTTGTTATCCATTAGAGAAGCTTTTCTAAATCTAATCTTGCTTTTTTTATAAGAAGGGTTTATTTTATCTCTATTATGTTTGAGTATTTTTTTTTGGGTTCTAAGGGGCTCAATTCAAAGGGTTTTTATGGTTCGATAGATAGGATTGCATTCCATGGTGATTCCCTGATTTGCTTGTGGGGGTGTGAATATGCACATTTTAATTGGTCAAAGGTTGTAAAGGAGATGGAGATCTCTATGAGGCGGATTCACTTAGCACACGACAAATGTATAAAAAGAGTTCTCTTTGTTGTTGTTATGGCTTAAGCGATATTACAAGAGAGTTTCTCTGCTAAAAATTGTGATCCCTTTTCTGGATAAATACAATGAACTATATATAGTCACACCAAATAACCTATGTCAACTAATAAAATGAGTTAGGTCAACTAATAGAATGGGTCTGGTCCATTAAGCAATATATTAAATTTAGGTCCATATTCTTATTAAGCCCATTTTACATATGGGTTTAATGTCATTTTGGGCTTAGATTTCAATTGGGCCTTTGAAGGCTTGCTCTGATTATGTCGCTGTGAAACTGAATTGACCTTGTCGTTATATCGGTCTCATAGGGGTGAAATCCGACCCCTACATTTGTGGAAGCAAATACTCGCACAATTAGATTTGTAAGGATTTCGTAAAGGAAGCAGAGATTTCTATGTTAAGCTACGAAGAACAACGATGAGCAAAGAGAAAAATAGGGTTTGTTATTGCTGTGAATGCTTTTGTGATAAAAGTTGCGGATGCCTTTCACAAGGGTTTGTACATTGATATATATATAGCTTCCTAAGTCGGCTAAGTATTTCCATAAAGATAATGTTAACTTTCCTAAGTCTTTGCGGATTCCCTTTTCTTTACGTCGGTCGCCTATGTGGGCTTCGTAACCGGACTTGGCCTTAGTGCAGTGAACCTTCTGGAGTCTTCGTCGTCACTCTGGCAGACACTTTGGTGTCAGACACATCGGTGGCACTCTGGCAGACACCTCGGTGACCAGACACATCGGTGTCACTACGTCATCGTCGACGCAAGGTCTCTTTTGGCTTTGTGACTTTGCTGACACTGCATTCATGACTTCTGTTCTGAGTAGAGAGGATCCAGAAGGCTTCCTTCTTGGACGGGGCAGACTCAGGAAAGGCGGAAGACTTAATCTTCTTGTTAGGAAATGTCTTGGGAGATCCATATGATATATGTACGTTGGTGCGAGTCAGTGTCTACGCGCTGCGCTTACATGACTTTGTACTTCAATGTTGGGCTGGTGAAATCCGACCCCAACAGTTAGCCCCCCAACTCGATAGTGTTAGTGATAACAATAATGAGTTAAAGACTAGTGGGTGTCGATATTGCAGTTCAAAGTTATAACATTAAAGCGTGGTGATGTAGGCTTGGGCTGTTTAGAGTACGTTGATTATGCAAGCACAGCGATTTGACTATTGAAGCTGTTGACTTCAGCAAGGGATGATTTTCGTGTTGGAGAATTTAAGACTATACGCTTTTATGAAGATTTTAAGACTTTGCGCTTCGCTTGGAGAAGCTGCTAAATTTTTTTTTTCCGGACATTTTAAAACTATGCGTTGCGTTTGTTGATGTCAATGATGTCTCTTATAACAAAAAAAGGAATTCCGACAGTGATGATAGCATCAATGAGTTCAGGACCCGCCAATGAGATGGGAAGAGAGAAAGCTTTTCACTTTTTAAGAAGATAAGATTATTTTTTTCTTTTACCTTCTCTTCCTTTTCTCTCCACATATTTCACTAGGGTTTTCAACTTCTTCCTCCTCTTCGACGCCGCCAACGTGAATTTTTCCGACGACCGCCGCCGCGTTTTTTCCAGTCATACCCGTCGTGCTCATTCCCTTTGCTTGGTAAGTTTTCTTCTTATCCCATCAAAGCACTCTAGATCTCCAAAGCTTTTTTAGCCATTCAAGTGAGTTAGATTTTAGTTTGATGAAGAACAAGCCATTGTTCAAGCTTTGATTGTTGTGGATAAATCAAGCTTTGATTGTGGATGGTAAAGAATAATCATTGGTTGTTGTTGATGAACAAGCTTGCTTTTGCCGGATCTTGAAAAATCATCTAAGTTAGATCTTGTTTTTGAAAAAGCTCTTGTTGTTGGTGAACAAATAAAAATCCTTGATTTTGATCTTTAATTTAGCTTGCTGTAAGTGAATTTGGTGTTATGAATTCGGCAAGGCTCGGATCGATCGGAGAATTTTAACCCGACGACCGCAGAGGAAGACTTGACGAGTCTTCAGCGGATGGGTAACGAGGATTTGACTTCGGGGCTTGCCGTCACGATGTCATCGGTACCTTGATGTCATCGGTACCCCGATGTCACGATGTTGACGCCAACGACTCGGAAAAGCTTGCCAACGCCGAAGACTCGCAGAACAAGCATGTCACATCAGGGACTCACTGTCTTGATGTCATGGGTGTCCCGACGTCTGAGCCCCCCAACACCGATGACTTAGCGCGAGGACGTTGATGACTCGTTTCTTCTGAATGATGAGGATCCTAGACTTCCGCCTAGCTATGTAGATGACCCGTTGTCCCCATCTCCTACCTCTTCATTTGATTCGACCCTCTTGGGTCTACTCTTTCGGATGAGGCGTCTCTGCAGCGTCTCCGGAAGAAGTGTAGGATCTCAGAGGAGATTGTGTTAATTGTTCCCGACTCTGCTGACGACCCGACGCTTGGGTATTTCGACCAGTGCCCGCTTTGGTTTTCGTTGCCCAGATTCCTCATGCGTTTTCTAGCACGAACATCGCCTCCCTTGCTCAGGTTATCCCTAGGGCTCTCAGACATCTCATCGGTGTCTATGTCTTGAGCAGAGAGTGTGGTGTTGAGATTAGCACCAAGCACTTGTCCTATTTGTTGGATTTTAGATTCCGCAGTCGATGTGAGGAACTTACGTACAGCGTTACCAACGTACCGAAGATGGGACTCATCGTCGGGTTCCCGAGCAAAGATGATCACTTCGAGGATCGTTTCTTCTTTGTTGAGATTTACGAGAAGAACATCGAAGCAGACTACATTGCTCTTATCAAGACAAGTTGGGAGAGAAGAGCTAACCAACACTTTGCTTCTTTTTCTCTTTTATTTTTACACATAGTCTCTTCATGTGTTGATTTTTGAATTGTTGCCTTTTGTAGTGAAGCCAGTGTTTCCTGCAATCCCTGCTGGCGTTGTTACTGCTATGCGCAAAGCTCTCGCCTCCAGGAATGGTAATTGGAAGAGGTATTTTAGTCGACAAAGGATTGAGATAGCACTTTCTGTTGCGGTCATTCCCGAAAATATCCTTGGTTGAGGTGAGAGGAGGTTGTCATCTTGACCGTGTATGTTCTGCTAGTAGTAGGGAACTTGACACATTGATGGTAGGTTGAGGCTACCACTTTCATGGCGTAAAGCCAAGGCGTCCCAAAGATTGCATTGTACACCAAAGGTGTATCCATAATAACAAACTTGACGAAGTGAGTAACTCCCGCCACGTAAAATGGAAGCTTGATCGTACCAACTGTCAAGGTGGTATAATTAGCGAAGCCAGTTAGTGGTATGTTCCCAAACTTAATGTCATCATGAGTTACTCCCATCCTTTCGAGGGTGTTTCAATTGATCAGGTCTACTAAGCTTCCGGTGTCGATCATCACACGACCTACTTTGCAATCATTGATAACGAGCTGAATCACCAGAGGATCTTTATGAGGTCGATCCAGACCCTTAGTATCCTTCTCATCGAATGTAATAAAAAGGTCTTTATCGGCTGGCACCGGCCATTTCCTGGCGGTTTCAGCCTTCCTTTCGTATTGCTGTATTGATCTTACATAATCATTACATTCTTCAAGACCGCCGATAATTATGTAGAGATTTTTCCAAGGTGCAGACGGATTCTTATCCCCCTGCAAGTCATCTCGATCTCGCATAGAAGGGTTAACTCTAGGTGGCAGCTGCTTCGGCTGGCTCTGATCGTCTTCCCGCTTTGACAGGTTTGTTTTTCCGGGGACGTTTTTCTGAAATTCCAAATCAGGAACTCTCCCGGCTCGGTATCGTTTCATCAACACATCCAAGAGGTGACGGCATTAAGCTGTGTAATGTCCCAATGTTTGGTGAAAGTCACACCAACTCCGGGTGTTGCCTTCTTCCATAGGTCGGTTACTCCTAGGTCATTGTTTATGCGCAGGTTCTTCGGCGTCATCGCTGATTTGGAAACTCTGTCCCTTTCTTCCCCAACTTGGTTTGTCACCTTCCTTTGCTTCCTGTTGATCATCTTTTAAATCCCTAAAGCTTGATGCTTTATGCAAGGCGTCTTCCAAGGTCACAGGTCGGTTGATAGTTAGTTCGTTTCAGAACGGACTCTTCAACAGTAACGTTTTCTGAAGCGCATCGATCACGGCATCGGCTGCCACAATCAATTTGGAAACGGTTCCTTTGAACCTCCCCATGAATTCTCTTAATGACTCATCCAGCTTATGTTCGAGAGACCAAAGATTGGCGGAAAATGTCTTCTTCTCGATGTGCATCGCGTAGTGCTTTAGGAAATCCGTTGACAACTGATGAAAGTTATCAATAGGGTTTCGATCGAGCTGGGAGAACCAAGCTAGTGCGTCGCCAGCGAGGTGTTCTACGAACAACTGACACTAACCGGCCTCTTTTTCTCGGGAGGGAAGTGAGCTCGGCCCATGTGAGATGTTGTGTTTGACCGGTCTTTTTTTGTAGAGCGCGATATGAATCTTAGTGTTCTGTTTAACCGGAGTGTTTACAATCCGGGTTGTGGAGGGAGTTTGTTTCGTTCTCTCAAGGACTTTATCGAGCTCGGGGGCCGAGCTTACTACGCGATGCATCCTTGAGTTCATCAAACGGGTGGTCTCCTTCTCTCTTCGTCTCTTTCCTCCAAGCTTGGTGAAGGTGTTGTGATTTGAGTAAAAGGCTGGCCTCCCACCGATAAAACTCTAGGCGTTGTCTCGGTTGGAAACAGGTTCTGATCGATTCGAGTTGTCCTATTCCGGAAGTTTTAATCGGAGTGTCCCTTGAAGAGAGTCATCTCTTCACGGAGCTTTTCATGATCGCTCAGCTGGTTATTGTACTTCTCTAGTAGCGATTTCAGCGTGGCAGGAACATCAAGTTCCATGTCTTTGATCAGGATTACCTGGTGGTCCGAGTTTTCGGTTTGGCCTTCCGGTTGGTGATCCTTCTCGACGTCGGGAGCCTCCAGAGTTGGATTTTGCTTGTCTAAGGTTCTTGACACCTCTTGAGAATCGTTTACATTGGCTAGGTTTTTCTCCTTCCCGGTTGCGTTCGTAGTCGGTGGATTTCCTCCCGTGAAAGTTGCGTAGTAAACCTAATCGGTCCGCTTAGTCGGCGCCAATGTGGTGATACCGGATTGAGCAACAATCCAAGATCGGTTCAAAGAATAGAGGAAATAGGTTTAGACGTAAAATCACAAGGAAGAATCAAGGAAAAAGATGTGTATAGAATTCTCTATTAAAGCGAGGTCCTCGTTTTAGAGGAATACATCAAGTATTTATACAAATACAAAGTCATTCGAAATAAACTTAAAAGATAAATGGGAAATCTCTTAAAAGATAAAAGAAAGTTATACTAATTCTAAGTATTTTCTTTTATCCGTGCTAAGTCTTCTAATTTGCTTGTATTTGCCTAGGTCGGCTAATGCTTCTTAACAGGCCGAGACGCTACTAATGGATCCTCACTGGCCCATCTCTCCGAGATGCTTACCGAAGCTCCATGTCGGGTCAGATAAGAGTTGGATATGGTAATGGGTGCTAAACCCGGTACCACCAGGGTATCTTGTCTCAGCATCGGTGAGGGTCTTGCTGCCATAAAAGATAGGCTTATGTTCGCCTTGTTCTTCGCGTACTAGCACGGCGCTGACAGCTGTTTCGGAAATAGTGATATAGAGAAAGAGAGGTTCTCCAGTTACTGGCTTAGCGAGGATAGTGCGGTATCGCCAAGTACTTCTTGAGCTGTTTGAAAGCATCTTCACACTTTTTTGACCATTTGAATTGCTTGTTTCCTCGCAGGATGTTGTAGAAAGGGAGGCACTTGTCAGTGGAACGTGAGATAAACTGATTGAGCGTAGCCACTCTCCCAGTCAATCTCTGTACCTCGCGCTTGTTTCTTGGAGACACCATCTAGATAAGCTCATCATTCTGTTTTGGATTAACTTCAATACCTCGATGAGTTACCAGGTATCCAAGGAATTCCCCGGAAATCATTGCAAATCTGGACTTCGATGGATTTAGCTTTATGTTGTGAAGGTTGAGCTGGTTGAAGCACTCTTCTAAATGTTAGATGTGGTATTTTTCCTCAAGGGATTTTACGAGCATGTCATCGATATAGACCTTCATTGTCTTTCTCAGCTGATCCTGGAACATCCTGTTCACAAGCCTTTGATAGGTTGCACCAGCGTACTTCAGGCCGAAGAGCATCACCTTATAACAGTAGATTCCACGGTCTGCGATGAAGGCGGTCGTTTCTCGATCTTCGGGGTGCATCAGAATTTGGTTGTAACCTGAGAAGGCATCCATGAATGTTAAGAGCTTATTCCCTGTCGTCGCTTCCATTAAGCGATCGATGTGAGGTAGAGGGAAGCTATCTTTCGACACTCTTTGTTCAAATCAGTGAAGTCCACGCAGACGTGCAACTTCACATTCTTTTTTTTTTACCATGATTGGGTTGGTGAGCCAGTCGGGTATTTTACATCAATGATTGACCCAACACGCAGAAGACTTTCAACTTTTTCATTCAATGACTTCGCTCGTTCAGGACCAAGCTTCCTCCTTTTCAGTTTCACGGGTTTGAACGTTGGATCTACATTGAGTTCATGACTGGCAATGCCGATATCTATCCCCGGCATGTCTTCCGCTGCCCAAGCAAAGATATTGACGTTCTTCTGGAGGAAAGCTACTAGTTCCCTCTTGAGCGTTTCATCGAGCGCAGCTCCGATCTCGACACACCTATCCGGGTGTTGCTCATCGATACATACAGAAACTACATGCTCGCATATAGGTCGTTCTTCGTCTACGCAGCCTTCTACAATCTATAATTGCTACGAAACTGACAGGTTCTTGACCTGTTCGGAGCTAGTCTTTGTTCTCTTGCGCAATTCTTGACGTACATAGTCATCTTTCTTATCTTCGATGTTTTGCAGCTTATGTTCGGCCATGAAACACATAAGAGAATCCTTCTGATTTCCCCATCTTGTTTTTACGCTGATAGTCATTTGAAATTTTAGGCACAAGTGGTATGTTGAAGGTACAACCCGCATCTGATTGAGGCATGGAGTTCCCATGATCATGTTGTAAATTGCTCGATGATCGGAAACTGTGAAGTCAACCATCTTCTTAACGTTGCCAGCTTGGACGGGTAGGCGAATCGTTTCCATCGTCATGGTTGTCTCTCCGGAAAGCCTGTGTAGGGACTTTCACCTCTTCGGGCTTGAAGTCTTACAGGCTGATATCGCCTTTCAGAGGGCCACTAGTCAGTTTTGCTGTGAGCTACCACCCCAACTCACGACACTTTGTAGTCGAGTGTCCGCTTGCCTTGTGGAAATCGCAGTATAGCTTCTCGTCGTACTCCTTTGGTTCTCTAGTCCTTGTTCTAGGTTCCTCTGCCGCGACCTCGCGCGCGACCGCTACCACGTCCGTAACCCAAAGACTACACTTGGTAATTATGGGCTCCTCCGGATCCTCCTTCGTACTGGATGTAGGCAGGATTGCCTTTCTTTGATGTAGTGGGGTACGAAGCATGAGCTGGTTCGCTTGCTTGTTTAGCCTTCCCACCTTTCTTAGCACGGACTTTCTCTTCGCTTTGAGCGAAATCAACAACACGGTGGAGAGCGGCTTTGATAGTTGTTGGTGCGTCGATAGTCATCTCCTGCCAGAACAGAGATGGGCATCGGAGAGCTCCTCTCGAGGCCTCTAGTGCGGACGAGTTGGTAATACCGTGCAGTTTTGACAGAGTATGTTTGAACTTCGTCATGAAAGACCATTGATTTTCATTCTCGCCTTGACGAGTATTCCATAACTCAGCATCGTAGAATCTTCGTTCCATGAAGATGTTTTAATGCCGCACGAACATCTCAGAGAGCTGGAGGAAGGTATGAATCGAATTCTTCCTTAGCTTGTAGAACCATTAGAGGGCAAGCCCCTTGAGGCTTTACACGAACAACTTACAGTAGCTGATGTGTTTTTTGGCCTCCTTGAAATTTTCCCTCCCCAGAGCAACTTCGAACTCCATCAGATGATCCGAAGGGTCTGTGGTTCCTTCGTAGATTGGTAACTTGATTCTTTCGGGATCGGAGATTTTGGTCCTTGTGATTCGTTCAGCGAAGGGCGTGTTCCACGCCTTCTCTAGCACATGGGCAATTTCGGGAGTCCTACCAGCTCCACGGTGTATCTGTGACTTGAGTATTCTTCAGGTCGTAGGCGACTCGCTCCATCTGAGCCTGTATCTCAGCAATTTCTGTAGTATGAGATCGTTTTAGCGCCCTACCCTCATGCTCCTTCTTGTATTGCTCTTCGTTGACGTCGGAATAGTTGGTGTATTCTGAGGTGTCTTGTAGTATTTCTGTTTTAGAAGAGGCTCACGCGCTTTGAGTCACTGGGGCGCGTGGTTCTCGTGGATTATTACTTGTACCGCCTGTTCGTGCACGTCTTCGAGGAGTTGGTTGATCCTCGTCTGAGATCTCCACGAAGCGATCGGGAGACCTGTCTGTTTTTCGTTATGGCGGTGGTGGCGGCAAGTCGTCTGGATTCCTACGAGTAGTCCGAGGTGCTGAAAAGTTGAGGCGATGCGGATCAAAGCATGCCCTAAGTCTTGTGGTGTCAGGTCCTTTGAAGTGGCCTCGTTGATCTTAGTTTACTCCTTCTTTTCCTTGAGGATGGTCTTGAGTATCTTCTTGACCTCGGTTATCCCGCCTTGGTTAGCGGCGACGTTGGTAGCAGTAGCTTTGACGGAGGGTTCCCTCTCTCGGTTGGTTCTGTGAGATCGAGACTCCTTGCTGCCATCGCCTGACTTATTCTCTTTGCCACTAATCTTCTTAGGTCTGGTGTGTAACGTAGCTTTTTGTGTGAGAAAGTCTTTAGTCCTCCTTAGTTGGCGCCAAATTGTGGAAGGCAATACTCGCACAATTAGATTTGTAAGGGTTTCGTAAAAGAAGCAGAGATTTCTAAGTTAAGCTACGAAGAACAACGATGAGCAAAGAGAAAAATAGGGTTTGTTATTGTTGTGAATGCTTTTGTGATAAATGTTGTGGATGCCTTTTGCAAGGGCTTGTAAATTGATATTTATAGCTTCCTAAGTCGGCTAAGTGTTTCCATAAAGATAATGTTAACTTTCCTAAGTCTTCGCGGATTCCCTTTTCTTTACGTCGGTCGCCTATGTGGGCTTTGTAACCAGACTGGACCTTAGTGCAGCAAACCTTCTGGAGTCTTTGTCGTCATTCTGGTAGACACTTTGGTTTTAGACACATCGGTGGCACTCTGGCAGACACCTTGGTGTCCAGACATATCGGTGTCACTGTGTCATCGTCGGCGCAGTGTCTCTACTGGCTCTGTTACTTCGCTGACACTGCATTCATGACTTCTGCTGCGCGTAGAGAGGACCCAGAAGGCTTCCTTCTTAGACGGGGAGGACTCAGGAAAGGAGAAAGACTTCATCTTCTTGTTAGGAAATGACTTGGGAGATCTATATGATGTATGTACGGTTGTGCGAGTCGGTGTCTACGCGTTGCGCTTGCATGACTTTGTAATTCAATGTTAAGCGGGTGTAATCCGACCCCAATATCATTGCTCTTGGAGTTTTCTCGCTTAGGTCTAAATTTACTGCATGTTTTAAGATTGATCACCTTGAAACTGATCTAGAATATCCTTTATTGTCCTAACTATTCTGTTGAGTTATCTGGAATAATAATATTAGAGAGTTTGATGTTTGTAATTGCGATAGTTATTTGCTTGCATCGAATGAACAATTGAACTTGCTCTTTAACGTATGTTGCTTGAATCTACTTTCATAGGAAATATTATGTGATAGTATGCATAATCACCATCCTGTTTATCTTTAAGAGAATAGTTTCATCTAGTTCGTCCTGAATAATTCGAACTATTATCTCTGAACGTCCAACATTTTATTCATATTATTTTACAATTCATTATTGCATAGATTTCTAAACCAAAACAACAACAAACCCCCATATTCGATATCTCAAATTCTATTATGTGGGTTTTTATCTTTGTCGATTCGATCCCTAAATACTACAATTCATTAACTGTACACTTGCAGTTTTAGATTGATTTTATTTTGGGTAAAACTTTGAAACCCCATCAGAGTTCTAAACGATTTCTCTAAAATCTATGAAACTCATTTTCTCCCTTTTGACCTCTATTCTGATTTGAGCATCGGAAAGTTGTAAACCAAAACACCCCTTATTCATGTTTTGTAGCCTTCATGCCTTCCATCTTGATCCATGCTAGACGAGTTACCTTACCCCACACTGAAGATGTCCTACAAAGTTGTCTCCATCAATCTGCAAATTTAATAATAAATTACATCTTCTGGGATTCGAACCTCAAACCTCCTAGTGTAGAAGCTTTTCAAGCTTCTGGTCAACCATTGGGTCGAGGAATCTTCCACAAATAGATTTTTTTTTAAGATCTATTACAAAATTTTACATGATCACACAAACTTTTAAAAGCAAAAATGAATAATTTATTATCTTAAATGTGTCGAGTTATTTTTAAAATATGAATGAAAAATTCTTGTACATGTTCACAGATTTTTAAAACAAAAATAAATTCAGATTTGTTTATTTTCAAAATAATAATTGTTTGAAATATATGTTATTTTTTTATTTAATGATTTGATTAATGATATGATTTAAGTGTATAATTTTTGGAATAGTTATTTTTGGTAAGTTTAAGTCTATTCCAGTGTGTTTGCTAATTAAAGTTAGAGTAATCAAATAAGTATATTTTGAAATAAATGTGTTTGGTAATGATTATAAAAAAGTTATAGAAATAGAAAAGAAAATAAAAGATAAAAATTATGGGAATGACATGTCATTAAAAATAGCCTCTAATGTTTTTCTTTTTAATATATAGAAGATAACTTTAATTTTTTTTATCATTGTACAAATTATGATATGTTGTCTCTAGCCCAAGCCCATTATGTTAGCTTCTGATAACCCTACATATCGTGTAATATATATGTGTATATTGTGATGAATACTAGGCAGAACAACTTCCGTTAGCTACTCTTTCATGGCATCGAAGCATATTTTCTGAAAATTTTGATCATCTTTATCTTTTTAAAGCTTCGTTTATTGTTCTCAAATTTGGTCTCTCTGTGCAAAATTCAATTTCTTAAACATAATACTTGTTTCTCTTCTTTTGTTTCTAATTAATTTCACGTAATCATGACCGATGATGGTCGGATTCTTCCGGTTACCGCCGCTAAAACCTCCGAATCTACTGTTTTGAATGAATATTACTTGAATATTTCTGCAGATCCAGGAAACGTGATATGTTATGTTCTCCTCAATGGTACTAATTTTGAGAGATGGGAAAAATTAATGCGCAACTCTTTCAAGGCTAAGAACAAACTTGGCTTTATCAATGGCACGGTAGTAAAACCAAGTGTCACCGATGTTGATAAAAGTAAGCTTTGGGATATTGTCAATTCTATGTTGGTTGCTTGGATTCTCAATACAATTGAACCAAAGCTTCAAAGCTCTGTTTCGTGTGCTGAGACGGTATATGAGCTGTGGGAAAGCTTACGTGGTCGTTTCTCTGTTGGCAATGAAGCACGTATCTATGAACTTCAAGCTGAGGTTACGGGTTGCAAGCAAGATGGTCAGTCGGTTCAGGACTATTTTGGTCGATTAAAGTTGATGTGGGATGCTTTGGAGGATTACGATCCTATCTCTGATTGTTGTTGTGGTTCTTATGATTATGCTAAGTAAAAAGAGATAATTGCTAAGCGTGAGCGCTCTCGTGATGTATTGCGTTTTTAACACATTCTAACCAATGTTTTCAATGGATTTTCGAGTCTTTTCTATATGTTTAGAGTCTTTCCAGGTTAAAACACGTTTGGATGGAGTCTAAGGCAAAAGAGCAAAGAATTGAAGCAAATGTGCAGAAAGGTCAAAAGTTCGGCATTCGTTGAGGAACTTTACACCGATGGATCGACCTGAAATTTTGACACAAGATATATCATTGAGTTATCTTTCAATTGGAAGTTAATTAAGTATATTTCAACGGTGAGATCAAAAGTTATGCAAGTTTTAGTGAAGACATGCGAATCTGCCTAAACTAACCGGTTCGCTGGAAAAAAAGAAATCGTAGATTCTCTTATTTTGACTTGGTTTTCTCATGGATTTTGACCAGAATGTGATTAGACCTATATTATGATATTTTTGGCCATTGTTTAGAAAACACTTTATTTTCTATTCATACTTTTGCTTTTGGACAAACACTTTATTGTCGTTGTTCTTATTGCTTGAATTAGACTGATCACCTAGTTCCTGATGTTAGGTTGTTTAACGCATCAAAAGTGTTTGTTTAAAAGCCTGAACTAACATAGATGAGCAAATCGTCCTTAGCCAACGAAAGCTGATGTTAAGGCGATTTGTGAACATATAAAACCAATTCGTTAATGATTGTCTTCAATTCTAAATTCAAACGACAGTTAATTGCTTTCTCGTTTACATTATTGCATACAAAAACCTTTCATACCATCTTAGCTTAATTTCTATTCATATAGTTTGAAGTGTAAACTTGGTTCTCGTGGATTCGATCCCTGAAATACTACAACCATTTGCTGTGCACTTGCAGTAGTTAAATAGGGTTAAAACCTGTGTTATCATCTTGCAAATATCAATTTCTTATGGGGTTGGATAGTGCTCGTTTTGGAACCACTCGTTCCAACATATTGTGTATGCAGCCTTCTCCGAGTCTTGATAGTGTCTTCGCCATGGTTGTATAAGAAGAACGTCATCAAAACGTTACTCGTATCTCTGAATCTCGACTCGAAGGTGTTGGCTTCTCCGCACAAGTTGGTTCTTCTTCTTCTTCAGGACGTGGTCGTTCTGTTTTTCAATGCTCTCATTGTGGAAAAACGGGTCATGAAGTGACTCGGTGTTACCAAATTCATGGCTTTTCTGATCTTAGTGGTCGTGGTGGAGGACGCGGTCGCAGTACCTCTGGTGCTATCAGTGGTCGTGGCAATGGCTCTGGTTACGGTCGTGCTAACAACATACAAATTCAAGGATCTTCAGCCAATGCAAATATGCATCACACCATCACTGATGTTGATCGTCAAGGGCTTCCTCTCAACAATGCACAATGGGGACAATTGCTTAGTTTGTTAAACAAAGATAAGCTACCATCTTTAGATCGTCTTTCGGGTATAGTTTTGGACACTGGAGCTTCCCATCATATGACGGGAAAGCTTGATCTTTTATTTGATGTTTATGATATTGTTCTGTGTCATATTGGTCTTCCTAATAGCACCACAACTATGGCTACTCCTCGGGGCAAATTCAATCTTGGTTGCTCCGTTGTTTTATCATCTGTTTTATTTGTTCCTTATTTGACAAATACGCTTCTGTCTGTGGCAAATTTCTTGAAAGCAAGACCGTGTATTGCCATCTTTACTGATAAGTTGTGTTACTTACAGGACTGGTTTACGAAGATGTTGATTGGAGCAGGCAGTGAGTGTGATGGGGTCTATCATTTTCATCAAACTGTTGAAGTTCAGGCTAATGCGGTGAAAACGATTGGTGGACGTGAACTTTGGCATCAACGGTTGGGTCATCCTGCGATGTCTTCGATTTCTAAGTTATCTCATTTGATTAGTTTTGGTGTTTCTAGTGATGTTTCCTCTGGTCCTTGTGACATTTGTGTTCGAGCATAACATCCTCGTTTATCTTTTTCAGAAAGTGATAATAAAGCAGACGAATTTTTTTCTCTCATCCATTGTGACGTTTGGGGTCCGTATAGTGTTACTACGTCTTGCAGTTTACATTATTTTCTAACAATTGCTGACGCTCATTCACGCGCGGTTTGGGTCTCTTTACTTCGTGCTAAAAGTGAAGTATCCGCTATTCTTCAAAAAAATTGCGCTATGGTCGAGCGTCAGTTTCGAACAAAGGTTCGACCAAAGATGCTACGTTTGCGCACTTATCTGTTGTTGGGGTCGGAAATCCCTCCCCCGAGAACAACAGTCGGTAATGACAAAAGCGCTGTGTTATGGTTGACGAATTAGCCAAACAGCCAAATACAGTCACTGCCAAATTTGAGAGTTAGGCCAAATTTGGCCTAGCCAGGAAAAGTTTGGCCAAACTGGGAAATTGGCCGAACCGCCCAGACAGGTTTGGCCGAACCGGTCAGATAGATTTGGCCGAGCCTATCCAGGCAGTTTTGGCCGAACCGCCCAGGCAGTTTTGGCCGAACCGCCCAGGCAGTTTTGGCCGAACCGGCCAGGCAGTTTTGGCCGAGCTGCCTGGTTCAGTTTTGGCCAAGCAAGCCGAACCGCTTAGGCGAAATCTGCCAGCCAAACTGCTTAGGCGAAATCAGCAAGCCGCACCGCTTAGGCGAAATCAGCAAGCCGAACCGCTTAGGCGAAATCTGCAAGCCGAACCGCTTAGGCGAAATCTGCCAGCCAAACTGCTTAGGCGAAATCAGCAAGCCGAACCGCTTAGGCGAAATCAGCAAGCAGAACCGGTCAGATAGATTTGGCCGAGCCTGTCCAGGCAGTTTTGGCCAAACCGCCCAGGCAGTTTTGGCCGAGCTGCTTGGTTCAATTTTGGCCAAGCAAGCCGAACCGCTTAGGCGAAATCTGCCAGCCAAACCGCTTAGGCGAAATCAGCAAGCCGAACCGCTTAGTCGAAATCTGCTAGCCAAACCGCTTAGGCGAAATCAGCAAGCCAAACCGCTTAGGCGAAATCTGCCAGCCAAACCGCTTAGGCGAAATCAGCAAGCCAAACCGCTTAGGCGAAATCTGCCAGCCAAACCGCTTAGGCGAAATCTGCCAGCCAAACCGCTTAGGCGAAATCTGCTAAACAAAAGGCCTTGCATATTTCTGGTTAAACGGAATCAACTACATTTCGCCGAGAAGAGTCTTTTCTAAAGAGCAGGTTAGTCGCTAAGAGTGGCAAGCCTATCGGGCCGACGAGTTCAGAACAAGTTTAACCCATCAGGAGAAGCCCACAAGGGAAGCCGCCTTCAGAAGGAGAGATCATCGGCGAAATAAGGAAAACTTCCTTTTTCTTCGAGAAGATAAACTCAATAAGGAAAGGGGATCGAGATGAGTCCCGAAGAATTAGGATAATTTCCTTTATCTTGTTGTAACCCTAAACCGACCTAGTCGAGTATATATATCGATGTACATCCTTTGAGAAGGAAATCCGAAACTTTATTCACAAAAGCAATACAAAGCAATATCCAATTCGATTTCTCTTTGCTCATCGTTTTTACTTCGTAGTTTAACATAGAAATCTCTGCTTCCTCTGGAAACCCTTACAAATCTAATTGTGTGAATTCCGGCTTGCACAATTTGGCGCCGACTAAGGGGAACTAGAGAATTTCTTACACTAAAAATATATAATCAAAGATGGTGAGCGGCGAAGAAAACAGGTCTCGCAGAAACAATCAGGAGAAAAAACTTTCGGTCGAGGCTACTGCGGCCAAAGCTCCTGCTCAAGGTGACATAACCGAGGTGAAGAAGATGCTAGATACCTTCCTCACCGAACAGAAGAAGCAAGCCAAGATGATCGAGCCAAATTCGAAGGAACTGAAAGCTCTTTCAAAAAGAAAGCGCGGAAGACCCGACACAGCAAGACTTAGGGCGCGAGTCGACCCTCAACACCTCGACTTCTCAGTGCCTCGCACTACTCGAGGAAACCCAGAAGATCTACCACCACCACCGCCGCGTCGAGAAATGGACAAGTCTCCCGAACGCGTCATGGACATCTCTGACGAAGAAGAACCAGCTCCCACAAAGCATACACGAGCGGAAGGTGCAGAAGGAAGCCGACAAGAACCACGCGCCTGTGACACCCAAAGCGCGTCAGGCTCTTCCAAGACAGAGATTATGAAAGACACATCGGAATACACCAACTACTCCAATGAAGAGTGATACAAGAAGGAGCAAGAGCATAGAACGTTCAAACGATCCTACGCTGCAGAGCTCGCTGCAATAAAAGCACAGATGGATCGGGTAACCTCAGACCTAAAGCGTCCCCAATCGCAGATACACCACGGAACAGGGAAGGCTCCTGCCATCGCTCAGGTACTAGAAAAGGCAACGAACACACCCTTCGACGAACGAATCGCAAAAACAAAAATCTCTGATCCCGGAAGGATCAAGTTACCAGTCTACGAAGGAACCACAGACCCTTCGGATCATCTGATGGAATTCGAAGTGGCCTTGGGAAGAGCAAACTTTAAGGAAGCGGAAAAAGACATCGTCTACTGCAAGCTGTTCGTAGAAAGTCTCAAGGGGCCTGCCCTTCAATGGTTCTACAAGCTGGAGAAGAACTCAGTTCACACTTTTCTCCAGCTCTCTGAGTTGTTCGTACAGCATTACAACATCTTCATGGAGCGGAAGAACTACGACTCGGAACTATGGAATAACAAACAAGGCGAGACCGAGAGTCTTCGGTCTTTCATGACAAGGTTCAAGAACACGCTTTCAAAGGTTGAAGGTATCAGCAACAAGTCAGCCTCAGAAGCCTTGCGAGGGGCACTTCGGTGTCCATCTCCATTCTGGCAAGAGATGAGCCTCAACACGCCAACAACAATCCAAGACGCTCCCCACCGTGCTGTCGACTTCGCTCGAACAGAAGAGGAAGTCCAAGTCAGGAAAGGCGGAAAGACCAAGCAAGTAAGCGAACCGGAGAAGGTCGTTGTACCTAAGAAAAACAATCCCGCCTACGTTCAATACGAAGGAGGATCCGGAGGGGCTCACAACTATCAAATAGAGTCATCGGGTCACGAACGTGGAAGAGGCCATGGGCGGGGTCACGGCAGAGGAACCTGGAACAACACCTGGAACAGAGAATCGGAGGACTATGAGGAGAAGTTGTACTGTGATTTCCACAAAGCAAGTGGACACTCCACCGCAAGGTGTCGCGAGTTAGGGCGACAGCTTATAGCCAAACTCACGGAGGGCACCTTGAAGAACAACAACAGCTTGTCCAACTTCAAGCCAGAGGAGAAAGCTCCTGCCGACACCGAACAACAAGTGGATACTCCCAGACGCCAACGTCGCGATGATGGCATGGAAAACGAAGAACAACACGAAGTCATCAACATGATAATGGGAGGCTCGCAGTACTGTGCGGACAACGAGACTTCGATCGAAGCTTACCAACGCCGCGTTGACGTCTGCGCGAACATATCAGCACCTGCAGAGCCAAGGCTCTCCAGCGACTCCATCACCTTCGACGAAAAAGACACCGAGGGCCTCGACGAACCACACAACGATCCCCTGGTAATCAACTTGACTGTTTACGATTTCAACGTCGCTCGCGTTCTTATTGATACAGGAAGCTCGGTGGATGTCATCTTCAAGAAGACACTTGAGCGAATGAAGATCGATTTATCCACAATCAAAGGGAAGCTTAAACCCATAACAGGTTTCTCTGGCGAGACAACCATGACAATGGGAACAATCCGCCTTCCCGTCCAAGCTGGCAACGTTAAAAAGATGGTCGACTTCACCGTCTCCGATCATCCAGCAATCTACAACATGATTATGGGAACTCCTTGGCTCAACCTGATGAGAGTTGTGCCTTCAACATACCACTTATGCCTCAAATTTCCAACACCCATCGGTATAAAAACGATATGGGGCAACCAGAAGGAATCTCGAATATGTTTCATGGCAGAGCACAAGCTGAGGAACACTGAGGAAAAGAAGGAGGACTCTACACC
Source organism: Arabis alpina (assembly GCA_900128785.1). Lineage (NCBI taxonomy): Eukaryota > Viridiplantae > Streptophyta > Magnoliopsida > Brassicales > Brassicaceae > Arabis > Arabis alpina. The sequence goes on from LT669794.1 coordinate 31,359,320, forward strand.
TCAAGAATCGCGAAAGAGAACGAGGACCAGCTCCGAACAGGTCAAAGACTTGACCAACCTCTTATAGTAATTACAGCCTGCAGAAGCTGCTGGAAACGCAGAGCAAACGCATCTGCAAGTAGCAAAGTCTGCAGCCAATCACAACCGCGAGCCACGTGAACCTGCTTCCATGATGTCATCGGGCCCAACATCTCTCAACCACGCCAACACTGACGAAACCCACCACACCACTCCCTAATGACATGCAAGGCACTCAAAGGGTACTATCACTAGTATCTCTAGAGGCCTCTGGAATGAACTACGAGGCGACTTGATCCTTACAAAAGGGTACGTAGGCAGCTTGTCTCCGGACGAGTTCAGTTGCCCTCCTCCGAAAAGGGGGGGGGGGGGGGGGAGTGGGTACGTATACTTGTATACTCCCATTCTTTATTTCCACCAAGCTGGAAATCATCAAACATCCTTTTCTGGATTTATTAGACTAGTCTCGAGCACTTCGTCCACATCCTTCTCGGGATTCACTTAACACAAGTCTCATAGATTTCATCAGCTACATTCTCTACGGATTATTCAAAGCCTTTTTCAAGTAAGTCCAATCCACTGTCGTTGCTGCTGGCCACAGCAACAAGGTGTGAACCTGAACACATTGACATCCATCATCGGATCCTAAGCGCCCTATATAAGTTGTAATGATCAGCTTCTGGGCTTTTAACCCCGGCTTATTCTAATGTTCAGATCTAGGGCTGTTGACCCTAGACGTTCATTCGAAAACCCAACACCACCGTTGGTAAAATGCAGCTGCCAATGGTTACTTAAGTTTATACACCGAATACTCATTCAGAAAACCCAACAACACGTTGGTCAAGTCAAAAGGTGTGATCGCTTCTGAACAGACGTGTTCAGAAAGCACCACCATTCCAGAAAACCCAACAACAACGTTGGTAAAAGCGAAAACCGAACAACAAACGTTAGTAGGAAAGGAGCAAAAGCGTATTTACGATTTTGTGACCCTGCAATCATAAACCCGGCAACGACGTTGGTACAAATAGCCAAAAGTATTTCAAAGTGTAAACATCCTTCAACCAATACTAAACAATTGATCAATAAAACAAGTATCATCACTCTTCAAGTTCTCATGATCTATAAAAAACAAAGCATGAAGTGCAATCGCGATCAAAACAAAATCATTGACGAAGCGTCATAGAAATCAAAGCACCGCCATTCTAGAAAACCCAAAAACAACGTTGGTCAAAAACCGATGATCATCATCGGAGCGGGTGTATTCAAAGAGAAACGCGCCTGTAAACCAGAACTCTCATCCAGGAAGCCTAGTAACCTCTTCGGCAAAAACGAATATTCAATATGTGGCGAATACTCGCCTCTTCGGCAAAAAACTCCCTCTGAGGCAATACCCGCCTTGGTTAAACTGGAGAAACGCTTCTAGTCTCGGCTAGAATCTTCTGAAAAACTTGTGTTCACCGTTCTCACGGAACCAAGCAAGCCACTAAGGCTAAACATCAGGGGATCGCCTGGAAGAGGATTGATCAAGTCGACCATTCGACAAAGAATCGAGGATATATAGATCAAGGAGATAACATGTCATTAAAGTCTCATACAAAGAACGTTCTACACCAAGACATAATGCAAGAAAAACCATACATAAACTGAACAAAGAGCTGACCCTTGACAAAATCTCATGACGAGCTCGGCAAAATCTCCGTCCCTGGCCGAACCAAGTGGTCGGTCTCAACTCACGCTAGGCCAAATTCTCCACTTCGGCGAAAAGCTCACTCAATGGACTCGGCGAAAACCGAAGCAAAAATTCCCGATTCAAAACCGCTTTGGCGAAAAACCGGTTCAAAGCCTCTTCGGCGAAATTCTCGGTTCAAAATCTGCTTCGGCGAAAAGTCGGTTCGAAAACCGCTTCGGCGAAAAACCGGCTCGAAACCTCTTCGGCGAAAACCGGTCCAGAACTTGGTTCGGCGAAAACCGGTTCGAAATCAATTGTTCTCTTTACTTGGACAAGTTACCGCCTGCTACTATTATCTTACTAACGGGTTGGGAGGCTAACTGTTGGGGTCAGAAATCCCTCCCCCAAGAACAACAGTCGGTAATGACAAAAGCGCTGTGTTATGGTTGAGTCGTCGAGCAGACAAATTAGCCAAACAGCCTAATACGCAGTCACTGCCAAATTTGAGAGTTAGGCCAAATTTGGCCTAGCCGGGAAAAGTTTGGCCAAACTGGGAAATTGGCCGAACCGCCCAGACAGGTTTGGCCGAACCGGTCAGATAGATTTGGCCGAGCCTGTCCAGGCAGTTTTGGCCGAACCGCCCAGGCAGTTTTGGCCGAGCATGTCCAGGCAGTTTTGGCCGAACCGCCTGGTTCAGTATTGGCCAAGCAATCCGAAACGCTTAGGCGAAATCTGCCAGCCAAACCGCTTAGGCGAAATCAGCAAGCCGAACCGCTTAGGCGAAATCTGCCAGCCAAACCGCTTAGGCGAAATCTGCCAGCCAAACCGCTTAGGCGAAATCAGCAAGCCAAACCGCTTAGGCAAAATCTGCCAGCCAAACCGCTTAGGCGAAATCAGCAAGCCAAACCGCTTAGGCGAAATCTGCTAAACAAAAGGCCTTGCATATTTCTGGTTAAACGGGATCAACTACATTTCGCCGAGAAAAGTCTTTTCTAAAGAGCAGGTTAGTCGCTAAGAGTTGCAAGCCTATCGGGCCGACGAGTTCAGAACAAGTCTAACCCATCAGGAGAAGCCCACAAGGGAAGCCGCCTTCAGAAGGAGAGATCATCGGCGAAATAAGGAAAACTTCCTTTTTCTTCGAGAAGATAAACTCAATAAGGAAAGGGGATCGAGATGAGTCCCGAAGAATTAGGATAATTTCCTTTATCTTGTTGTAACCCTAAACCGACCTAGTCGAGTATATATATCGATGTACATCCTTTGAGAAGGAAATCCGAAACTTTATTCACAAAAGCAATACAAAGCAATATCAAATTCGATTTCTCTTTGCTCATCGTTTTTACTTCGTAGTTTAACATAGAAATCTCTGCTTCCTCTCGAAACCCTTACAAATCTAATTGTGTGAATTCCGGCTTGCACAATTTGGCGCCGACTAAGGGGAACTAGAGAATTTCTTACACTAAAAATATATAATCAAAGATGGTGAGCGGCGAAGAAAGCACGTCTCGCAGAAACAACCAGGAGAAAGAACTTTCGGTCGAGGCTACTGCGGCCAAAGCTCCTGCTCAAGGTGACATAACCGAGGTGAAGAAGATGCTAGATACCTTCCTCACCGAACAGAAGAAGCAAGCCAAGATGATCGAGGCAAATTCGAAGGAACTGAAAGCTCTTTCGAAAAGAAAGCGCGGAAGACCCGACACAGCAAGACTTAGGGCGCACGTGCACCTTCAACAACTCGACTTCTCAGTGCCTCGCACTACTCGAGGAAACCCAGAAGAACTACCACCACCACCGCCGCGTCGAGAAACGGACAAGTCTCTCGAATGCGTCGTGGACATCTCTGACGAAGAAGAACCAGCTCCCACGAAGCGTACACGAGCGAAAGGTGCAGAAGGAAACCGACAAGAACCACGCGCCTGTGACACCCAAAGCGCGTCAGGCTCTTCCAAGACAGAGATTATGAAAGACACATCGGAATACACCAACTACTCCAATGAAGAGCGATACAAGAAGGAGCAAGAGCGTAGAACGTTCAAACGATCCTACGCTGCAGAGCTAGCTGCAATAAAAGCACAGATGGATCGGGTAACCTCAGACCTAAACCGTACCCAATCGCAGATACACCAAGGAACAGGGAAGGCTCCTGCCATCGCTCAGGTACTAGAAAAGGCAACGAACACACCCTTCGACGAACGAATCGCAAAAACAAAAATCTCTGATCCCGGAAGGATCAAGTTACCAGTCTACGAAGGAACCACAGACCCTTCGAATCATCTGATGGAATTCGAAGTGGGCCTTGGGAAGAGCAAAATTTAAGGAAGCGGAAAAAGACATCGTCTACTGCAAGCTGTTCGTAGAAAGTCTCAAGGGGCCTGCCCTTCAATGGTTCTACAAGCTGGAGAAGAACTCAGTTCACACTTTTCTCCATCTCTCTGAGTTGTTCGTGCAGCATTACAACATCTTCATGGAGCGGAAGAACTACGACTCGGAACTATGGAATAACAAACAAGGCGAGACCGAGAGTCTTCGGTCTTTCATGACAAGGTTCAAGAACACGCTTTCAAAGGTTGAAGGTATCAGCAACAAGTTAGCCTCAAAAGCCTTGCGAGGGGCACTTCGGTGTCCATCTCCATTCTGGCAAGAGATGAGCCTCAACACGCCAACAACAATCCAAGACGCTCCCCACCGTGCTGTCGACTTCGCTCGAACAGAAGAGGAAGTCCAAGCCAGGAAAGGCGGAAAGACCAAGCAAGTAAGCGAACCGGAGAAGGTCGTTGTACCTAAGAAAAACAATCCCGCCTACGTCCAATACGAAGGAGGATCCGGAGGGGCTCACAACTATCAAATAGAGTCATCGGGTCACGAACATGGAAAAGGCCATGGGCGGGGTCACGGCAGAGGAACCTGGAACAACACCTGGAACAGAGAATCGGAGGACTATGAGGAGAAGTTGTACTGTGATTTCCACAAAGCAAGTGGACACTCCACCGCAAGGTGTCGCGAGTCAGGGCGACAGCTTATAGCCAAACTCACGGAGGGCACCTTGAAGAACAACAACTGCTTGTCAGACTTCAAGCCAGAGGAGAAAGCTCCTGCCGCCACCGAACAACAAGTGGATACTCCCAGACGCCAACGTCGCGATGATGGCATGGAAAACGAAGAACAGCACGAAGTCATCAACATGATAATGGGAGGCTCGCAGTACTGTGCGGACAACGAGACTTCGATCAAAGCTTACCAACGCCGCGTTGACGTCTGCGCGAACATATCAGCACCTGCAGAGCCAAGGCTCTCCAGCGACTCCATCACCTTCGACGAAAAAGACACCGAGGGCCTCGACCAACCACACAACGATCCCCTGGTAATCAACTTGACTGTTTACGATTTCAACGTCGCTCGCGTTCTTATTGATACAGGAAGCTCGGTGGATGTCATCTTCAAGAAGACACTTGAGCGAATGAAGATCGATTTATCCACAATCAAAGGGAGGCTTAAACCCATAACAGGTTTCTCTGGCGAGACAACCATGACAATGGGAACAATCCGCCTTCCCGTCCAAGCTGGCAATGTTAAAAAGATGGTCGACTTCACCGTCTCCGATCATCCAGCAATCTACAACATGATTATGGAAACTCTTTGGCTCAACCTGATGAGAGTTGTGCCTTCAACATACCACTTATGCCTCAAATTTCCAACACCCATCGGTATAAAAACGATATGGGGCAACCAGAAGGAATCTCGAATATGTTTCATGGCAGAGCACAAGCTGAGGAACACTGAGAAAAAGAAGGAGGACTCTACACCTCAAGAATCGCGAAAGAGAACGAGGACCAGCTCCGAACAGGTCAAAGACTTGACCAACCTCTTATAGTAATTACAGCCTGCAGAAGCTGCTGGAAACGCAGAGCAAACGCATCTGCAAGTAGCAAAGTCTGCAGCCAATCACAACCGCGAGCCACGTGAACCTGCTTCCATGATGTCATCGGGCCCAACATCTCTCAACCACGCCAACACTGACGAAACCCACCACACCACTCCCTAATGACATGCAAGGCACTCAAAGGGTACTATCACTAGTATCTCTAGAGGCCTCTGGAATGAACTACGAGGCGACTTGATCCTTACAAAAGGGTACGTAGGCAGCTTGTCTCCGGACGAGTTCAGTTGCCCTCCTCCGAAAAAGGGGGGGGGGGGGGGGAGTGGGTACGTATACTTGTATACTCCCATTCTTTATTTCCACCAAGCTGGAAATCATCAAACATCCTTTTCTGGATTTATTAGACTAGTCTCGAGCACTTCGTCCACATCCTTCTCGGGATTCACTTAACACAAGTCTCATAGATTTCATCAGCTACATTCTCTACGGATTATTCAAAGCCTTTTTCAAGTAAGTCCAATCCACTGTCGTTGCTGCTGGCCACAGCAACAAGGTGTGAACCTGAACACATTGACATCCATCATCGGATCCTAAGCGCCCTATATAAGTTGTAATGATCAGCTTCTGGGCTTTTAACCCCGGCTTATTCTAATGTTCAGATCTAGGGCTGTTGACCCTAGACGTTCATTCGAAAACCCAACACCACCGTTGGTAAAATGCAGCTGCCAATGGTTACTTAAGTTTATACACCGAATACTCATTCAGAAAACCCAACAACACGTTGGTCAAGTCAAAAGGTGTGATCGCTTCTGAACAGACGTGTTCAGAAAGCACCACCATTCCAGAAAACCCAACAACAACGTTGGTAAAAGCGAAAACCGAACAACAAACGTTAGTAGGAAAGGAGCAAAAGCGTATTTACGATTTTGTGACCCTGCAATCATAAACCCGGCAACGACGTTGGTACAAATAGCCAAAAGTATTTCAAAGTGTAAACATCCTTCAACCAATACTAAACAATTGATCAATAAAACAAGTATCATCACTCTTCAAGTTCTCATGATCTATAAAAAACAAAGCATGAAGTGCAATCGCGATCAAAACAAAATCATTGACGAAGCGTCATAGAAATCAAAGCACCGCCATTCTAGAAAACCCAAAAACAACGTTGGTCAAAAACCGATGATCATCATCGGAGCGGGTGTATTCAAAGAGAAACGCGCCTGTAAACCAGAACTCTCATCCAGGAAGCCTAGTAACCTCTTCGGCAAAAACGAATATTCAATATGTGGCGAATACTCGCCTCTTCGGCAAAAAACTCCCTCTGAGGCAATACCCGCCTTGGTTAAACTGGAGAAACGCTTCTAGTCTCGGCTAGAATCCTCTGAAAAACTTGTGTTCACCGTTCTCACGGAACCAAGCAAGCCACTAAGGCTAAACATCAGGGGATCGCCTGGAAGAGGATTGATCAAGTCGACCATTCGACAAAGAATCGAGGATATATAGATCAAGGAGATAACATGTCATTAAAGTCTCATACAAAGAACGTCCTACACCAAGACATAATGCAAAAAAACCATATATAAACTGAACAAAGAGCTGACCCTCGACAAAATCTCATGACGAGCTCGGCAAAATCTTCGTCCCTGGCCGAACCAAGTGGTCGGTCTCAACTCACGCTAGGCCAAATTCTCCACTTCGGCGAAAAGCTCACTCAATGGACTCGGCGAAAACCGAATCAAAAATTCCCGATTCAAAACCGCTTCGGCGAAAAACCGGTTCAAAGCCTCTTCGGCGAAATTCCCGGTTCGAAATCTGCTTCGGCGAAAAGTCGGTTCAAAAACCGCTTCAGCGAAAAACCGACTCGAAACCTCTTCGGCGAAAACCGGTCCAGAACTTGGTTCGGCGAAAACCGGTTCGAAATCTATTGTTCTCTTTACTTGGACAAGTTACCGCCTGCTACTATTATCTTACTAACGGGCTGGGAGGCTAACTGTTGGGGTCAGAAATCCCTCCCCCGAGAACAACAGTCGGTAATGACAAAAGCGCTGTGTTATGGTTGAGTCGTCGAGCAGACGAATTAGCCAAACAGCCAAATACGCTGTCACTGCCAAATTTGAGAGTTAGGCCAAATTTGGCCTAACTGGAAAAAGTTTGGCCAAACTGGGAAATTGGCCGAACCGCCCAGACAGGTTTGGCAGAACCGGTCAGATAGATTTGGCCGAGCCTGTCCAGGCAGTTTTGGCCAAACCGCCCAGGCAGTTTTGGCCGAGCTGCCTGGTTCAATTTTGGCCAAGCAAGCCGAACCGCTTAGGCGAAATCTGCCAGCCAAACCGCTTAGGCGAAATCAGCAAGCCGAACCGCTTAGTCGAAATCTGCTAGCCAAACCGCTTAGGCGAAATCTGCCAGCCAAACCGCTTAGGCGAAATCTGCCAGCCAAACCGCTTAGGCGAAATCAGCAAGCCAAACCGCTTAGGCGAAATCTGCCAGCCAAACCGCTTAGGTGAAATCAACAAGCCAAACCGCTTAGGCGAAATCTGCTAAACAAAAGGCCTTGCATATTTCTGGTTAAACGGGATCAACTACATTTCACCGAGAATAGTCTTTTCTGAAGAGCAGGTTAGTCGCTAAGAGTGGCAAGCCTATTGGGCCGACGAGTTCAAAACAAGTCTAACCCATCAGGAGAAGCCCACAAGGGAAGCCGCCTTCAGAAGGAGAGATCATCGGCGAAATAAGGAAAACTTCATTTTTCTTCGAGAAGATAAACTCAATAAGGAAAGGGGATCGAGATGAGTCCCGAAGAATTACGATAATTTCCTTTATCTTGTTGTAACCCTAAACCGACCTAATCGAGTATATATATCGATGTACATCCTTTGAGAAGGGAATCCGCAACTTTATTCACAAAAGCAATACAAAGCAATATCAAATTCGATTTCTCTTTGCTCATCGTTTTTACTTCGTAGTTTAACATAGAAATCTCTGCTTCCTCTCGAAACCCTTACAAATCTAATTGTGTGAATTCCAGCTTCCATATCTGTCCATTCCGAGGTTCGTAAAACGCATTAAAGAATCCTAGACCAAAAGTCCAAGCGTGCATTTCCTGTCGAACATAAACCAAGGCTTTTCAACCCGATTTATGAACGATAGTTCACTACAAGAAAACACAGTATTTGTGACGCGCCTTTGTGACGAATTTTTCCGTCACATAAATTTGTGACACTTTTGCTTCGAAATTGTTACACATTAGCGACGAAAATTTACACTGTTACAAAATTGTCGCAAATGTACGACGGAAACAAATCAGCATACCGCCGTTACACATTTGTGACGCTTTTGCGACCATATATACGTGGTCATTAATTTGTAACATATTTGTGATGTTTGTGGTGCATCGTTAAAAGTGTCGGCAACCAAAAAAGTAGGTGGCAACGTGTTTAATTCGACTTGTAAAAACATGTGTTTTTCACTAAGTGTTTGTGACGAAGTTGTGACGGATTTGTGACGGATTTGTGACCACATGAAGAATTTTGTGACATATTTGTAACGGATTTGTAACTCCCTATAATAGCTTCCAAAATCACGAACATATTAAAAGTTAAAGGATATATTTTCCGAATGTAAACTACTATAAATTAATATGTACATTACAATTACCACTTAAAGTTTTGAAAATTCAACATTTATTAAATTTTGTACCAAATCCTAAATATTAAACATAAAATGTATGTGATTATATTATTAACTATGAGAATGATTGAATTTTTTCAAATTGGACTTTAAAAGTTACATATAACTCTTTTTGAAAAAAACAATAAGATTGGAAATAGATAAAGTTTAGATTGGTAAGGTCTATGTCATAAAATTTACCTCAAAATGTTTAGGGTTTAGGGTTTGAGTAGTGACTATTAAATTAGTCGCAAAATGGTCATAGTTTTGTGACTCTTTAGTCACGAATTTGTGACGCGCAACCACATTTGTGACGAATGTGCAACTCCCATATTGATTTTGGAAAAAATTATTAACCTATTTCAAGTAGAAGAATGTATATTTGGAAGGTACATTATTCAAAATTACCACTCATATTACATTATCTATGAAAATTCAAAAATTTATGAATTTTGAATTAAACCCTAAATTGTAATCATAAAGTTCATGTAATTATATAAGTATTTAAGAATGATTGTTTCTTTACCAAAAATGAACTTAAAAGTTAAATATAAATCCATTTTATGACACAAGAAGTATGGCAAATGATGAAGTTAAGATTTGACATGATAATGTTATACCATTTGGAATCCAAAGGTTTTAGGGTATAGGGTTTCAAATTTAGGGTTTATGGTTATATATTTTTAACCAATTTATTAAAATTTCACAATAAAATTAAATCAACAACTTTATTCTTAGTTAAGTTTAATACATATATACCTACATTTTACTAAGTGTTTTCAATATAAAAATGTAGGGTTTATGATTTCATATAGTTTATCAATAATTAAAATAGATGATGTCTCTAAAAATTGAAAATTGGGTATAAATTATTCATTCCCGGGTAATAATTTGGGATCAAATATGTTTTCCCGGGTAGAATACTACCAGGACCGATGACATGGCAGTTTTGGAGAGTTAATCTTGTCCGTTAAAATTTCATAAAGCTAATCTTGTCAGTTTAACCCTTTCAATCTCTCAAACACTATTTTATTTTCTCTGCCGACAAAGGAAAGAAACACAAAGCAAAACATCATCTCTCACCTTCCTCAGATCCATTTGGGGTTTTGAGAAAAGAAACGAGTATGATTTGATTTTCTTGTTGATCTCTTTCAATCTCAGGCTCGATTCCACGAAACATTACTATCGATCATCATTCTCAGTCGGTGAATTCAAGGATGGTCGATCTTGAATCGATCAGATACTTTTCTCTCGTAATCTTCGTTTGACTTTCTCGAAGGATTTTTGGTCAACTGATATCTTTTTCACTGTGTTTTGTTGCTAGGTCCGTGGATTTTCATATGTGCTTATCAAAATTTCCCTGTTTTTTGTGAATTGATCCGGTCTCAACCTAGGTTAAAGAGTACTGCTACTTTGAGATGTAAGTGGAAAGTCGAAATCTCGAGATCCTTATCTGAAGCAGACGCCGTAATGCTCTCTTTTGTACTGGTTGAGTAGACAAAATTTGAATTTCCTTTTGACATCTTATCATTGTCAAAGATAGAGTTCTCACCATAAGGTTTGTTCTCTCTCTTTGTTCCAATGGTTTAGTTTGAGAGAGATTAGTGAAAATCTCACTAGAAACTTGAAATTCAGAGTGCAGTGTAGTGTTTGGGACATTGATTTGGCCTACTGCTGAGTATGTTGCTTATGCAAATGGAGAAGCAATATGGTTCGTTCGAGATTCCTAGTTTCAGTTTTGTTTTGTGTTATCTATTCTATATGCAAAACCCAATTCTGGTTTTGATTATGTGTAGTTCTTATGTTGTAGGTAAGGGGATGATTCTTGTGAGCAGACATCAACACCATTGAGCTTCCCTCTTCCACGTTTCTTGACAAGAGGAGTTGATGAAGAAACTTGCATGGGAAAAGGAGTACCATTAGCTTCATATTTACGAGGTCTGCCTCTCTTCTTCTTCCCCGAGGCTTCCCCTGAACCTACACTAGCCATTGGAGCGTCCATGGGAAGGAGAGATGATCCCATAAACTGGTTAGGGCTCTCTGATGATCTCTGTGCCATATGGTACGCTGATGGAGCTTCTGCTCCTATTACAGTCACACCGGAGCCAATCCTGTCGCTTGTTTCCATTTCAACCTCTTCAAAGTCTTTGTTTTTAAGTCAGCAACACAACCTACAACTACAAGGAAGCTCCAAAAGTTAGAGTCAATACAAAGGTAACACGTATGGCTTCAAAACTAAAAAAAGAGAGACTTTAAGCTGTTTCAATATGGAATTTTCAAGTTTCTCTTGTCAAATTTAAATTTAACCAAATTAGCTACAGAATTTGAGCAGACACTAATTATAGTGTTGTGTCTTCTTATGTTGCAGGTAAGGTGGATGATTCTTGTGAGATAACAGAGAAGGAGATAATAAGAGCCGAAAGAATACTAGATTCATTAGTAGTAGATTGAAGAGATTCAAGTTAGTTCTCTTGAATTCTTGTTTAAAAGTACTGGTTTGTGTTACACCAAAAAGTAATGTCTTGTGGCTTGTGAATTTTTGTGTGGATATATGCAAAATTATACGAGGAAGAAATAACAAAAAGCTCAATGTCAGAAGATCTTTGTGAAGGGGTGCAGCTTTCGAAGTAAATTCTCAAGTCAGATTGTAGTGAGCTTTGTGAAGGGGTGAAACAAGCGAAGACAACAAGTTTGAATTTGTCAATAGTGGAGCAGCTCAAGCAACATAGTATGTGGAGAAAAACAGAGACGAAAATGGAGGTACCAAAAAAGCTATCTTTCATGTTCTGAGTAACCGTGTGAACGATCTCAGGTTTGATCGTCTTGAGGCTTATATAGAATCAGTTCCTTTCAAACCCGGTCCTGGGATTTTTTCGTTTCTTTGAGTGGTTGTGTTTAGACTTCTTAGCTAATTGGTTTATTTGGTCTTAGAGTCTTATGTTGTATTCATTGATTCCAATCTCCTTATGTCTATTTTTGAATTGGTCCAAGGGTTGGCCGAGCGAGTGAACGACCACATCTATTTTGTTCAAGAAGAACTGCTATGGTGAAGATCTTCTCCATCTCTAGCAAGCCAAGATTTGATAACCCTTGGTTGAAGACTAAGGAAGAAGAATCCAAGGACTCTGATATATCCATAACACATGTAGTCTCTTAAATTTACATAATTCACATGTAGAAAATATATATACGTACTTATTAACTTTCTTAATTTTGTGTATGATATTTGTACTTTCTGCTTGTATAATACATTAACTTACTATTTATTAATGATCTTATTACTCATTTTAATGTTTTCTAGTTTTTAGAAAGCAAAAAAAATTGACAATTACTAATAAAATCTGTTATTTAAGAAAATCATGTACAAATTTCCGTCACAAAATTGTGACTAATTTGTCACGAATTTACAACGGTATGATTTCCAACACTAGTCGCAAATCGGTCGCATAAGTATCACAAACAAATATGTCACAACTCCGTCGTTAATTTACGACCACTACACATCGTTACAGATTCGTCACAAAATTACAACCACTTAAGGACGTTACAGATTTGTCACAAATATGCGACGTAAAAAACACGGTCACAAAGTCGTCACAAAAGTGCAACGCTTTTGCGACGTCTTTAATTTGCGACGGTACTTTAGCGACGACCAATTTTCGTCACAAAATCGTCACAAATCGGGTTTTTGCGACGGATTAGTGACTTTTTTGGGAGTAGCAAATGCTATGTTTTCTTGTAGTGGTTGGTTCGTCCAGCCCGAGTAAAATCTCACTATTGGTTACTTGCAAAACAAATGAGTCGTGAGCACTTATTGCTCAGTGAGTCAAGGCTCCCCTAAAATGCATATAAATAAATTCCCAACCCAAACCCAAAATAACAATCAACAAGCAATCAACAATAATAAACAGAGAATGCACATGCGGAAACGATAATTAAAACATAACACACTCAGAGGACCTCTTACCGCAGTCCTCTTTTAAAGTAACATGTTAGCACACAAAAACCTATAAAGCCAGTTGACAACTTCCTTCCATTGTCCCTTTTACTTAACTCGGCCTTAACCACCAAGACTAAAAGACCAGTGATTCGACTAGTGTAATACCACGGCCCAAGGCTGCAATCCCGTCTCTCCGTGGATTACATCGGCAGAGTCACGGCCCAAGGCTGAATCCCGTCTCTCCGTGACTCCCGATACATGGTAGTGTCAACCGCTCTCTACTAATGTTAGAAAGTTATAACGTTACATGATCCTCTTGATCATTTGTAACGTTAATCACAAACAACACAAAAATTACAATAACCCGCATATATCATACAAATCATATATGCGAATCAAATTTAACTTGAAACCCTGCATCCACAAAGGTTACTAGCAACTACACACAATCATCACATGAATTATGCAACACTCAATCACACAATCAAACATCATGCATAACAATCAATTAAACACTTAAACTAAATTCCTAAAATCCTAGCATGAACCTCTACGGTTATAAACATAGAAATAAACAAGCACGTGTGTTCTACTCATCTAACACACGACAAACATAACCAAGACTCACCTTTACTTTATGAATCGTTAGGACCTCGATTCAACTAAGGATCTAGACCGGATTTTCCTTCTCTAAAAATGGCCAGAGCTTAGGCTAGATTATCGACTAATCTTGCTTCTACTTGATTGTCTAAGATGATAGAAAAGAGTGGATAAAAACGTGGACAAGGACTCGGGTTTTCTAGATCAATTTTAACAGAGGTTCGTAGTGGTTTCTATGGAGAAATAGGAGCTGCTTGCCTCCTATATATAAACCTAAGCAAGCAGGGAGGCAAGGAGCTGAGTCAGCCCAGCTTTGTCGTGCTTGCGGATTTGTCGTGCCTATCGTTAACTCGTTGCACACAGTCACGACACCTCGTACTAACGGGTTTGTCGTGCTTTTAATTTGTCGTGCTTACGGATTTGTCGTGCTTCCCCTTAGTCGTGCTTCTGCTGACTCGTCCCACAGGGTCGCGACACCTCGTGCTTACGGGATTTGTCGTGCTTGGACAATCATGATCAGCTTGGACGTTTCTTTGTCCGAGAGTAACTTACGTTTCTTCGTCCGAAGGTAACTGACGTTTCTTCGTCTGAAGGTAACGTTGGTGACTAACCAACTAGGTAGGAACTTAATTTAGTCACCGAGGTACTTAACTAGGTTTTTGGCCAAAAACTTAACAGACAAAACTGGCTGTCGCTACGGGTCTTTGCCGAGGCGCGGCTTAGCCCTAAGCGAGGGTCATTACAGTCTCAAATCTTATTTTTCCTCCCAAGGAATTCTGCATTAGACATCATGCGTTGGGACACCACAACAAAATGGTCGAGCTGAACGCAAACACCGACATATTCTTAATGTTGCTCGGTGACTTCGTTTCCAAGCTCATCTTCTTCTTAAATTTTGGGGCGATTGTATTCTTACTGCGTGTTATCTAATTAAACGGACACCATCTTCTATACTTGATGGTCAGACACCTTATGCAGTTTTACATAAAACTCATAAAACTCCACCATCTTTTGATCACATTCGTATTTTGTGGTGCTTGTGTTATGCGCATAAAGGGACGGTGGTGCGTGGAAAATTCGATGAACGTGCGACTCGCTGCATCTTTATGGGCTATCCTTACAATCAAAAAGGGTGGCATCTATTTGATCATAGAGACAAACAAGTATTTTGTCTCTCGGGATGTCGTTTTCAATGATAATGTGTTTCCATTTGCTTCACCACCAAAACCGGAACTTTCTTTGATCCCAACGACACCAACTTTTGAAGAAGATGATTTTGCTATCATGAATCTCTCTCCTACGGATACACCATCAAGGGGGAGATTTCCTCACTCTCCTCCTATCGACACTTCCATGCCATCTTCACACGACGTTGCATCTCCGGAGGTTGTATCGTCTATTCCTCTTGATATAATTCCGGAGGTTGTATCGTCTCTTCATTCTTTTGAGAAAGCTACTCTTGATACTTCTTCTCCTTCTGTTGAACCCGTTACATTGGTTTCTTCATCTGTTGATGAGGATTCGACTTCGTCTCTTCGAGATATTGCTGAAACTTTGGGTCGTGGAAAATGAGAGAAAAAGAAATCTGTGTTACTTGAACCGTATGTTACATATTCAGCTACTACTATCTCGTCATCCCCACCGCTTCCATCAGTTATAGGTCCTCCCGACCTTCCTTATCCCATTATTAACTATATGTCTTGTGATGGTTTCTTAGAATCGTTCACAATGTTCCTTACTAATGTTACTGCTCATACGGAAACGCGATCATTCAAAGAAGCCATGGAAATTGATGTATGGCGTGGCTCTATGGGAAATGAGGTCATTGCTCTCAAGGATAATGACACTTGGGATCTTGTCGACTTGCCTCCGGGTAAGAAAGCCATTGGATGTAAGTGGGTGTTCAAGATTAAATTTCATTCTAATGGTATGATAGAACGTTTTAAAGCTCGTTTTGTTGCTCTTGGCAATCGCCAAGAAGAAGGTATTGATTATGATGAGACTTTTGCACCCGTCATCAAGATGACGATTGTTCGTACTTTTCTAAATATTGCTGATGCTCGTAAATGGGAGCTTCACCAGATGGATGTGCACAATGCTTTCCTTCATGGCACTTTAGATGAAGAAGTTTATATGTGTCATCCGCAAGGGTTCTTTAGCTCGTCTCCTAATAAGGTGTGTAAGCTCAAGAAATCACTTTACGGTTTAAAACAAGCTCCTCGATGTTGGTTCTCTACTTTTCACAAGGCCCTTAAAGACTACGGTTTTCGTCAGTCCGCATCTGATCATTCGCTTTTCTCGCTAATCCAGGGCAAGATTGAGCTCTATGTACTTGTCTATGTGGATGACCTCGTTATTGGTGGTAACGATTCTGCTACTATATCGTTCTTTAAGCAATATCTTCATACTCGGTTCCATATGAAGGATTTGGGATCTCTTCGCTATTTTCTTGGTCTTGAAATTGCTAGGAATGCTGAGGGATTGTTTATTTCTCAACGCAAATACTGTTTGGATATCATCTCTGAAGCTGGTTTGCTTACTTGTCGTCCATCGATTATTCCTATGGATCAGAATCATACACTTGGTCGCTCTAAAGAAGCTCCTTACTCTGATCCTTCACAATATCGCCGCACTGTTGGACGTTTGATTTACCTGACTCTTACTCGTCCGGAACTTTGTTATTCGGTTCACATTCTCTCGCAGTTTATGCAGACACCAACCACTGCACATTGGGACGCTGCGCTTAAGGTACTACGATATTTAAAAGGCACTCCTGGACAAGGTTTGTTTTATAAGGCTGGTGGTGATTTAAAGCTCACTGGTTTTTGTGATGCGGATTATGTTGCATGTCCTCTTACTCGGCGCTCTTTGACAAGGTATGTGTTCTTTCTTGGTGACTCGCCTATCTCCTGGAAAACTACAAAACAAGATATTGTTCCTCTCTCCTCTATTGAAGCTGAATATCGATCGATGTCATGGACCACTAAAGAGATTAAGTGGCTTTATGGTCTTCTTCAATTTTTTGGTATTACGCAATGTTCTCCGATTCCTCTTCATTGTGACAACAAATCGGCTATGAAGATCGCCAATAATCCTGTTTTTCATGAACGAACCAAACACATTGAAGTTTATTGTCATCATGTTCGCGATGCGATTCTAGATGGTCTTCTCAAACCACATTTCGTTCGTACGACAGAACAAGTTGCTGATATTTTCACTAAAGCTTTAGGTAGTGTACAATTTCGTTTTTTGTTAAGCAAGTTGGGCATTTCGGATTTGCATGCTCCAACTTGAGGGGGAGTGTTGGGCTGGGTGTCTCTAGCCCAAGCCCATTAGGTTAGTTTATGATTACCCTATATATCGTGTAATATATATGTGTATATTGTGATGAATACTAGGCAGAACAATTTCCGCTAGCTACTCTTTCATGATCTTACTATTCACATTAAGCTATCTAACTTTTTACAATTCTTGGAAGCACGGTAAATGGTTTTAGTATGGCTAGGTCGATATAACTGTATCCATACCATGAAGATTTACATATACGCAAGCAAGACTGTTGTTGCCATTGACGGCAAGTGAAACCATTTTTGTGTTCTTTAGTTCAATTGTCCAATTGTGTAGTCGACGTTTTTCGCTTGGTTTATTTTGGAACCATACGTAAGAAATTCAAAGTTATTTACAGGTTTCTGATAACTAGGTATACTTTTTCAGTCAAATTTCCAAATTATTCATTTGGAACTCACTATATATTTTTTTTTTTCACTTTTTTTTTAATTATCAAATATGATCATTTATATTTTGTATTTTTGCACTTCTTATAATACTTTACGAAAATTTTAATATTTTCATTTTGATCATAAATAATTTTTGAAATGTTGAAATTTGTTAACATATGAGATTTGACAAACCACTTATATGTTTTCTTATTGTAAATTAATATATTTGTGAGCTAAATTAAAATATTATTGCAGTAAAATCAAATTATAGTTGAAAGTGCGATAACTCAAAACTCCAAGAGCATTGTGGAGACACCTAACCTTGCTAGATAGGTATGACTGAATATGAACCCAACTTTCCAATAAAAAAAGTTTGTTGTTACAAAAATTGTACCGTTAGGTCAAGAAGGTCGCTAAGTTGAATATATGAGTAATTATTAAGCTTTTAATGTTCAAACTTCTTCAATATCTTGTTCCATGTTAATTGGAAAGCCCCACTTCAATATGTGAACCTAATCTAATGACAAACACGCCAAATGACATATTTTCTCTTTGGTTTCTTTTAAATTATAAATATTTTTGAGTTGGAATATTTTGGAATTATCTAGCAAAGCCAAGACGAGAGAGCTACACAAAGATGGCTCAAAGGTTCAACAAAAGGCCACATTGTTTCAAAACTATTTAAGTTTTGTTTACCCTTTCTCTCTTGTATTAGCCGCCCCTAGTTGTAGCTTCCCCTCCTCTTTTTTGACTCTTTGAAATTCTTCTTTCAAAATTTTACCAAATCTTCTTTCTTTTCTCCAATCTAAAACATTTTTAAGACAATTTTACTTTATTAAAAAGTCATATCACTACCATACCTATAATGTAGGTAAACAACTAAGCATAACAATTCGAGATTTAAAGTGTCCAATGAAATATTTACGTCAAAAAAATCAATGATTTTGTCGAATTGCTTATCAAATTTATTCTAGTTATTGTAAGTAAAATCATAATAAGATAGATTTGAGCTCAAAAGAGCTTCATTGATATAGAAATCTAATATAGAAAAAGATAGCGTATTAAAGCTTTAATCAAATGCAAATGATAAAAGAGAAAAGAAAGAGATTTAGATTTTCTTCAAGAACAAAATGATTTTAGATTGATGTCATACATAGATGAAAGAGCATAAGATGAGCATTTACATGGGATCACTTCATGGAAATCCTAGACACACATGGGCATTCTTTGATACTTTGGAACAATATTGGTTGGGTGAAGCAATGAGGCCAAGTTTGAAAGCCTAAATTCGCTGACTTGAAAAGAGCTTGAATTGTATCGAAAAGATCGCTTGGAGGTGTGGACATATATCTCAATTCGCCCTAAAGATAGTAAAACAATTGTTTAATAGGACCAAACAAGATCACTCGGTCCAAAATTGGAGAGCTAGTAGTACTCTCTCAATAACACTCAATAAAATATGCACAAGTAGAGCAAGCAATACTCTCTTAGAGGTACTTTATTATATGCTTGTAGAGCAAGCTTTACTCCCCTAGCGGTACTTTGATTAGTGAAAAATAGTTGTAACATATAGCAGTATTGTTCCTCTAATTTAGTCCATTGTAGTAGTTGATGTGTCGATAATAGCAATGTAGTGTGATCCTACATCTCTCAGCTTCTCATCTGTCAACAAAAATCAGCAATTAACAATCTGCCATTCACTTTGGCATTTTCTTCCCTTTTTTTTTTTTGGTCAAACTGCTTATATTAATGATTTAAAGAGCGCTTACAAATTTAAGTCCATAACTCTTGGCCAAGGAGTATGTTCTTAGTACATTTGCTATTGAAACTGAAACTGAGACGAAATTCAAAACATAATCGGAAAAAGATAGGACGTTAATATCAAAGATAATAACGGAAAGCACTTCCGAGAAGGCTTCGCAATTGGTCGATATCACATCGATAATTAGTTCTTCTACCATTAGAGGTGAATGAACATGATTAGGGGCTCTAACCTTCTGCAAGGTTGAGCTTTGTTTGAAAACCTTCTTCACGAAGGGAGATGTTGGGATAGGTCTTTGTGAGCATTTCCTCATTGATGAATATAATCTCTCCACAAGAGAAAATATTCGTAGACTTGTATTCTTCCCTGTGAACAAACACAGAGCAGGTCCAACAATATAATCGAGCAAAATTGCGTAGAGATTATAAAGAGATAACCTGTAAAACGAGTCTATGAATTCGATTGGGATCTCAACCATCAATGTGAACAGTTTATGGGTTTGTCTTATTTTCGATAAGTTTTGTAAAGATATATCGGTGAAGTTCTTAAAGATAGAAGTTTCAGAAACATAACCCGGTGTATCAGAGGAGGATTGATGTCGTTCAAGAGTACCGAGGTGATATGCGCTCCAGCCGTTGCAAATAAGGTTTGCCGGTAGAGCTGAGCATATTCCAAAGGTTTTCATCGTCTTATTCTTGAAGGCTGACAGTTTTGTTGTGGGACGAGTTGGTTCTAGTCGAGACAGATTTGATAGGGGAGCCAGTGTAGATCTCAAGCGATGGAGAACGCTCAATGCCGAGTCCAAAAGCTCATATCTAGTGACACAAAAGTGGCTAGTCGAGTGGACGAGAGGCTCCTCGAGGGAGGGCCACGACAGCTTTAAATGAAGACCAATAGTTCGAGAGCAACGCTGCTCTATGTTGATAGATTCCGCGATGAAGATATTGTAGATGAATTTAGCCCAAAGGTCGTTAACGTTTTGATGTGGATTGTGTTCAAGAGTAGTCGAGTCAAGATTGTAACAGCTATCCGGTGGATCTGGAGGATCTGGAAGTTCGGGGACGTTTGCTTGAGATCTCACCGTCAGTGACAGATCCAACCACACAGAAAGAGAGACCATAGTATCTGGTAGTTTTGTGCCTAAACTACTCAGATTCAGAATCGATGGAACCAGGGATAAGAACCATGGAGCAGCAACATAAGCCATGGAGAGGAGGAGTGGGGACGTCGATTTCGTCGGAGAAAGAAACGACAACCAGCGGGGGGGAGAGATAGCTCTTAGACGAAGACGCAGGGAGACGTACGGCGGTGGAGAAGAGCCATCTTTGATCGGAGGTCGTGGCGGCTATCTCTTTTTTGAGAGAGTTTTGTGCTCTCGCGTGAGATGCACTCGCAACAGATAGAGTTAATTAAGGTAGTGCATTTTCTTCCCTAAGCACACTGATTTTACACTTGCTGCTTATAATGATAATGATTGGGTTGGTTGCTCTATTACCAAAAGATCTACATATGGTTTTTGCACTTTTCTTGGAATTAACATCATCTCTTGGTCAACTAAGAAGTAAAAGTCTGTAGCTAGAAGCGAGAATAAAGCTATTACAGACACGACATATGAACTGGTTTGGTTGAGCTCCATTCTCCGTGGTATTCTTAAACCTAAGCCTGCTACACTATATGGAGACAACCTTTCTTCTATTTATATGACGGCTAATCCGATGTTACATCCAAGGTCTAAACATTTTGAAACGGATTATCACTTTGTGAGAGAAAGAGTTGTTCATGGGTCTTTGATTGTGAAACATATGTCATGTACTCAACAACTTACGGATATCTTTACTAAGTCTCTTCATGAGCTTCATTTGTCTCCTTAAGGTTTAAACTTGTTGTTCATTCACCATCCACAGCAACTGATATACTCATATATATACTGCATTCCTTTTGAAATGCCACGCACTTTTGCGCATATTTTGACAATCGGCCAGCATCGTTGGCCAGAAATAACCAAGTTTTTTAAGTTTTAGGGCAAGTGATCGTCCTCCAGAGTGATTACCTCCATCCTTCCCATGAGTATGTCAAAGGACTTCGAGGATTTCTTCCCCATAAATGCATCTCATCATGTAACAAGACGCACTCCATCGGTAAAGCTTACCTTCAAAGATGGTGTAATGAGCACTTCGGGTTCTCAACCTCCGAGCCGCCTATTTATCTTCAGGTTGCTTTCCTTCGGTTATGTATTCTATGATTTTTGTCCGCCAGTTTGCCTGGGTAATAGAATCGTCGTCCATTTCGGTGTATTCTTCGTCCACTTCGCCATCTACGATCTCGCAGACCATAGGTTTCGGATGTATACTCGAACACGGTATACTCTCCATGGGTATAACTCGTCTTGTATCCGATCTCGATGCCAGTGCGGCCAATGCATATGCTACTGAATTCTCACTACGAGGAATCTTTATGAGTTCGAACCCATCAAATTCTTCGGTAATTTCGCGTACTACCTTTAGGTAAGCGTCCATCTTGTTATCTTTTGCTTCATACGACCCGTTGAACTGACTGGTGACGAGCTGGGACTCTGAACAAGCTCGAACCTACTTTGCCCCTACCGCCTTTGCCAGTTGAAGTCCAGCTATTAGTGCTTCATACTCGGCAGCATTGTTTGTTGCCACGAAATCAAGACAGAATGATTGTTCAATCACTTCTTTAGTCGGATATTTGAGGCATACTTCGACCCCTGATCCTCTCCAGGGTGATGACCCATCTGCGTGTAGTGTCCACCATAAACTATTTTCTAACGCATCCTTAGAAGGCTTGGTAGGTACCTCGGCGAGAAAGTCTACTAACACTTGTGACTTCATAGTCGGTCTATTTTTATAGATCATATCGCCCATCGAGTTAATCGACCCGATTAATTCGGATTATGTAGGACCGAACGAAGTGGATGATTTGTCAATACCTCAATGGTATGGGATTGAAAGTATAGCTTAAGCTTCCTCGCTGACTTCAGAAGTGCCAAGGCCAGCTTTTCCATCGTTGAGTACCTTGTTTCCACATCATTGAGAGTTTTGCTGATGTAGAAGATGGGTTGTTGTTCGTCCTGATCCTCCCTTACCAGCACTCCGCTGACCGCCAATACTGAGACCGCCACATATAGGTATAAGACTTCTGCTATCTCGGGTTTGGCTAGTACAGGTGGTGTGGTAAGATACGCTTTGAGATCCGAGAATGCCTTCTCGCATTGTTTGGACCACTCAAAAGTCTTACTTGCCTTTCTGAGCAGTTGGTAAAACGAGAGACTTTTGTATGTCGATCTACTTATGAAGCAGTTTAAAGCCGCTATCCGCCCGGTCAATTTTTGAACTTCTTTCCACGTTTGGGGAGAAGGCAAATCTAAAACGGCGGATATTTGCTTTTGGTTTGCTTCAATCCCTCTTTCTGTCACCAAATAACCCAGGAATTCTCCCGAGGTTACCGCGAAGGTGCACTTGGCAGGGTTCAATTTCATCCCATAGAGATTGAGAGTTTCGAAACATGTACTGAGATGAACAATATGATCTTCGGCGTTCGCCGATTTAACCAACATATCGTCGATGTAGACTTTCATAGATTTACCGAGCTGATCGGCAAACATCTTGTTTACCAGCCGTTGGTAAGTTGCCCCAGCATTCTTTAGAACGAAGGGCATTACCTTATAACAGTAGATTCCTCGATCGGTTATGAAGGCACTCTTCTCGCGATCATCAGGATGCATCAAGATCTAATTGTAACCGGAGAAGACATTCATAAACGATAAGAGTTCGTTACCGGCAGTTGCTTCGACAAGTCTGTCGATGAGAGGTAGTGGAAAACTGTTTTTGGGACAAGCCTTATTGATGTCTGTGAAATCAACACAAACTCTCCACTTCCTGTTCTTCTTTTTTACTACTACTGGATTGGCTAACCACTCTGGGTATTTCACCTCGGTCATACACCCAACATCGAGCAGTCGCTCGACCTCGTCATCTACTGCTATGTACCTCTCCGGGCCTAGCTTTCTCCGCTTCTGTTTAACCTGTCTATGCGACGGATCTATATTCAGCTCGTGAGAAATTATCTTTGGGTCGATCTCCTTCATGTCCTCGATGGACCACGCAAAACTCGATGCGTTCTTCCTTAGAAGTTCAACCAGTCGATCTCGCATATGATCGCTTAGTTCGGATCATATTCCCACACACTGATCAAGATGTTGGAAATCCACGATGATTTGTATGATTTGTCATTTTGGCGATACTTTCTTTCCATCAACATGAGGAGCTTTATTACGATTCCCTGCTATTTTCTTCGAGGCTTTTATAGCCATAGCAGCTCGACCCATGTTCTTTCTTTCAAAGATAAAGCAGTTGCGAGCTTCGCTTTGATTACCCCTTGCGGTGTAAATCCCAAAGGGAGTCGGGATTTCCAAACACTGATGATAGGTTGATGCCACCGCCTTCATCAGATAGAGCCATGGTGTTCCCAAGACAACATTGTACGCAATAGGTGAATCTACGGCGTCGAATTCGACGTAACGTTTTATCTCGGCGACTTCGACCGTTAGTTGGATTATTCCAATTGTTGGGATCGTTCGACCCTCGAACCCTGTTAGGGTTCGGTTTTGTTTATGTATGCGTTCGCAAGTACACATCATTTGTAGGGTTTCTTTGTAAATTAAATTCACAGAGCTTCCAGTATCTATTAATATACGATTGACTTCGCAATCGTCGATCAAGAGACTAACCACAAGCGGACCGTTGTGCGGTTGGCTCAAGCCTTCCGTATCTTGTTCGCATAAAGTTACCACTAAATTTTTGTAACGGTCGACTGTTTCTGCTTCTCCGTGAAGTTGGCCTCGTCGTGTATCTTCCTCCTGGTTCCCCATGATCATGAGGATCCTTATTCTGGCAGGTTTCATCATTAGGGTTTCGTCTCCGGACATCTTCAAAGACTTCCTCCCGTGAAAGTTACGTAGTAAACCTAATGGGTCTCCTTAGTCGGCGCCAATTTGGTGATGCCAGATTGAGCAATAATCCGAGATCGGTTCAAAGAGTAGAGGAACTAGGTTTAAACGTAAAATCACAAGGAAGAATCCAGGAAAAAGATGTGCATAGAATTCTCTACTGAAGGTGATGTCCTCGTTTTGGAGGAATACATCAAGTATTTATACAAGTACCAAGTCGGTCGAAATAACTCTAAAAGATAAATGCAAAATCCCCTAAAAGATGAAAAGAAGTTATACTAATTCTAAGTATTTTCTTTTATCCGAGCTAAGTCTTCCAATTTGCTCGTATTCGCCTAGGTCGGCAGATGCTTCTTAACGGATCGAGACGCTGCTAATGGATCCTCATTGGCCCATCCTCCGAGCTGTCCTTTAAGAACTTCGTGTCAGGTCGGGTCTGAGTCGGATATGGTAATGGGTACTAAACCCGGTACCACCACCGAGTATGTCAAAGACTTCATGTCAATCAGAGGGTCCTATTATATTCAGAAAACAAAATAAAGCCGCAACTCTGATTGAGTCCACCAAGCCCATCACGATATCTTCTTCCTCAACGGCTTTGTATTATTTCTCTAAAAGTAAAGTTTAAAAAAGTAAAGGTGTTCCAGCTCACACTTTACACTTTAGAGATGTCGTACATTTTGGCATTGTTCTGGCCATCACCGAAGACCGTCGATTTCTGACAAAATCGTATATGTCTAGCAAGTGTAAGACTACTAGGTTTTTGTATCTCTAATATAAATATGATAATGATGTAATATGTGTTCTTCAAGGAAATATAATTTAAATCTCAAAAGAATTTTCTTGTTAAAGAGTATCTAATCTCCTCTTTCAGTTATAAGATAAATATGTTTCTCTCCTTTTGGAGTACTGAAGTGTATGGGAAATGAAAGAATTCGAAGCGCTTTCAAAGTGAAAGAAGTTGCACATAATAATTATGTTAGGATTCCACATCAAAATTTAGAAAAATATTAATATAAGAAATAAAAGACATGGATCAGTGAAGTAATTGAATATTGATTTTATGTCGAAAATCCATAAAACTTAATATGATATCATAGTTATGTTTGTTAACCTACATATGGTTTAAATTATATTCAGTTCGAGATATGCCGATAAGAGCCATCATTCGAGTCAGTGTATTATGATCTTTAATAATCCATAATTTACCCTATTTAGCATGCATCATAGTTAGTATTTTGAGTCATAAAGCTGAAATTTTTACACGTATTATTTCCTTTTCGGTTTCTTTTAGTTTAGATTGAGTCTAGAGTACAAGTTTTTATTTTGTTGCATTTTCATGCATATTTCATCTATTTTACGTACAATTAAAGTTTTGGATCAAAGGTGGAAGTGGAACCAAAGGAAGGAAGACTCAAGAAAGTTGGAGAAGAACAAGAAAAACGAGTTGCAGAGCACTCTGTGCCTGACCAACTGGTTGGGCGTCTGATCGGGCAAGAAGGCAAGCGGATCTTCCAAAGCGTTTGCCCGACCAACTGGTTGGGCATGGTGGTTGGGCCAGAAGTCCCCTCCTGCATCAATTATCCAGTTTGACCCTTGGTGCGGGTTGACCCGGGTATACTTATCCCTTTTGTATAAATACTTATTATAATACTAAGACCCTAAACTTTTTGCCTCATCTCTTTATCCATTGTGTAAACACAAAACCTATGTATACTTGAATGATTTGAGGTGAAAAGACTTCACTTTTTATGTTTCTTTAAAGATTTCATGTTTATTTATTTAAGTCTTTTCATTATGCATTTTTATCTTCATGCTTTAGTTGTTTTAGATATGATTAGTGAGTAGTCATTTTTATGGATCTTGGGTAAAGAAGATGGGGTTGTTTCATGTGAGTTTAGTGATGTTAAGTTGTTAGTCTTTCATCTTTCATTGATTAAAGAGCACTCAATGCTAGATTAGGAAGTAATTACCCCAAATCTAGATCATGGTCTTTTCATGCCCGGAAAGTATTCATGAAAATGTCTAGAAGAACTTTAATCATACATTTCTCATCTCAGCCAATGAAAGTTTATGTTTAAGGGGATTTGTAAGCTTTATGAACATGTTTGAATTAATGTTTCTTATTTGATGATTAGCAAAATGGAAGTTTGTGTTAATGGTTGATTTAAAAAAGAATTAGCACCATGGAAGTGGGTCAGTCGATTAAACGGATTCATGCTTTGGAATTAGCTTCATTGAGTTGTTAAACATCATCTATCTCATATGATTCACCCTTCATCATCCATCTCTACTCAAAGTCCATACTTTTATCATATTGATCATCTTTGCTTAGTTTTGTTGACTTTTCATAAATTGCATTTTAATCTTGTTTCCCTTTTACTTATGTATTGCTTTGTTTCATTTTAGTGTTTTGCTTGTTTAGTTCATGTATTTTACTTATTGCACCATTTTATTATTGTCATTTACATTAAGTTGAAACCGAAAATCGAACTTATAACTTGAATAAGCATAACATCATTAGTTTCTTGCATTCCAATTAATTTACATCAAGTCCTAGTGGAAGAATGACCCTTGATTACTACATTGATATCACCATGCACTTGTGGTTATGTGATTGAGGAATTGAAACTCATAGCACTATCAAAATTTGCACTTGCATTGATCGTTTAGTGCACATCAATCACACATTGAAAATTAGATGAAGAGTACCATATAAGATATATGTGCAAATCAATTCATCAACAATTTGTTTAATGTAGAAAAGGATTTATAATTCTCCACATGGTATTCGAGCCCAGTTTAGTAACACACATATGATTTATTATTTGGTCTTGAAATGAGATTTGTTTTGAAACGAACCAATAAATCATTATCTCGAGGAGGGGTGTTACTAACGTTAGCTTGATATACAGAATTTTAATCATAAATAAACTATTGTAAGTGCACAATAGATGTTGTAGTAATGCATGGATCGAATTCACAAAGACCAAATGTCACACTACGATTCTTCAAGAATGAAACTAAGCTAATATAGCAAAACGGTTGATAGTAGCAATAATAAACGGAAAAAAAATAAACAATGTGGAAATCAATTAAATGAAGCGTTAGGTCTAGGGCCGGGCCTGAGCACATGCCTGAGTGGCAATTTTTTCAGTTTATTAGTATTAGAAAAAGACCCCCAAATTTTATTATTCTTACAAAACGGGCTCCTAGATTTAAAAATATATCTAAGAAACCCCTAAAAAAAACTTTATTGGTTGTGAGCCCCCAAAATTTCAAGCCAGGCCCTGGTTAGGTCAACGATGATTCACATGAATTCAAAGATCAAGAACGAGACAATCATTCAAAGAACAAACAAGCGCAGTCTTAACTGAAATACGAGTGTATAACCAATGTATTGTCGTGGTATCAATCACTTTAACTAGTAACCAAAAAAATTGAATTGTCATTTGAGCTTAGAATTCTAGACAAGCAATAATGAGCATGTTTGATTTGTTCACGAATTGTCTCAGCATGAGCTTTCGTTGGTTAAGTACAATTTGCTCACATATTGTTCTACAAGAAGTTTATAACACTTCTGAAGAACAATTAAACCCTAAATCCGAGACTAAATGAACAATTTAGTCTGAGCAATAAGAACAATAATAGGTAAAGACAATAGATGATAGATCCTTATTTATGTCAAATTCAATGATTCATAAATTTCTTTGAACCCCTAAACCTAATTGTGGATCTACTCATACATGGATGCAGAGACACAAGAAAGAGATGAAGAAACTCATAATCATATCAATAGGAATCAAAAGAGGTTCATAAATCTTTTCAAGAGATGTAGAGTCAAAATTTCTTCTCTCAAAAACTTATGAAGTGCAAAAGCCAAAAGTCTAAATAGAATAACAAGCGTCCTACTCCAAAGTAGCTACAAATGTGTATTTTTATATAGATCTAAGGTTAGTCATTAAGTCATCTTCGATAAAACCAGATCAAGAAGAGGAAATAAGCTCGAAATTGCTGAAATTTGCTGCAGGACTAGACCGGTCTGGGCAGATTCTGTACCAATCTGGAGAGATTCCATACCGATCCATCTTGTTTTCTCATATTTAACTGTTTGCCAGACAAACCGATCTTCACAAAAATTGGCATAAGTGATTGGAATGTCCTCAAAGCACTTCCATAAGAAAGCTAACTCAAGTGGCTATCATGTGTCCCAAGGTTAAGGCCTCCAACAGTTTTCTTGACATTCGTGCTTCAGATTTGTCCAATACCTTACTTCTTTGACTTTCTTACAATTGACCTGTAAAATACAAAAACACAAAAACTACCACTTAAGGTAAAAGAACACACAAGTATTTGGATTTGTTGGCATTGGAGCTTTGCTGCACTTGTTGTCGGCTTCGCAATTTGCCTACCTTTTTGCTTGTGCTTTCATCTTAGTGTGGTTGTTTGCATAGGATGCTTAAGGTTCGT
Organism: Arabis alpina; assembly: GCA_900128785.1. Lineage (NCBI taxonomy): Eukaryota > Viridiplantae > Streptophyta > Magnoliopsida > Brassicales > Brassicaceae > Arabis > Arabis alpina. Next base: position 31,388,016 of record LT669794.1, read on the forward strand.
GATGTTGCCACCAAAAGCGGTTTTAGTGTTTCCCGTCTTTTGGGTTTTGATTGGATATTTTGAGTTGAGTGAGTGATTCCTTCCCTTATATTGGTCACTTGTTTCCATTTGACTTGTGCTTCATATTTAGTCTTCTCGTGTTCACGGCAAAGTGTGTGGTCTCGTCCTTCATCCTCCTATACCGGGATCCAATAACTCCTTGTGTTGTCTAACATTAGCCTTGAGCCTTTCGTATTTGGTTGTTTTATTGTATGTCTCTCTCTTTCGAACATTTGGCTCCAAAGACTTTTCTTTGTTTGTCGGCTTTTGTTTATTGGGAAGATTTAGTAGTTCTTCTGCTTAAGCTTTAGGATTTTTTTGTAGTTCTCTTTCGGTAGTTCTATCAATAAGATCAGATGACATAAAAAGGTAAAAAAAACACACAAAAAACCCCATTAGATATAGTGAAAAAAACAACCCATATTAAAAACTGTAAACACAAGGATACAGCATCATGTCATATTATTGGGTCTTTGAATGAGAATTATTTTGAAAAAAACAATTGAAAACATTATCTGGAGGAGGGGTGTACCCACGGTCATTTTTTTTTTTTTAATTTCTATTCAAAATTTAATGTATTTTGACCATTTATGCTATACAGCATTTTTATTATTAGTTGATTTGTTTTAAATTATATACTAATTAAATGATGTTTTAAATGTAAAAAGTCAAAAAAAACGAAAATTTATATCATTATTAAACACGTTTTTATCTAAAAACTTTATATAATGGGACAATAGGAATATATATATATATGATTTGTTGATTTTTTTTTAAAAAGAAAAAACGAGTTTAAATTTATATATACTAAAATATGTATAGTAACTAAATGATATTTTAAATGTAAAAAGACAAAAAAAAAACCAAAATTTATATCATTCTTAAACTCGCTTTTATCTTAAAAATCTTATGTAATGGGAAAATGAGAATATATGTATTATTTATATGATTAGTCAATTCATTTATTGTTAAGTGATTTTAAGTAATAGGCAATAGCAATTTACACATTTGATTGATTAGCCACAAAATAGGGAATGCTATTTTCTAATAGATTCAATAAATTACTACCAATACCATATATATTCCCCAACTTAAATGTATGCAATTAATTCTATTACACTTTTATTTTAATATTCTTAGTCATGGCTGTTTTTCTACGACTTCATTTTCGCCATTATATACAATATGAAATTTACACCAAATACTAGTTAGGAAAAAATAGTTTAAAAGTTATATTTTATTAAGTTGTAGTTAATATTGTTTTAGTATGGTCGGCCAAAGGCAAATATACATGTTCATATAAAGTATATAACTAGATTTTGACTTGCGCCAAATGTATGATTATAATATTGAAAAACAAATTATTATATGTAGTTGAATATATCATATTGTTAATTATAATTTTATTTCTATGATATGGAAATGCATATTAATATAATTTGTATAGTAAATTTAAAATAACATCAAGTATAAATAGTTAATCTTTAAAGAAATTATGCTGTGTAACATTTTAATTTAAAATATTATGTTTAGTTGAGCTTAAATTTATACAACTTATATTGGTGAGCTATGTTATATGAAAATATGTACAAATTCCACTATAACATATAGTATTAATTAATAAAATTTGATTTATTAATTTAAATTATATATCCCTTAAAACGTTTAAATAACACTTAGAAATTTCTTTTAGTGTTTTCTCAATTAATATTAGATTTTGGAAAATTAAGTTACATCCCCTTTCCGACTAGGAATGAAAATTTTAGAGTAAGCATATTTCGAAAAAGTTAGGATGAATTGCAAGAATAACCAACATAAAATTAATAATCAATCAAGTAACCCAAATTAGCTTATGTGGCTTAATCAAATTCATTCAAATTAGGGTAAAATAGTTAGATTTTAAACTATATATTTTTTGGTGTTATTGAGCAAAATTTCCCAAAACACTATCTGATTATAAAATATGTAAGCTTATGGTCTAACCACCCATTTTAGAGTAATGTGCGTAATCATATCATGTAAAGTATGGACAAGAGAAATTGTTAACAATACGCTTTAATGGGAAAAAAATTAACATTGATGCGAGGCAAGGCAATAATGAGGTAAATTCAAGTTGCAGAAACACATGTTTTAGTTATTCATTGACCTTTGGAAACCCCATGCGCCACTTCACAGCTTTTTTTTATTTGGCTCATTGTGTTTCTTTAGACGTTTAAATTTTTCTTTTAGGGACGTAAATTATGTAATACTCTTCGTTTAACTTTCACCATCAATTAGTTCCCCTAATTTTCTAAAAAATTAAGATAAAATAATCAGTTATTCATTTCAAGTTTATTTTATTTTGTTAAATCTGGAGAAACATTCGAGGTCATGTGTCAAACTCTCTTTTTCTTACCTTTTTAATTTAATTAATTAAAACTAATTATTCCTACTATACACATATCCAAACAATCCAAAATAACTTAATACATATACTCAAACAAACTATAACTAATATTAACTACTACTACTACATTCATATCCAAATACTTTAATCCTATACTAAAATAAAAATTAAATAAATTTACTCATATAATTAACATAATTAATACTATTATATTTAAACATATGAGATCTAAACACATAACAAATATGTTTGTACTCTTTGTTTAACTTTCACCATCAATTAGATCCCCTAACTTTCTACAAATTAAAATAAAATAATCAGTTGTTAATTTCAATTTTTTATTTTGTTAAATTACAATTTATTTATTAGAGTTGCATTTGTTATCAAATATGATACGTAGAAAACTCAAGCTTAAATACAAAAAAACCAACAAAAAGTTTGGGACTCAAACCAAAACTCATAATTAATTTGATTTAGTTTTAAGTTATAAAAGACAACGAATATGGATGTTGGGCCCATGTTAGCTCCAGTTCAGTATAAAGATGAAAGATAGCTAAGCGTAAGAACATGAAACGAGTTCGAGATATGTGGAGCTTACATTAGATACAATGAGCTGGACAACCGAGTTGGGCCGAGGTATAAACATAAAAGAACACTACGGAATTTGACATATGTTTCATTATGAGAACACTTAGCATTACAATGGATCTCCAATTTTTAAGTAAAAATAATAATAAAAAGGTTACAGAATTCACCTTTGTGATGCATAACTCGCTTTTGCCGTACTGAAGCCTTACGTGGTGGGCCAGATATTGGAGAACTCTTTGGAATTAACTTTTTGTTTTAATACGAAGCATTTTCAATCTTTCTCTTAACTTGTACACTGGCAGAACCTTCGTAAATATATCAGCCGGATTGTTCGCAATACCAATCTTAATTACTTGAATAACTCCATCACTTATCAATTTCCTGATAAATATTTCACAACAACATGCTTTATTCTTTCATGGAATACAACATTCTTGGCAAGTGCAATGGCACTTTGTGAATCACAGTAGACTTCCGCAGCTCCTTGTGAGAATCTCAGTTCATCTACCAAGTCCTTTAGCCAAACTCCTTCTTTACCAGCTTCTCCTAAAGCTATATATTCAGCTTCAGTAGTATACAATGCAACAACCTTCTGCATATTAGACTTTCAGCTTATGACATTGCCTCCTACTTTATAGACCATGCCATTTATAGATTTCTTATGATCTAAATTAGCTGCAAAGTCAGAGTCATTGTACCCCTTGATGACAAATTCCCCTTTCCTCTTATAGCATAGCCTCATATCCAAAGTACCTTGAATGTATCTCAACACCCATTTCATTGTTTGCCAATGTTCCTTTATTGGCTTGCTCATAAATCGACTTATCAAACCTAGAGCATAGGCCAACTTTAGCCTTGTTCCTACCATAGCATAATTGATGCTACTAACCACACTCTTATAAGGTACTTATCTCATTTCCTTAAATTGATCTTCTAAGTGCGCTATAGTAACTTGAAATGAGTTCCCAATGGAGTTCCAACTGTTTTTGGCTGATCCATTCTGAAATTACCAAGTACGTTTAGCAAACAACTCTCTTGAGATATCCATAAACTTCCATTGACTCCTCTGTCTCCGACAACCTCCATGCCTAAGATTCTTTAAACATCTCCCAATTCTTTCATTTCAAACTCAGTATTAAGCGATTCCTTTAGCTTGGTAACCAAATCCTTGTCAATTGATGGTATGAGAATATCATCAACATATAACAACATATAAACATATACAACTTTGTCAGTCTTCTTGTAGTATACACAGAACTCATACTCACTCCTAAGATAGCCACCTTTCCTCATAAATTCATCAAATCTCATGTTAAATTGTCTAGGAAATTGATTTATATTGTATAATGATTTCTTAAGTAAGCAGACTTTCTCAGGATGGTTCTTGTTAATGAAACCTTCAAGTTGTTCCATCATTATATGTTCATCAAGATAGCCATAGAGATATGTTGTATGATATATTTTTTGTAATTCCATATCATAGTGAACCACAAATGATAACAAGTACCTTATAGATACATGTTTCACCATAGGAGCAAAGATCTCTTGATAACTAATGCCCTTTTTATGAGTATCCTTTAGCTAATAACCTAGCTTTGTATCTAGGCTCTTCCACATCTTAAACACCATGCTTTCTCCTGAATATCCATCTACATATGATCTTTTGGTCTATCTACCAAATCCCAAATGTGGTTTCTATTGAGTGGATTTATTTCTTCTAAAGAAGCTTCTTTCCATTTATCACCATCAGGATCTCTTATGGCTTCTTCATATGTCGATGGTTCTAATCCACCATCCTCAGCCATTGCACACACAAAAACCTGTAAATTCTTCTTTTGACTCATACTTAACATACTTGACCAAAGTAGCATATTTTCTCTTCTTACTTTAGCTCTGGCCAACTTGTAGTTACTCAGGCCTGGTGCACCAACCTCACTGCTTACATGTTCCTCATTTTGACATGTAACCTCAGTATGCAATGTAGCTGCTTGTTGAACATCTGAAATTCCTAAAACATGACAGACTATGCATTATTGAGGATCATTCTTCTTCAGGAATTTCAAAGTCTATCACTAATGAGGGTGACATGTTGATCAAATTAACAGCTATAACATATGCTATTGTCCATAATCTTTTACCAAGTCCACTCTCACTCAACATACTTCTTACTTTGTTCAAGATTGTCATGTTGAGTCTCTCCGCAACTCCATTTTGTTGTGGAGTGTAGGCACAAGTCCTTTGTCTCACCATACCTTCATCTTTGCAGAAACTATCAAATTATATGTTACAAAACTCTAATATGTTATCGGTACGTAGCTTCTTGACCTTTCTTTTTGTCTGAGTCTCAGCCATTTTCTTCCACTCTACAAAACTTTTGAATGCTTCATCTTTAACCTTAAGGAAGTACATCCAAACCTTTCTTGTGAAGTCATCAGTGAAAAAAATGAAATATTGACATTCCAAGACTTAAGGGAACATTATGTGATCTCCATAAGTCTGAATGCACATAGTCCAATTTATTTCTTGTAACATGTTGTGCAGGACCAAAGCTTACTCTGTGTGTCTTTCCTATGACACATTTTTCACAGAAGCTTAGCTCTGTAACTTCTTGGCTAGTACATTTAAACATTTTTTGTTCATGTAACCCAATCTGTTTTACCACTTTTGATGTTGATCCTCCACCAAATTAGCTTGTGCTTCACTAGATGAACTTAATGCATCTTTCTCTATTGTCTTGGTTGTCCCTTGTAGAATGTACAGAGATTCCCTTTTGATCCCTTACATAGGCATTGTGCAACTTTTCGCAACTTTCATAACACCATTACCACCTCTGAACTCACATCCTTAAGTATCCAGTGTTCTGTTAGAATTCATGAGACTAAGCTCATGAATGGAGGATACAATCAACTTGTGATTGAATCCTCTTAAACCCACACAAATAACTCATTCTCAAGATGAAGAGGAGACCATCAACTTGTGATGGAATTCACTCATTAGAGCTTGATAGAACCAAGATTACTAGAGAGTAATTCGATCCTAACAAGTATAATAGCTCTAGTATGAAGCTAGATTCGTTATAAGCAACACAACACTTGTAGTTTGTGTGCTATGGAGAAACAGAATCTATAAGATCATTAATCTAGAGTAAAGTAATTAAAGAAGAGTTTAGTGAGTGTTTGTGAAGTGATTAGGCTGCCTTAAGGGCAGCCTTCTACAAACAAGATCTACTAAACACTACATTGAGAGATTAAGCTAATATACTAAAGAGAGAAAAGATCACTTCTTATTATCAATTGAATCAGATTTACAACATATATATAGAGGAAATGGATGACAACATAAAGTGAGAAATGTTGACATTATGATGACATTTCCTTTATGGTTGGTGGAAAGATAAGATGCCTTGAGGATAAGATGCTTTGAAGATAAGGTTGTACCTTGTACCTTCTGTACAGATGTGTACTTGGCCGTACCATCCGTACAGTCCGTACACAATCCGGGAAATGCACAACTTATCTCATACTTCGGATTGTCCTTATGTACTTATCCGTACAAGTTCGTACAGTCCGTACACAACCCGGGAAATACACATCTTTGATCAATAATCACCACCTTCTTCTCCCTTTAGAAGTTCTTGAGGTGATCTTCAGCCTTGTCTTTATAACTTCGGCCTTGACTTTCCTCTTCTTCTTCTTTTTGGTGTTGGTGGTGATCGGCCTCTTCAACCTCTTCCTCTACTTTTCTTCTTCCACTCTAATATGTTCCAGATTCTTAGAGATATTTGGCATGTATCTTACATCATGCATGACACAAATGTACCATCATTATTCTAGAATCTCACTAAACCAATTCCCTTAACCCCAGACTTGCTATTGTTTGCCATACGAACCTTACCTGACATCTCTTACATGATGATGAATTAGTTTCCTCTTGATGTCATGTGGAATGTACAAGAAGTGTCCAGAACCCACTCCCCATCTCCTGTAGTCATGCTTACCTCAGCTACCAGCAAACCAACCAAATCTTTAACATCATCTTTGACCAGTGAAATCTCTCCTCTGACACCAATTTGCTTGTAGCTCTTGTTCTTCTCTAGCCACTTGTAACATTGTTTCTTGATGTGGCCCTCTTTACCACAGATCCAGCATACTCTTTTTCTATCTTTTGACTTTGATCTTGACATGTTCTTACCTTTTCCAAAACCAAAATTTGTATTCTCTATTCGACCTCTAACATAGTATCATTCACCATCATATCTTTATCTTGGATTATCTTTAAATTCCAAATCCTTAGACCTAGCAGAATTCACTACTTCTTCCAATTTAAGATCTATTCTACTGTATTTCAAGTTTCTTTTACAGAGTCATACCTGGAAGGAAGTGAGTTAAGCATTATGATGGCTTGAACTTCTTTTCGTATTTCATTGCTCACATTGCTTAACTCAGCAATGAGCTTCAAGAAATCATTTACATTCTGGTCCATGGTCCTAGATTCATGCATCTTGTAAAAATATCTTTTAACGCTTGCACGCTGAGATTTGCGGGCTTCATGTTCTTCTATACCCCATAGCCATCAGATCCGTCGAACTTGTCAACATCGATTCTTATAGCAGACAACTTCGAAACTTTGAGATTTTTTGTAGCTTAAAGACCTGGCTCTGATACCACTTTGTGAACTTATTTGCCTCCGATTAGAACTTTCGATCACAGCGTCAAAGAGGGTAAGATTAAGGAGGAAGAAGAGATTAGAAGCTTATAAACGCATCAACGACTTCTTCCTTGTACATGTGGCGCAATCATGTGAGAGACTATGTTTTCTTTAGTAGATCACCTTCTTAGAGACCCTCTCAATAAATACTATTTTAATATTAATGAATTATTATCAACTTTTTAATTAATTAAAAAAACATTAGACCAATTACCTGACAACAACTAGCAATAAAGTTTTTTTATGGTTAGGAAACGGTTCTGAAACAAGAATCCGTCTCTGTTTTCTTTCATCTGTTTCCAATATTTTAAAAGAAAAATACTAAAAAATTCATGAAAAGCTCTTTGTTAAAAAAGTTCTTAACATAATCTTCAGTATTTCCAGCTTTTTGTTAACTTCTCTTGAAGTTTTCTAAACTTGAACTTCTCCTTATGATTTGAACTTTAACCTAAACTCCTTTTTGGTGCTTGATATGTTGTCTACAATCTTCCAGTACCAATTACACAAATGACAATAACAAATTCGTCCAAACTCTATATATTTAGCGATAAGTGATTCGTCTAAAGTAGAAAAAATATTTTATCCCAAATAACTATTATTCAATACTATATGACCCATATTTTACATTTCAAAGACTATCAAGCAAATTTTAACAATATAAAGTGTATATTGTAAAATGAGTTGCACGATAGTCTATGGGTTCAAGTAGAATACAAAGTGTTATATTGTAAAATGAGTTGCACGATAGTTTAAACTAAAGATGTCCTAAACTAAAGATGTCCCACCCACTGAAATTGCTAAACCCGTGGCTCCAGCCTCCTTTGGTCTTAATTAGTCGTCGTCTTTTTCTTCTTGTCGAAAGAAACGATATTAAAAGATTAGGTGGCTGTTATTGTACACTGACCAGAAAAGAGAAATATTACTATATCTACTTTAAAAAAGAAAGAGTAAAATTCCGATGGCACATTAGTAAGTATTTTTAAAATATTAAAATAAAAACATAGGAGACTATTTTTTATAATGTATAACTCTTAAAAAATTATCTTTTTCTTTTTTTATTTATTTAATATTTTTACTTTTTTTATCAAACATATTTATTTATAAAGATTAATTATTTAATTAAATATCCATATTTGAAATAAATAAATTATTTTAATTTTTCTTTAAAAAACTTGTGAGAGCAATGAAAAAATAGAATATATAGTAACAACAAATCTAACAATATCTTTAGTAATTTTCAGCTGGTTTGGTTATTGAGGTTCGATTTTGTAGAATTCGAATATGGCTCGGATAATTAAATATAGAAAGTGCTATACCCATTCATACATTAAATAACTCGATTCGATTTTGGATTGGTGAATTTTGATTTGCTTCGGTCCGGTTCAAATATTTTGTTTATTTCTTAGTTAAACACATTCCTATATAAAATATTCGCAAATTTGAATATAGACAAACGGATCTAATTTTGTATAATAATTTATGCATTAATTAGAATTGATTTATTAACTAAAACTATAGAATTTGGTATAATAATCACCACACTAAATTAAATTAATTTTTAAACTAAAAATACACTAATTTTACACCATAAATATTTCACTTCACGGATAGCACAAATGTTATCCTACTTTCCAATATATGGTTCGACATTCCGATGGCACACTTACACATAGGTGTTCTCAACATTTCAAAATTCTTAGTTGCTAAAAAGAACTCGCTTAAAAAAAGTTTAAACATAACTTTTAGATTTGTTAAAAGTAATGTTTAAACTATATTCATACTCAAAAGTATCGTTCAAGAATTTTTTTAGGGGTTCTCTTCTTTTTCATCTCCGATTTTGATCAGTCTTTTCTAAGTTTTCAGGAATACACAAATAGGTGTATGTTCCCACTATCGTTGATATATATTTCTAATACATATTGACTTTGATTGGTGTAATATAAAATTTTGTATTGCTACTTTACAAATGTGTACTCTCGCTTCTGTAACCAATCAGTAAAGTAACATTACACAAAGTAATAATACTGTTTTTTATTGTACTCTCGTTTCTAATCATTACGTACTCTCATCAATTGTACTATCATCTTTGTACTGCTACTTGTACCTTCAAAAAATTTGTGCTCATATGTGTTACCAATCGGATCCATTATATCTCCTCTCTTAACTGTTGTATCCACCGAATGCCAAATTACATTGGCGAATTAGAAGAAAAAAATTGTTTTGATGTCATTTCACATCGTTTAAGAATAATATGGAATATTTGACACTTCTCCTTATTTGCCTTAAATAAAATTAGACTCTCATCTACAAAGGATCACTTCGTTTTAACCGGCGGTTAAATTTTTTGGAGCGGTTGTATTGAAGGTTGTTTGAAATGAGGCGATTTAAAACAGTGGTTAGAGAAGGCGGTTTCGTAAGATAGAGCGGTTGAAATATAGTTTGATTGGTAACAATATAGCGGTTGAATGATAAAATTATGTAATAAATATTGGCTATATGTTTAAATATATATATATATATATATACTTAACAAATAATTTGAAATTAATAACAAAAATTATTAGTAAACATATATTACAATTATTCATCTTCAAAAAAATTGTTATAATTGACACAAAAAAAATTGTTATAATTGTTGGACATGCAAAATAATTAAAACAAGTATCTAAAATATACACTATTTAATTCGTACATGCAACCATTTTTAAAACATGTCAGATTATATAATCAAATTTTGATTTAACTGGTTTAGAAATATAATGCATTAATAAATAATTTAAAAGTAATAAGATAAATTATTTGTAAATAAATGTATATTACAACTATTCATGCATGTTCTAATGCATGTGTGTCTAAAGAAAGAATTTTGTACAGATGTTTACAAAAATTTATTTAGAAGTAAAACAAAACAAAACAACAATTATTCACATACGAATATGCAAACGCCCATTTGTACTAGCGTTTGAAAAAGTCTTTAGAATTGTCTTTTTTTTACCAAAACGACGTTTCCAACCTCTTGTTTCAATCGCCTATTTCAATCGCTCGTTCCAACCGCTCGTCCGAATGATAACACCATAGCGTTTCAACTGCTTCTTTACTCCAGACGCTGCAACCAATCTGAGTCATTGAGTAAATGACATGATGTTATACGCTTGAAAAAAAATTCACTGTTTTTCTCTAACTATGCTACACAACTATATTATGCCATAAAGCATAACATGCGTGTTAGAATATGCGGAATTACTATGGTTGCTAAAGATGGTTTTGAGATTAAAGAGAGTAAAGATTATTTTCTCATTAGATTCATACTAGATCTTTTTACATCACAAAAGTATATAAAGGAAAAGAGGATGTCGACATCATGAACCTAGACACCTTTAGTGGTTGGTGAAATGGTTGGTGAGAGGATAAGGTAAGGACCACTTTTAGTACATGTCCTTACCTTAGCCTTATCTATAAACGGCAACACCACTAATGATTGTAACGGCTCTTTTCTTCTTCCTTTACTCCATTTGAATGTTTTAAAGATCGGTACGGCCACTGAAGTTGGTACGGATGGTACGGATAGTACGGCTGGTACGGATGACTGTACATCTGTACATATCCGTACATATCCGTACACAATCTCATAAAACCGATCCAAGTCCCTCTTGATCAATACTCCCCCTCAAGCTTAAGTCTATGGTAATGCCTTAAGCTTGGAAATCCATGAAGTATCACCTCATTAAAAACCTTCACATAGAAAACCTCATTGGGAGAAAACTATGTAAAGGGAAAAAGAGTGTGATGTTCATGGATAGAGGACTTGAGATCAAGGTTTGTTAAGGTCCACAAGTCCTAGTTTGCTAAAGATATGATTGCAAACTTTGAGACTTGCGGTCTTGGTGAAGATATCCGCCAATTGATCTTCACTCCTTGTAAAGCATGGAAGAATTACTCCTTGTTCCATCTTTTGCCTAACCTTGTGACAATCGACTTCAATGTGTTTGGTTCTCTCATGAAACACCGAGTTGGAAGCAATGTGGATCGCGGCTTGGTTGTCACAATGCATCGTTATCGGTTCATCTTTCTTGAAGCCTAAACATTCAAGTAACCCTTTTAGCCAAACGAGCTCATTGGTGAGTTTCTTCATGGCTCTATACTCGGCTTCCGCACTTGAATCCGACACTATCTTTTGCTTCTTATTCTTCCAAGTAACTAAGTTGCCTCCAATGAAAGTGCAATAGCCGGTTGTAGACTTTCTATCATTCCTATCTCCGGCCCAATCCACATCACAATATCCAACTAAGTCGGTGTTGTCATTCTTTCCCATCCAAACACCTTGGCCGAAGCTTCCCTTGAGATATCTTAGTATCTTTTCAACCATACTCCAATGATAGATAGTCGGAGCCTTCATGTGTTGGCCTACTTGATTCACCGCAAAACATAAGTCCGGTCTAGTGAGAGTAAGATAGATAAGTTTCCCAACTAGTCTTCTATACTTGGACACATCTTCAAATGGCTCATCATCCTTCTCTCCAATCTGACTTGTCTTATAACCTTCTTCTAGAGAAGTCTTAGCCGGTTTTGCCTCCATCATTCCGGTTTCACCTAGCAAATCCAATCCATATTTCCTTTGTGAGATAAAGAAACCATCTGAAAACCTATATACTTCAATTCCAAGGAAGTACTTGAGCTCTCCAAGATCTTTTATATCAAACACGGATTTGAGGAAGTCTTTAGTGTCTTGAATCCCTTATTTGTCGTCTCTGGATATGATCAAGTCATCAACATACACTAAGACCACTATAATCCCTTTAGATCCTTGTAGAGTGAAGAGAATGTGATCGGATTCGGACCTTTTGAACCCTCTTTCCATAAGAGTTGTACTTAGCTTTCTATACCAAGCTCTTGGAGATTGTTTGAGTCCATAGATGGCCTTCTTAAGCCTCAAAACTTTACCCAGTGAAACCGTCTTTTCTAGACCCGGAGGGGGAGTCATGTAGACTTCTTCTTCTAGCTCTCCTTGTAAGAAATCATTCTTGACATCCATTTGCCACAAATCCCATGAGAGGTTAGTAGTTATAGAGACAATAACTCTCACCGTATGAAGCTTGGTCACGGGTGCAAAGGTATCCGTGAAGTCTTCTCCATAGGTTTGAGTGAATCCTCTAGCTACTAAGCGAGCCTTGTACCTCTCTATGTCTCCATTGCTCGAATGCTTGATTGTGAATACCCATTTTGAACTCACGGCTTTCTTCCCTTTTGGTAGATCGGTTTCATACCAAGTCTCATTCTTTTGCATAGCTCCTACCTCGTCATCAACCGCATTTGACCAATACTCATCCTCCATGGCTTCTTCGTAAGTCTTGGGAATAAGATCTTGATCAATCTTGCCAAGGAAGGCTAGATGATCATCCGGTACAAAGGCAAAAGAACACACCGCTTGTATTGGGTGAGCTACGGCTTGAGCGTTGTAGTAGATCGTATCCTTGTTCTTTTCACTTCTTCTAAGTATAGGTTGAGTAGGCTCATAACTTGATTCTTGATCATGAGACTCATCGGATGAAGGAACATAGGAGTCATCCGATGATGGGCGTGACTCCTCCGATGAGCTACTTGGTGAACCACTCGGTATTCCTTCAAGTCTAGCACTTCTTCTAAGAGTAGGTGCTTGTGTTGTCTCGGTCTCCTCCACTCTTGAGCTATCTTCACCGTGGTTTTGTTCTTCTTCTTGACCGTGATCTTCCTCTTCCAAGATAGGCTCATTAGGTGCGTTGATTGGCACATTAGGAGCCGGATCCGGCTTGTCCTTCTTTTGATTGTTGTTGTTGTCTCCAAGGTGTTCAAGAAGCATTCTTAAGCTTGAAGCTTGGTCATTTGATGCCGCCAAATCTTTCAAGTCATTCCAATCCTTCTTATCAAAATACCCTTGGTCTTCTAAGAACTTCACGTCTCTCGATACATAGGTGCGGTTTGTTGATGGATCATAGCATTTATACCCCTTTTGTGTTGTTGAGTAGCCAAGGAACATACACTTAGTGCTCTTTGCCTCTAGCTTGTTCATTAGATCCCTAGGTACTAATACAAAACAAACACAACCAAACACTCTTAGATTCTCAATAAAAGGTTTAGTTTTGTTTAATACCTCAAATGGAGAGATATCCTCTAGGACTTTAGTTGGTGTCCGATTGATTAGATAGCACGCCATCATCACCGCATCTCCCCAATACTTTTTTGGTACCTTCATGTGAAACATCATGGATCTTGATACCTCCATTAGGTGTCGGTTCTTTCTCTCAGCCACACCATTTTGTTGTGGTGTGTATGGACAACTCGTTTGATGTAAAATCCCATGTTTGGCTAGATGTTCTTTGAACCGATTGCTTGTGTATTCTCCTCCATTATCCGTCCTAAATACTTTGATCTTGGCATTATATTGGTTAACAACATAGTTTTGAAAGTTCATGAATGCATCAAATACACGATCTTTAGATAGAAGCAATGTAATTCGACTTTTCATCTATGAATGTCACAAAGTATTTGTTATTATCCCTAGAAATGCAAGGTGATGTCCATACATCCGAATGCACCAAATCAAAGCAATTTTCATAAATTGTAGACGATGGTTTTACAATGTTTGCCGAGAATACAAGCTTCACAATCCGAAAATTCTAAAGAAACATTAGGCAACATAAGCTTGAGAGCTCTAGAATGAGGATGTCCTAATCTAGCATGCCACAAGGTATTAGGAAAAACATCTAAACGAGAATCCAAACGATAATTGAAATTGAATGCATGAGAAGTGGTCGGTGAAAGATTCTCTAAAACATAGAGTTCATCTTTGCTTCCCTCTTCTCCGATCACTTTACCACTCTTAATATCCTGAAAAAATATCTCATTAGGACCGATATAGCAAAGCAATTTAGATCACTAGTGGTACGTTTAACGGATAACAAGTTGGAAGTGAACTTATGCATGTATAGAGCTTTAGATTCTTTATCAAATAGCTTTAAATTACCAATGCCTTTAATTGGAATCTTATCACCATTTGCTATTTCCACATTACCACTAGCCGGTTCTATACTGCTTAACAAGGATTCATTACTAATCATATGGTGTGAAGCACCCGAATCCACAATTAAAGAACTCTTACTAGTTGCTTTATGTGTTAAGAAGCTAAAAGGTGTTGGAGTTAAGAGTTTGTTACTGGAATCCTTGAGAGAGGCAATGGATTGGATGAGTGCCTCTAGGTCCGACTTCCTCACATAATCACCGGATGCTAACTCCTCACCTTGTCTTGATGAGCCGGTTTGACCATGATCATCTTTGGCTTGAGTGATGTTAGCTCTCGGTTCCCTTGGTCCATTGTTCGGTCGGAGATGTGGATGGAGGAACCAACACTTGTCTTTGGAATGACCCTTCTTCTTGTAATGTTCACACACCCTTGGACGGCTATCATTGAACTTGTGCACGCCTTTGTTAGCCATTGCGAGCTCCCCCTTACCACCAAACAATCCGAGTGATCCTTGTTCTCTTTGAACTTGTGCACACACCTCATCTAAGCTTGGGAGCTTGTCGGCTCTAAGGAGGTGCTTAATGAGATCATTGAACGCCGGATTCAAGGTGAGTAAGAGACCAAAGACATTGTCTTGTTCCTTCCTTTCATTCAAGACCGAAGCATCCATAGTGTTTGGCCTAAGCATCTCAAACTCGGACCAAAGTGACCGATACTTTCCAAGATGTTTAGTGAATTCCAAATCCTCTTGGGTTAACTCATTGATAGCTTTCTTCACTTCAAACACACGGGAAAAGTTAGAGATGTTACCATACACATTCTTGAGAGTATCCCAAAGATCCTTTGAGGTTTCGCAAAACGAGTATGCTTCAAGGATTGGAGCTTCAAGCGAGTGTTGGATGATGGCAAAAACGGTTTGGTCCTTTTGGAACCACTTAGCTTCCTTCTTTGCCTTAGCGATTTCCGCCTCTTCATCACTACTTTCGTCTTCTTCCTCTTCTTCAATAAACTCAATGTGATTCCAAAGACCACGACCACAAAGAGAAATCTTTGTTGTTCTTGCCCAAAGCAAATAGTTTCCTCTTTTGAGAGTAACCGGAATCACCATGACCTTAGAGTTCTCCATATTGTCGGTAACAACTTGAGAAAGATTTGAGATTGATGTAAAGCTTTATCAAGCTTGTAAACCGTGGGGAAAGATTAAGAGAAGTTTAGCGAATGGTTTTTCTTCTTTGAACAAAGCTTGAATCAATGTTTTGGACGGTTCAAATCAAAGAGGAACAAAGAAAAGTGAGAAGATTTGCAGATTTTTCAAGAAATCCGAATGAAAAAGAGAGGATTATGAGATGAACAAAGA
Organism: Arabis alpina; assembly: GCA_900128785.1. NCBI lineage: Eukaryota > Viridiplantae > Streptophyta > Magnoliopsida > Brassicales > Brassicaceae > Arabis > Arabis alpina. The sequence continues at coordinate 31,404,090 of LT669794.1, forward strand.
TTGTAGTATGAAGATTTGATGAAGATCTGTGGAGAATGGATAGAAAATGATGAGAATAAGTAGAATTGAAAAACCAAAAACGAACCTAGCTCTATGATACCATGTTAGAATATGTTGAATTATTATGGTTGCTAAAGATGGTTTTGAGATTAAAGAGAGTAAAGATTATTTTCTCATTAGATTCATACTAGATCTTTTTACATCACAAAAGTATATAAAGGAAAAGAGGATGTCGACATCATGAACCTAAACACCTTTAGTGGTTGGTGAAATGGTTGGTGAGAGGATAAGGTAAGGACCACTTTTAGTACGTGTCCTTACCTTATCCTTAGTCTTATCTATAAACGGCAACACCACTAATGATTGTAACGGCTCTTTTCTTCTTCTTTTACTCCATTTGAATGCTTTAAAGATCGGTACGGCCACTGAAGTTGGTACGGATGGTACGGGTATGTACGGATGACCGTACACCCGTACATATCCGTACACAATCTCATAAAACCGATCCAAGTCCCTCTTGATCAATAATGCGATTTACAAAAAAACGTGTAGAATTATTATTTTTCATCATTCAAAGGTATTTCCGTCAATGCATCTAACTTCTTTGGTACAATTGGCAACTAAAATTTCTTTTATGCGGTCATTTATTTAAATTTAATGATTTTATATATGATCATTTTTCAAAATAATCCATTATAAGTCTTGTTCATTGTCAAGTTTGTATTTATTTTGGGCTGTTGATGTCTCTTTTAAGCAGATTAAAATTTGAATTTTTTTTTGTTGTCTTTTGCATGTATTAATCTAAATATATTTTTAACACAATGTAAAAGAAAAATACATATTAAAAAAAATCAATTTTCAAAGATGAAAAAGAAAACTCAAAAGATGAAAATAAAGAAGAAGACAAATGATAAGTAATTTTATTATTGCAAGAGATTAATTCGTTATTTAGATAATAAGATTTATTCAACACCAAATATATGTAGATAACAATTTTTTAAACAAATATATTTATCACCAAATATCTTCGATATCAAAGTGATTGAAAATCACTTCATATTTTCATGGAGTATATATAAGAGAAACAATTCATTTTTTATGCTAAAATATTAGATAAATCAAAAAATTAGTCGTACATTGCGCGAGTCATATTCTAGTTCATATATATAATGGAGCTCTTATTCTTTTGTCAAAGCTCAATAAACATTTTTACCATAGTTCGATTACCCAAGCCGGTGATTTTTAATTTACAGAAGATACATCAAAATTAACTACTCGGATACATTTCGCCTACATATAAACATTAAAATTTTGAGTGCGCGGATTGAGCGATAAAGAAAATAAATAAAGCTTCTCCTTTAGCTTCATTAACTCTTCGAGGTGGATTCCAAACACTGATCATTCATTTAGTGTAGACACTATCTTCACCAAATCAGAACAGTTAGTTACGAAGGCTAGCTATGTCTTCTTGTTTGTAAGCAAACATTAAATTGCCCAAAGTAGGGTTTCAATCTTCAAGTTTAAAATAACTTGAGTTTCTTTTCAGATTTCCCACCTCCATCAGAAACGCATACCATCCCAAACTTGAGAAATTATCCAACTCTTTCCAAGAGCTATTTGTTTAACATGTCAATCATGTGCGTCAATTGGTTGTCATCGTACATGGGCAGTTTCAACAACGATTGAGCTTTCTCGCATACCAATGGCATACCAATGAAAATCAAAAAATGAGTTTGAGAATTTGGAAATTCAAAAAATGTGTTAACTGAAGAGGTTTCTTTTTCGGTTGTGGTGCTTCGCTTTTATGAATTAAGGTGATCTCGTATCTTCATTCTATTAGGTTACGTTTTTTTTTTAATAACCTCGAAGTTCGGGCCGAAACCTTAATCTTTGTGGATCCGGAGTCAGCTTTTAGTCTATTCTCTTTGAGAATACCCCTCCTCCCAAGGTGGGTCTATTAGGTTACGTTCAACTTATTTTCAGGAGTTGGCAATCCAAACACGCATTAAGTTGGTGTCGAAAGTATGTTTATGATCTCTAATTCATTCATTCCTTACGCTTTCTGCTATAAGCATTAATACCAATATAACAACATAGATATAACAAAAATTTAATACCATTAACTTTTTCTTAAAAAATATTAATATTTAAACGATAAAAATAGTTTAATTTCTAAAACAATTTGAAAAGAAATTAATGTTTTTAAAACTGGACCGTCGACCGAACCGTAAAAGTTTTTGAATTGTAGGTTAATATGGTTCAACCAATTTAGTAATATTTTAAAATAATTAGTATATAGATATTTGGTAGGTCTATAACTATCCAAGTATAAAAAAAAATCAATAATTACAAATTCCTAATAACAAAAATTCTTCTACAATAATAACAAAATAAAATTGACTCACCTTTAACTTTCTTTTATTTCACCTTCCAACCCACAAGTTTGAGTGTTTGACTCTCCTTCCAGCAGCTCGGGATCTAGTAAAGTAAATGAACCAGAGAGCAGTCTCTCTATTTGCACGTATTGCCATGCATCAAAAGAAAGCAGTTTCTTCGTATTCTTAGTATCGTGACGATTCTACGTTAGGTGATACAAAATTGCTTCCAACAAATTATTATTTTTAACAGCCCAATAAATATCTTTTCATATAATGTGACAACATCTAAAAAAAAGTTTCAGTTCATCTTCAAGGATGAAAGGGATCTTCAAGATATCTTGGGCAGAGGGGTGCACACTTATAATCAATGGTCTTTGGTCTTGGAGAGGTGGATCGAGTATCCCCCGGCTGACTATCTCCAGTACATTCCGGTGTGGGTTCAGTTACGAGATATCCCCATTAATCATAGGACTCCTGATTCTATTAAAAAGTTGGGTGGCTTCGCGGGTAAGGTGGTGGAGGTTGCTTTTGATCCCTTAAGATCTCAGAGTAGGGAGTTTGTTCGTGTCAAAGTCAATTTGGATGTGTCTGACCCGGTGAGAAGAAAAAAAGTGGTGAACTTGCCAAGAGGTGGTCAAGCTATTGTCAGATATGATTTTGAGAGACTCCAAAAACGTTGTTACTCTTGTCAACGTTTAACTCACGAGCAAGAGCAGTGTCCTCTCTTTCTTAACAAAGACCTCCTTGTTTCTCAGTGCTCTCCCCTGGGGTCAGGAGTTGGGAAGGAGGCGCTGAAACCGGTTTTGGAAGAAGGGGATCCCCTGTTTGGGATTCTGACTGAAGATCAAGTTGGTATTAATCCGGTGACTCGTAAACCTAAAATAGCGTCTAAAGTCCTACAAGGTATGAGGATTTACCTTTTAACGGCTTCTAGTAAGGCGGAAAGAATCATTTTTGAAGGTAGAGTAAGGAGTTCACTAGAAGAGTTAAAGAAAGATCCGAATGGCCAGTACATTCTAAGCAATGAACCTGTCCCAATCATCTCTCGTGATCTTGATAAAGGAAAAGGCATTGTGTTCCGATATGATCATGCTAACAAGGATCATAGCAAGGAAGTGTCTGTTTCTAGTGGTAGTAGGCTGATGCTATTAGCAGTGGTCGTGCAAACTCTCGGCTGCCTCTGTCCGAGGATTACCAATCTGAAGGTGGATTACCTGGGTCTCAAGCCGGATTTCCTTTCTTGAGTGATTCTCCTACGGGTTACAGAATTGGTTTCTATGAAGCCAGTTCTTCCGGAAAACCTCTCAAAAAAGGAAAACCTCGAAAGAGGCCTCACTTGAGAAAAAGAAGAATGGCAAAAGGCCGTGTTAATGAGTTAGCAGTCGTTGAACCTTGCAAGAAAGGTGTTATTGTTGGCAAAATGGAGAAAAGAAAAGCTGATGGGGATGTTGAGAATGGTACTCATGTGGCCCAGAAGCATAAAATCTCAACAGGTCCTGATGTTGAGTTTCCTGAACAGGTGGAGGTCCCAGTGATGGGGATCTCCACTTCCCAATGAGTCTCATGAGCTGGAATTGTCAAGGTTTGGGAACTGATGAGGACTTGACAATTCCTAGACTCAAGGAAATGAGAAGAGATTATTTCCCTGAGATTTTATTCCTCATGGAGACGATGCATAAGAGAGATGTTCTAGTGGATTTGCAGGAATGGTTGGGATATGACAGGGTTTATACTGTTGATCCGATAGGTAAGGCTGGTGGCTTGGCGGTGTTGTGGAAAAACAATGTACATCTTGATGTTCTTTTTGCAGACAAGAATGTAGTGGATATGCATGTACAGTTTGGTGTTTTGAAGTTTTTTGTGACTGGGGTTTATGGAGCTCCTGCTATTGGTGATCGAACCAAAGTCTGGGAGAGGTTAATGCGTATAGGCATTACAAGAAAGGAAAGCTGGTGCATGCTTGGAGATTTCAATGAAATTTTGCATAATGGTGAAAAGTTTGGGGGGCCAAGAAGGAAAGAAGCATCTTTTTGCCTTTCATTGAAATGCTTAAGGTTTGTGATATGTTGGAGTTACCTTCTGTGGGTAATAGTTTCACCTGGGGAGGTTGGAGACATAAACTGTGGATTCAGAGTAAGTTGGATCGTTGTTTTGGAAATAAGAGTTGGTTTTCAAGTTTCCCTGCTTCCAATCAAGCTTTCCTACCTAAAAGAGGTTCTGATCAAAGGCCGGTTTTAGTCAAGATTTTGTCTTCTTCAGAATCTTACAAAGGAAATTTCATATTTGACAGAAGACTCTTAGACAAGCCTTTAGTCAAAGAAGCCATCACTTCTGCCTGGTCTGATGGGTTTCCTTTTGAGCCAGGCTCAGTGTCTGACAAAATTCGTAAATGCAGAAAAGCTCTCAGTAGGTGGAAAAAACATAACTCTCTTAACTCTCTGGACAAAATTAGTCAGCTTCAAGGTGCATTAGAGAATGAGCAATCTGCTATTGTGCCTGATAAATTTCTCCTTCTTTCTATTAAAAAAGACTTAATCGAAGCTTATAAGGACGAGGAAAGATACTGGAGTCAGAAAAGTAGAGTTCGTTGGTTGAAGAATGGTGATCTTAATACCAAATTTTTTCATGAGTCAGTTAAAGCCAATCAAAAAAGAAAAAGAATAGAGGTTTTAAAGGATGTGAATGGTAATTCTCACTGGTGTGATGCTTCTAAAGGGGAAATTGCGTGTGCCTATTTCAATGACCTCTTTAGAACGTCTTATCCTGGGGATTTTTCTGAGTATTTTCAAGGTTTTCAGGCTCGTATTTCTGATCGAGTGAATTCGGCTTTGATCAGTAGAGTTTCCGCTCAAGAAATCAAAGACGCAGTTTTCTCTATTAAACCTACAAGTGCCCCAGGTCCTGATGGGATGAGTAGTCTTTTTTTCCAGAAATATTGGGATGTTGTAGGAGATCAGGTCGTAAAAGAAGTTTCTGGTTTTTTTGAGGATGGTGTGTTTCCAGCTGAGTGGAACTATACTCATCTGTTCCTTCTTCCAAAGATTTCAAATCCAAAGCTCATGGTCGATCTTAGGCCTATTAGTTTGTGTTCAATATTATACAAAATCATCTCCAAGATTATGGTTCGTAGACTGTAACCTTGGCTGTCTCTGATTGTCTCTCCTAATCAGACTGCTTTTGTTGAAGAAAGGCTGATTTCTGATAACATCCTCGTCGCCCATGAATTGGTTCATGCTCTCAGAACTCACCCCTCTATTTCTCAAGATTTCTTGGCTATCAAATCGGATATGTCCAAGGCCTATGATCGTGTTGAGTGGAGCTATTTGGAAGGTCTTTTGAAAGCTATGGGGTTTCATTGCAAATGGGTCCAGTGGGTTATGTTTTGCGTGTCTTCAGTGACTTACTCAGTCCTCATCAATGAGCAAGCCTTTGGTCTGGTGAAGCCTCAAAGGGGTTTGCGTCAAGGAGACCCTTTATCACCCTTTCTTTTTGTTTTGTGCACTGAAGGTTTGACCCATCTTTTGAACAAAGCAGAAAGGAATGGTTTCTTGAAGGTATTATTTTCTCAGACCAAGGTCCTTCTGTTCATCACCTTCTTTTTGCAGATGACAGTCTATTCCTGTGTAGAGCTTCTCTTGATCAAGTTAGATTGCTGCAAGGAATTTTGGATGAGTATGGTAAAGCTACTGGACAGAGAGTCAATTTGGATAAATCCTCTGTCACTTTTGGTTCAAAGGTCGATGCTCTGGAGAAGGAGAGAATTAAAAGACTTACTAGGATTCCGAATGAAGGGGGAGCAGGAACCTATTTAGGTCTTCCAGAGTGTTTCAGCGGTTCAAAAATCCAAATGTTGGATTTTATTCAGGATAAGTTGAAGAATAGGCTAAGTGGTTGGTTTGCTCGAACCTTATCTCTTGGTGGGAAAGAAGTGCTTCTCAAAGCTGTGGCAATGGCACTCCCTGTGTATGCCATGTCCTGTTTTAAGCTTCCAAAGACAACCTGTGATAAGCTTACGTCTGCTTTGTCTTCGTTTTGGTGGAACTCTTTTGAGAATAAGAGGGCAATTCACTGGAAGAGTTGGGATAAACTTTGTTTGGCTAAAGAACAAGGAGGTTTAGGGTTTCGAGATCTTCAGGCTTTTAATCAAGCTCTATTAGCCAAACAAGCATGGAGATTATTACCGATGCCTGATTGCTTATTCACCAAAGTTTTCAAAAGCAGGTACTTCCCTCTAACTTATGTTCTTCAGACTGTTATTGGTGAGAAACCGTCTTATGCTTGGCGCAGCATTTCCTTTGGCAGAGATCTTTTAGTCAAAGGTTTGAGAAAGATGGTCGGTAATGGGTTCTCTTCTTGGGTATGGACTGACAAGTGGCTTTTTGATGGCCAAATGAGAGCTCCTCTTATCAAGAATCCGATTATCAATATTATGTTGAAAGTATCTGATCTGATTGATGCTCAAAGAAGGGATTGGAAGCTAGACGTTCTCAATGATCTGTTTTATCCAGCAGAGGTAGCCTTAATTACTTCTAAAAAGCATGTTCCTTCTCGTGAAGATTTCTGGTGTTGGATGCATAACAGCAATGGTGACTACTCAGTAAGTTCAGGTTATTGGTTTGCGAATAGCTTAAAAAATAAGGAACTGATTAGAGTGGCAGAGATGAGACCTTCCTTAAATGAAATCAAGAATCAAGTATGGTCTGTCAAGGCTCCTCAAAAAGTCAAATTCTTTTTATGGAGGGCTCTCAGTGAAGCTACGTCTGTGGCAGAGAACCTTGCTCATAGAGGGATGGAGATGGATTTGAGGTGTCAATATTGTGGTGAGGAGCCTGAAACCATCAATCATGTCCTTTTCTTATGTCCAATTGCTAGACAGGTTTGGGCTCTATCTGAGTTTCCTAACCCAAATGGTGGTTTTGATAAACTCTCTCTCTTCTCCAACTTTCACTATCTCTTCTCGTTGGAAAAGAAGGAAGAGATCCCCAAGAAGATCAGACAAAGCTTCCCCTGGATTTTGTGGTTCCTCTGGAAGAACAGAAATAAGTTATGTTTTGAGGGTAAGCTTTTTGATCCGCCTGCTACTGTACTCAAGATCTTTGAGGAGTTAAGCCAGTGGTTATTAGCTCAAGAGCAGTGTCAACAGGTTCCCTGCTTACTTAACCAGGATCTTGTTTTGCCTAAAGTGAAATGGATGCGACCTCCAGATCCTTGGCTCAAATGCAATATTGGTGTGTCTTGGTCAAAAAGAAATTCCTTGGGGGGTTTCTCTTTGGGTGGTCAGAGACTCTCTTGGGACTGTTTTGTTGCATAGTAGAAGAGCTTTCTCTGATCAAAAATCCAAAGATGATGCGTTTCTGCAAAGCCTCCTCTGGTCCATTGAGTGTATGCGGTTTCATAAGTTTCAGAAGGTGATTTTTGCTTCTGATGCAAAGGTATTGGTAAATGCAATTAACAAACCCTCTGCGTTTCTATCTTTTGCTTATCATGTGGAAGAGGTGATGACTCTTCTTAGAGATTTTGATGATTGGCAGATGATTTTTGAAGAACGAGAGGCCAACCTAGGAGCTTTTTTGATTGCTCAAAGTGTTACTCTTCAGAATCGCTTTCAATCTTATGTAGCTCAGGGATTTCTTTCTTGGTTGTCTCAGCTCTTTGATTGCGAGATGGTCGATTCGAGGCTCTAGGTGATTTTTTGGGTTGAAATTTTTTTGGTTCTTTATACTAAGCCTTGTATAGGATCCTATGGGTGTTTTTATTATCCTTTGTATGAACTCCTTTATAGCTTGAAGTAAAAGTTGTTTTCAGATGAAAAAAAAAAAATGTTAAATAAGAGAGAAAATAATAAAAAGTCACAGATGGACCCACACTTGTGATTCGCCACGATACTTCCTAAAAGCATTTTACCACTAGGCTTCCCTATATAACTTCACCTCCACCAACGATGCATTTTTGCCCTCAGATCTCATCTCACTCACAGGAGAAGAGAGAGAGAGAGAAAAAAAAGCTTAGTTTCTCTATTGTTTATTTTTGATTATACCCTTTTCTCTTCCCAACATGGCGGCCTCTGTAGATAACCGTCAATACGTTCGTCTCGAGAACGGTTTAAACGGCGTCGTTCGCTCATACAAACCTCCAACTCCATCCCGGTCCGATTCTTCCCCAACCGCAACACAAAACCAACCCGTGTTCTTGAAACCAGCGGTGGTACATGACGAGGACGATGACGTGTCGAGCGATGACGAGAACGAGACACACAACAGCAACGCCGTGTACTACAAGGAGATGGTTCGCAAATCCAACAGTGAGCTGGAGCCGTCCATTCTTGACCTAAGGGACGAATACACATCTGACAACTGGATCGAGCGAAACCCTTCCATGGTCCGTCTCACGGGAAAGCACCCTTTCAATTCCGAGGCACCTCTCAACCGCCTAATGCATCACGGGTTTATCACCCCTGTCCCTTTGCACTACGTCCGTAACCACGGCCACGTCCCCAAGGCCCAATGGGCGGACTGGACGGTCGAGGTTACTGGATTCGTGAAACGGCCCATGAAATTCACCATGGACCAGCTCCTCAACGAGTTTGCTTACCGCGAGTTCGCCGCGACGCTGGTATGTGCGGGGAACCGACGTAAGGAACAGAACATGGTGAAGAAATCCAAAGGCTTCAACTGGGGCTCTGCTGGAGTCTCCACCTCTGTGTGGCGCGGGGTACCTCTCTCTGACGTCCTCCGTCGCTGTGGGATCTTCACCCGCAAAGGCGGAGCGCTTAACGTTTGCTTTGAAGGGTCCGAAGATCTCCCGGGCGGTGCAGGAAGCGGTGGTTCCAAATACGGAACAAGCATCAAGAAAGAGTACGCCATGGATCCATCTAGAGACATCATTTTGGCTTACATGCAAAACGGAGAGCTACTCACACCTGACCACGGGTTCCCCGTTCGTGTCATAATCCCTGGTTTCATCGGAGGCCGGATGGTTAAGTGGTTGAAACGAATCATTGTCACCACACAAGAATCCGACAATTTCTACCATTTCAAAGACAACAGAGTTCTACCTTCTCATGTAGACGCCGAACTCGCCGATGAAGAAGGTACCATATACCATATGAGAAAAAGAAAAAATGAAAATTAAATGTTAGGTGGATGATGATGTCAGCTAATTTGACTTATATGTTGATTAAAATCTCTCAATTTTATTGGTTGATTTGGCAGCTTGGTGGTATAAACCGGAGTACATAATCAACGAGCTTAACATAAACTCCGTGATTACGACGCCATGTCACGAAGAGATTCTTCCAATCAACGCTTTCACCACCCAAAGACCCTACACCTTGAAGGGCTACGCATATTCCGGTACTTACCATTTTTTTAAATCTTTTGTATAAGTAGAATCTTTTGTTAAATTTATGAAAACAATTTAATAATAATAATAATAATAATAATGGTATATGTATTGTACAAACAACAGGAGGCGGAAAGAAAGTGACACGTGTGGAAGTCACGGTGGATGGTGGTGAGACATGGAACATGTGTACACTTGACCATCCAGAGAGACCAAATAAGTATGGTAAATTTTGGTGCTGGTGTTTCTGGTCACTCGAAGTTGAGGTCTTGGACTTGCTTGGTGCCAAAGAGATAGCTGTTCGTGCTTGGGATGAAACTCTCAACACACAACCCGAGAAAATGATCTGGAATCTCATGGTACGTGTCTTAAAACACCTTCCCCAAATCCAATAATCATAATTTAAAAAAAAACTCTTAATTGATAAAACGACCGTTGTGTGAAACAGGGTATGATGAATAATTGTTGGTTTAGAGTGAAGACTAATGTGTGCAAGCCACACAAAGGTGAAATCGGAATTGTGTTCGAGCATCCTACGCTTCCGGGTAATGAATCCGGTGGGTGGATGGCTAAGGAACGTCACTTGGAGAAATCCGCAGACGCGCCTCCTACTCTAAAGAAATCTATTTCGACGCCTTTCATGAACACAACTGCGAAGATGTACTCAATGTCTGAAGTCAAAAAGCACAATTCTGCTGATTCTTGCTGGATCATAGTCCATGGTCACATCTATGATTGTACTCGTTTCCTTAAGGACCATCCAGGTGGTTCTGACTCAATCTTGATTAATGCTGGAACTGATTGTACAGAGGAGTTTGAGGCGATTCACTCTAATAAAGCCAAGAAGATGCTCGAGGATTACCGAATTGGAGAGCTGATCACAACCGGTTATTCGTCTGACTCTTCCTCACCGAATACTTCGGTTCACGGTTCGTCCGCTGTGTTCTCACTCTTGGCTCCCATTGGAGAAGCGACCCCGGTTAGGAACATGGCATTGGTCAACCCCCGGGCTAAAGTACCGGTTCAACTCGTCGAAAAGACATCGATATCTCATGATGTTCGTAAATTCCGGTTTGCTTTACCGGTTGAAGATATGGTTCTTGGTTTACCTGTTGGTAAGCATATCTTCCTTTGTGCAACCATCAACGACAAGCTCTGCCTTAGGGCTTACACACCAAGCAGCACCGTTGATGTGGTTGGATATTTCGAGCTCGTGGTCAAGATTTACTTTGGTGGGGTCCACCCAAGATTCCCGAACGGAGGGCTCATGTCGCAGTACCTAGACTCGTTGCCGATAGGGTCTACTTTGGAGATTAAAGGACCATTGGGTCATGTTGAGTATCTTGGTAAAGGTAATTTCACGGTACATGGCAAACCGAAGTTTGCCTCTAAATTGGCAATGTTGGCAGGTGGAACCGGTATAACTCCGGTTTACCAAATCATCCAAGCGATTATGAAGGATCCTGAGGATGAGACTGAAATGTATGTGGTTTACGCAAACCGGACCGAGGAAGATATTCTTCTAAGGGAGGAATTGGATGGTTGGGCAGAGGAGTATCCAGACCGGTTAAAAGTTTGGTACGTTGTGGAATCGGCTAAGGAAGGTTGGGCTTACAGTACCGGATTTATAACTGAGGCGATTCTCCGGGAGCATATTCCTGATGGTTTGGATGGCTCGGCCCTTGCGATGGCCTGTGGACCACCACCGATGATTCAGTTTGCGGTTCAGCCGAATTTGGAGAAGATGAAATATAACATCAAGGAGGATTTCTTGATCTTCTGATCTCAAACCCAATATGTTTTCAAGAGTTTAAGCGTTATGTGGTGAAAAAGTGCCTAGTGTTATAATAGATTCATAATAAGTTGTTAGATTTGATTGGTTTGTATATAATGTTCGTTCTCTTTAAATTTTCAATTTGGAAACAACATGTATCCGTTCTGTTTACGTCCAATATTTTTTCACAATAATATACAAATATTTTCAACTTTTGTGCCTATTGACAAATGGTACTTTGAATATTCGGAGTTCACTCAACATCGAGGATCAGTTTCAATATTTTCCTTTTCGTATGTGTTTTTAAGTTGCTTGAAAATACAACTTTCTACAACTATTAGAAGAAAAAAAGTTACAGAAATTCCAAATATGTCAATTTCAGAAACAATATCAGCCAAAGCAGAGTAGTTTCCAATTGTGCAAGTTGAAACCAAACTCGTCCATTAGTTCGTCTTCACCTCACATATTATTTGAAAGATTTTGGGATTGAATTCGCTTTTCTCTTTCTTTCTTTTTTCATTTTAAAGCTTTTTTTTTTCAGATACGTCTTCATATGTCCAATTCAATCTTGTATTGTACGCATCTATTTTACCATTTTTATCTCTATTGTATTATCTTTTGCAAAATCTTAGATCATTTCTTACACAAAAATATGGACTGGTTGATAAAAAGTGAAAACTGATATTTCCGATATTATTTCGTTTTAAAATGTGTCCTCCGGATATATATAGAACTAGTACACTATAATCTCTTACCTAAGCATTTTTATTGAAAAACAGCAAGTGTTAAAAGCCACAAAAAGGATATTCGGATGATTGATAATACAACTCATAATTTTATGATATTATATGACCCGAAATATTCAACATAGATTTAAATCACGAATTAAAACGATTGTCGATATCTCCAACTCTGGAGGATCGCACGTAGAACTACCTGAGAACTAGTCCTTCAACTTAGTGATATACATGAACTAGAGCTTTTCTTAGTCTTATATATTTATTTATAATTCTTTCGTTTCCCTTTCCTGAACTTGCATATAGAAAACCCTTTCACAGGAGATAACAGATATAACCGAGATTAAGTCATTGCACATTACATACAACTTGGAGTATTTAACTAAACCCCACATCTTTTGGAATTAATTAAAACTCCCTTCAACTTAGGAGGAAATATTTAATTTGATGAGACAATTAGCTCCTTTAATTAACTCTCAGGTTTATATTAGTAAAACGGACAAAAAACTTCGTTTGGTGATTATGACAGAAAATATGTTTAATTCCTAGCAAGTTGTTAGCTTTGTCAAAAACAAATTAACAAAGCAAGCAACACACCGTGAATGTTTCAATTCAATGACTTTCTTATAGTATATACTCCCTCCGTTCTTATTTGTTTGATGTTTTGGATTTTTTACACATATTAAGAAAACACATTAATACTTAGTTATAAATGTCTTATTTTTTGCACTAAACAATTTTCCATAAGTTTTGATCAATAGTAAATCAGTAAAATCAATTAATATGTGTTCAACTTTACAATTCATCATTATGATTACATTAAAAATGCATAGAAAAAGTGAAAAATCAATTTTTTACAAACAATTTTTTTTCTAGAAATCAAATAAAAAATTACGGAGGGAGTAATAATTAATAAAAAATTACAAATCCTTCTTGTTATTATATATATATATATATATTGCCTGCAAATCTCATACTTGGTTGTCGCAATAAATCGTTCGGATGTTACATTAAATACACTTCACCTGAGATATTTTGGTTCTGATTAATTTATACCTTTTGAATACCTCACTTTTTGTTTTTCGTTAAATTTGCTTCATCATCCGAAGAAAAAGTTATAAATGAATGATGAATCCCAAATTTGGGATCAAGGTCAAATAAAACGAAGAAAGAAAATAGATTTTAATTAGTCACGTATCATGAATCTATTGTTGGTATGGTAACGTCCGAGAGGGTGGTACTTCTCCTATTGGTCGATCTACTCTGATGCAAAATGTAAAGTAACCGAACAGTATAATAATAGATAGATGTATGATTATTAGCGAAGGAAAGCCTTCCTCGAACCAAGATTCGACAGAACTCAAATAGTCTTTCCTAAACAATTGAGCTAACAACAATATTCTATATTATAATATATTCATGTATTTTGCTTTCGAGCAAAAACAAAAAACCTACCACAAATTTGGCGTGATATGTCTAACTTAGCAATTTTTTTTAAAAAAAAATCTTAAAATCTTAATTTTCATCCTAAATTGAACAAATTAACTCTACATTAGTAGCATTTAAAGTTCGAAACATTTTAATTTCTATATAAAAATCGCTTCATCTCTTTTCGTTGAAAGAATCATATTCTTCTCATTCACTCTTCAATTTTATTTTTGTTGTAGAAAATTTAATTTCTTCAAGTAAACAGAAAAAACTTACTTATTATATCAGTATATCTTATGTTTTCTTTTAGATGATGTTTTAAAAAGGAAAAAAATAATAATCAAATGATGTTTTTGCTAGGCTATGCAAAATTAATAAAAAAAAATATTTGTTGAATTGTGTTTAGATAGATAATAATTGATGTGTTAATTCAAAAAATAATAAAAATTAAATTCTTCTTTAATTTGTGTGTAAAACCCTTAATTATAGCTTATATACAAATTAATGAAGTATTTCAGATTTTGTATTCCAATAAGTAGTTTCAGCCTTGTGGCATTACTACTTGATTCTTTTGTTAATTAAAACGTCTACAGTGGATAAGTAAAAAACCAACAATAATGTCAATAAACAGTGAAGTTTGAATCATTGCCTAGATCTCATCGGAATTTTGTTCACCACCATTCCTTGATTATGCTATATACATTTCTAATTTTTTCAAAATTCTTCTAACAACTTTACACTAGAACCATAAACTTTTACATTGTGGAAAAAATAGAACAAAAATTCACGTAAATGACTCTAGATCTATACTCAAAATTTGGGAAGATACATCATATAATTATTGCATCCTTTATACAACATACTTTCTAGCTAGTAGCCCCAAAATTGCAAGTAATTAGTAATTTCTAGAGAGCAAACGAATTTTAATAAAAACTGTAAAAAAAGAGAGGGTAAGTCGTGGACGCCACATGCCATAGCCATGGAAAGTAACAAGTGAGCACGTGTAAGTTACAACGTGTGGACCCCACATGCTCCCGAACTAAGTAGCTTGTCTGGCTCCGCGTCGCAAGGTCACACGGCCTCACCCGTTACGGCGAGCCAAACCCGACCGACATTACCGGGTCGTACCCACCTTCTTGTCCCACCCGCTGCATCACGTCTGCTGCTTCGCGCCTGGAAAAGCCACACGCCTTTTTCTATTTGGTCTTTTATGTATAAAGAAATGGAGACCCCAAAATATTGTAACCTCACCACATTTTTTGTTGTTTTGTCCTCCAATAATACAGATCAAACGTAAAACAACTTGTTACTTAAATTTTTATTTTTAAAATTATTATATCTTACCCCACAATTTTTATATATTCCTCACATTACCAATTTGCTTTTCCTTTTTCCGTAATTATTAGTTATATTGGTTTAGAATGGTAACATGGTATAACTATGTTATAACTTGTATTATATATTGTATAACTATTTATCTACCATTGTGAAATATCGGTTCTCACATGTGAAGTCTAATCCTACCCCTAATTAACATATATAGAAATTGATGTTAGATCTATTAAGCCTAAAATTATTGAGCCATAAGAGTATAAGACAAAAGTGTTGGGCAGCTGTAATGGTGAATGATACTTGTGGAGTTAGTTAAAGCTCAATTTGTATTTCCTATCTATTGAAATCATTTTCAACAAATCTTTCCTTTCTTTCTTTTTTGTCAACTTTCAATCTAAAGAAATTTTTTTTTTAACAATGACAGGAAAATTAAATATGATGTAACATAGAATATGGACAACAAAATTAAATTATGATGGGTTTCAAAAACAGAGAAACTCTTTGCATCTGTCCGTATCTTGAGGACTTTTTCCTACCAGAAAAATAGATACTCCCTCCGTTGCATATTAGTTGTCGTTCTAGGTGATTTCACGTCAATTAAGAAAACACTTAAAAAATCTGTTTTACCCCTAATTAATGTGTTTTTCATTTGATATGTGTAGTTAATAAGCTAAAAAAGTATGGATAAAATCGGAAAATCAATCATAAATTTGCATTGAAAATGTAAAACGACAACTAATTTGATACAAAATAAAATGCGTAGAATGACAACTAATATGAAACAGAGGGAGTACATTTTTATTTTTTTCTTTCCTTTTGTCACAAAAGAAATAGATACACTAACTTTCAGAGATTTTTTTTAATGTTAATTGTTAATTCAGAAAACTGAATAATATGTTTGTTGGTGGGATTCTTCAATTATAAAAGGAACAAGATTATTGTGAAGAAATAATTGCAACACGGTTCCATAAACATTGGATCGGGCCAAAATAAATCTAGGTACTTTTAAATATTTTAAGATTGAACTTTAATTTAATTAAGCATTCACAATCCAATTTCTTGACAGCATTGATATTACAAATCGGTAGAATTTTATTCATGGAGTTACAAAAATTGAACTTCCATTAGGTATCTATTTTGTGTTATGTGCCGCAAATAATCAAGTGAAAAATACTCTACAAGATCGCCTTACGCATTATCATGATTAATTAACAATCACTACAAGAAAACAAGCTAATTTTGACCACGAAACTGATAAATATTTGGTCAAAAACAGCTGTTTCTTATGACTTTTTGACCAAATCCCGTTTGTAAAAAATTGTGGTTAGAAATACTTGTTCGTCAAAAATTGGTGAAGATACTTTGACCAATACGAGTTGGTTTAAACATTGTCAAAATCTACTAACCAAATAAACGGTTAATCATTTCTAACCAAAATTAATGGTCAATAATATTTTTTATGAAAATAATGGTCGAAATCTTTTTAATTAATGTTCTAAAAAATCAGATCGCCAACCCGAATGGTAATTAGCTGATAACTGCTTCGATTTTCATGTATTCGGTTAAACTATTCTGCCCAGTATATAACCCGTATCTTTTGGTTTAAGTAAATTAAAATTACTACTACTTTGCCAAAACCATAAATGTTTCATTAGGCATAGGCCTTCATTATTACATTGTAACTCCATAATCTGTATATAGAGAAGTTTCTTGGCTCTCTTCTTTAGCCTAACCGATGTGGGACTCACTTCATTCTACTTTTGTTTTCGTTTTTTTTTGTTTTCAAACTCCTTCCATCTCTCTAACACACTTAAGATACCATGCCCCTAGACTCCGTTTTACACATATAATAACGTGATATCAATTGTTTAGTGTTACTAGAATTAGATTTATTCGGATTTAAAGTAATTTTAGAAAATTAAAAAAATTATAAACCCAGTTAATTGTGTCTTTAAAATTTAAATTCTACAAATTTATGATTCACTATCATTTTTATGAATAAATAATTAAAAATTAGTACACAATTCATTAACGCCTACGTTTCGCATAGATTCCCGATTAATGGTTCTAGACGCTAGCGCCTAGCGATTTTTTTTAACATTATTAATTTTTGATCAAAACCAGGTTGGAATATTACGTACCAAATAATTGGTAGAAATATAATTTGACTAATTTGTAACCAACTTAAATACTAAATTAAAATATAATTTTTAAATATGAAAATTATTAAATTAAAATTAAGTTGATTGAAACATTTTGACTATATTTTGACCATTCTAAACGAACTGCTTATATGGTTGATATTTGGTTGGTAATGTTTTGACCACTTTGTGTTCGTTAAAAAATATTGACTAATTTTTTACCAAAATTTTTCTTAGTCAATATTTGGTCGATAATATTTTGATCACTTTATGTCAGGTAGTTGATAACACAGGTTTTAACCCTATATAAAACTACAGTAAGTGCACAGCAAATGGTTGTAGTATTTCAGGGATCGAATCCACGAGAACCAAGTTTACACTTCAAACTATATGAATAGAAATTAAGCTAAGATGATATGAAAAGTTGTTGTATGCAATATTGTAAATGAGAAAGCAATTAACCGATGTAAACTATAGATTAAAAGGCGTTAGGCTTTATGAATTTTCGCAGGAAATCAGAGATCACGAACCAGATAATTATTCAGGTAACAAATCAACTCAATCTAGAACTCAAACATAAATGTATAACTAATCCATTGTCGTGGCACCAGAGACTTTATCTAGCAACCTAAGACTCTAAACTGTCGTTTGAACTCAGAATTCAAGACAATCATTAACGAATTGGTTTGATAGGTTCACAAATCGCCTTAACATCAACTTTCGTTGGCTAAGGACGATTTGCTCATCTATGTTAGTTCAATCAATATATAACACTTTTGATGAATAGATTAAACCCTAAATCATAGACTAAGTGATCAATTTAGTCTAAGCAATAAGAACAACGATAGATGAAGACAATTACAAATCTTTATTTATATCTAGTTCTTGTGATTCATGAAATCCCTTGAAACCCTAGAACCTAACTGAAACAACCCGACCCGTTTTTTTTTTTTAACAATTTAGACTTTGGTCTCGGACTAGCATTCTCATAAATGTTATCCTTAACGACCAAACGAACCACACAAAAACATTCAGCAGATAACTACTTAACCAAATAAACCAAACATTCAAATTCCATTAAACCAAAGAGACCAAACAACACATTCTAACCTATCACCACACAACCCTAACGATCCATCGACCCATAAGCCATGGTCACGCACTCACCTTAGGTTTCGAAAGAGAAAAAGGATGGAATTGAGAATAGGCACGAGATAAGCCTTGATCGCCACTAGCACTCACGAAATCCCACTCCTTTTCATACCAAAACACCACAAGAACGATTCTTTTCACGAATCGAACATTCAAACCTAACACAAATATCTGGGGATGTTTATCTCTGATGTTTGCCTCTGTTTTCCCTCAGAAAACACGGCCAAACAACATATAAACGCAACCCTAGGGTTTCCCCAAACCAACCCGGCGAAACCGAAAGATTTAAAAATCGAACCAGAAAATCGACCATTTAAAACCCTGTCGATCGACACACACCACCTGTGTCGATCGACAACCACTCTAAACAAACCGGCCTTAAGCCAAAAACCAGCTTGTCGATCGACACACCACACTAGTGTCGATCGACACGCCTTCCAATTTCTCAAAAATTGGTTCACGGGTGTTACACACCTCATGGCTAACCACCTGGCCAACCTGCCAGTAACACCGGAGACTACATCTCTCAGACCCTCTCAGGCTCACCTCCGTCCTATGCATATAGACCCGTCTCAGACATTGATCGCTCATAACTCATAACCACACCATTTAGCTCTCGGGATCGTCACGCCTCAGCTCTCGGTGCCTCGTATCGACCCACCTCAGTCCGCGCAGTCCTGACGGAGTTTGATACCAACCATCTCCATACCTCTCAAACCATCAAGACACACAGTCCGTCAAGCTCTCGGTATGCAGGGAACTTACTATCCCCTGGAGAGACGCATCTCTCAAATATCTGCCAGAGATTGGAATCTCCCAAAACTATCTCCATACCCTCACGCTTTCAGTCCTCGCAGTCCTGACGAATGATCGGTATGCAGGGAACCAACTATCCTCGGAGAGACGCATCTCTCAAGATCTGCCGGAGACGCATCTCCAAGAAAGAACTACTGTCTCTCTCTGAGCTATGCGAAGAAATCAACATCGCCGAACGAAATAAATTCTTAACGTTTATAATGCACCTCTGACCGGAACTACCTCCTAGGGTCTCAACATGATACTCCCAACCCAGAATACCATCACAAACATGATCATCACAGATCATCTAGACCATCCATCACACCGGATGTCCCTGTAGAGTCTCTCCGGAACTAGACAGTTCTACCCACAGTAAAACTTCTATTATGAGACTCTCTAAACGCATAAACACATATGCCCCGTTAGAGTTCCACCGAAACTGGCAAGCTCTACTCACAATAAAACTTCAATTCCGAGGTTCTCTAACCACAACCCACACATAACTCGTTAGAGTTCCTCCGAAACTGTCAAATTTTACTCACTACAAAACTTCGATTTCAAAGTCCTCTAACCACACTCATGACCAATACCCAGGTCATCTGGGCAACCCATCACACCGGGTGTCCCTCCTAGAGTTTCTCCGAAATAGATAAGTTATAACCACTATAAAACTTCTATTTCGAGATCCTCCAACCACCTACTCAAGGTTACCAAAGCAAAAAAAAATGCAAGAACCTCATGGCTACACAGCCATAACATCCGAACTCATGGCTACCCCAACCACCATAACCACAACATAAGAAATACGCATCTTATAAATCCGGAAGAAAGTCATAATCGTTTCACTCAAACGAAAATACATAATTCCAACCACATCACCACACCTGATGATCACAACCAAACAAGACATTGAAACCCATGAGACCCAGTTCACTTCCCGGCTTGCTTCACAAACCACATTCGAACCTTGTCTCATCTTAACCTCGGGTTCCCAAGTCTCCTCATGGACACCATCATAGCCCCCACAAGACTCTCAACCACGGCACCCTCTTCCGACGCAGAACCTTGACACTCACTTAAGGATCCTCAGCGGCCCCAACTCAACCGCCAAAAACTGGCTGAAGATCTGCAGGAATCGTCACCACTACCTCCCAAGACCCATATAGACACTTTCTGAGCTTTGACACATAGAATACTCAAGAAAGTTATGCATAATCTGAGGTAGCCCCAAACGATAGGCCACTAGTCTGACTCGTTCGACCACCCGGAACGAACCCATAAACCACCGACTAAGCTTATCCTCTGCAATGGACTTGTTCAGACCCCGCATCATAACCATCTTGAGATCACTCGATCTCCGACTGCAAACTCCAACTCTTTTCTCCTCTTATCGGCATAACTCTTCTGCCGATCCTGAGCCTCTTTCATGTTCAGCTTCACAACACGGATCTTCTTTGTCGTCTCATGAACAAAACGGCACCATATATGCCCCTCTTCTCACTTGGGTCTAGCATAAGATGTGCGACATGGCCTCCCATACAAAGCCTCAAAAGGAGCCATACCAATACTGGCCTGAAGCTCTCATCAACTCATATGTGAACCTCGAATCTGTGTCTGACACAAAACTCGCTGGCACTCCCAGCAACCTCACTAACTCACTCACATATTTCATAAGAAGAACCGCTGCTCCCTCGGTTTCCTTAATGGTCAGAAAATGTGCTAACATAGACAGACGATCCGCATTTACTCAAATAACAACATGAGTCCAAGAAACCGGCAACCCTGCCGCAATAGCCAAGGAAAACATGCCCCACTTCCCCTCTGGAATGGGTAAACAACATAACAAACCACTCGAACGGATGCTCAACCCCCACATACTGGCAACTTATCGCAAGTTGCGACCTAGTTAGCCACATCCTTCTTCATCCCGACTAAGTGATAGTACCGTTTCCGATCACTATGCCTCTTAGTCGCTTCCGGGTGAATAGAGAAACATTTTCACATGAGCCTCTCACAGAAATCTCCTGCCTCAAACCTCATCCTTAGGCACACAGGCTCACCCGTGTCCTAAGATAGTTTCAATCGCCGAGACCTAATAATCAGAACCCCCAACCTTAGAAGAATCCAACAACCCCTGATCATTCTCCTGAGCTACTAGAACATGCTCAGAAGGTTTGTCTGATTAACTGCCTCCAGCCCCAACGGATCTCGTGAGATAACGCACCACCTCAACGTATGAATCTCACTCAACAATACCTCACATCCTGCTCCTGAGCCAAAGCATACCGCCGCCGACTGAGAGCATCCGCCTCTAGATAAGTTCACCACGATGGTACTATAAACAGATCATAATCTGCTACAACTCCACCCATCACTTCCGCCTCCTAATTCAACGACCACACAAAAGAAACTTCCTTCTCATGTCCGCTGGGTCATAGACTGAGCCATACTCGCAACACCTTTAACAACTCTCCTGCAATAACCTGCCAACCCGAGAAAACTCCTAATCTTAGCAACATTCCTCGGTCTAGGCCCAAACTCAGGTAGACTGAATCTTAGCTGGATCCACAGAAACTCCATCTGTACAATTAGTAAGACCTTGAAAACCCATTTCCCGTTGCCAGAAAATGCACTTACTCAACCTAGCAAACAGCTTCTGCTCCCGCAACTTCCCCAAAACTGCCCTCTCCTGGCTCTCATGCTCCACATGACTCTTCGAATACACCAAAATGCCACCAATGAAATTAATCACGAACTCATCCAGATACTCCTGAAAGGCTTCGCTCATCAACCTCATAAACGCAGTTGGTGCATTCGTTAACCCGAAAGGCATCACCACTAACTCAACACTCCCCATAACTTGTCCTGAAAGCCGTCTTCCTGACATCCACCTCATCCCTAGGAATCTGGTGTTAATCGGAAGTCAAGTCAACCTTGAAGAACCAAGTAGCCCCTTACAATTGATCCAACAACTTATCAATTCTCGGAAGAGGATACTTGTTCTTCATAGTGACTCGGTGAAGCCCTCGACAATCGATGCACAACCGAAAACTACCACAATTCCTCATCACAAACAACACCGGTTCTCCCCACGGTGAAGTACTCGGTCGCAAGAAACCCTTACTCAACTAATCCTCTAGCCGCCTCATCGGCTCTGCAAACTCTGCTAGAGCCATCCTGTAAGGTGCCTTAGATAACGGCATCGTCTCAGGCTCCAACTCAATCGTGAAAGGATCCGGCCGCGACGACGGCAATCCCTGCAATGACCAAAAGACAACCTCAAAGTCCTGGACAACCCGAATATCTCTCACTGCAACCTCACCCACAGACTCCGGCATCACCATAGTTGCCAAGTGAGCCTCTCAATCCCTTTCGATATAGCCTCAGCTAGCACAAAGAGATCACGAGACTCCCAGGAGTCGGTCTCACCCCCTGATAACAAACCTCCCACCATCACACTCAAGCACCACTCGACCCCGGTGACCATCCAGATGAACTATGTGCCGATTCAATCAATCCATACCCAGGATAACATCATAAAGCTCTATTGGACTGATCATCAAGTCCGCTGGCACCAACTCACTAGCCACCAGAATATCCACGACTCTCGCCTAGCCATGAGTAACTAGGAACTTTCCTCCAGCCACCATAACCGGTCTAGTCCACTCACCAGCGTCACTTCGGATACCGCTCCACTCAGCATGCTCCCAAGTAATGAAACAATGACGCTCCAGACTCAAACCACACATGGGACTCACCACTACCCACTACCAATGTCTCCACACAACTCCCATGTACTAAGAAACCAAACAAACTCGCCAACTATGACCCATGCTTCCACACCCGAAACATCCTCAGTCCCTCTGGCTCAATCAGGAAGTGTCCTCTCACTTCCTCTTATATCCCTGCGCAGGCTTGCCACTATGCCAGGTATTACCTTCTGCTGAGGCCTATTAGACTGAACAGCAGGCTAACCACCACAACATGTTCCCTCAAGACCTCGACAACGCCTCCAGCAGTCTCAACCAACTCTGCTCTCGTAGCATACTTAAATACCCCGCACCGTGTCCTCAAATCTGGTCGAAGTCCGGACCTCCTCGCCCTCTATGCTCCTACCAGCATAAACCAGGAATCGGTTAAACTCCAAATCATACCCACGAACTGATCTCTCTCCGAGATCCAGTTCTAAAAACCTCGTCTCTAAACGATCCGCAGCCCCCTGAGGAAAGAACTTGGCATCACACTCTCCCCAAAAGTCTGCCCAGGCCAACTCTGCCTGAACCCTCTTAGCTGCAACACACCACTCGGAAAGAATCCTATACCAATCCTCTGCACCGGTTCCTTGTCCACAGATAAGACGTAACCCTACCAACAACCGCAGCCCTCAGCTGCACCTCTGCCACTCGTGTCATCAGCAGAGCCTACTGGCACCGTACTCGGTAACCGCTCCCATAACTGTTGAAGCCAATCCACCAGACGATCTTCTCGACCCTGAGCCCTACCCGCGGGCGCACCTGCACTACCAACCTCACGAGGACCCATACCGGCCCCCGGCAGCCAACCTGAGACCACACTATCCCCATCAGTCCTCACACTTGGCTGCACGCTGGCAATCTCAATGACGCTCAAGCCGTCTTGAAGCGTATGCGGATCACTCTCAACCACATGTGAAACACTCTGAGCCGCACTCCCGGCAGACTCACTCACTAGTGCCTGCCACAACAACTACTACAACAGATCTGTCATACGAACAACTCGTCACCTAGACTCCTCCTGCAGGCGCACCCGAATAGCGAGCCAATCCAGCACCGGCTCGAGTACCAGCCCTGGCTCCACCAGCCCTCACACTGGCTCTCACACGGGCACTCACACTAATACACAGACCCTCGTGATACGTCTACGGATATATCACAGTCTCAAACGTGGAACCCCGAGCCGCATCCCCAGCCGACTCACTCACTGGTCCCCGACCACCATCCTGACCTCCACAGCCATCCCGGCCCCCATGGCCACCTCGGCCACCAAGGCCACGCTCTCTAACGCCTCTAGCCAACATCATGCACTACTATAGTACACAAGCTAAGCACTAAAGAACAACCAAAACTCAACACAGAACACACTTACCGTGAAATCTCTTTGAAGGCTCGAAGGAAGATGATCTAGAACCTTCAAACCCACAGAATTGTCAATTTATCCAAATTACAATCCTAGCAGTTCTAACCCGTCCTAAAACCGTATTCGCTCTGATACTAAATTGAAACAACCCGACCCATTTTTTTTTTTAACAATTTAGACTTTGGTCTCGGATTAGCATTCCCATAAATGATATCCTCAACGGCCAAACAAACATTCAGCGGATAACTACTAAACCAAATAAACCAAACATTCAAATTCCATTAAACTAAAGAGACCAAACAACACATTCTAACCTATCACCACGCAACCCTAACGATCCATCGACCCATAAGCCATGGTCACGCACTCACCTTAGGTTTCGAAAGAGAAAAAAGATGAAATTAAGACTAGGCAAGGGATCAGCCTTGATCAGCACTAGCACTCACGAAATCCCACTCCTTTTCACACCAAAACACCACAAGAATGATTTCTTTCACGAATCGAACACTCAAACCTAACACAAATCTCTGGGGATGTTTATCTCTGATGGTTGCCTCTGTTTTCCCTCAGAAAACACAGCCAAACAACATATAAACGCAACCCTAGGGTTTCCCCAAACCAACCCGGCCAAACCGAACGATTAAAAATCAAACCAGGAAATCGACCACTTAAGTCGATCGACACACACCACATGTGTCGATCGACAGCCACTCGAAACAAACCGGCCTTAAGCCAAAAACCAGCATGTCGATCGACACACCACACTAGTGTCGATTGACACACCTTCCAATATCTCAAAAATTGGTTCACGGGTGTTACACTAACTATGGATCTACTCAGACATGGAGATAAAGAAACAACAAGCAGATGAAGAAAAACTCATGATCAATAATAAAGAAATCCAAAGGGGTTCAGAAATCTTCTCAAAGATGTAGAGTCAGAGATTCGTCTCCACAAAGCTTACAAAACTCCAAAAGAAAAAGGTCTTAATAGAAAATAAAGCGTACCCTAAAAAACTACTTAAAAATCCAATATATGATGATAAAACACGTTTTTCTTAAGTTGGGATGATTCCAAAGCAAAACAAGAAACTTCAGAATTGCCTTATTTTCGTCTAGAACTGGCCTACTCTGACTCGCTGCTAGCCTGATCGGGTTGAGGTCCCTGTTTTTAATACTTCATCTATGGCCCGCTCTGGCTAGCTGCTGGCTTGATCAGGCTGGCATTGTATTTTCTGCACATGCTTCTTTTGTTTGCCAGATTGACACTTCTTTACTAAAACTTGCTTAACTTTCTATCGCACCGTTAAAATGTCCTCAAATTACCTCCAAATGAAAGCTAAGTCACTTCTCTAGCTCGTGTCAAATTTTCAAATCCATCCATCGGTGGAAAGTTCGTCAACGGATGCCAAACTTCTGAATTTGCTGCACATTTGCTTCCATTTTTTCCTCTTGTGCCTTAGACTCCATCCAAACATGTTTTAACCTGCAAAGACTCTAAAACCAAAGAAAATACTCGATAAAACACTGAAAACACGGGTTAGAATGCATCAAAAACGCAATACATCAATAATGATCATAAAAAATTATTGACTAATTTTCGACCAAAATTTTTTTTAATCGATATTTGATCAGAATGTTTTGACTATTTACTAACCATTTATATTAGTAAACAAATTGATCATATTTTAACCAATTCAAAGTTTCGTCATATTTTAGTCAAAACTATGTCAGTAAATATTTTGACCATTTTACTCGTGATCAAATACCCACTTGTTTTCTTGTAGTGAATGATAATTTTAATCTTTGAGTGGAAATCCCATTTAATTTTTTTTTGGTTGGTTCTTTCCTATGTTGCATGGAATCGGAAACGGGTACGCGGAAGCGAAACGTTAGGAAACGCGGAAACGAGTTTTTAAAAAAAAAGAGGAAACAAGTACGTTTTGGAAACGTCTATATATTTAATATATATATATATATATATGTATAATATTACCATGGTACAAAAATTATTAAAAATCAAAACTATATTAAAAAGTATTTAAAATAACAAAAATTCAATACATAAATATTAAATAGTTTAACTAAAAATTAAACAAATAACATTCAAATTCAAATATTTAGACTATCATCTTCATTTTAGATTATTATAATGAACTATTATAGAAGAAAAATAATATGAGCGTTTCCAAAATAAAGACTCACGTTTCCAAAGTGGAAACTCGCGTTTCCAATGCGTTTCCAAATCAATATTTTTAGGAAACGCGTTTCCACTGCGTTTCCTCGCGTTTCCATCGCGTTTCCGATTCCGAAACGTTTCCGAAACGGGAAACGCTCATCGGATAGAGTTTCCGTGTAACCTAGGTTCTTTCTAATGAAATCTCTTAAGATAGTGTTTTACTCGGGTAGTTGACTTGCTTAGCATGAATACAATTTAAATATCGATCAAACAAATAATGTTTAATACACAAAACTGATTATAACTTTATTTTTCAACGAAACGTTTAAAATATTCATTTATCTTACGTGAAATTATGAAAACCATTAACAAATAAAAAAGTTTCAATGAAATTTTGGATTTCTTGAATCGTTTATTTAGACTAGGATATTTTTCGAAGAACTGTCTATAAATTGATTCGCGAAACTCTCGGCAAAAAAATTCTCCGTGATAAAAGAAAAAGTAAGACAATAATATTTTTCGAAAAAGTAAAAGAAAGTTAATGAATAACCGTATTGTTATATACATGTAAGTGAATACCAAATGTTTATAAAAAAAAAATTTAAAAATAAAAAAATAGCTAACTATGATGTTTATAACAGTATTTTTCAGTAACCATTTACCGACTTCCTCTAACAAAACTTCAAGTAGCTGGTTTCTTAACTTTTGTTCGATTTGTTGTCGATTATCTAAATATTAACTCCCTCTATTACATTATATAAGTTTTTTTTAGATAAAGGAGTGAATTTATGAATAACATAAATTATGTGTTTTTACAATATAAACATCATTTGTTATCTAACATAAATTAAATCAACCAATAAAAATCATACGGTACAATATAAATAGTCACAAAACATTTTCAATCAAATTAAAATATGCATAGAAACTTAAAAAAAAAAAAAAAAGAAGATCTTATACAATAGAACAGACGAGGTATAAAATAAAATGTAATTGTTTACATCATATCTGTCACTTTGCTTCTATATAAGGGTTTTTAATGAGAAAACTCCTCAAGTAAAGTTTGATCAATTTTAAACGCCTCAAGTATAAGATTAATGATAAAACCCCTCATGTATTAGTCTGTTAATGAATAATCCCCTCCATCTAACAAATCGTTAAAACTTTACACTACCTGACATTAAAATATAATTATAAGTTTTGGATCTTAAAAAACGACATACAATAAACCTAAATGGTGAAAGTCGATTAAGAGAGATTAAGAAATATTGGTTATTGAGAAAGATTAGAAACAAAGTAAAACGATGGTAAACTACGGTGGTGTAGATTAAGAGGTGACGCTGGGCAGCATTAATTAAGACGTACTGGTATCAAAAGATGTTGCTGGATTTTCTGGCAGTAGCGGCGAAAAAAACGTATTGCTGCGTCACCAAAATCAATTTAGCCATAGCTCTCCACAGTCTTGAGCCACAAGCAACTAATATTTTAATGAGATTTTTTTTGCCGTTGCCGCAACATGCAGCGTTAATCAAAAGAACACAGCTACAATTGTTAATGGCCCAACACTTCCTAAGTATTCTAGAACTTTAGTACATCAATGGTAAGCCTTAAACACTTGATATATAGATTTACCCTACAAACATGAACAACAAGTCGAAATTGACTTTTGCTTAAATCATAACCAATCAAGACCTTTAGAAATTGACACTTTGTTAATTAGAATCGACTTACCTAAGGTTAGTTGTAGCAAAAATCAATTTACAGGAGAACCCTAACTTTTAGTTTGGGAGTTGTAGCAAAAATCAATTTCACAGAAGAACCCTAACTTTTAATTTGGAGAGATCTCTTGAATTTGGGGGGTTTTGTGCAAACATCATGTCGTTTTTTTAAAATTCAAAATGCAGAGTTTATATTTAACGTCGGTAAATTAAAGTTTTAACGTGAGTGTAGACGGAGGGAATTTTTCATTAACAAACTAATACTTGGGGGGTTTTAACATTAATTTTATACTTGAGGGGTTTAAAATAGATAAAACTATACTTGAAGGGATTTTTCATTAAAAATCCTCTATATAAATATGAAAAAAAATGGAAAAGGTATCGCGCCATTGTTCTTAAAAATCCTCTATATAAATATGAAAAAAAATGGAAAAGGTATCGCACCATTGTTCTTAAAAATCCTCTATATAAATATGAAAAAAAATGGAAAAGGTATCGCGCCGTTGTTCTTAAAATATATACTCCACTACTCTTTGGGAGATATTTAAGAAATCGTTGGCTTCACAAATAGCCATCTTATTTTGCATTTTAATGCTATGAACAGTGAAAGTTATAATACTAGAAGATATTTTATACTTATAGCAATAGAAAAGTCTTCGAATGACGCAGGAAAGTTCACTTCGGAAGGTCGATGGAGAAAGAAGTAAAAGAACTGATTATTATTCCTTTTGGTCAAAAGAAAATATATGAATCAAATCTCTCTCTTTTTTTGTTTTTAATAGATTTATATTAGTATTAGAAGAGTGTTTGTGTACACCACCCTTCATCGATGTCGTCTTGAGAGATACATCTCTTATCAAAATAAAGCTTTTCTTCTAATGAGTTTTCTACCTCTAATGCAAATTAATGAAAATTTGTCAATGGTCTAATCCCTAAAAAGCCATATAACATGTGAACTCGTGGAAAAAGATGGGAGTATAAAGTGAGTGATGATGTCGATGGAACTTCTTGCTATTTATAATATGTTACAACAAATATTATAAATTGAAACTGCTAGCAGATATAAATTGATATCAGACTCGAACTAGCAGAGAACATTTTCGACCAAATAGTCTGGATTAATATAATAATATTGAACGATTTAGAGTGCAACTTTGTATCTTCATGGATCACCATATACTTTATGTAACTATGTTTTGGAAAATCACAATCTCGATGTAGCCGTAACTTCTTCATGGAACCTAGAGATGATAATGATTGTTGAAAAATATGTGTTATCTACAGTTACAAACCATAGCAAAAGAAATCGACCATAACAATAACGACATATTTCAATAGTTCTGTCTGTTAAAGCCCGCCGTATTTTGAATACTAAGTATTATTGGTAGGGCCTATATTATGTGCGGATGTTCTAGTAAGGTTCCTATTGGGCCTATAGCCCATTAAATATTTCGATTTGATGTAACTCCCTTATCGGAAATTTATCGAAATTATTACCAAATCGCTTTTTGTGATGACATAAACGTAAAATTAAATAATCACTTAATCAGTTTTTAAGACAAAATCATTGGCTGAAGTCAAAATGGATAATCCAACCCAACCCAACTCATAACTCATATGGGTTGAATGTTAATGGTTTATGGGTTTACCCAATCCATTTAGCAATTGGGTTGGATCAACCCATGAATCCATTAAACATAAATGAGTTGGATTGACTTTAACCCAACCCATTTAATTTTATGGATAAAAATATATATATATATATATATATATTTATAAATGAATTGTAAATCATGTTTTACAAATTATATTTTTATTTAAATTACAAAAACATATTTCAATTAATAAAAATAATACGAAATGTTATTTTAGGAGGAAAATTTTCCGAATCGCGTTTTTTGGCGGAATTTTTTTAATGAATTGTGTTTTGGGCGCAATATTTTCCCAAAATATCGTTTTTGGAGGGAAATTTATCATTTTGTGTGTTCACATTTTTGGCGGGAAAATTTTGTAGGATCATATTTTCGACGAGAAATTTTATGAATCTCGTATTTAGCGAAATTGTTTTGTGAGATCACGTTTTTGGCGGGAAATTTTATGAATCTCGATTTTGACGAAAATATTTTGTGAGATCACGTTTTTGGCAGGAAAATTTTGCGGGATCATATTTTTGGCGGGAAATTTTATAAATCTCGTTTTTGGCGGGAAAATTTTATGGGATCATATTTTTGGCGGGAAATTTTATGAATCTCGATTTTGACGAAAATATTTTGTGAGATCACGTTTTTGGCGGGAAAATTTTACGGGATCATATTTTTGGCGGGAAATTTTATGAATCTCGATTTTGACGAAAATATTTTGTGAGATCACGTTTTTGGCGGGAAAACTTTGTGGGATCATATTTTTGGCGGAAAAATTTTACGGGATCATATTTTGGCGGAAAGTTTTATGAATCTCGATTTTGGCGAAAGTAGTTTGAGAGATCACGTTTTGCGAGACAATTTTGTCGGATCATATTTTGCCGGGAAATTGTATGAATCTCGTTTTTAGCGGAAAATGGTTTACTCGATTGTGTTTTTGTGTAATCTTGTTTTTGGCGGGAAAATTGGTGTAATATTGTTTTTGGTAACAAAATAAAAAAAATTGTGAAATCATGTCTTTTAGTTATAAATGGGTTGATGGGTTATCCATTTTTAACCCATTAACCCATTTTATTTCAACCCATTTGACTCATCAAACCACTTAACTCATTAACCCATTCAAAACAAATATTCAATCCATTAGGTTTAATGGGTTGGATTGGGTTGGATAAACCCATAAGTTTTGACCCATTTTGACACCCCTAGCTGAAGCTGAATACGGATGGTGCTTCGCGTGGTAATCTGGGACTAGCTACAGCAGGCGGTGTGCTACGAGATGGAGATGGTCGATGGTGTGGGGGTTTTGCTTTTAACATAGGCAGATGTTCAGCACCGTTGGTAGAGTTGTGAGGGGTCTATTATGGTTTGGCCATCGCTTGGGAGAAGAGGTCTTTGCGGGTCGAACTAGAAGTGGATTCAGAGGTGGTAGTAGGTTTTCTTAAAATAGGGATATGTGACTCTCATCTGCTGTCGTTCCTGGTACGCTTGTGCCATGGCTTGATCGCAAAGGACTGGTTGGTCCGGGTTACTCATGTGTATTGGGAAGCCAATTGTTTTGCAGATAGTTTGGCTAACTATACCTTTTCTTTACTGTTGGGTTTTCATTTTCTGGAGGATATTCCACCTGACTTAAGTTCGATTTTGTTAGCGGATGAACTGATGTATTGCGTTTTTGACGCACTCTAACCATTGTTTTCAAAGGTTTTTCGAGTCCTTCTTTTGTTTTTGGAGTCTTTTTAGGTTGAAACATGTTTGGATGGAATCTAAAGCATAAAGAGCATGGAGCAAAAGTAAAGAGCGGAAAAGTTAAAAGTTTGGCCTTTGTTGAGGAGCTTTTCATCATTGGATTGAGATCATACCTTCTCACAAGCTAGAGCATCGAGTTAGTTTTCATTTGGAAGTGATTTGAGGTTGATTGGATAAGTGGAGTAGAAGTTATACAAATTCTGGTGCAGGCAAAAGTGGCTGAGCAGTCCCATCGGGCAGTCCCATCGGGTAGTCCCATAGCCAGACAGCCCGATGGGAGAAACCAGTCTCAGACATCCAGAATCCTTAAGTGCAAAAATTCGGCTGAGCAGTTCCATCGGGCAGTCCCATCGGGCAGTCCCATAGCCAGACAGCCCGATGGGAGAGAGAAGTAGTTCTGTTTTCCTGCAGATTTTCAGATCCGACCCAACTTGACCCGGATCAGCCCATATCCGTTTTTAGAAGAATAAAACCTAATTTTTAGCCACCTTTTTCAGAACACGTTCTTTTTCATCAGACTTTTTATCATTATTTCTTTGTAAGCTTTGGGAAAAAAATCTCTAACTCTACATCTTTAGAGAAGATTTCTAAACCCTAATTCTTATTCTTTAATATAATTATGCAATTCCTTCCATCTCTTTGTTGTTTCTTTATCTCCATGTCTGAGTAGATCCATAGTTGGGTTTTAGGGTTTCAAGGGATTTCATGAATCGCAAGAACTAGATACAAATAGGGATTTGTAATTGTCTTCATCTATCGTTGTTCTTATTGCTTGAATTAGATTGATCACCTAGTTCATGATGTTAGGTTGTTTAATGCATCAAAAGTGTTCGATTAAATGCCTGAATTAACATAGATGAGCAAATTGTCCTTAACCAACGAAAACTGATGTTAAGGCGATTTGTGAACATATCAAACCAATTCGTTAATGCTTGTCTAGAATTCTAAGTTCAAACGACAGTTTAGAACCTTAGGTTGTTAGATAAAGTCTCTAGTGCCACGACAGTGGATTAGTTATACAATTATGTTTGAGTTCAAGATTGAGCTGATTAGTTCCCTGAATAGTTATCTGGTTCGCGATCTCTGATTTCCTGCGAAAATCCCTAAAGCCTAACGCTTTTTAATTCATAGTTTACATCGTTTACATTGCCATACTCATTTACATTATTGCAAACAATCACTTTTCATATCATCTTAGCTTAAGTTCAGTTCATATAGTTTGAAGTGTAAATTTGGTTCTCGTGGATTCGATCCCATAATTACTACAACAGTTGTTGTGTACTTGCAGTGTTAATTTGGGTTAAAACATGTGTTATCAAGAACTCGGTTCGACGAGACCGAGAAGAGTTCGAGTGTAGTTTTTCCTTTTAATATAATAAAAATAGGGGACTTTATCTCCTGTTGCACGACCAAAAAAAATATGAATTTTTCATATATAAAATAAACTCAATCTGTAAATAAGATAAAGTTGTTGCCTTAACAAAAATAATAATAACGTAAAGCTTTCTTTTGGTTTACATAAAATAGTTGGAATTTTTTGAGAACTGCCGATATGGTTAATTTGCCTAATAACCAGAAAAAAAAAAAATATCTAAATAAGCAACCAAATAACCTAAATCTAGTGGCTATTATTTGGCCATATGGGACAATTTTGGTTACTTAGATACTAGGTTAGTACCCGTGCTTTTGCACGAGTTTAATTGTTACAATTAAATTAATTTAATAAAATAATTATTTCATTTTGATGTAGAAATGTTAAAAAAATTGGTATCATTGAATTTTTGAAATCACACTAATAACTAATGAATATTACATGTTCGTATGAATTATCTATACTAATATATTTTTAAAATTTTATATTTTTAGACCTATTTGATTAATCATAACTAAACAAATATCTCTTAGTATGAATTATCTATACTAATATATATATTTTTTTTAATATTTGTCTATACTTATGTAAAATTTGAACTTGTCAATAATGTTCTATATATTTCTTGTTTGAATTATTTGGTTACCTTATTAGATTTTATTCTCATTCCCAAAAGCTTATGACTTCAATCTAGGCAAATATAATGTAGTAACTAGATGACTCCCCGCGTTATACGCGAATTAATACTTTGTAACAGACTCTTACTAAGAGTTAATAATTGCCAATAATGTTATAATTTATTTTTTGGTTCTTTTTGGTCTTTAGGATAATTTTAAATTTTTTTTATTAATAATAGCATATTGAATCGTGACCCAAAAAAATAAAAAGGGAAAATCACAGAACTGCCACTTTTGAATTATCACTTCACAAATATGCCACACCCAAAACTGATTTCACAAAAATGCCACAAATTTTGTTCCAAATGACGAAATTACCCCTAAAAAAGCAAGAGTCATTCCAAAATAAATTTTCTTTTCCAATTTACGTTATCTCTCTTCTTCTCTCCCTTTCTTTTTTTTCTCTCTCTCCTCTTTCTCTCTACAACAATGGTGGGTAAAGATCTTTTTTTCCTATGAAGTTGAAGAAGACCAAACAAATACGAAATCTCTCTCTCTCGTATAGATCCAGATCTAGATCTGATTTTGTCAATTTTTGTTGTAATTTGGGATTTTTTTTAATTTGTATCACTTCTCTATGAGGTTGAAAAGGCAAAATAAATATGAATATCTCTCTCTCATATAGATTCGGATCTCTTTTTGTTGTAAATTTGGTTTTATTTGATTTGTGTTGCATATCTGGGTTTTTGATTTGGTTTTCGTAGAAACTAGGATTCCAAATCTGTTTTTTTTCTTCTGGGTTTTGACCTTTTTTCCCATCACTAGTCCTTATAATTGTTTATACGGTTTATAAGGATTTTGTAAGGTTTATAAACGTTTTGTAAGGTTTATAAACGTTTTGTAAGGTTTACAAACACTATTGTATGGTTTTCTAATGTAAATAAAAACGTTAAACCCCAACCCTACACCCCCCTCCTCCCAAAAAAACCATACCCTAAGTATAAAATAGTTAACCCAACCTAAAAAATTTAAAAATGTTTTTGAGTTTGCATATGGGTTTGCATATGAAATTTTACAAAAAATATTAAACTTTTTTGTAAGGTTTATAAACGTGTTGTATGGTTTATAAACGTTTTGTATGGTTTATAAACGTTTTGTAAAGTTTATAAACGTTTTTTGTAAGGTTTATAAAAAATTTGTATAGTTTATAAACTATTTTTTATGGTTTTTGTACAGTTTATAAACATTTCTTAGGAAATTTGTGAGACAGTTTTAATGTAAATAAAGATATTAAACCTTAATCCTACCCCAAAAACTATACTCTAAATGTAAAATAGTTAACCCAAACCTATAAATTTAAAAATGTTTTTGTGTGTTGCGTTTGGGTTTGCATATGTACTTTTCTGGGAATATTATTCTTCTTCTTCTTTTGAAATCTACGAGATCGAATTTCATATTCATGTTTTTTCACCAAAATTTCTATTCGGATTTTTATAGAGAGGAAGATTAAATTTGGTTCATAGAGAGAGAGAGAGAGAGAGAGAGAGAGAGAGAGAGAGAGAGAGAGAGAGAGAGAGAGAGAGAGAGAGAGAGAGAGAGAGAGAGAGAGAGAGAGAGAGAGAGAGAGAGAGAGAGAGAGAGAGAGAGAGAGAGAGAGAGAGAGAGAGAAGAGAGAGAGAAGAGAGAGAGAGAGAGAGAGAGAGAGAAGAGAGAGAGAGAGAGAGAGAGAGAGAGAAGAGAGAGAGAGAGAGAGAGAGAGAGAGAGAGAGAGAGAGAGAGAGAGAGAGAGAGAGAGAGAGAGAGAGAGAGAGAGAGAGAGAGAGAGAGAGAGAGAGAGAGAGAGAGAGAGAGAGAGAGAGAGAGAGAGAGAGAGAGAGAGAGAGAGAGAGAGAGAGAGAAGAGAGAGAGAGAGAGAGAGAGAGAGAGAAGAGAGAGAGAGAGAGAGAGATAGAGATAGAGATAGAGATAGAGATAGAGATAGAGAGAGAGAGAGAGATAGAGATAGAGATAGAGATAGAGATAGAGATAGAGATAGAGATAGAGATAGAGATAGAGAGAGAGATAGAGATAGAGATAGAGATAGAGAGAGAGAGAGAGAGAGAGAGAGAGATGAGACGAGATCTGATCTGATTCGGTTCATCGATTTTATAACAATGAAATCTCAATTTGAGAACGAGAACGAAGATGGAGAAATCGGATCTAAGATGGAGAAATCAAAGATTTATAGATGGAGAAATCAAACATCGATGTAGAGATTTGGGAGAGAAATGAACATATCTGAGAAAGAAATAGAAGATTTGGGCAGAGAGAGGATGAACAAGAGAGATAAAAAAACAGAATGAAAAAAAAAATGAGCATGAGAGAAAAAAAACTCTTATTTCATCATTAAGGGTAATCTGGGAATATTAAAAAGAAATTGTGGCAGTTTTGTGAAAATGTATTTACCCGTGGTATTTTTGCAAAGTGGCATCTTGAAAGTGGCAATTCTCAAAATTTCTCAAATTAAAAAAATAGTATTTAAAATAAAGCATATAATGAGACGATATTATGATTTCAATTCTATTTAAATGTTGATCAAATAATTTTTATCTCAAATAAATTCAACTTTTAAATTAGTATCTAAATATTATTTCTTTGTTAAAATAACCAATAAATTGTTTTTAAAAAATTATGATTAATATTTTCCTAGTTGTATTCAGTATCCATTTGGTTAAAGCAATGTGAATTATTTGTGAATAACAATATAAAATGAAAATAATCTATTATGGATAAGTTTGTATAGTTTAATTTTGGCTTGTGTTTACATTTTAATCAAAATATTAATTTTATCCAATAGATCAATATTGTTTTTTATTTTATTCAATAGTAAATTTGGACATTTGGATTAAACATTATTTTTTGGAATTTTACGTAAACTTATAAAAATATTCATGTTGAAATTTTGTCATTTGTGTATAACTTTATATATAGTATATGAAGTTTACTATTAATTTACCTAAAATAATCAATTGAATAAGAATAATCAAAGTTAATGGGCTAAGTATGAAGTTAATTAATTATGATTCTTTATAAAGTTAATAATGGGCAAGTATTCAATATATATTATTATTAAAAAAATTTCAAAAACTCAAGATAAAATATAATGATGTCCTCGTTTTTAGGCTTTTCAACTGGTAATGTAAAAATATAGTAAACATTATATATAATTGAATAAATGTAATTAACTATGCCTAATAATTAGTAATGTGTTGGCAATTGAATTAAATATAGTTAAAATAAGTATAACAAGTGGAATATTGTTTGGCATATGGAATAGTTAGGGGTGTCAAAATGGATGATCCAACCCAATCCAACCCATAACTCATATAGGTTGAATGTTAATGGTTTATGGGTTAACCCAATCCATTTAGCAATTGGGTTGGATCAACCCATGAACCCATGAATCCATTAAACATAAATGAGTTGGATTAACTTTAACCCAACCCATTTAATTTTATGGATAAAAAGAATATATATATTAATAAATGAATTGTAAATCATGTTTTACAAATTATATTTTTATTTAAATTACAAAAACATATTTCCATTAATAAAAATAATACGAAATGTTATTTTAGGCGGAAAATTTTCCGAATCGCGTTTTTTGGCGGATTTTTTTTAATGAATTGTGTTTTGGGCGCAATATTTTAGTAAAATCTCGTTTTTGGCGGGAAATTTATCATTAATCTCGTTTTTAACTATTCCGAATAGTAGATGATTAAAGAATATAGAATGTTTGGATAGGAATACAGTAGTAATTAATGATAGTTTAATTAATTAAATAAAAAAGGTGAGAAAAAATAGAGCTCAAAATGCTTCTCATTTAATATACTAGGGTATGTCCACGCGTTGCGTGGATTTAAAATTTGACATGGTAATATACAATAATTGTTAACTTATTGACTATTTATATATTTAATATTGCAGAAATTTGGTGTTTATAGTAAAAAATTATCTAGGTTCAGAGACTAAATATTTGTAGCAAATTATTGGATATACAATGTTGTTTGTAAAAAACAAATTAAGATGAAATATTGTTGAAATATATTATGACAAAGTATATACTAAAAAGTATAGAACATTGTTCCTCTATATATATATATATAGCTAATTAAGTGATGTTTAAGATTTATACTCACAATTTATAATTTTAATGAAGTTAAGATTAAAAGTCAAAAAATAAATTTAAACAATTTTATGTGAATAGAAATTTACATATATATATTAGAATATCGTTTTACATATTTTCAATAATCTCATGAAGATAATTTGATAATAAATGTTTACTTTAAATTAAAATTGATATCACATTTTTCTTTTAAAAAATCAATTCAAAAATTGTAGAAAGGCAAATATCATAATTAAGTAAAAATTAGGTTCTAAATATGAAAATGGACATTAATTGCCAACACCAAAAGTGACACATGGCAACTTGTCAAAACTTTAACTTGGTGGAATGGTTAAAGCAAATTAAGTGATGTTTAAGATTTATGCTCACAATTTATAGTTTTAGTGAAGTTAAGATTAAAAGTTAAACAATAATTTTAAACAATTTTATGTGAATAGAAATTTACATATATATTAGAATATTGTTTTACATATTTTCAATAAATTCATGAAGATAATTTGATAATAAATGTTTACTTTAAATGAAAATTTGTATCACATTTTTCTTTTAAAAACTCAATTCAAAAATTCTAAATTGTAGAAAGCCAAATATCATAATTAAGTAAAAATTATGTTCTAAATATGAAAATGGACATTAATTGCCAACACCAAAAGTGACACATGGCAACTTGTCAAAGATTTAACTTAGTGGAACCTTAAAATATTAAATAAGATAGAAGATAGTTTATTTTTTTGGCTTA
This sequence comes from Arabis alpina, assembly GCA_900128785.1. NCBI lineage: Eukaryota > Viridiplantae > Streptophyta > Magnoliopsida > Brassicales > Brassicaceae > Arabis > Arabis alpina. Next base: position 31,442,464 of record LT669794.1, read on the forward strand.
TTGAGCAAATTATCTCTTTTTGATATACCATTTTTCAGAAATGCCATATTTTAAAAAAAAAACATTTTTAAATGCTATTTTTAAAATATCATTTACTTAAAATATTATTTATGTTTGGTTCAATTATGTTATTATGTTATTATGTTAGGGTTTAATTTTAAAAGTTTAAGTTTTGTTGTGACCGTAACACACCATTCTTTCAAGCTATAACCAAAACTCGTTACACACGGAACCAGATACTTTCAATTAAAGATGAAATGGGCTCTCAATTTGTTGGGGACCATGAAGTCGGAAAGCATGCTGAGGAATTTTTCAATCAAATCTATGCAAGCACTAGATCCCCAATCCAACAAGGAATTTTTGCAGAAATTCAACCAACTGTTACGACAGCGATCAATGAAAATTTAACAAAGGATATTACTGAACTGGAAATCAAGCAAGCTCTTGACTCTATTGGGGCAGACCGTGCTCCAGGTCCGGACGGACTCACTGCTCGATTCTACCAGGAATGTTGGGACATTGTCGGTCCGGATGTGATTAGTGAGGTCACAGAATACTTCCGAACTTCTCGCATGAAACCCGGAATTAATCACACAAATATTTGTATGATCCCCAAAATTACTCAACCGGTTACTCTATCCGATTATCGACCGATCGGTTTATGTAATGTCTTGTACAAAATTATATCCAAAATTCTTGTTAGCCGTTTGAAACTATACCTTCATGACATTGTTTCTGAGGCCCAAGCTGCCTTCATCCCTGGTAGAATCATCACTGACAATGTTCTTATTGCTCATGAGTTGATGCATTCCCTGAAAGCACGGAAACGTGTCTCACAGACTTATATGGCGGTTAAAACAGATATCACCAAAGCATATGACCGCGTTGAATGGAACTTCTTGGAAGCTACACTACGGAGTTTTGGTTTCAATGACATTTGGATTCAATGGATCATGAACACAGTTACCACTGTTGAATACTCCGTGCTCATTAATGGCAACCCTCAGGGTCGAATTAAACCGCAACGTGGACTCCGCCAGGGTGATCCCCTCTCACCTTACTTGTATATTTTATGCGCTGATGTACTCAGTCATATGATCACTTCTGCTGCAACTAAAGGAAAGATACGTGGTATACGCATTGGGAATGGTGTCCCACCTATCACACATCTTTTGTTTGCCGATGATTCTCTTTTCTTTTGTCAAGCAAATAATCAAAATTGCAATGCTCTTAAGGATGTTTTTCGCCAATATGAGCTATGGTCTGGTCAAAAAATAAATCAGTCAAAATCCAAGATCACTTTTGGTGATAAGATTCCTGGTGACCTCCAAATACGATTGAAAAATATTTTAGGTATATCTAAACATGGTGGTGGTGGTAAATATTTAGGGTTGCCTGGACAATTTGGTAGAAAAAAAAGGGATATGTTTGAGTATATTCTTGACAGAGTACGCAAACGAACATCCTCTTGGAGTGCCAAGTTTTTATCCCAAGCAGGCAAGGAGATTTTAATCAAATCGGTTGGTCTTTCCATGCCCGTTTACTCGATGTCTTGTTTTAAATTGCCTCCCCACATCACAGAGGAAATTAATCGTCTCCTCATGCACTTTTGGTGGGAAAAAGGAGATAAAACCCGCGGCATACCATGGGTGGCTTGGAAGAAAATGCAATTTTCAAAAAAAGATGGTGGAATTGGTTTCCGAGATTTAACCATCTTCAATGACGCATTACTTGCGAAACAAGCTTGGCGCCTTATTCGACATCCTGATTCTTTGTTTGCACGACTCATGAAGGCAAGGTACTATCGGGACTCCTCTCTTTTAGAAGCTACACCGAAAAAACACCAATCTTTTGGCTGGAGCTCCATACTTTCTGGCTTGGACCTCATCAAAAAAGGAGTGCGACACATAGTCGGAGACAGCCACGCTATTAAAATCTTTAAAGATAATTGGCTCCCTACTCATCCTCCACGCCCTGCCCAGCTCTTGACTGGGGATCCCAATCTTTTGGTTAGTGAGCTTATCGTACGGTCCCATCACACTCAACGTTGGAATCTGGATACTATTCACAACTTGTTACAAGCCGAAGAACAAGTTCTCGTTCAGAATCTCTACCTCCCACAAATCACTACATCTGATGGTCTCTTTTGGAATCACGAAAAAAACGGTGAATATTCAGTTAAAAGTGGATATTGGTTTGCCTTTCATCAATCCCGTAATGTTGACTTCCCAATTCGGCCACCTCATGGCCATCCAATTCTAAAAGCTAAGATTTGGAAATTACCCATCATGCCGAAACTAAAACATTTTATTTGGAAAATTCTTTCACAATCTATCTCTACATCAACGCGTTTATCCACTCGAGGAATGCAAATTGACACTACTTGTCAACGTTGCGGACTTGCCCCGGAAACAATTTCTCACCTCTTCTTTACCTGTCCAATTTCAATGTCAACATGGAGAATGAGCCAATGTCTTTGGATTCCAAATATCACTTCTACTGACAATTGCGAGGCCAATATTGCTAGCATTCTCGATTTCCAACATATAGCCACGCTTGATGCTGACCAAAAACTTCTGCCCTTTTGGCTCCTCTGGAGAATATGGAAATCTCGTTGTAATTTACTTTTCCAGAAAAAGGCGGTCATACCTCAACGAATTTTCCAAGAAGCTTATGCGGATGTGTCGACCTGGATTTCTGCTACGCATGTGGAAGCCGGAATTCGCACAATTAGATTTGTAAGGGTTTCGAAAGGAAGCAGAGATTTCTGAAGATAAGCTATGAATAACAATGATGAGCAGAGAGAAATTAGGGTTTGTAATTGCTTTGTATTGCTTGTGTGATAAAAAGTGTCAATCAATCGTTACAAGTGTTTTGCCTTCCTATATATAACCCCCTAAGTCGGCTAAGCCTTTTTCCTAAACCCTTAGGGATTTCCTTTTTCGCCTATGTCGGTTGAGCCTTATGTCGGCTTCGTTGCTGGGCTTTGACATGCTGAACCTTCTGGACCCCTTGCTGAAGTTCTGACGGACGTTGACGGACCTGAAGCCGATGGGAAAGGCTCAGGCGCCGATGGCAAGTGCCTGGATGCCGATGAGGCTAGGGACATCGGCATCACTAGGCAGTGACATCGGCGCCCCTGCCTGTCATCGGTGTCACTGCCCAGTGACATCGGTGCCAGGCGGCCTTCGTCTTCACAGCGCCTTCTGCTGGCTCTGTGACCTCTCCGATGCTGCATCATGGCTTCTCCCGAGATGAAGGCCACTTCGAAGGTTCCTCCAACAGGTAGAAGGTTCAGTAGACTTAGGGGTTTTCAGGAGGTCTTCACCTTCGTCTGTGGGTGAAATGACCATGCGCGTTGCTTATCATAACTTTGGAGGTCGAGGCTCAGCGGGTGAAATCCGACCCCAACAGTTAGCCCCCCAGCTCGGTAGTGTTAATGATAACGGTATCGAGTTTCAGGACCATTGGGTGTCGAAACTAGCCGTTCAAAGTTATGACGTCGTAGACTTGAGTCTTTAGTGTTGGTAACACTGTAAACGTTGTTTTCCGTTTTCCGAAGATTTTAAGACTTCTCTCTGTGCGTGTTGAAGTTTGCAGGAAAAGTCTTTTTTTTTTTTTTTTTTTTTCCCCGGAGATTTTAAGACTCCGTGTTGCGTTTGTTGATGTCAACAATGTTTTTCGCAACGGGAAAGATGAACTTCGAGAATGACAATCCGTCTGAATATTTTTCGGGACCCGCTTGAGGGAAAGAAAGCCTTTACCCTTTTTTTTTTTTTTACTCTTTTTCCTTTAGGTTTGTTTTTCTTTGTGGCTTCATCTTCTTCCTTCCTCTCTCCCCGACGCCGTCAACCTCTTTTTCCGGTGAGTCCCGCCGGAAAGTTCGTCCGACCGTCGCCGTGACCTTCACGACCTCCGGTAGGTCCTCTTTTCTCCTCTTTGATTTTATAACCTCCTCATTCAAAGGTTGTTGTAGATCTATGAAGAACAAGTTGCTAGATCCATGAATAAGCTTTGGGTTTGTTAGGGGCTTGATGAATCTTGCATGGGTCTTGTGTATTAGCCTTGATTTGAATGGATTGATGAAATCTTGCTTGATTTTTGAGAAAACATTCTTTTGGTTTGAATGTTGTTGATGAACCCTTGATCTTCATCTTTGATTATGTTTTGATGTAGGTACTTGTTGTTTGTGGATCCAATGGGGCCCGAATCAAACAACGAAGCGGACTTTGATCCTTGCGAACCCGTCGGCGTTGCCTTCGCTACCGATGGGCATGACGATGTTGAGGCGGTCTTTTGTGACGAGGACCGAGGTGACACCGTGGAGGTCATCACCGATGAGCTCGTCGGTTCCAGGAGTGAAAATGCCGATGAGCTCATCCGTACCGAGTGTGTAAGTGCCGATGAGCTTGGTGATATCCCGACGCATCGTCTCGGTGTCGTGGAGGAAGCGGTCGGAGTTAATGTTACGATGACGCATTCAGGCGTGAAGGGCTCGAGCGTCGACGATGACGGTCCGGTAATTTCGACCCGAGGAGTCGGAGGGCCGAGGCTTCTTCCCGTTGCCGATGACCCGAGGGCGACGTCGTCGGGATCCGGACGCGCTGTCGATACCGATGTCGTCGAGACCCGACGCGTCGAAACCGAAGTCTTTGTTGGTTCAAGGATCCGGCCCGTTGTTGATACTGCAACTGTCGAGACTCATCGTTCTTTAGTCACTGACAGCCCCTCGTTCGCGGATGACACCGACCCAAACCTCCCGTTCGGTAGGGCGGACGCATCGCCCTCTTCCTCCTCGTCTGATTCGAGTGCTTCTAGTGATGAGGACGTGTCTCTTGAGGTTGGGCAAACGAGAAAGGTTAAGCCGAAAACGAAGGTGAAGGTTTGCCCTGACCCTCCTGGGTCTTCTCTCTCACACCCGAGGTCGCTGAGGCGACTCCGAAGGCACTGCGGGATTTCAGAGGAGATCGTGCTGATTGCTCCCACTCCCGCTGACAGAGCTGACGCCCCGCCTGCGGGATACATGACTTTGTCCGAGAACTACTTTGATCAGTGCCTGCTCTGGTTTCCGCTGCCCCGTTTCCTCATGCGCTATCTAGCAGTTCATGGTGTCTGCCTCGCTCAGATTAACCCCAGGGGCATTAGACATCTTCTCGGTATTTACGTGTTGAGCAGAGAGTGCGGCGTTGATATTAGCATTGAGAACCTATCCTACTTGACAGATTTTAGGACTCGTGGTCTAAGCGAAGAGCTCAAGTATAGCGTTGCCAACTCATCGGGGATGGCACTCATTGCTGGGTTCCCAAGTAAGGATGACCACTTCGAGTACCGCTTCTTCTTTGCTGAGATCTCCGAGAGGACCGTCGAGGCGGATTGCATTGACATTGTCAAAACGAGATGGGGAAGACGAGGTAACCAACTTCTAGTGATTTTGTCTTACTGTTAGCTTCGTCGTTTACTAACCGTTTGACTTTATCCTTTGCAGTGAAGCCGACGATGCCTAAAGTCTCGAAGGAGTTTCTCGTTGCAATGCACAAGGAACTCTCTTCTGGGAATGGCAATTGGAGGAGGTCGTTCAGCCGAAAGAGGATCGAGAGAGCACTTTCTGCTGATATCCTTCCGAGGAAGGTTCTTGGGCGAGGTCAGGCGAGGTTATCTCTCCGTGAGCAGATTGCGCTCGAGGCAGCGGCGAAGGCCAGAGGATCTTCGGGCACCGGTGCACCGAGGGTGGCGACGACGACGACCTCGACTCCGCCTGCTCCGTCGACGCGGGCGAGAACCTCACTACCTTCGGCACCGAAGGCTGCTCTTCCTCCTCCTTCCTCGGGTGACGTTGCGGAGTTCCGCAGGCTGTCAGCGGAGAGAGCCCGCATCTCTAGTGGCAAAGGAAAAGGCGTCGACCGTGTGACCCCCTCGAAGAGGCAGAAGACGGACGCGTTCCCTACAGCAGCTCTCGGCGGAGGGGTTTCAGCGAGCGGTGGCGACGGGTTGCTTCGTGGTGAATCTTACTCGGTAGTGAAGTCGAGATATTCCGAGGTTTGATTCTCTCTTTCTGCACTCCGTCCTTTAGTACCTTCTACGCCTTAATATGTTCTTACATTGTATTACGTGTTCTTGCAGCTTTCCCTCCTCTTTGACCGTTTGGTCGGAGACTACGATGAAGACGTTCGCTCTAGGGATAGCGAGATTAGTGCGGCCAAAGAGGCCAATGACGCCCTGCAGTCGAGGCTAAGTGAGATCGTGGAGCGGAATGAAGCTCTCGAGCGTGATGCTCTTGCTCTGCAGAGGGTCAAGAAGGATTATGAAGATAAGCTGTCGAAGCTTAAGTCGCGGTGTGCTAAGGCTGAGGGTGAGACAGTTCGGCTGAGGGGTGAGCTTAGCTCCGCTAGCGACCTTCAGCGCTCTAGGATTGACGCTGCCGTTGCAGAGGCCAGAGACGAGACGACTCGCAGTTTTGTGGAGCGGACCAGCGAGGTTGCTGGGCTTCTTGCGGAGATTGGCGGGAAGGCCCAGAATGACATGTTGAACCTTACTGAGATCGATGCGAACTTGGAGTTCGTTGGCCTTCTTCAGGGATCAGACCCGCCAGATCTCCCGACGGAGGTCGAGACGCTGCGTCAGCGGCGTCAACCGATCTACGATGCCCATGACGTGTTCGCAGACCTCTTTGCTAGTGTCCGGAGAGTTCTTGAGATCCCCACGACTCCTGCTGGTACTGTTGGCGACGACGTTGAGTTGTCAGACGAGGACGACGTCGAGGCGACAGGCGGCGAGGGCGCTGATGACTGATCTTACTTGTCTTCGTTTTTTAGCTTGTTCCATGACTACTCGTAATTTTTGGAGATAGCGTTGGATGGTTTGTGTCCAATCTATGACTATGCTTATTTCGTAGTGTAGCGGTTTTTGATTTCTATAACGCTTTGTCTATGATTTCGTTTCGATTGTGCCTCATGCTTTACCTTTTGACATCTTTTGAGAGTAAAGATACCCATTGACCAAACCTTCATCATCGGTTGAAGGTTGCACATACCATAGCATGCCTTAGCCTTTTCGCACCAACGTTGTTGTTGGGTTTTCTAGGATGGCGGTGCTTTCCGAACACGTCTGTCCAGAAGCAATCACGCCTTTTGACTTGACCAACGTGTTTGTTGGGTTTTCTGAATGATTATTCGGTGTATAAACCTAAGTAACCATTGGCAGCTGCTTTTTACCAACAGTGTTGTTGGGTTTTTCGAACGAACACTCGTGGTCAAAAGACCAGGAATTGAACGTTAAAACCAGCCAAAGTCAAAAGCCCTGAAACTGATCGTTATAACTTATATAGCGCGCTCAGGATCCGGTGATGGATGTCAATGTGTTCAGGTTCGCACATTGTTGCTGTGGCCAGCAGCAACGACAGTGGATTGAACGTTGCTTTTTTGAAAAGGCTTTGAAGAATCCCTGGAGGATGTAATTGATAATGTTGTTTAAACAAAGCTTCGAGTAACCCATGAGGTTCTCGCAAAAGGAGTCCAAGAGACTCGAGTCGAAAGCCTATTACTTGAAACAAATAGTAAGTACAAAATGGGAGTATTATGAGTATACGTACCCCACTCCCCCCCCTTTTGACGGGGGAGGGCAACTGAACTCGTCCGAAGACAAGCTGCTTACGTACCCTTTGCAGGGATCAAGTCGCCCCGTAGTTCGTTAAAGCACTTACTCCCCCCCCTTTGAGACGGAGGGGGGGGGCAACTGAACTCGTCCGAAGACAAGCTGCCTACGTACCCTTTGCAGGGATCAAGTCGCCTCGTAGTTCAAGGCAAGAGCCTTAGAAGAGGACTAATGATAGTACCTCTTCAAGTGCTTCGCGTTCCATGAATGGAGTATTGGCTTGCCAGCCATGGTGGCGAGCTCGTAGACGCCGGGACGGACTACAGCGGTGACCTTGTAAGGTCCTTCCCAGTGAGCTCCTAGTTTGCCAGCGTTGCGCTCTGCTGTATTCTGGAAGACTTCGCGCAAGACCAAGTCACCTTCGCGGAAACGTCGTTCTCGAACTTTGGAGTTGTAGTAGCGTGCGGCTGCGTTCTGATAGTTGGCTATTCTGATGAGTGCCTGATCGCGCCTTTCACTAAGGAAGTCTAGTTCATCAAAGAGGAGTGAATCGTTGAGTTCTTCGTTTTATGGTAAGAGACGTCGTCGCGGTCCTGGAGAAGTCACTTCGGAGGGTATGACACATTCAGTTCCGTAGACAAGGGCAAAAGGAGTTTCTCCCGTTCCGCGTTTGGGAGTGGTGCGGTGGGACCATAGAACGCCTTCCAGCTCATCTGCCCAGCGACCCTTCTTCGCGTCCAAACGCTTCTTAAGACCATCGAGAATTGTTTTATTCATTGCTTCTGCTTGTCCATTTCCCTGGGGATGACGAGGAGTAGATTTGTTGAGTCGAATTTTCCACTTTGCGCAGAAGGCCTCGAACCTGTTGGAGATGAACTGAGAACCGTTGTCGGTGATAATTTCGAATGGAATTCCGTGACGACATATGATGTTTCGCCAGACGAAACTTTCGACTTGGGCGTCTTTGATACTTGAGTAAGCCTCAGCTTCCACCCACTTTGAGAAATAATCTGTTAAAACAAGTAGGAAACGCTTCTGTTTCGACGCATGCAGAGGTCCTACGATGTCCATCGCCCACCTCATGAATGGGTAAGGGGAGGTGACGGAAGAGAGCTTCTCTGTTGGTTGAGGAATTTTGGGAGCATGACGTTGACATCTTTCGCACTTGGCTGAAAACTTAATGCAATCATTCACGATGGTAGGCCAGAAGTGGCCATGTCGCTTAATCTTGATTGCCAAGGCTTTGCCTCCTGAGTGATTGCCGCAGGATCCGCTGTGTACTTCTTCCATGACTCGTCTGGCCTCTTGTCCCTCTACGCAGGTGAGCAAAGGACCAGAGAATCCCCGTCTGTAGATGTTGTCGTCGAAGAGGACGTACCGAGCTGCTTGTTTCTGCACCTTGCGAGCTGCCCACTTGCTGTTAGGGAGCTTTCCACCGACGATGTAAGCGCGAATTTGATCCATCCAAGGTTTATCGCAACCGTACTCGGGTTCTTCATCTGTTTCCATGGGGACGGTCATGTCTTTATTTATAGGCTCAAGCGGAAAGTTCTGCGTGGTGGACTCTTCGAGTTGTCTTAGGTCTTCGGGGTCCTCGGCTTCGGTGACATCGGCCCTGATGACTTCGGGTTCAATGGCATCGGGGACATCAGGCCCGATGACTTCGGGTCCGATGGCATCGGCGCCAGACGCTGGCGTTGGCGAAGGTGCAGGTTCTGTGTTTGTTTCAGCCTCCGTCATTTCAACGTCGTTGACCCTTGTTTCAGTAGTGGCTTCAGTCCGTTTAGCAGCCTGTGATCGCGTTGATATAGCGAGCGCCATATCTCGTTTGATGCTTGGGAATTCGATGATCTCTACGGGGATAACCCGTTTCAAGGTTGGATCTTTTGGTGGAGCCGAAGCGGAGGCAAGGTTTGCCAAGGCGTCTGCGTCAACGTTTTCTCCTCGGGGGATTCGTGTCAGTGTGAACTCTTTGAATGTCAAGGCAAGGTCCTTGAATATTTTTTGATAAGCTTCCATCCGATCGTCTTTAGTTGCGTACTCGCCACTGAACTGGTTGGAGACCAGTTGTGAATCGCAGAAGGCGTGAACGTGCTCGATGTTGAGTCCTTTGGCGAGCCTCATTCCAGCGATGATGGCTTCGTATTCTGCTTCGTTATTGGAGGCTTTGAAGCCTAGACGGAAAGATTGCTCGAGGATCTCGCCTGTTGGTGATGCTAGGCGTATCCCCACTCCAGACCCGTTTTTGGAAGATGAGCCGTCGACGTGTAGCTCCCAGATCCCTGGTCGAACCTCCTTTGCGGAATGGTCTTCTGGGAGTTCGATAAGGAAGTCTGCCAAAACTTGCGACTTGTTGCACGTTCGTCCTTTATATTCGATGTCGTATTCGCTAAGTTCTATAGCCCACTTAGCCAATCTGCCAGACTGACTTGGACTATGTATGACCGTACGTAAAGGGAAAGTGCTGAGAATTACGATGGTATGAGATTGAAAGTAAGGCCTTAACTTTCGTGATGCCATGACGATCGAAAGAGCTAGCTTCTCTAGCTGAGGGTATCTTGTTTCTGCGTCGGTGAGGGTCTTGCTAACATAGAATATGGGCTTTTGCTCGCCCCTCTCTTCGCGTACTAACACAGCACTCACTGCTGTTTCTGAAACGGCAATGTAGAGGAAAAGAGGTTCCCCGGTGACTGGCTTAGCGAGGATAGGCGGCGTCGCCAGATATTCTTTGAGCTGTTTGAAAGCGTCTTCGCATTTGTCGGACCATTCGAATTGCTTGTTACCTCGTAGCGTGTCATAGAAAGGCAAGCACTTGTCAGTCGAGCGCGAGATGAAACGGTTAAGCGCAGCGACTCGTCCAGTTAGTCTCTGCACCTCGCGCTTGTTTCTTGGGGATGTCATTTGGATGAGCGCATCGATCTGCTTCGGATTGGCTTCAATGCCACGACGAGTGACTAGGTATCCCAAGAATTCTCCTGACGTTACCGCGAACCTACACTTTGTGGGGTTTAGCTTCATGTTGTGAAGGTTCAGCTGTTCGAAGCAAGCTTCCAGGTGAGAGATGTGGTCTTCTTCTTCGAGGGATTTCACGAGCATGTCGTCTATGTACACCTCCATTGTTTTGCCTAACTGATCCCTGAACATCTTGTTCACGAGCCTTTGATACGTTGCTCCTGCGTTTTTCAGGCCGAAGGGCATCACCTTGTAACAATAGATTCCGCGGTCGGTGATGAAAGCGGTCTTCTCTCTATCTTCGGGGTGCATTAGTATTTGATTATAGCCTGAGAAGGCGTCCATGAATGTCAAGAGTTTGTTTCCAGCTGTTGCTTCCACCAGGCGATCGATGTGAGGTAGAGGGAAGCTGTCCTTCGGGCATGCTTTGTTCAGATCTGTGAAATCCACGCAGACACGCCACTTCCCGTTCTTCTTTTTTACCACGACTGGGTTGGCGAGCCAGTCGGGGTATTTGACTTCGGTGATTGATCCGACGCGTAGAAGCCTTTCGACTTCGTCGTTTACCGCTTTTGCTCGGTCGGGACCGAGCTTCCTCCTTTTCTGTTTTATTGGCTTGAACGTCGGGTCGACGTTGAGTTCGTGGCTGGCCACGCTGATGTCTATTCCAGGCATGTCTTCCGCTGCCCAGGCAAAGGTGTTGATGTTTTTCTGGAGGAAGACCACGAGTTTCTTTTTAATGTCTTCATCAAGCGTAGCTCCGATCTCCACACATCTTTCGGGGTGTTGCTCGTCAATGCATATAGATTCTACGGGTTCGCAGGTGGGTCGCTCTTCTTCTACACGACCTTCTGCAATCTGTAATTGCTATAAGAGGTCAGTCAAGTTCTTGACCTGCTCGGGGCTGGTTCTCGCTCTTTTTCGTGATTCTTGAGGTTTAGGGTCGTCCTGCTTCTTCTCGATGTTTCTCATCTTATGCTCAGCTAGAAAACAGGTACGGGAATCCCTCTGATTTCCCCATATCGTTTTTATACCGATGGGTGTTGGGAACTTGAGGCATAAGTGGTATGTTGAAGGTACAGCTCTCATCATGTTGAGCCACGGAGTTCCCATGATCATGTTGTAGATCGCTGGATGATCGGAGACGGTGAAGTCGACCATCTTCTTCACGTTGCCAGCTTGGACAGGAAGGCGAATTGTTCCCATTGTCATGGTTGTTTCGCCAGAGAAACCTGTTATGGGTTTAGGCCTCCCTTTGACTGTGGACAGGTCGATCTTCATTCGCTCAAGTGTTTTCTTGAAGATGACATCCACCGAGCTTCCTGTATCGATGAGGACGCGAGCGACGTTGAAATCGTAGACAATCAGATTGATTACCAAGGGGTCGTTATGTGGTTGATCGAGACCCTCGGTGTCTTTCTCGTCGAAGGTAATTGAGTCGCTGGAAAGCCTTGGCTTTGCAGGTGCTGATATGTTTGTGCAGACGTCAGCGCGACGTTGGTAAGCTTCGATCGCCGTTTCATTATCAGCACAGTACTGCGAGCCTCCCATTATCATGTTGATAACTTCGCGCCGCTGTTCGTTTTCCATGCCGTCGTCGCGGCGTTGGCGTCTGGGAGTATCTGCTTGTTCCTCGACGTTAGCGGGAGCTCTCTCCTCTGGCTTGAAATCTGACAAGCTGTTGTTGTTTTTCAAGGTGCCTTCTGTGAGCTTGGCTATGAGTTGTCGCCCTAACTCGCGACACCTTGCGGTGGAGTGACCACTTGCCTTGTGGAAATCACAGTATAGTTTCTCGTCATAGTCCTTTGACTCTCTAGTCCAAGTGTTGTTCCAAGTTCCTCTTCCGCGACCGCGCCCACGGCCTCTTCCGCGTCCGCGACCCGACGACTCCATTTGATAATTATGAGCCCCTCCGGATCCTTCTTCGTATTGAACGTAGGCGGGATTGCTTTTCTTAGGTACAGCGACTTTGGCTAGTTCGCTTGTTTGTTTGGTCTTTCCGCCCTTCCTGGCTTGGATTTCCTCTTCGGTTCGGGCGAAGTCAGCTGCACGATGGAGAGCGTCTTGAATTGTTATCGGCGTGTTGACGCTCATCTCTTGCCAGAATGGGGATGGGCACCGAAGTGCCCCGCGCAGGGCTTCCAGGGCTGACTTGTTGCTGATGCCTTCAACCTTTGAAAGCGTGCTCTTGAACCTCGTCATGAAAGATCGAAGACTCTCGTTCTCGCCTTGCTTATTGTTCCATAGTTCTGAATCGTAGATCTTCCGTTCCATGAAGATGTTGTAGTGTTGAACGAACAACTCGGAAAGCTGAAGAAAAGTGTGGACTGAAATTTTCTCCAACTTGTAGAACCATTGTAGCGCAGGCCCCTTAAGACTTTCCACGAACAGCTTGCAATAGACGATGTCTTTTTCCGTTTCTTTGAAGTTCGCTCTTCCCAAAGCAACTTCGAATTCCATGAGATGATCAGAAGGGTCAGTGGTTCCTTCGTAGATGGGTAACTTGATCCTTCCTGGATCGGAGATTTTTGTTTTCGCGATTCGTTCGTCGAAGGGTGTGTTCCTCGCCTTTTCTAGAACCTGGGCGATGGCAGGAGCCTTTCCCGTTCCCTGATGCATCTGCGATTGGGTGAACTTTAGATCTGAGGTCACCCGATCCATCTGAGCTTTAACTGCAGCGAGCTCTTCAGCGTAAGAGCGCTTTAATGCTCTGCGCTCCTGCTCCTTCTTGTACCTCTCTTCGCTAGAGTAGTTGGAGTATTCCGCGGTGTCCCCCACAATCTCTGTCTTGGAAGAGCTTGACGCGCTTCGAGTGTTAGAGGCGCGTGGTTCCTGTCGGTTTTCTTCTGGAGCTTCGGCCCGTGAACGCTTTGCGGGAGCTGGTTCCTCTCCGTCGGAGACGTCCACGACGCGTTCGGGAGACTTGTCCGTTTCGCGACGTGGAGGCGGTGGTGGTAGATCCTCTGGGTTCCCCCGAGTAGTGCGAGGCGCTGAGAAGTCGAGGCGTTGAGGGTCGACGCGCGCTCTGAGTCTCGTCGTGTTAGGTCTTTCACGTTTTCTTCGTGAAAGAGCTTTCAGTCCCTTCGAGTTCTCTTCGATCCTCTTGGCTTGCTTCCTCTGCTCGGTGAAGAAGTCTTCTAGCATCTTCTTCACCTCGGTTAGGTCATCACGAGCAGGGGTTTTTGCAGCGGTAGCCTCAATCGAAGGTTCTCTTTCCCGGTTGTCTCTGCGGGACGCGTTCTCTTCGCCACTCACCATCTTTGAGTTGTTACGTAGCTTTTTGGTGTAAGAAATTCTCTAAATCCCCTTGGTCGGCGCCAAATTGTGGAAGCCGGAATTCGCACAATTAGATTTGTAAGGGTTTCGAAAGGAAGCAGAGATTTCTGAAGATAAGCTATGAATAACAATGATGAGCAGAGAGAAATTAGGGTTTGTAATTGCTTTGTATTGCTTGTGTGATAAAAAGTGTCAATCAATCGTTACAAGTGTTTTGCCTTCCTATATATAACCCCCTAAGTCGGCTAAGCCTTTTTCCTAAACCCTTAGGGATTTCCTTTTTCGCCTATGTCGGTTGAGCCTTATGTCGGCTTCGTTGCTGGGCTTTGACATGCTGAACCTTCTGGACCCCTTGCTGAAGTTCTGACGGACGTTGACGGACCTGAAGCCGATGGGAAAGGCTCAGGCGCCGATGGCAAGTGCCTGGATGCCGATGAGGCTAGGGACATCGGCATCACTAGGCAGTGACATCGGCGCCCCTGCCTGTCATCGGTGTCACTGCCCAGTGACATCGGTGCCAGGCGGCCTTCGTCTTCACAGCGCCTTCTGCTGGCTCTGTGACCTCTCCGATGCTGCATCATGGCTTCTCCCGAGATGAAGGCCACTTCGAAGGTTCCTCCAACAGGTAGAAGGTTCAGTAGACTTAGGGGTTTTCAGGAGGTCTTCACCTTCGTCTGTGGGTGAAATGACCATGCGCGTTGCTTATCATAACTTTGGAGGTCGAGGCTCAGCGGGTGAAATCCGACCCCAACAACGCACAATCCTCAAACCTGTCATACTCCGTATGGTTCTAATATTCCACCAAATTTACCCTGTTTCACTCAGCATATGGGTTGGCAACCACCGCCGCAATCTCTTTTTAAATGTAACTTCGACGCTGCTTTCGATCTTCTCTCTCACCAATCTAGCGCAGGCTGGATTGTTCGGGATTATACTGGCATACCTATTACGTGGGGATCTGCTTTTCTTGGTCACTCCGCATCACCGATTGAGGCTGAAGCTAAAGCTCTTCTCCTGGCTATGAACCAGTCTTGGTTTTGAGGATACACAGACATCATTTTTGAAGGTGATAATAAATTGTTGATTGATATGCTTCATGGATCCTCCACTGTTTTTACCATCGCAGGCTTATGTGCTGACATTCATCATTGGAGCTCGAAGTTCAAAGTTTGTTCCTTCTATCATACGATTCGATCTAATAATATTCCAGCTCATACGTTGGCACAACGGAAACCACTTGATTCTGTTTTTTATTCTGGAATGTATTATCCACCTCCCTGGTTGTATCACCCTTTGTACGAGGACTATGTCCAAATTTCTTTACATTAATAAAGTGTTATTTTGACGAAAAAAAAAAAAAGTTTAGAATTCTAGGGATTAGATTTTTAAAAATCATTAATTTGTGGCATTTTTTAAATTGGTGGCTTTTTTGAAAAAAAATCATTCAAAAGTGGCATAACATAGTTAACCCATAACAATTTATAATTTTTGAAAATCCCTTTTACATTTTTAATGTTTTGACTATATAATTATTAATCTTAAGAAGTTATAACGCATAAAATCTAGGAAACGCGATCCAATTCGGAGGATGTGAACATACACAATCAAAGTTTAATTTTCACCTATCTCACTCAAAATGAATATTGGGAGGTTGTTATGTAAAATTTCCAGGCCTCTAAATATGAGTTTGATATCATGTTTCAAAAAGTCTAAGATAGGATTGATTCATTGTACAACTTACGTTGATGCTGAGAAGTGAGAACTGAGATGGTGTTGATAGCATGAAGAGTATATTCGTGTATATTTACACTTTTTGTTGTACTCCAATTTGTTGAGTTTCAAAGTTGTAGAAGATCATAACTCACTAACCATCAGCAAAATTAAACATACGCTTTTGACAATATGTTCTTGTGCCAGAGATTTGGGAATTGTAGAATTTGAACCCATAAAAGAACTCATTTAAAAAAAAAATGGAGACTTCATCTAATTCCATTAATCGATAGCTACCATTTACCCTTTGAAAATACATGGAGCATTTTTCAATACTATGATTATCTATATTAAAATATAAGTTGATTGTCGAATGGTTAAATCGGGGTATTGGCTGGCTAAATCTCTGGAAAATATGCAAGATATCGATGAGATACAAGAGCCTAGTCTTAGGATTCTAAAGGCTTATGTGGGGAAAATAAAATGTCCTCCCAAGATTCGACATTTTATTTGGCAAGCTTTGTCATTGAATATGGCAGTCCTTGAGAGGTTAAAACGACGGGGAGTGAAGTGTGCGTCATTATGTTTGAGATGTGGCCTGGAGGAAGAATCGGTTAACCATGCCTTATTTGAGTGCCAAATAGTTCAAGATATTTGGGCAAAAATTATGGCACCAAGTGTAAGACAAATTTTACCATATTCCTCGGTGTATGCAAATATGGACTATCTTTTTTGGAGGATTACGAGTGTCAATACAAATAACAGAGAGAGTAACATGTATCCTTGGTTACTGTGGTATATTTGGAAAACAAGGAATAAAAGAGTTTTTAAAGGGATAGAGGCGGAAACACAAGATGTTTTCAATATGGCGGCAGCTGACTTCCAAGAGTGGACAAATGCATTGATAAGGGAGAGTGCAATAGAGGATAGCATTAGGGGCTTCCCGCAGACAGTGGCTATGGATGTCAATCGTTGGCGATGTCAGGTAGATGGATCGTGGAAAGACAAAGACTCTACTTCAGGATTGGGATGGGTCTGCCTACAGGGCGATAATATTGTATCTTTAGGGGCCCAAGGTGTTACTAAGCGAAGGATTCCCCTACATGCGGAAATGGAGGCGCTAATATGGGCAATGGTTTGTATACTGGACAGAAATCTGTCGTCTCCGGTATTTGAAACAGATTGTTCTGACCTTATGGAAATTGTCCAACATCCAGAGGAGTGGCCGGCGTTTTCGATTCTTTTAGTCAAGCTCCGGAGTTTACAAGATCGACTACCCAATTTCTCAATATCTCTTATATCGCGAACTATTAATTTGAAGGCGGATTGTCTCGCCCGTTCAACAAGATCTAGAGCTTTTCAATTTTCTTATGTAAGCAATGTGCGACCGAGTTGGATTTCCGACTCGAATGGTTGTTTCTAATTAATAGTTAGGTTGAAAAAATATATATATATATATATATAAGTTGATTGTCTCAATAGAGGGAAGAGCCCACAATAACTGATTCGAGCAACTAAAGCCATATTTAAACTGGGAAAATTTAGACGATATGAGTTGAAAGAGAACTCTCGAGAGAAAGCCTGGCATCTTTTAAAGATGCCCATACATCTTACTTTGGGATATTAGTGTAAGTTCTTAAGGTTTATTTTTCATTTAATCTTATCATCTATATAGATTCTGTTGAACTTTCAGTATTCTTTAAAACCTAAGTAAAAATGATAAGATTAAAAGTTTCATTTGATAATACTGAAAACTAGAAAGACTTAGGTCAATTAAACGTGGAATACAATAACAGAGATTTCGCTTGACCATTGCATTGTAACTAGAAGGACACAAACAACTAATTAAAACTTAAACACGAGTTCATAACAAACTTAAAAGTGAATCCCTAAAAGTAGTACTCATTAGATAGAGATAGAGAAAAGAGGAACGTTGTGTTTCCATTTCACCCCAGGTCATCTCCGTGTAGTCATAAAAAGCCAGGGAGAGAATGAAAACACTTATCCTCTCATACCAAACCCTAAAATATCCAAACCATCAAGCGCGACCTGACGCACCGCCACGAAAGCCGACCCTGTAACCAATAGTCTTCAGACTGTAACCAGTGAAGCCGTCGCTGGGCGGTGACAGAACCACTGGAAGATACTCGTTGGTGTGGCAAGGAAACTTTGACTCCTTGAAATGTTGAGTCAACTCTTCTTTCCCCTAATTATAAAAAATCAAACCCAAAACAATTACACAACTTTATCATACAGTATAACTCTAAAATAAAAAACAACAATTAATAAAATAAAACCAAGAAGTAGAGTAAAAAGAGACACAAACCTGAAACTTGGCTACAGTGATCCTGCAAGTCTTGTTGGTCTTTGGGTAAGCCCAAAAGAAGTGGTCAAATTCTCTATGGAATCTAACAGCAGCGATGGAGCTAGTGAAGTTGACAAAAGCATAACCCAAATTTGCACGTTTCCTGTTTCCACATTCGAGAAAACCACTCTAAGAAGAAGCCATTGATTCTATTTCAGCCAAAAACAGTAAATACGCATATAAACTTACACAAAATCCATAGGAAGATAGAAAAAGTCATAAGAAGATGGGTTTTGTTCTTGGTCATTATAGTAACCATAAGCAGCAGCTTCTTTGTTCACTTTCCAGCAATGTTTGTCCAAAATGCGAAGAAGATCACTTCGTCTAAAACCAAAGCAAGGATTCCAAACAAAAAAAAAGCAATCTTTTTGTAAATCTAACCATACCCAAGAACAAGATCATTAAAAGAACCAGATTTTGGGGAGAGAAATAAACTGACCCGAAGTCATTAGGAATGTTCCTAATCATGACGGAGGTTTTTCCGGCAAGATAAGTCTTGACCTTATCTTCTACCGGAAGAGGTTTCCGACGGTAAAAGCTCCGGTTCTCCTTCTTCTTCAACAATCGTGGTGGGAGACATCTCCGGCTACAAAAGCCGAAATGAGAGTGAGGATGAGGGTGTTGGAACTGCCTTGAGAGTTGTAAGAGCGACGTTGGAATGAATTCCGGGGCATTAGGGTTGAGAGGTTTGTGATAAGCGGCCATGGTGGAAACTAGCCCTAAGAAACTGAGAAGAAGATAAGACTGTGAATAAAAAAGCAAGAAAGAGGAGAAGAGAGAAGAGGCGTGGGGTGGTGGGAGGAACGAGGTAAGGATTAAGCAGTTTATGTGATTGAAAGTCAGAAGAAATAAAAAGAAGAAGAAGAAGAAGAAGAAGAAGCAAGACTTGACACCAAACTTGAGTCTTGTTCTTTATTTTGCATTTAATGTTTCTTTTTTTGTGACAGAGTATAATTATTTTAATAGGAAAATGATACAAAAGCTTTGTACATGTATGTATATAATGAACATTTGATGTGGCGGCGTGATTGAGAGAGAGTTTATATATCTACAGTGGGTTTCCAACGTCATGTCTTAACATTACAGACATCTTCTGATCAAATTTTGAAAGGAGGTTCACAAAACAACCTTATTAGATTTTGGGTTGATTCAAACCACCTTCTTAGATTTTAATTACTGAGACTATTTTCGAGTTCATTTTACCATTTTTCCTTTGATAACAAAAAATGTATTTACGAAAATACCATTAATGAAACGGGCCGCATAGGCGCTAAAATTTCCCGCCAAAAAAAAATAAGTCTACCGCTATGTGATGGTAGACTTATTTGAGTTCTGGTAGACTTATTTTTTTGTCCGTATACTTATTTGAGGAGCGGTAGACTTATTTTTGAGCGGTAGACTTATTGTGTCTCCTTTGGTGGTAGACTTATTTCCTAACGGTAGACTTATTTTCTCTGCGGTAGACTTATTTTCCCGTAGCGGTAGACTTATTTTTTGCGGTAGACTTATTCTTCGAATGGTAGATTTATTTCCGTAGACTTATTTTCAACGGTAGATTTATTTTTCTTCGATGGTAGATTTATTTTGACTGGTAGATTTGTTTCCTTTGGTGGTAGATTTTTAGTCATAGTGACGGTAGATTTATAGTGATGGTAAACTTATTTTAGTAGCGGTAGACTTATAGTTTGCGGTAGACTTTTTTATCGTGGTGGTAGATTTATTTTGTGTTTAGTTGTGGTAGACATATTGTAGTAGTGGTAGACTTATAGTAGTAGTGGTAGACTTATAGTTAGCGGTAGACTTATTTCGTATTTTTGGTCAATGAAACCAACCGTTGACTGGTAGACTTATTTTGTTAGTATCAATGGTGGTAGACTTATGCGTTTCTAGCTATAGAAGCGGTAGATTTGTTTTTACCCAGGTCTAGTGATGGTAGACTTTTTATCAAACTTAGTGACGGTAGATTTTTTTCCACATTAGACATTTGGTAGACTTATTGTGATAGCGGTAGATTTATAGTACTTGTTGGTAGACTTATTTCCTGTTTAGAAAACTATAGTGGTGGTAGACTTATTTGGTAGGTGGTAGACAATGTTTTGAAAACCGGACCGGACCGAGGGTCGGACCGGGTTCAACCGTGAACCGGCCGACTACCCAGGTTGGGTTGACCCGGGTTTGTTTTTTTTTTTTTTGAAAATTTACATTTTTTAACATTTTTCATATTTAATTTTTATAATTAAAATTTATAAAAACAAATATTAGTTTTGAATTTAGTTAATTTTTGTTATTGTTTAATGTTTTAATTTGTTTTTACATATAAACTTAACTATTCTTCATTAAATTTTGTTTTTTAATAGTTTTTTGTTATTAAAATAATTTTTCTCATGACTAATATTTAGAAATATGTTTATTTAAAAGTTATATTGTATATTTGGATATTATAATTATACAAAAACTATATATATTATTATTTTTAAATACACTATTAAACCCGGTTCGATCTATATCATGCAAGTGATGGTAGATTTATATACAAGTGGTGGTAGATTTAGTATGTACTATATATTTTCATATATTTTTTTCTATCTTTTCGTATGAACTCGTACTCGTGTTTTAAGGATTTTGTAATGGTTACAGAGACATTTCAGAAGTCATGTTTTAACCATACATAAATGTTGTCAATTCATTCATTACACTGCAAAAAAATATTCATAGATGTATACCATAATGTTTGAATCTCTTTGCAAAAAGTCTACCATAACAATTGTATCTTATATTACAAATCAGAACGTGTATGTCTCATAAAAATCTACCATCTTCATGATCTTTTGGATGTTCTTTACAATCTTCATGCGGTTACGCATTGCACGTACAAAGAATACATGTAAAGAAATTCATGGAAATTAGAACATCTTGAAAAGTAAGTCTATCATCGAGTAGAAAATAAGTCTACCATCAAACAGAAAATAAGTCTACCATCAAACAAAAAGAAGTCTATCATCGAGTAGAAAATAAGTCTACCATCGAACAAAAATAAGTCTACCATCAAATAGAAAATAAATCTACCATCAAACAGAAATAAGTCTACCATCGAACAAAAATAAGTCTACCATCAAACAAAAAATAAGTCTACCATCAAACAAAAATAAGTATACCATCAAACAGAAAATAAGTCTACCATCGAACAAAAATAAGTCTACCATCAAACAGAAAATAAGTCTACCATCGAACAAAAATAAATCTACCATCAAACAAAAATAAGTCTACCATCAAAAAAAATAAGTCTACCATCAAACAGAAAATAAGTCTACCATCGAACAAAAATAAGTCTACCATCAAACAGAAAATAAGTCTACCATCAAACAAAAAATAAGTCTACCATCAAACAAAAATAAGTCTACCATCAAACAGAAAATAAGTCTACCATCAAACAAAAAATAAGTCTACCATCAAACAAAAAATAAGTCTACCATCAAACAAAAATCCAGATCGGAAAAAAATCCAGATCTGGAAAAAATTCAGATTTGGAGCAAAACGTGATTTTACAAAAATTCAACATACCCAAACGAAACGGGTTAGAATCAAGAGATTACCTCTTTACAACGAACGAAAACGAAACCCCAACACTCGCCGGAACTTTCCTTCGCCGGAATTTCGAAACCTATGAACGAAGAACATATTGAAGTTCATAAATCTGAACTCAAGACACTCGTGAATGATAGAGAGGAATATAACTCATGATTTGTTTCGAATCTTACCGTTAAAAGCAACGAATTATGTCGCCGGAGAAGAAGTCGCGATTTGAGTCGCCGGAGAGAGGAGGAAGAAGATGAAGAGTTGAAATCTGATTTTTTTTTTTGGTTTTATGTTGTTTTCTTTAATGGCATTTTCGTTAATAAACAAATTTAAAGTATTTTTAATGTCTTTGTAACCTTTTTTAGCTCAAACTTTTGAACTCAAAAATTTAAGATCGTTTGAGTAAACACCAAATCTAAAAAGATATTTCTAATAATTATCTCATTTTTTTATGGGTTGATTGCATAAGCATGACATATTTTGTTTTGGAAATTTTTACAGATTAGAGGGATGTTGGTTGAAAACTTGAAATGTTGCAATCTAAATTAGAATCAATCTTGTAATAGTAACAACTCAAATTTGATTGATGATCATTTTTCAGGGGTGGTTAAAGCAATGAAATAAAAATTTAAAACCAAACCATATTAACGGAAATTTATTTAAATATTAATATTTTTAATCAAATATGTAGAGAAATATGTCACAAACCGTGACAACACATAC
This sequence comes from Arabis alpina, assembly GCA_900128785.1. Classification (NCBI taxonomy): domain Eukaryota; kingdom Viridiplantae; phylum Streptophyta; class Magnoliopsida; order Brassicales; family Brassicaceae; genus Arabis; species Arabis alpina. The sequence continues at coordinate 31,464,656 of LT669794.1, forward strand.
AAGTAATAAAAACATCACAATTACTTACTAAAACCGTTTTAAAATCGTTGCATTTTGTAACTATCATAACATCTCAATTCCGTTACTCATTAGTCATTATAATGAAACAATAGTATCAATTAGTCATAAATAATATTTTTTAATGACTATTTTACAGTCTCAACTCCGTTACACCTTATCACAAATCCATTGTCGCAAATCCATTTTAGTTAGCTACTAATTTGAGATTTTAAATTTGTCACCATTCTTCACTACGTTTTTGTCATAGACCATATCTCTGATAAATCGTTTGTTGTAGGTTTTGAAACATTATAACTATTTATTATATAAATGGTAAGTGTTATGATTTGCAAATGAAATAATAAAAATCAGAATCCACAATGAAAATTCAGAAACAATTTGTTGTGTAATAATAATGTACAAAGATATCTCTCGTGGATTATTCACCAGATTCAAGTCAACTCATCCGACCTTAACAAGAAATAATACACGTTGATGTTACAATTACTATTTCTTAGTAAAAATTTAACTCATTCTCGCAGATTTGTCTCAAAAACTTATTATTCAAAGATTCTTTTTCAATTTAATGACAATTAAAACATTGTACTGACGATACTATTTCATTTAAGAGAAGGCGATTCGATCCAACAAGAGCGAGACAATGAGAAAAATAGTAGGTACATTTATTTTGTTTTGGATACAATAAAATGTTCTAAAGAGTGAAGAAACCCTAAAGAACTGAAAAATCAGAGGGAAGCAAGAAAATGACAACACAAAAAGCAAAAAGAGATATGATATCCCCTCCGTTCTTTAAAGATTGATTTTTTAGAGTTTTCACACATATTAAGAAAACAAATTAATGTTTGATTAGAAATGCATTGGTTTTTGTATTAAACAATTTTCCATAAGTTTGACCAAATAACAATAAAATAAAACCAATTAATATGTCTTGAAATCTACAATTTATAATTATTATTGCATAGAAAATGTAAAAAGTCAATCTTTTAAAAACAATTTTTTTTTCTAGAACATCAATCTTTAAAGAACGGAGAGAGTATGATTTATTACGAGGAGTCGAAAAGATAAGAATAAACAAAAAAATTTACAACAACAAACAGTGTGTGAAAGGAAAAATTTATCCTCCTCGGCTGCAAATATATTATAATATTGCTGTCTATGTTCCTTCTGTCTCGTCTTTTTAGGTTCTCTTTTGTCCTACATCTCTTTGTTTATTAACGGTACGATAAAGTTTTCATTTTGTTTGGTAAAATTAAAATTACTTTAGCATTGAAACAAAACCAAAATTCAGATGCAGGCAGAGGAGACAGTACAAAGAAAATTCGATCTGAAAAAGTTACACTCCTTTGCTTCTTTTTATTTCCCGTGACGTTTCACTCTTTTGCATATTCTTAGCTATAGTCATCTGTATTTGACTTTTATTTTGAACATTTGATATCTATCTTGGTGATTTTCTCTGTGGACTCGATTTGACGACGTATCATCACCGGATTTGAATCTATTTTTTTATGAACTTCTGACTCCATTTTCAAAATATACAACACACCAATAAAATTATAAGTGAACAAATATACTAATTTATGATAACTTCAAAGATATATGGAGTATATCATAAATCTTAAAAAGTTTTTTTTTTGGGTCAAAAATCTTAAAAAGCTTCTTTAAAGATGTAAGATACCAAACTAGTCGAGTTTATACGGTGTAACATACATGTCAAGAAACATGCATGTTAAGAAACAAATATGTTTTTCAAAAGAAACAAATATGTAATCCATATTATATCAAATGGTAGTTTATGTTTTCAATACAAAATAAAATTGTTTTATACTCCTTCCGTTTCCGTTTCAAATATAAGTTGTTTTGGCTAAAAGTATAAAGTTTTAAAAAAAACTTTTCATTTTTGTTAAATATATAATAAAAACAACTCAACCAATTAAAAATAAGACTGCATAATACTATTGGTCACATAATATCCAGTAAAAGTAAAAAATACATAGAAATCTGAAACAATTTATATTATGAAACAAAACTAAATATGTAAAACAACTTATATTATGAAACGGAGAGAATACTATTTTTGTGACCATTTCTATTTTGTTGTTTGTTTTATTATTGGTTAACTGTTTTTTTAAGTAGATAATAAATATTTTTTTGGTTTTGAAAAAAATGCAACCTATATACTATTATATAATTTTTGATCTACGTGCAAAAATATTATCAAAGATACTATTGATTTGTGGAAATAAATTGTTATAAACTAGTAATCATTATTAATTTACTAACATATACTGTATAATCATGAACATAAAACCTTGAGGTACTCAAATAAAAAAAGAAGGTAGGCAAGAAGCAGTAATGATAGTGTATAGAGAGATGAACATGAGAAGTAGAAGTAGAAGTAGAAGTAGAAGTATGGGTTGATGGATTTGATAAGATAACGTGAAAAGTCTTCCTGTTCTTTTGGGCATCATTACCTTTACATGCACTTCCCATCGGAAAGACAAAAATATTATTTAGTTCTATTTCTAATTTTGTTAATATGTCTCTCTATCGCTTCAAAATGATATTTGAATATTGTTACACACCTTTTTATCTCTATTTTTACTTTTTTACTAAAAAAAAACACTCAAGTTTACAAAATTAATTTAATATATTATGGCAATTTATATTTTGAAGCATACTATTTATCTAGTTGAGCTGTTTTTAATAAATTAATAAACCTTTTCTAATTTTCTTTAAAAATATATAATTTTGATGGATATTTTACACTGTAATATCTAAAAAATAAAAAGATTGCCCATTTGAAATAAAGAAATTTAGTTAATAGTTCAAAAACATTTTTTTATAGGTAGACTATGATTTAAATTTAGAAAAGAAAAACTATGATTTAAAAACTATTGGATATTGAACCAAACGACAATGTAATGATTTTTCCGTGTTGTATTGGATATCAACAATGATTATAAGAGAAAATCGCATACATGATGACTTTTGTAAAAGTAAATTGCACATACCGAAAATTTTGAAACTAGCATTTAGAAAACACATTTTTAATTGTCGATGATAATTCTACTTGCAGAAACCCCGTATATTTCGAATGTAACTAGGGTTGGACAAATGGAATACATTAGTAAGGAAGTGTAACATGTCATCTTCCGAAACTGGAAAATTTCCCTTCTGAAACTGTAATCTCATATGTGTCATAAGAGGAAATTGATATCTACACACGATATTCCGAAAACGTCATTCTCTTATACATACAAAAATATGTTTTTTTATTATTGGTTTGATTTTGCTTGACTTTTTTTAATATATGTATGACACTACATTTGTTTTATAATTTATTTTAAAATAAAGATCATAGAAAATCGTAAAAGAGTAAAAACCACTTTTATTATTTTATGTTTCATCTTCACCTTTCTCTTTTTTAAAATTTTAAAAGTTTCTACATTTCTTCCCATCCTCACCATAAATTCTTTTTTCTCATTAAAGACTAAATTATTTGGTTTGTGAAAATGAATCAAGATCCACAATTGAGTACTCTACAGAATTGCAAGTTGTTGTCGGAGCCAAATATTAAATTGGAGACAAGTCTGCACTTTGAGTTTCGAGATGCTACCGAAAAGACTATTCCGACCATTGATGTCAGATCTACCTTCCACTGAACCGTCGGTAGATGCACTTCCGCCTTGGACCGAACCGTCGCCATACGGACGTCCGCCTTCGACCGAACCGTTGCTAGACGAACTTCCGCCTTCAACCGAACTATCGCCATACAAACCTTTGCTAGCACGATTACTCCGAGTAAGAGTTTTCATTGTTTTTGGGTAGGATGTACGTACACCAACGTCACAAAACGATGAAACGTACGTCACTATTTTTTTATGTACGTTGATAGCTACCATATATACTTACATAGTTTTGGCTTTAAATTAGTAAAAAATGTAGATGTTGTAAAATGGAGGCCAGCAATGTGAACTCTGAAGCTAATGAAGAGGTTTATGTAGTCACCATTGAGATAAAAAGAGCTCAACCATCGTCATATGTACACAATCCAACCATTGGTACACCACATGTACATCGTCATTACCGTGTACACTATCCAACAACTGGTACACCACCGTATACATTGTACGTATCCACGTGTACATTTTCCGGCAGCCGGTACACCACCGTGTATACCGTTTGGCATTGTCATTGTGTACACTATACGACCATCGACACATCACGATGTACACAGTCATCGTGTACACAGTCTAACCAACATCATCGTGTACACTGTCCGACCATCGACACACCATGATATACACAATTCAATCACCGTCAAGGTATACACAGTTTAATCACAACTATCGTTTACAATGTCCGACCACCGTGATCGTGTATATAGTATGGTGTATGTATTTTTTTTTTTGAGTGTACATAATTTTTGTGTGTACGTGTCTTTAATAATTCTATAACTTTCTAGATTCAATTTGTCTTTAAATTTGTTAAAAATATAGATATTGTGACTGGTGGCAATATATATGATTTTCTAAGATGTGTGAAAATGACAACGTACTTAAAGTAACCTATATACAAATTTGCCTCACTTGTACGCCATACCATGTACTTCACTTATGTATGTACACAAATTTAGTCCGTTTTTCCGTTCACCGGAAAATCTCCGGTTTCTCTGTCACAATCTTTTTGTAAATTTCTGTTATGAATCTCACAATCTCTCTCTGTTAAGTAACCCAGTTTTAACACTCATAACATTATAATCATTATAATCTATTAAATATTTGCGTTACTTTTTTTTTTCTATCATCCATTAATGGTCATTAATGCTCTTTGGTAGACATCATCTTACACATAAATGTCTACACTGTATTTTTACACTCCTATGTTGCTTTTTTTAGAACACACTGACACATTACTCTCTCTCATACATTGAACTCAGACACATACACCAATTTTGGTTTAAAGTACCCTTAACCAAAAAAAAAACAAATAAAAGATTTTAACTTTTTTTAAAAATCCTAAAATTACAAATACCTAAATAATAGTCATTTCTATATATTTAAATATTTTTATAGGTTAAAAAATCTATTCAGTAGTAATGTTATAATCTGCTTCTACGGTTCTAGAATCCACGTTCTACCTCTACGGAACTGTTGACTTTTGGTTTTGCTAACTACACTTATATCTACCAAGCGTAGATTCTGTGTTCTTCGAGTTATTATATGTTCTACGGCGCGGTGGAATGTGTATTCCACGATTTGTACTATTTTCTACCATGGTAGGTTATGCATTCTATCGTTTTCACTATAATCTACCAATGTTAGAATTTAAATTCTACCACATCATTGATCTACCGAGTAGGGTAGAATGTGATTTCTACTGGATTAGTTATTAAATTCCTTAAATCTAGGATCTTAATATTTTTTTTCTTTATTTAAACGAAATATGATTATAACATTTCTTTATTTAAAAAAAATATTAATTAAAAGTAAAATATATAAATTACGGGTTTTTTTCAACCAAAATATATATACATTTCTTTATTTATTATATTTTAGAAATAAATATTCAATATATTCTATAACCCATATCTATTATATTCTATAACCCATATCTATTTTTATTTTTGTAAATAAATTATTTTCTTTTATTTAATGAATTTGGAAAAAAAATTCAAAATTTATTTATAATTAAATTTAAAGGGTAAATAGATATATATATATATATATGTTAATTAAAATATTTATATAACGTTTTTTTTCAACCAAAAAAATATATATTATATTTCCTTATTTACTATATTCTACAAACAAATATTCAATATATTCTATAACCCATATCTATTTTTATTTTTTTGTAAATAAGTTATTTCTATTATTTAATGAATTTGAAAAACAAATTGGAAAACTATTTTTAATTAAAGTCAAAGGATAAATTAGAGTTTATATTAAAATGGAGGTTAATAAGACTTAAAATATGGTAGAGGTGGCATTGAGATAAAATGATTTTCAAACCATGACAATTAGGCAATTAATCCTTAAAAATTTGGTTCTGGATTGGGCTTTAATTAGATCAATTTATTGGGTTTGAATTTAAGTTTACTTATTTCATGAAATTTGGTTACTTGGCTTTTGGGCTTGACATTGTTAAACACTTTATTTCTCTTGCAAATAAAAGTGTAAAATTTATGGAATTTTTGTCCAATTGACCTAAAATTGAAGAGGATTTTGTCCCACTAACCTTTAATCTTTTGTGTCAATTTTTTTCTACAATACCTTTTAATAAACATTGAAAATTCAAAATAAATAGATTTATAATATTTGAAAATCAAGAAAATGCAAAAAATAATGTAAAAGGCATATATAGTCACGTTAATATATTTTTTCATACAAAAAGTGTTAAGGTTCAATTGTTAAGAATCCCAAATAGCAAAATCACATGGTTATTACTAAGAAAATAGCAAAAATCCCAAATAGATAACAATTAACAAATATGTAATACTCGAAAACCAAGGACTACTATATGTTAAATAACGGCGCACATGTGTTAAATAGACCGATATAACGGCACACATGTGTTAAATATGTCCAAGAAACGTCACCATGTGATCTAACTTAATTAGGGTTGACCCAATTTTAGCTCTTATCTACTTTTGGTTTGTTTTTTTTGTCTCTCGAATTCAAATAAATACATGAAATTACTTTTTATATTTTCCAAACATATTTTTGTCAATTACATTACAGAAGAACTTGATTAAATTACATATTAAGAAAGCCAAACATTCGTTAAAAAATGTCAAAGAATCACAAAATTGCCAATCTCTTATAGCTAAAATTGTCGGACTAAAATTGTATCACTAAACTATGGTCCTCAAAATTACCAATTTCTCATAACATCAATCCCAACAACATCGCAACACTGATCCTCGTCGGTGTGATCTTCTACATTGTATAAACTATGATCCTCGAAATTACTAGCATAGTGCATCATATACTTCTCTTGAATCTTTACCCCAATCTCTTTATCGACTGAATCATCGATCGTGCCTTCGTTTCCTTAAGTTGCATACCAAAATCCTTTTGATTTATTCTAAGATAAACCCTAAAATCATATATGCGTCAAATTGGAATGCAAAAACCGAGAAAAACACCAATTGACATGAAACCCAGACGACAATTCGAACCCTGACCACAATTTCATATGGCAAAACGGAGACAAATACCCTATGATGGGCTAGCTCGACATTTTTGACCAAAAGGAGTTGCACTAGTTATAACCGGTAGTGAGAATTATGATGGATATTTTGTAGCCACCATTATTATCAAGGTCAAAAGTTTTTCTTCTTATGAAGCTAGAGAGAGAGAGAAACGGTAGGCGAAACAATAAAACAATACCGCATTTGTGGCGAAGCAAATTTGTGAGAAAGTAGAAAGAAATCAAACCCTAATTTTGAAGAAACCCATATTAAGAAGAGAATTCCGTAAGAAGAAGATGAAGAAAAACGAGAAATGTTTTGGATTGATTTTGATTTTTGTTTTAAGTTAATAATCTAAGAATATTTAACAGATCCAGTTTTGAGTCGGATTCGGGTGGATACTACTAGTTGGGTCGTAAACTAATGGAATTAGATGTGGTTATTTTGTCTTTTCCTTCATTTTTGACACTAAAAGTATTCCTTTGACCAAACGCATGATTTCAATTTAACTTTGGAAGACGTTTCATAATTTGATCCATATTGCATAGAAATGAAAAAGAAATACGTAGAACCAAAATGTTTGAAAACAAGAAAACCATTTTTGTTTGTTAGGAAATATATACATAATTTGGTATTTTTAATTTACAAATTCGATCTTTCATAATTTTATCGTTTTTAACCTATAAAGATACTAGATATATCTCTACATTTTAAAATATTTAATTATTACAACAACAACAAAAAAAACAAATCTTTGTAAAATTTTCAAGATAAAATCAAAGTCTTGATTCCAAATTGAAATGTCTAGAAAATGCGTTTTCCAAAACGAATCAAACGTTTTCGCCAAATTTCCAAATTAATTTTTTTAGAAAACACGTTTCCAAGAGTTATGATTTCCAAAACCGCAAAACATACCTCAGACAGAGTTTCCATATAACCTAGATCATGAGCGGCTTTTCCTTTAGTTAACTCAATGCATTTTCTGTGATATCTTATATTATGTAATGATTCTTGTGCAATCATAGATTCACAGAAAATTTAGTAATCTCGATTACGGTTTCAAAAAATTGAATTCTATGGTCGATAACTTCATTTTTCCAGAGTGTGGTTAATGTGTGAGAAAACATGGATTTGAACGAAATTCCACATTGAAAACTCGAGTGGCCAAAATGTCAAAAACCACCAACTCGCAACAATAATGCAGTCAGTCATCGTTTAATTCTCAACAAAGTGCCATCATCATTAGATGAATAAATAAGTACTATAAAAGGATTCAAATAAGTAGTGTTGTTTTAAATTTAATTTACATGTAAGGGAATATTGAAACTTAGATAACACCATCCGTTTTTCTCAACGACTCCGTCGAAATTAGTAAACAAATTATTCATTTGTCTCAAATTGTCATCAAATGAGTACCGTCCCCACGGAAAAGTCTTACACAACTCAAGATCATTAACAACTTTGAGAAAGAAAGTATCCACAGGCGGTGCTCCTTCTCCTCTCCTTGACTTTCCAACAATCACACTGCTTAAGAAGAATAAAACTGTCATCCTCAACCTATCTCTACCAGGTTCCATGACCATGAACTTTTGCTTAATAGCTTCATAGGTTATTGGTTTTGCGACTGGAAAATACCTCCCAACAAACTAGTTACTGCCCATTGTTTTCCATCCAATTGGATAACTATGACAATATAAACCAAAAATGATATTGTGTTCTTTAATTGAATATCGGATCGGAACACCATTTACGATAAACCAAGCTTCCCTTTTTTTTTTGTACAAGTCGTATGAAGAAGGAGCATTCACATGCCCATCACCTTATGTCTCTTCTCCACAAACATGTGGAAGAAATGCTTGAACTGCGGATGTTGGAGTAAGCAACTCTTTTCGTTACCGTTAAGCACCTTATCGGTTGCAGTCAATGCCTCCTTAATGAAACACCTTGATTGGATATTTATTTGCTACTTATAGTGGTTGGGATTGAAGTACATCTTCAAAGGTTATAATGCTTCGCCCACCTCATCTGAACCCTGGATATATACACCAGTGGTACTTAATTTTACACCTTTACCAAATTTATAATTCACCAAATTTTCGAGCACATTCTTCTTCTTCTTGTACGGATACTTCATTCGCCTCTTCCTCCGAACCACTTTCTTCATCATTTTCCAGTAGCATCCGATTCGCTTGTTCTTCGTTTTCCTCTTCAATTGGAAGAATTACGTCTACTGGAAACGATATGTTCTTTGTCCGCGCCATTGCAACAGCAAAGTCACAACATCAAATCAAAAACCCAACTACGAAATCGAAACTATACACAAAATCGGAAAGATTTGAATTGGGATACAGATCATACCTTACCCAAATTTGAAGTTATGGTTGTGGTTGTTTCGAATGATCTAGGTTTAGAGAGGGAAGTTGAGAGATGTGAATTTTGTTGATTCTTTTCTTACAAAAACTGGTTTAATGGGAGGTAAAAAGGCTTGGGCGGGCGGTTTTGTATCCAATTTAAGGGAAACGGGGAGGGTTTTGGGTAAACGGGTTGATTGGATCGTAAATATGTGTTTAGGTCCGGTTTTTCTTTCCTCCATTTTCTAAACTAAAAAAGTCTTCCTTTGACCAAGGCCATATGAGATTTATTTTTAAATTCGAATGGCTTTTCAGAATTTGATCCATTATGTAATGATTCTTGTGCAATTATAGAATCGTAGAAATTTAGTAATCTCGATATAGTTGCAAAAAATTGAATTCTATGGTCGATAACTTCGATTTCCTAGGGTGTGAGAAAACATTGATTTGAACTAAATTCCACATTAAAAACTCGAGTGGCCAAAATGTCAAAAAACTACCAACTCGCAACAAAAATGCAGTCAATCATTGTTTAATTTTCAACAAAGTGCCATCATCATTAGATGAATAAATCAACCACACCTTCCTTTTACCTTATTGTGTTCTTTTTTTACCTTTTTCTTTAGACTTGTTTATTTCAACTTTGAACAAAAAAAATTCTCTTTCTCCTTTTTTAGGAATGAGAATTCGTTGTTTTCACCACAAACTCTTTATAGCAGGAAAGCAAATGACGTGTAAAGAATTAAAACGCACCAAGAACACAAGGAATAAGAACAATGGAAAAGAAAAAAAAATCATTTGTGATGAAGATAAATCGAGTTTTTGTATCTCGTGTAATTTGGATTTACTTGATGGATTGTTGAAGCTGGCCAAAAATGTCAGGACAATCATCCCAACGACCAGAATCTCGAGCTTCCCAATAACCTCCAATGTATCTGTACGTTTCACTCCCTTTCTCTTTACTAAACCACTTTGGTTTCCAGCCTCTCTCTTGCATCTCTCTCGCCTGTCTTTGTCTCTGTTCCAACCTCAACTTCTCCGCGTTTCCCATTTCAAACTCTCCTTTCTCCAAATACCTCTGGTCCGGCCTAAGTCTTGAATCAGTTGGCGGCAACTTCTCCTTTAAACCTGGTGTTAGCTCGTTCAAAGTCATCCCAAACCGTGTTAGGTTATACTTTGTTGGGTTTTCGGGAGGTTTGTTTCGTTTCCATAGAAGATGGGATTCGTTAGCTTTTCCTTGATTACCTAACACATAGTGCATACTCTCATCCCATTTTCCAAACAGCTTAGCCACTGTTTTGCCATTTTTGTCTTCTACTGTACCTTGAACTTGGTGAGGGTTTCTATCGATCATCGACTGTTCCTTGAATTTAAGTTTACATGAGTATTCACCATTGCCTTCGATTCTCATTGTTCCGTAGTGATCACAGTACAATTTACCAAGTATGAGATTGTATATCGATGAAGTCACCTATTTTTGAGCAGAGGTGGATCAGCATCATATCATCCACACAAAAAAGAAACTTATTGAGTTAAGATTCATACCTTACTCCACTGCACAATTTCACCATCGTCAAACTGCAAAGTCAATACACCAATAGGATCAAGCTGAATTGATCGACCCCAAAATTTGCTCTTTAAAGTGCTATCACCCCAGAATTTCCATCCTGTGCCATCACAATGGCATGCAACTATCATTGGATGATGACTCACCTGACGACAAAATGCACAAGCAAATGTTATGTTTATTATCTTAACCCGGATTAATGAGAGAATCTTATCGATGTTCATATTAAAAAAACAGAAACCTTTTCGGAGAAAAATCGAAGGCCTTTGTCTGGATAGTCAGCCTCGTAAGTTTCCCCTAACATTGGATTAAAAGGTTTGCAGATTCTTCCTTCGGTTGACGCATAACCAGATACAGCAAAAGCAGCTACGTTCAGAATCCTCATGAGGTTATTTCCCTGAAATGTTTCATGTGTTTGAGCAAAATCAAGGGGCTATCAAAAAAGAATGAAAATAATATTGGTTGTTTGCATATGTTAATTACCCTTTTCCCCCATTCAGAGGCCCGGTCAAGAAGGTATGAATACTCCAAATCTTCAAAGCATTTCTGTAGAGAAGAGAGTGGCTCGTTGAAGTAAACAGGAAGACAGACTTTGGTGAGATCCTTGCCGATGTTGTCTTTGATCATTGACCAAAGGCTCACACTTTTCTCCTTTTCAACCGGATCAGGTAACTTTTTCCGTCGTTTGACATGAGGATAGTTTAATCCAATAGACTTGATGGAAGGATCAATATCATCTTCGGACTCAAAGCCAATATTAAGCCCATCATCATCTGAAGAAAATGACGATGTACGAAAAGCAGACCCAATACTTTTGAAAGAACTTGAAGAAAGAGAGTCGCATGAATCAATTTCCTCCTCAGCAGCATCAAATCGTTCATTATCATCGTCTGATTCACTAGCAGTTCCATCTGAGATAAACAAGAATCAGGAAGGGAACATTACCAAAGCTCCAGCCAAAAGGCAGGTAGAGTAAAGAAAAAGGCTTCTTATGTCATAAATCACCTGAGTCTCCGTTGTCCGCTTGTCGTTGACTCTCATCTACAACCGTGTTCTCCAAATCTACCTTTTCTGTCTAGACGATGGCGTAAAGACATCAGTTTCTTCGTAGAGTTTAGCAGGAAAAGAGAATACTACACAAATATTCCATAAGGGTAACAAAAGTCCTAAAGCACCAGAAAAATTAATTTCCCTTTGACTCAAATACATCCAATCCTAAATGATTGCAGATACATGAGTTCTAAAACTAAGAGAAACCAATCAAAATCACTTTGATTCCTTCACCAATAAAACTAGGCAACTATCAGAAGCTTTTTAGTTACCTCTAGTTGCCTGAGTGTATCAATGAGAAGCCACTGCTTCTGCTTAAGAAGCAAAAGCTGGCTCTGTATTGCCGAGAACTCAGACCTCGTGATCTCCTCGCAATCTTGAATGGCTGACTCACTCACTCCTTCCTCAACCAATCTCAGCCTAAGCTTCTCCATCGAAATCCCCAAACTGTTACTCGGTGCCATCAACTCACAGTTTGACATTCTTGGAAACATATCTTTAACAGCTTGTAACGCCTCCATCCAAACTCCTCGGTCCTCTCTCGTCTCTGCACGCAGATGCAGCCTCTTCGTACCAGTAAATATCGAAAATCTCTTATCATCTGATCTACTCTCCCTAATCGATGAAACCTACACGAATTACATCATTCAACCATTCAAAACAAGGAATATTAACCAAAAGAATCTGTGCAATTGCTCATTGATTTCTAAACCATTCCTGTCTAAACTTCCGATGTGGGACTTAAATTGATATACCAACAGTAATCTCACCTTGAGATGGACTTCGCCGAATGGTTTGCGACGGAGTTGATGATTACCGGCATGACGGTTATGCCTAGAGGAGATCATACGAGTGGCTTCTTCTCCGATGACTTTGGAGGCTTTCTCAGTATCACGATTAACGAAGATCTTATCAGGACCATGGATTTTATAATAAGAAAGAACACCATCCTGCAAAACAAACCATCTAGGTCTCCATCCTTTACCATAGTTGACCCATTTATAGAGTATTCCAGCAATCGCATTACCGGCGATATCGTTAATCTTAACATCGACGGGAGGTAAAGCTAAAACGCGTTGGTTTAATCGATCGGTGTCGTTGTGGTGGTGGCTGAAGGAGAGACTATGGAGGAGATGGTGATGATTGGATTGAGAGGAAGGATGGTTGTTATGATATCGTTGAGAAGCAGATCGGGTGATAGATCTAGCGGAAGTTCCTGGTGAAGCGGCGTACATAGAGAGTGATGGTTGTTCTGGTAAGGGAGAGTGATCGGAGACGGTGGAGGCGCAACACAAGGAATGCATGTGGAGAGAGGTCAAACGCCGATTACCGTGGAGAAGAAGAAGAAGAAGAAGTGGTCATAGCGAAATGGATTTGGAAGTTATTTGGAGAGAGGAAGTTGTTGAAGAAGAAGCAGAGGACAAGTTAACCGGAGAATTTTTATTTTTATTTTTTCATTCTTCTTCTGCGGTGGCTGCTGACGTGGCCAGGAATCGAAGAAGGAGTCGTCACTTCTTTCTCGATTTGTTTTTTTCTTTCCATTTTTACTGAGGTTATAAACGCAAAAGGCCACGAAATATATTTTAACCTTTTTCTCTGCAATTTTTATAACTTGTTATGAGGTAGTCTTTTACTTTCTGTTTAATGTTCCAATCCAAACTGTAATGTAGATGAAGGCTCCAATTGCATTTAGATTTTAGGACTAAGTATTTCATATGGTCCAAATCCATCATTTTCTAGCTATAAGTGATCTAACATCTATTAGAGTATTAAGAGTTGTTGTTTTAACATTTTTTGGAATACACCTTTTCAATATTTGTTCAGTTTATAAGCCAAAATAATACTTTGTATGTATGAGATATTTAATATCATATTTTTCTTTTATGTAATTTGTACCATTCTGTATTTTTCTTTGACTCAGTTATCCCAATTATCATCAACATACAGTATTATACCGTGGTAAACACAAATTCAAATGTTTTTTTTTTGAATTGTTCACATATCTTTTTTTTTTAAATGACCATTAAGACGCTTGTACCACATGCGTCCAAATAGCTCTAACCCATATACTGGCATAAACAAAGAATTTTGGGTCAGATCGGTGACAACGGTTAAACAAAGCGACTAATTTTTTTTTTTTACAATTGTAGAAAAGACGGTATGCTAACAAAGGACGGTTCAATATTAATAAGTTTGATTGGTAGCATTATAGCGGTTGAATAGCATAACTAGATAAAATTCTATAATATAAATTTGTCTAAACGATTTTAAAATAATACAATGCATTGATTAGTATTTTAAAATTAATTATATAAAATATAAGTACACAGAAATTACAATTGTTGTTAAAAAACATAGATTACAATGATTCATTTTCAAAATACTAATTGTATAATGGTAACCACTATTATTTATCTGTGAATACAAATGTTAGATAATAATGTACGATCAACTTATAGCATATTTGTAATTTGGTTACGAATTGTTGCGAATGTGTCCTTCATTAGTCAATGTCTCATATTTTTCTATCAAATTGATATTATTTTCAGTAATTACATACTCACTCTGTTCCTAAAAGATAAATTTTTTACAAAAAAATTTTGTTCCAAAAAGATAGAGTTTTTACAGTTTTCTATGCACTTTTATAAATTCCAAAACAAATACTGAAATACTATTGGTTAAACTTTATTGAAAACTGTAAATCGTAGAAATCAATGCGTTTTCTTAATAACCGTGCATTACCTTAAACATCTATTAATTAGGAACAGATGGAGTATTACTTTCTGATTCATGTGTCGAGTGCATTCACTCACGAAATTATAATATATATAGAAAAAATACATACACGAATATCAAACATCGAAAAGCAAAATACACAAAAATTGGTGTGCATCTTTTATATAGGCTCATGTTTTAAATTGTTGCAAACATTGAAACTAAGATTTCAAACAATCATTTCAAACGTTTTGTCCAATCTCTCTTTCAACTGCCCATTTCAATCGACATGATGATTGATAACTACTAGAACGTTTTTTTTTTCAAACGTGATGGTTAGATGCAACCAATCGAAACCATTAGTGTTTCACGGCACATGTAACAATACTCACACTGTTAATTTTTTTTTTGAACTCGGCTTATACAATTTTATTTCAAATATGGGGGATCAGTGGATTCGATCATCCAAAGTAAACAGAAGAATTATAGAATAGACCACACTACAATGATTTTTCACCCCTAGGTCCTAATGATTAAGTATGGGTGCATTAGAAAATTAACCATAAATCAAATAAACGTGGACCCCTTAAAGATTTGATTTGATTTTTATTATGCTATTTTATATCTATATACTACTACAAAAAACATGGGTCCCCTATTCTAACATTCGTTTTTTTATTCGTTTGACTGAAACCACAAGGACAAATCGAAATCATTCGGAAAATATAACAAAAGAAATATTTCGAAGTTGAAAATGAAAAGGCATAAAATGGTTTATTATAAAAAAAAGGAAGAAAACACAGGCTGTTTCTCTAATGCCATCAAATTTCATGAGATTAGATGTGAAATATAGGTTCTTACTACAATAAATTTTATCTTAATCGAAATCATGTTATAAGATCAGAAAGTGAAGTATCGAAAATAAGAAAACACCAAAGATGAATATTGAAAATGATGGCCAATTTCCTAATTCCTCTAACCAGTATATATATTCCCTACATTGATTGCTTAAGTTTCGAGATTTCTATTTATTTGTTCAGACTTGGGTTCACGTCTTCCGACACTAATGGTTACAAACTGGAGCTGCTTGCCGACCAACCTCCATTTATCGTAAATAAATACTTTGAAAATTGTAGTATTTTTCTCGTACTCTTTATTTTATCTCATTAGTTATCAAATACTCCGTCCGTTGCATATTAGTTGTCGTTCTAGGTGATTTCACGTCAATTAAGAAAACATTTAAAAGATTTGTTTTACCCCTAATTAATGTGTTTTTCATTTGATATATGTAGTTAATAAGCTAAAAGATTATGGATAAAATCAGAAAATCAATCATAAATTTGCATTGAAAATGTAAAACGACAACTAATTTGATACAAAATAAAAAGCGTAGAATGACAACTAATCTGAAACGGTGGAAGTAATTATTAACAATTTTCACATATTTTATTATCTGGAAAATAAAATTATTGTTTGGATCGGATTTCAGATATTTCATACAAATGATCATAGATCTATTGCATTAGATTTTCATGTAGCTTCCATGAATAGTCACAAAGTTTCCGGCAACAATTTTGTCCACTGGAGAGATGAGACACATTTTTGTGCGTGCCCTTATCTAGGGGAAGCGGTCACGAAGACCCTTGGGGAGTATATTGCTACTTACGCAAGTGATACCTCTATTTTTGTTTTAGAAGACGAGAAGAGGCTTCCTCTCAAACATTTTTCGGTATCCAAGTCAGGCTTCTACTATAAAGTAAATGTGTTCGAAAATTAATTGATGATCACGAGGCTATGTCTAAAGATCATGGTACCGTCTGATATTTATGAGATGAGAGTGAAGAAAAGATAGAATGAGTCCCGAGGAAGAGAGGGTTGGAATTAATTCTCTTCATAAGATATGAGTTATTTGAGATCAAGATATAATCGAAGGGATACCCCGCAACCGTCTTGTTCTAAGTATTTTTTTTTGGTTTTACACTCGGTTCCTTCTATTTCCTTCATCCAACTCTATGTCCCTTTCGACCTTCCCACAACCTCACGACCTTTCGATCATCTTTTATGAAGGTATTTCATCATATTTTTATAGAAAGAATAACACCCACTTTTGGTTTTTAGCTCATTTGAGACTTCTTGTCTAATAACATAGTCAATTCCTTTTGTAGAATGTTTGTGTTTTCTCTTGGACGGTGGTTGGCAGGGCTAGAGCTGCTCTAACTTGTCAAGTACATCACAGAAGTATGCCTAATAATAGATTTACTATCCGACTAATTTTAGGGTGAGTGTAGCCGTCGAGTAGCTTATTCAGCAGATTTTCTAATGGACCTAAAACATGACACCTCATCGATTGACTAAATGAAGCTGAAAGTGTTCCCATCGAAAATTGAATTCAAATGGCAGAAGCTTACTGCTTCCCGTAAGTTTTTTTACCACTAAACCACAACTACTTGGTTAATTAACAATAGAAATTGACTCATATTCTTTATATATTAATATTGAATTATCTCAATATTCAATGTGTAATATTTTAACATGGCAAGTTTTGAACATTTTCATTATAGATTATAGACACAAAAAGAAATAGTTGATTTTTCTTTAACGTTTCAATTGAAAGAAGAACCAATTAATAATGATCTCCACTTATCATCTGTGATCTCCATGTACTCGAAGGACAATCATTTGCAATCTTATCTCGTCAATGGATTAATGATAGCTTGTTGTAAAAGAATAATATCTTATTAGAAAGAGAATAATGTCAAGCGATTTTTTTGTTTGATTAGTAGTGGTTAGTTTGAGTGATCGTCTGGTTTAAAACACCAATTACAGCAGCAAAAACAACATTTGATATCTTAAAAAACAACATTTGAGGGAAGAAATAGTTCACACGTAAACGAATGTTGCAAAGCAACATAACTAATAACCTAATAGCAATATTGAATGATAATGATATCTGATTACTCAAAGGCTCGAAAATAATTCGAGTAGAAATTTAGAGATTAGAAATGTGAGAGTATTAGGATGGTTTAGTTAATGTATTCCGGTTATATAGATTGTAATTTGACTTTGATTTATGATCGGTTTAAGAAGTTTGTATATAAACTAGATGAAATCATTAATGGTAAGGTTGTGAAGATTAATATGATAAAAACTTTCCTTATACGCTTATACACGCTTATACGATCTTCGTCTTGTTTATTAACATAGTATTAGTGAAAATTTCGTTGAGTTTTTCTTCGATTTCGTTTCGTTGTTGTTGATTCTTTTGGTTTTGTTCGCACCGATTGATCGCCTTCTGAAATCTCGATCTTTCTTTTGATCGGATTCGATTCGTTGGGTTTTTCGATTCTCAGTAGTTCTCGATCTATCGTTCCTTGCTCAGATCTCGTTTTCTCGTTGCGATAATGGTGTAACAAGGTAGAAGACCAAAGAATCATGTTGAGGATTTCGATATTTATGCGGTGAAGGATCGATCTAGATCATCTGATCCGATCGCTTCAGATGTTACAGCCTCGCATCTTTGTGGTATGACGAATCGAGGTAACTCTGGTTCGATATTTGCCGGTATGGACTCTTTCGATAATGTCCATAGTCCGTTTTTTCTTCACGCGGTAGATCATCCTGGTTAGGTCTAGTTAATAAAATTCTAGATGGATCTAACTTCAACACTTGGTATATTGCTATGCGTGTTAGTCTTGAAGCAAAGAACATGCTCGCTTTTGTTGATGGTTCGTTACCTAGACCGGATATTTCTGATCCGCTTTTCCGCATATGGAGTAGATGTAACAACATGGTCAAGGCGTGGCTCATGAATGTTGTGAACAAGGAGATATCCGATAGTATTTTATACTATGATGATGCAGCTGAGATGTGGCGTGACTTGTTTTCCAGATTTTGAGTTAGCAATTTGCCTAGAAAATATCAGTTGGAACTAGGCCTGGGCATAAATCCCGAACCCAAAAATCGAACCCGAACTCAACCCGAAAAACCGGGTTTGGAACGGGTATGGGTAGTCCTAATAACCCAAATGGGTTTTATAATTTAAAATTTTGGGTGTGGGTTCGGGTTAGGGTTACCCAAAAATAAAACGGTTACCCAAACTACCCAAAGAACACATATGTATACAAATATACAATTACCGGTATTAACATGTTCAGTTTCTAGTTTCAAAAACCTAAATCCCCATTTACCAATATACGCTATAATTTCACATAATTCCTTTTGGATTTTCAAGATGGAAAATCCAAATCTTCAAAGGAATTCGTCTCCTCCATCAAAGGAGTCTATAAACCATTCGAAGGTATGTGACTGATACATTGTTGTTTTTGATTCAATGTAGTTTCTGATTTCGATTTGTATAGGATCGATTTGTCTTTGGTGATTGTTTGATTTCTTTGATTTGATTATATATAAACCCTAGATTCTATATAAATCGATTTGGTCAATTTTTCCAGTTCTCGTGAATTGTTTTATAACGAGAGGATAGCATTATAGAGGTCCTAGTTTGATGTTTGGAACAACAATTGTTTTACTTAAATAATCATTTATTTTATCCTCTATAGGATAGTGATGGTGATGATAAACCGTAAACTTTTCACAAAATAATTGTTTGGTAATTTTAGCAAAAGGATCAATACTTTAAAAAAAGAAAAATGCATGTTATCCAAATTGGTTGATTATTAATATTACCGCTTGCTAATACAAAAATCATTTAATATGCTTTGGATTTATAAATTGTTTCTCGCATGAACTTGTATAATCATTCTATAATCTCTATTTGTTATTTGATTTGTACTTATCATTGGAGGAATCAAGAATGGACAAGGGAAGATGGCGAATCACAAGAGGAAGCTATCTTTTAAATTTCCAGTTTGCATTTTAGTTTCATTATGTATTTGAAGTCTTGGTTTGGTTTTAGACATTACGTTGCTTTGTTTATGTGGTTGTTAGACATTATGTATAGATTTGAACTCTTGGTTTGTTTTAGACATTATCTTGTTTGTAATTTGGTAACTTAGAGTAAATTGCCACATTGCTTTTGAATTTACAAGTTTGATCGGGTTAATTTCAGTTTTTGACGACAAACCCAAAACCCGCTCAAACCCGAAAATACCCAACCCGTACCCAATCCGTATTTCTATGTAACCCGTATGGGTTTTATAATCAGAAATCCGAAAACCCCGATACCCGAAGTACCCAACCCAAAATCCGATTGAGTACCCGGATGCCCACGCCTAGTTGGAACAAGCAATTGCTACACTGAAACAAAGATCTCTGGACTTGTCTGCCTACTACACTAAGAAGAAGACCTTATGGGAGCAGTTATCCAACACCAAGATCACTTCAGCAAAAAGGTGTGACTGTGATCATGTGAAGGAATTATTGGAGGATGCAGAGACAAGCAAAATCATCCAATTTCTGAGGAAATTGAATGACAATTTTGCTAACATCCGTGGTCACATTCTGAACTTGAAACCACGACCATCTCTTCCTGAGCTATACAATATGTTAGATCAGGATGAAAGTCAGAGAATGCTTACTTCTTCGGCTCTAGTGGTTCAGAATCATGCTGCCTTCCAGGTGCTTCATAAAGATGGAAACACTCTGAGTCAGATTCTTCTTTCTCAAGGTCAGTTTCACAAGACCAAGTGCTCATACTGTTCTCATCCTGGACATACAGTTGACAGGTGTTACAAAAAGCATGGTTTCCCTCCTGGATTTGGGAGTGGAAAGAAACCATCGTCTCTAGGAGCAGCAAACCTAGCTATTACACCTGGTTTTTCTCGGATGATGAAGGAGAATTCACCAACTTCAGAGTCTTGTGATGCTATGACCAATGACCAGATTCAGACTGTGATATCTTTCCTTATTTCCAAGCTTCATACTCAAGCTGCCTCTCCATCTGTTGCTCAAGCTTCTGCTTTTACTTCAACTCATGCCCCTGTTATCTCTCTGATATCAGGTGGCCTTTCTGGTAATGTTATTACCAGAAATTCTCATTCTTATTATGACATGTGAGTATCTTCTATATCTCATGAATCAGATGTGTCTCATAGGCCTAGGATCATAGATTCGGGTGCTACTCACCATGTTTGTCATGATAGAAACCAATTTAGTGAGTATACTCTAGCAAACACCTTTGTGACCCTTCTTAATGACCATACATTGACTATTCTAGGTGTAGGATTCATTCAGTTAACTGATGTTATCTCTCTTCATAATGTGCGTTATATTCCATAATTTCGTTTCAACTTGTTGAGTGTGAGTGTTCTTACCAAAACCTTGCATGCTGAGATTAGTTTTACTTATGATGCTTGTTTCATTCAAGCTCTTACTTAGGAGTTGATGAATGGACAAGGTAGTCAAGTTGGAAACTTATACATACTGGATGTCAATAATAACCATAGCAGTCTTTCTTTTCAAGGTACAACTTCTGTTTGTGCGTCTGTTTTAGCTGATACAATTTCATGGCATAGACGTTTAGGACACCCGTCTCTAGCTAAAATTGAGATTTTATCTGATGTATTGAAGTTGTCCAAATCCACTATTAATAAAACTCATTCTTCCCTTTGTCATATATGTCATTTAGCTAAACGGAAACACCTTCCTTATAAATCTGGTAAACATATGTGTGCTCATCCTCTTGATTTACTTCATATAGACACTTGGGGTCCTTTTGCTGTTCCTACTGTTGATGGTTTCAAATATTTTTTTTAATCATTGTTGATGATTATAGTAGGGCTACTTGGGTCTATTTATTACATGCTAAATCTGATGTTCTTCATGTGTTTCCTGATTTCATTAAAATGGTTAAGAACCAATTTCGTACCAAAGTTAAAGATGTTCGGTCTGATAATGCGCCTGAATTGAACTTTACTGAGTTTTATTTATCTAGAGGAATTGTTGCTTATCATACTTGTCATGATACTCATGAACATAATTTTGTGGTTGAGAGAAGGCATCAACATATAGTGAATGTAGCTGGATCTTTACTTTTTTAGTCAAATGTTCCTTTAAAGTTTTGGGGTGATTGCATTTTAGCTGCATTTTAGATAATAAAACCCCTTATGAGCGATTAACTAGTAAAACCCTTGATTATACTCATCTTAAGACCTTTGGCTGCTTATGTTATGTGTCTACCCCTACTCATAATAGATCCAAGTTTGCTCCTAGATCTAGTGCTTCTGTTTTTCTTGGTTACCCAATAGGTTGTAAAGGTTACAAGTTGTTAGATATTGAGACACATTCTCTTTCTATTTCAAGACATGTTACTTTTCATGAGGAAATCTTTCTTTTTTCATCATCTACTATTCCAGATGATATTAAACAATTCTTTCCTCATGTTTCTTTCCCTGCTCAACCCGATGTTGTTCATCTTGAACATTCATCTTCTAATACACATCAACACCAAGATGTGATATCCTCTAAGATTTCAGTTCCTTTTGCACTGAAGTATGGCCGATCTACCAAAACATCTTCCCATTTGCAGGACTATTACTGTTATACTACTACTATTAATACTACTCCATATCCTATTGCCAATTATATTTTTTATTCATATTTATCTGAGCCTTTTAAAGCCTTTATTAATGCAATTACTAAAGTTAAAGAACCAAAGCAATATATGGAGGCTTTGCTTGATCAATTGTGGAAAGATGCTATGGGTTTGGAAATTAGAAATATGGTAAGAACGCATACTTGGAGTATTGGTCCACTCCCTGAAGGTAAAGAGGCTATTGGATGTAAGTGGGGCTTTATAGTGAAGTATTTGGCAGATGGGAATGTTGAGCGGTACCAGGCTCGACTTGTAGCTTAGGGCTATACACAAGAAGAAGGTATAGATTATGGAGAATTTTTTTCTCATGTAGCTAAGTTATCCAGTGTCCGTATCTTGATAGATGTGGCAGTCAAGAAGAATTGGTCTCCTTCTCAATTGGATATCTCCAATGCCTTTCTCAATGGCGATCTAGATGAGGAGATATACATGAAGCTGCCTCCTGATTACTCTACTGTTACCGGAGAAACTTATCCCCCTAATTCAGTTTGTCATTTGCATAAATCTATTTATGGACTCAAGCAAGCTTCTCGTCAGTGGTATCTCAAACTTGCTTTGACTTTGAAGTCTATGGGATTTGTGAAATCTCATAGTGATCATACACTTTTCATTAAAAACAAGGATGGAAGATTGATACGCATTATTTTAACTTCACTACGGAGTAAAGATCCAATAGGTGATCGAAGCTTTACATTTATAAAGCCTCAAATAATCCACAAGTGCATGGAACACCGAGGAGTACTTAAGGGTCGATCCCACGAGGACTAAACCTTACACACTAGAGATGCGAGAAACAAACTAAGCTATAGCAAATGATTTTTCGTTTATTAATAGTTTAAGAACTACGAAATGCAAGAAAAGAAGATGCAAAGAATGTAAAACAAGGTAAACACATTGGACCATAAGCTAATCTATCATAAGAACAGGCTAACAATCAAACAATGATATCAAAGATTGAATTAAACACCGTCCTAGAACATGAAACTCGGATATATGACCACTCCACTTCCGTGGCACTAATCTCTTCATGTAATCATCTAATCATCATCAACTTCCGTTGGTAACTAGATAAATCAAATGAGCTTTAACGAACAAGTTCAATAAGTTCACTAAACACTATAATCGCCAATTGTTAGATGGCTAGGATAAGTCAAGCTCACAAAAGTTTGGTTCAAACAATCTCACAAATACCTACCGGGTGGAAATTGCTTAAGATATAGATTTTGAGTGATCAATTCAAAACTAGCAAATAGAGCAACCTAAGTGAAGCTTCCAGCCAATATAATAAACAAGTTAAGTTATGGTCTAGCAGACCAAACATTGTTCTATCGCAGAGAACACTGTATCATTTGTCCCATCCTGTTACTTGCTACGCGCCTCATTCAACCTTTTTCACATTTTGCACAATGATAATACTTTAACATTATTCTTTGAGCTGCTCCCCTGCACCAAGCATCCACTTGCACGTCCAAGGCTCGAGGTGCCACCTGTCACAACAGCTGGCAAGACGAACTCTTTGATCTTTGTTGAGCACACACGGCTTCTTTGTCCTTCGGCCAGACTCCTGTGTAGCACATAGCTCTTTACTCCTTCTTGATCTGTTGATGCTATCTTTGATACATCTACAAATCATAATTCACAAACAAAATAATACTTCAAAACATGATACGTGAACCACCAAATATAGTAAATCGCGCGTTGGAAGACATTGCATAATCAGACTATACTAACGTAGAACAACCAAGAGTCGAAATAATTCGTTGGGACATATATTTTAAATTAACAGATCTTGAAATGCTATTAAATCCACCTTAGGGTTAGAGTGGGCTTGCTTACAGAAAACGACACCACAATACGAAATCCTTTTCCTCTTCATTTGCAATGAAAATTATACATGAGTTAATGACAAATTTTCGAATTAGATTGTTCGAAGTTGATTGAGAGAACGCAATCTTCTATCCAATGGACGAATTTTGCTTGTTTCGAGATGTGTTTATGCCATTTTCTTTATTTTCCACCTTTTGTAGTTTGAATTGCAAGACATATTGTTTGATACGAGCCATAAATTAGGCTTGCGGACATTTTTCATAAAGTTTTACTTTGCGGCTTGGACAAGGGCTTCTTACTTCTATAGGTACTTTTTGAAACTTTGCTTTCAATAAACATACTTTTGGAGGAAGGTATACTTTTCAGATTTTTTCCCTTGTTTTACAGTTTTTTGGACGAAAATGTCCCTAACAATTTAAGGAGCGATAAAAGGTTGTGTTTTAAACATTAAAAAGTGGAATAATTGGAAACTACAAAAAAATTCAGGCTTTTGTTCTTCTTCTTTGTTGCTTATTCTTCTGCTTTTTTATTCTTCTTATTTTTGTTCTTCGAAAGCTTGTGTTTCCATTTTTTACAAAAGTTATAGATTTTTTGTAGGTCTTATGAAATCAATTTAATTCAAAAAAATCAATTAGATTTTTTTCGTCAATATCTAATCTCCTCTTCGTCAATTTCTCAAACCAAATTTTTTCTTTCATGTTTCTCCTTTGAATATGGTCTTTGTGGTTATCACCAGATTCATCACCCGAAGTCGTCCATTTTACTGCATCCGTGTGAGAGTTCATGGAAACATAATTTGAAAATCTTTACAATGATTAAAAGAGGAGAGAAAACATAGCTACAAAAGCTGAATCTTGCCTATTCCAAGTTATAATATGGATTATGGACAATGCATGATCGTCTAAAACTACAATAATTGGTAAGGATAAGGGTCCAAAAAGATTGTAATCATAGGTCGTCCACCCTAACTTGTCCACTGTAGTTGAGTTATAGATATGTTGTAAACAAATTTTATTTGTCCACACTAACTTATCCACAATCACCTTCAATCGAAAAATCAAACATTTTCACCAGATTCATCTTAGCCTCTATTATTAAACCATTGAAGATTGGAATTTGTTAAGCAACCCAAATTTCGGATTGAGAGACACGGTACTTCATGATTCGGTATCCGATTTGTGAATTGAACAAATACCCATTGAAGAGAAGATGAACATGTTTCTTACGATAAATCAAAATCAAAGTTTTTTCAGCTTTATGTTTTGTTTAGTTAAAAAAAAAGTTTATTACTCTTATACACACTTTCTAGTAAAATAATAGGCAAATGAGACACTTTTTGATATTGGAGCACTTTATGCTTTAAAAAGTGATTTTCTTTCCATTTATACCCCTAACCCAAGCATCATAAGCTTGGTTAGTTCTACTCGTATGACGTGTAAGCAAAGAAAGAGGACTTTTACTTGCTTTATGAGCAGTTGATACCAAACATATTTTCACAGATCGTGTGGTCCATATTTTATATTAGATCTTGGTTTCTCATTGGTTATTACTTCCACCACCGTGTGGCTGAGATCTATCAAGAGAAAAGCAGGTATGTGAAATGGACGGTGGAGATTGTAGATAAGGTTTTAAAAGTTTTTTTCAATTTATGACAAACATCGACTTTCTCTTCCTTCTTTTGTTGTTGTTGTCCATACTTGCTTCTATAATCTAGAATTTAAGAGATCTTTCACAAAATGTTGTAGATATGTGATCTTTCGATATCTTATGGCCGTGTATTTTTTGTAAATGATGTCCAACTTTTTGTTGTGCAATTGAGAAACAATGCAGAATATTGAAGTTCAACATTTTTTGCTTCTTCTTTATCTTGTTAGGATTCATAAATCCTCATCTTAAGCTAAGTAATGATGTGAAAAACACTAACTTTTTCCATTCTTTGATTTCACATATTGTGTTTGGAATTGGTTTTAACTCAGAGAGTGAAGAGTTGTGGATAGGGTTTCAAAGGTTTTTGCTATTACTTTCTAATTTTTGTATGAATGGGAATGCATTATATGCTTGTATGGATGCACCCATGTGGTTAATATATATGCCGTTGAGTTAGTAAGCATACTTTTCCATTAGTGCAATTCTGAATTATATCTCTAAAAAATTCACCACGTTAAAATCAGTCTAGAAAAGTATTCTTGTTACAATTTCTATCAAAGTTCACCTGAGTAACACTTGTTACAGTTTTAACAAGTACACCAAAATAAAGACCATCACTAGTCTTATTAACAACGAAGATATATCCGAAAAAGTAGAGAACACTTGTTATTAGCCACAATCCATTATTCATTAAAACACATATACGCAATCCAGCGGTTAATATGTTGTGTGTATCTAAATCCTAAACAATCAAGATTAATTCTGAAGAACACAATCGCACGGTCAAACACTGTCCATTTGTCATTGAACATATGGTCAATGCTATAAGTGGACAAAAACGAAATAATAAAACGCAGACCAAAATAAGCAATCTGAGTCCATATAAATCCCAAACGCATACTTATAGTAGCTCGATTTGTTTTTGAACATATGTTCGATGCTAAATTAAGGAATCTGAGTCCATCTAAATCCTAAACGTATACTTAAAATAGTCTGATGCCCCACTGACCATTTGTCTTTGACCATATGTTAGATGTTAAATTAAGTAATCTTAGTCCATCTAAATCTCAAACGCATAATTGAAATAGTTTGATGCCCCACTGACCATTTGTCTTTGAACATATGGTCAATGCTTAGTTCATCTGCTATGTGTATCTAAATCCCAAATAATCAAGAAACATACTTGAAATACTCCGATGACCTGTCCATTTGTCTTTGAACATATGGTCGATGCTACATTAAATTATCTAATATGTGTATCTAAATCCCCAAAAATCATGAAACAACAATCATTACCACAACAACACCATATCTCTCGGATTTCACAAGTGTTCGTAAAAATTGAGACTTGAGAGGATTCAAATGAAAGTCAAATGGTCAAAGTCAAACGGTCTTTATGTTATAATACCCAATTTGAAGAAATGACCTTCCTTTTGCATCCCATCGATGACCCATCTTTCTTTTTCAATCCATCAAAAATTTGTGTTTGCTTACAACATCTTCTTATTCAATTCATCAATAATTTGCGTTTACTTACAACCAATTTTGAGTCCAAGTGATAATGAAGAGACATCTCTTGAATTTCTTGCTTAGTCGAGGAAGAGTGATGAAAGGCAGCGATGGAAACAGTTATATCCCACCGGAGGACCTAGATAGAAATGGCAGCGATTAAGCTTTATGCGAGGAAGAGAGAGAGAAAGCGATAAGATCCATATGGTTCAAGGGATGCAAGCGGTGGAAACGGCGGTGTCGATTGGCTGGAGAAAGGATTTGCAAACGGGTACGCTTGCAGAAAATTCTTCGACTCGTTGTGGAAAGAATCAAAGTTCGAATCGCAAGCTATCAATCGACACATATACGATGTCGCAATAGAGATGTTGTGGTTGGGATCTATTAGGTATGTTCAAATCACAAATTTCAGATAGTTTTCAAACCGCAAACTTTAATTCAGACGATTGAAGTTAGGAATTGATATTTGAAATTAGGAATTTACAGAATAAAGCCTGTGAGAAGAAATTATTTGTAGAAGAGTTTATATCGGAGAAGAAGAAAAAAGAGATGAGGAAAGATAGTAAAAGCTGAAAAAGGTGAACTAGAGTTAAGTAGGTTGAGTTAAAAATATGATGTTTGGGTTATTAGTTTTGGGGGTATTATAGACATTTGATAGATGAAAAGTGTGTTGATAGTAGAAAGTGTCTATATAACATAATCATATCAATAAAAGAGAAGTCAAAAATCCTATGTATCATCCTCTCCTTAATTGTAGGAATGATTTTAGTAATTAATAATCATAATTTTAATATATTTTCTTAATTTCGTAAGATTTAATTATTGATTTCGTTAGATTTAAATATTAAATCGTTTAGGAATAAAATCTATTGCGTATTCATATTCCATATTTATCTAATAAAAAAATTATGATAAATTTCCATAATTATCATCTCATAGATTTACATAATATATTACGATTTACTTAAATTTACGGCTAATTCCGAAAACCCTATCCCAAAAACCCTAGTTCTCTTATTGCCTCTCTATAAATAGTCTTCTTCATCGGATGTAATTGTCCACCGTTGTGTTTTTGTTTGTATTTTTAGATTTTGCAATTTTGATTATTGTTTTCTCTTCTTATCCTAATTGCTATTGTTCTTATTTTTTGAAGGTTTCTTAATGCCCATCGTATCAAGGTTTGTTTACGTATCCAATTGTTTTTGTGTTAATAGTTTGTATTTTTAGTTTTGGTAATCGTGTTTCTGATTATTAACGTGTTTCTGATTAATATTCTTTTCATTGTATTGTTATCGTGTTTTAAGGTCTCTTAATCACCATCATAGCAAGGTTGGTTTTCTCATCATACTCTTTACGTTTTTATTGTTTGTGTTTTTATGTTTTGTAATTTTAATTGTTTGTTTTTCAGGTTTGTTATTCTTTGTTTCAGCAAGGTTTGTTTTCGTTATTTACTTTGGGATTCTTAATTGTTTTAACGTTTTTATTATTTGCTAGTTGTAGCATAATTGCTATTGTTCCTACTATTTTTGATGTTGTTTCTTCTTTATTTCATCTATCTACATATTTTGTGATTTAATTATACATGACGGTAATTGTTTTATTTTTCGCAGATTATTGTCTAGATGGAAAGGTCAGCCTCGAACGATCAAGCCTTAATGTGTATATTAGATTCGGAATTTGGAATTGGTCAGATGAGGAAGGACAGTTCAACGACTGTGTATAGTAGATTCGTGTATAGATTCTCTTGAAGTCGTCGTGATGTTTTGTTTCGTTTCAAGCTTCGTTTCAAAACAATATTGTGTTTTGAATTGTTTCAAATGTCTTGTATATCTTCGTTTCAAAACAATATTGTGTTTTAATTCGTTTCAAAGCTATTATATATTTCGTAATAAATGTCCTTTTATTGTTCATACATTCTGTCTCTTTCGTTTTACTTTTGCTTATCTCAATATTGATATGATTCTGTAGCCATTAAAAGATAATAATTTTGTAAACATTATTGACTAAATCGTTCGTGTATAAATATGTTTTATATTGGTGTTCGGGTATAAATATGTTTTAATTTCCATAGTAATTCAGCTATGATATCAAAGTAATAACCACTAACAAAGTTTAGTAAATATTCCATCGATGTTATCTAAATTATTTACATCGTTCGTGTATTGTTAATATGTTTTAGTTTTCATCAATTATTTATATCGTTCGTGTATTGTAAATATGTTTTAATTTTCATTGTAAAAATATCATATATATTTTTGATTATTATTATCATATCAAGGATGAAATTATAACTCTAAACAATATTCCCATCTAAATATGAGGTAGAAATGACTTTTTTATATATGGCCTATTTATATTGGATCTTGGCCATCAAACTAGGTATAATATTGCGTAATATAAGGAGAAATTAATGTTATAAGAATTTAATTTCCCCTAACCAAGTGGGATTGTAAATCAAAGATCTTCATAGTTATAGTAAGTTAGTAAAGATCAAAGAAAATAATAATAAGTCTCGAGATTACGTTAACTAATTATGTATACTATTATTTTTGAGAATACAGAATAGTGGATATTCTGTTAGTTAATGACAATATTAAATCTCTATATATAAAATATTTGCAGTTATGATGAGATCAATATTACGATTATAACCAATACAGATTTAGACATGATAGAGTAAGTATCTTAATTGCATGATTTGATTAAACTTGCTTACGTGATATTAGGAGGATAAGGTAAGTATAATGCTTACATGATATTAGGAAGATTAATGGTAAACTGAAATGCATTTAGTGAATAATCATATCAATAAAAGATGGAATTATATCACTAAACAATATTAATTTTAGATGTTTAAATATACTTATATAAGTTAAAAATGTTAATTTCCAATTTAGACCGAATCGTCTTAAAATATGGAATATTTTCTTTTCAATATAGATATTGAGTCGAATCTATGGTGATTTGTTTTTATCGTGATTTACTTTTTTATTGAGTCGAATCTATCGTGATTTACATTTATCGTGATTTACAAATGTAAATTTTATATATTCAAAAATGTTTACTTATATAAATACAAAGTTTAAATATACTTATATAAGTTAAAATGTTAATTTCCAATATAAACCGAATCGTCTTAAAATATGTAATATTTTCTTTTGTATATAGATATTGAGTCAAAACCATCGAGATTTATTTTTATCGTCATTTACTTTTTTATTGAGTCGAATCTATCTTGATTTACTTTTATCGTGATTTACATATGTAAACTTTATATATCCAAAAATGTTTACTTATATAAATACAAATGTAAACTTACCAGATTTATATTCTGTTGAATATATCGTATTTAGAATATATTGTGATTTCTAGAGTATATCTATATGCATTCTAGAGTATATCTATATTCAAAAGAGAATTATTTATAAAAATGCATAAGTAAACTTACTAGATTTATATTATGTAATTTTTAAAATGCGTGATGATATATACGTCATTGCCATCCGTATCATTTTGCAAAAGTTAGTTAACCCTAATTTCGTTCTATATATATTGTTGGTCCGTATCCATCGTTTAAACATTATATACCCTAAAATCGCAGCGCCTCATCAGTATGGCTTTCCTTAAGAAACACACAAACTCCATTGTTCATGTCAAAGATCTTAAACCATATATGACTGGGTCGAAGATCAGCGTTTTGATTTTGAGGTTATGGAGGAAAAAATTTAAAGGCGGTGGCCCTTTCGAGATGGTTATGGTTGATAACCAGGTATTAAGATAATGTCATTATTACTTCTTTGATCGTCCTGCTCTATTACCCGTTTACAATACGTTTGCATGTTATTTTGGTTTTAGGGTGACCGTATCCATGCAAACGTTGATAGCGATCTTGCTCACAAGTACGATACAAAACTGCTTGAGGGTCTAGCCGTTACTATAGAATCTTTCAAAGTGACTCCGTATGTTGGTGACTATAGGACGAATCCCCATCCCTTCAAGATAACTTTCTTTAGAACAACTTATGTCTTGAAGTGTGAGGATTTTCCGTCTATTGTTCCTGATAAATATATTGCTGATTTCACCAGGATAAACACCGGTATGATGGACAAGGCTATTATGATAGGTTTGTTTGTTAGTTATGTCTCTTATTACGTGTTGGACAAGTTCTCATATAAAATTCTAATTATACTCTTATCATTCAAGCTTTCCAGATGTCGTCGGGCAGATTGTCAATGTTCAGCCTTTAACTGAGATAGTCTCAAAGGGAAATAATCTTTCTGAGCTTGGTTTTTTCTTCGTAGATGCACTGTGAGTATATTACATACTCCCTCCGTTCCAAAAAGATAGATGTTTAAGGTTATGCACACTTATTAAGAAAACGCATTGATTTCTACAATTTACAGTTTCCAATAATATTTAACCAATAGTATTTCAGTATTTGTTTTGGAATTTGTAAAAGTGCATAGAAAACCGTTAAAACTCTATCTTTCTGGAACAAAATTTTTTTGTAAATTTTTTATCTTTTAGGAAAAGAGGGAATATTTGTTTATGTTGTAGTGTCATTAACCACTAATTCGTCTTTTTTTTATAAACTTCTACAAAGTTATTGTGTACTTTTTGGGGGGATTACGCCAAGATATTCTGGAACTTTATCAGCCAGCATGAGGATACGCAAGTTGTTTGTCTTATACGATTTGTCGCTGTGAAGGAATACATAAGTACGTCTGGTAACAAAAGGTTTTGTGCATAGTATATACTCTAATTGACTAATAATTTCTTTCATGTAATCGCAGGTGCTTGGCATGTGACAAACTCTTACGATGCAACTCAGTACTTTTATAATTCTGATGTCCCAACCATTAAGAGGTTTAATACAATGTATGTATTTACATGTATATGTTATATGCTATTCATAACGGTCATACGTTAGTCTTTATAGAAATTGCTTAATTCCATTTCTTCATTTTCACAAAGCTTGCATTATATTATAATCACAATGGACTTTCTAAACATTTTCGTGAAAATATAAGAACATACAACAACATGTTTTCTTTCACGTCGTTGGGTGGTACTATTAACAAGGCAATCAACAATGGTAAATGACCATATGTTTTCCAACTGAGTGGTGAAAACTATCATATGATAAGTCAGGTTTTACCCATCGGTAATGATGGTAGTGGTTATTCCATCGCAAGCTGTACCCGTATTCATTGTAGTGGTTATTCCATTTTTCTTTGATATTCACATAATTCAATAACATAATGTTTCCATATTAAATAAAATTCTTTTGCTGAATATTATTTCCTATATTCTAAGTTTCTAAATCTTTAATGAATATCTTCTTTTTATTATTTATATATGTTTTCTCTAAACCTACAATAGCGTGTATTTACCATATATATATACATACATACCTTTAATATACCTCTTCTCTACCGTATTGTTTCTCATATACAATATTGTATAAAGCTTGAATCACCATGGACCACAATGTTGATGCACATAATGATTACATGCTAAGCCACATACCAGGTACGTTTCCAATTATTATTATATTGCTTACTGTTTACATCGGTATAAAAGGTGCTTCAACTCTTTTTTTTTGTATGAACAATGATCTAGGTGAGGCACACGTATTTTTTAGTTCTAATAGTATCGAGACATCCAATACAAGCGAGAGGGATGATATTGCGTATCCCCGTGAATTCTTGAATAATGTAAAGATTCGAAGATATTGGTGCTCCAGTGATGTTGCTTAAAAACATCGACCCTGCAAGAGGATTAATCAATGGGACCAGGCTATTAATTATACAAATGGGTTCTCATGTCATCCAAGGGCGTATTTTAACTGGTGATCATCGAGGACATAACGTCTTGATACCACGTATGTTCGTATATCCTTTGGACATGTTGTTCCCATCCGTATGAAACGGCAACAAATTCCTATTACACTGGCATTCTCAGTTTAACATTGTCGTTCAATCTATGATATTATTGCATTGGCATGTATCAATACTATTGCTTTGTTTTCTGTCATGATATATCAATTAGATAAAAGATATTCATGTAAATGTCCCTCTCAACTCTCTTTATGTAATTTGTCTTACTACTGAATTGTTCAAGCCACAGAAACAATAACGTTATCTCATCCGTAACAATATACATTTGTGGTCCTATACATTCTATGATTTTATATTAATTAAATTAAATGAAAATGAAATAATAAACATGGATCTGATTTAGGATCATATATGTAAATCTTTGATTCTGTTTATATATATTCATGTATATTATTTTGGTAGTATTCATAATTTATGCATATATAATAATGATGTGATAAAAGCGCAATTAGTTTAGAACAAAATATATATTTCCCTATTTATTTCTATACATGAATATTCTCTTAATATATTCCATAATATATTTTCTACTAATATGATATAAAATTGAGATAATAAACCTGTATTTAATTGTTTTAGTATAGAGTATATATATATAAAAAAAATGATAAGACCTGATTTGATTTAGTATAGACGTAAAAATATAACAATTCCATTTATACATATTCATGAATATTCTCTCGATTTTTTTCCTGTGTAATCTAACCTAATATCTACTATATATACATATACATATACCATATTCCTCTCTGTTTAGTACTCTTCATTATTCACCTATTATTGTATGCTCTTTTTCTTAATTTTTATCTTTGTATGTTTTTCATCCTATTGGTATCGAACTTACTGATTTCCTTTAACGATTTATTTAATCTTAATAGCCAATATAGAGATTATGGTATTCACCGATTCCATGATGCTGTCAGGTAGTTTTTAGACTTGGTCTATATATGTTTACCTTACCTTTGTGTGTGCGTACTTACTTTTGATGTTTTGTTCTTCTTTTAGGTTTGCTAGTTCTTCTCCCGTCATCTGCCTATGGTTTCACGATTTTGTATCTTCAAGGTTATTTTCTGTGAATATGTTATTTATTAATTTCGTAAGATTTATATACTAAACACACGAGTTTATTTGGTACCGTTTATTCTCTTTCAGTTTATTGAAACTCATCATCGAAGGAACTTCACATGCGATTTTTGCATATGGTTAATCCCGTATTTATCAGTTAGTGTAGTTATTATATGTATCTTTAATATATTCATCTATATACAATCTTGAATGCTATTTTAATGTATACTATGTGTCAGGTGTCAACGGTGTATCGTTTATTTACGACGTGGATTGCATGTGATTTTGCTTTGATCCAGAGTCATCCACCATTCCCTATTAGGTTGTGTGTATTATCTTTCGCATATAGATCCAATTCTTTCGCATGTAGATTAATCTAGCGATCTTATCTTAGTTTGTATGTTTACTTATTGATATTGTTTGTTTCATACATTATATGTCGCTTTCTTTCTATTCGTAGTTTTGTTCAACCGAACCGATAACTGAATGGAGAAGCTTTGGTCGTATATATAGTCGTATACCTCACATCCATTCTTTTAGAAAGACAACTTCTAATCATATATATCGTCTCAAACCTAATTCCATTCTCTTGGCAACACAAGCTCGACTAGGTTGGTATTCATGGTTATTTTTATATTTAATTGGTACACACTATTATAATGCATCTTAACTTTGTGATGAATCTGAATTTAGGTCCGTCATCTACGACGCTACCTATATCGTGTTCTTGCAATAATCCGTTCAAGACAATCCACAATGGAAGATCTTAAAGGGAACTCAATTCCATTGCGATCTGGTGAATCAAGTGATTCTATTGATTTTAATTCAACGCAATCTTCCGCTATAAAATATTTATTCAAATACATTACCTTCAAAGAATAGATTCTTTGTGTAATGTTTTGTTTTTAATAATATTTCATTGTGATTTTGCTTCATAAAAACCATATTTCAGGATTTTCGTTATACTTTAATTATTTTTATTTCATCTTACTATTATTGTTTCATCTTTTTGTTATTAATTATATTGTTCTGCTTCTTCACAATGTGTTTTCATATAGCGCGTCCCGCGGGTAAATGCCTATTACTTTCTAAAAAGTGTGTATAATGGTAATCAACCTTAAAATAATAGTATAAAGGTAAAACAGTTATTATCCATAAAAAAAGTATGGCATCCAACAAAAATACATGTAGATGAAATAACTTTGTCAAAAAGTACATTTGCAAGTAAATTAATCACCTAGTTTTGTTTTTAATATACACAAGGAAAATAACCAAAAAAATAACCGAAAATATTATTTTCAAATCCCAAACAAATGAACAATAATATTTAAAAAAAAAAAAACCCGCCAAAATCAACAAATCCGTTTTCAATACAGTTCACCATCGTCTCCATAACTGCAACACTCTCTTCCTCAAGAATGGTGCTCAAAGATTTCGAATCCATCTCTGTACCTTTCAACCCCGATGGTTGGGGTCCTCCTTCCGCCGCCGCTATCACCACCATCGCCACCGCAAATCTTCCCTACTCTTCTTTCTCATACTGGCAAAAACTCGGCCGTGTCGCTAATTGGACTCGTCCTAAACCCAATCCTTCTCCACTTTCAACATCGACGACGATAGATTCCGATTCGAATCCGATCTCATTCCCTCCGATGACGACGAATCAGCTTTCCATCTCATCGACAGTAAACCTCCGACGCAACCAAAATCGCGTTCCTCTAAACGCAATCGAATCCAACGACGAGACTGTGAAATCGAATCGAACTCGAATCGCCGTCATCTCAATCGGAGCAAAATCCACCACCACCGCCGTTTTCAAATCTTCCGTCGATATAAAACCGGATTGGTTCTTGATTGAGCAAATCCAATTCTCAACGTTAACGAAACTGTTAAGATATTTTCCTCGTAACAAGAACAAATCCTTTATTCCATGAAAGAATTACAGAGATGAGTAAAGAAAACTACAAAGAATCAATGAATGAATCCTCTCTCACTTCTGAGTTCCCTTATAACCGTGGAAACTCAGTAACAACCTTATCCAAATGTTTAACGGAACTAACAACTATTAAACCTCCGGTTTAGTCTCTCTAATCTTCAATTCCGCTTCCTCCGGTTTACTCCCAATTACTTCTATTTAAACCACTTTTCCCGCCTTATCCCATCTTCTTCTTCTTATAAACGTATGCCTTCATGGGTTTATCAATACCCCCCTCCAAACAAACCAACTTGTCCTCAAGGTGGAACTCAGGAAATTGTGATTTCACTTCTTTCGCTAACATCCATGTGTGTTCATTCGCTGGGAGGTTTGCCCATTTCAACAACACTTCAAGATCGCCTTCCATGTTATAACGTGTATCCAATATCTCCAGTGGTTCCACTACCAATTCTCCTTGATCTAGCCATTGTTTAGGTAGTTCTGCAACCACATGATTATTACCCAGTACTGGTTTGAGCTGGGAAACATGGAATACTGGATGGATCTTAGAACCCTCTGGCAACTTCAATTTGTACGCAGATGGTCCAATCCTCTCTAGTATCTCAAATGGACCATAGAACTTTGCTGCAAGCTTCTGGAAAATTCTTCTTGCAACTGTCTATTGTCTATAAGGTCTTAGTTTCAGGAAGACACTAGACCCTACTGACAATTGCAAATCTCTCCTCTTCTTGTCTGCATTGTTTTTCATCAATTGTTGAGCTCTTATCAAATTCTGCTTGAGCTGATTTACCATTAAATCTCGTTCTTTCAACATTGCTTCTAACTCCATATTCGTAGTAGACCCGGTCTCAAACTTCAACAACATTGGAGGATCACGTCCATACACAAGTTTGAAAGGAGTAGCTAGTGCTGATGTATGGAATGAAGTATTATACCACAACTCAGCCCAACTCAGATACTGAGCCCATTGCTTTGGTTGTCCTGAAGAGTAGCATCTTAAGTATGTTTCTAGGCAGCGATTCACTACCTCAGTTTGTCCATCGGTCTGTGGATGGTAGGAGGTACTATATATGAGCCTCGTGCCCGCTAATTTGAAGCAATCCTTCCAAAATTTGCTCTGAAATATTCGGTCTCTGTCAGACACAATTGAAGCTGGATAACCATGAAGCCTAACAATGTCCTTGGCAAACTTTATAGCCACATCTGTAGAATTAAAGGGATGTTTAAGTCCTACGAAATGTGCATATTTGCTTAGCCGATCAACTACCACCATTATCACGTTCATCCCATGAGACATTGGAAGTCCCTCAATGAAGTCCATAGACACATCTTCCCAAATCTTTTCTGGAATTGGTAATGGCTGTAGTAGCCCCGCAGGCGCTAGAGTTGAGTACTTGTGTGTCTGACACACACTACACTCAGACACATATTTCTCTATGTCTTTCCTCATCTTTGGCCAATAAAACTGGGCTTGGATCCTCTTCTGCGTTTTCAACACACCAGAATGTCCATCTTGGAGCCCATCATGATATTCCTCTAACAACCATGGAATCGCTGTGGAGTTCCTTGGTAACACCAATCTGCCCTTGTAAAATACATTCTCCTGATGTACAGTATATCCTTGTTTCAACATGAGTCCTCGCACCACTTTCTCCTTTAATTGTTGAATCTCTTCTGATTCAGTAAGCTCTTTAAGCATATCCTGTTTCTGTATGGCTGTGGGTATTGTGTAACCAGCCAACAACATCTCTTCTTCTTGTTTAGTCTGTTCCCTTCTAGATAACCCATCTGCTGCCACATTCTCCACTCCTGGTTTATAGACTATATCAAAGTCATATCCTAATAGCTTAATCAACCATCTTTGATACTCCATAGACACTTCTCTCTGTTCCAACAAGAACTTGAGACTTCTTTGATCTGTTTTAACTACAAACTTCTTCCCCAATAAGTAGTGACGCCATTTCTGGATTGCCATCACAATGGCCATCAACTCTCGTTCATAGATTGGTTTAAGTTGTTCTCTATCTGTCAACCCGTAGCTAAAGTATGCAATAGGGCTGTGTTTCTGCATAAGTACTGCTCCCAGACCAAATCCAGATGCATCAGATTCGACAATAAAAGTCTCCTCAAACTGTGGTAGTGTCAATACTGGTGCAGTACACATAGCTCTCTTCAGTTTCTCAAAAGCCAGTTGAGTTTGTGAATTCCACTCAAAGCTGTCTTTCTTAAGTAATTCAGTTAATGGCCTAGCTAATGCTCCATAGCCTTTAATGAATCTTCTGTAATATCCAGTGAGGCCAAGAAAGCCTCTTACTCCTTTGACATTCTTTGGTGCAGGCCAACTAACCATTGCCTCTGTTTTAGCTGGATCTGTTTTGACTCCTTCATCAGTAATAATATGTCTCAAATACTCCACTTGTGGTTGTGCAAACAAACACTTCTTTCTATTTGCATATAGCTGATTATCTTTAAAAATCTTTAACACCACACGCAGATGGTCCTGGTGTTCCTTTACTGATTTGCTGTAAACCAACACATCATCAAAGAAAACCAGTATGAACTTCCTCAAGAATGGTCTAAAAAGTTCATTCATCAGAGACTGGAATGTGGCTGGTGCATTAGTTAGGCCGAAAGGCATAACCAGGAACTCGTATAAGCCGTCATGAGTTCTGAACGCAGTCTTTTCCACATCCTTTTCTTGCATCCTGATTTGATGATATCCAGCTCTAAGATCCAACTTCGAAAAAATTGTAGCTCCATATAATTCATCCAAGAGCTGATCTATCACTGGAATTGAGAATTTATCCATCACTATCACCCTGTTCAAGGCTCTATAATCCACACAGAAGCGCCAACTATTGTCTTTTTTCTTAACTAGTAACACCGGACTTGAAAAAGGACTATGGCTAGGTCTGATAATTCCAGTATCCAGCATTTGCTTCACTTGTTTTTCCATCTCTTCTTTGTGTACATGTGGATAACGGTATGGTCTAACACTGATGGGGTTCGCACCATTCACCAACTGAATCGCATGCTCCCTTCCTCTCAGAGGTGGTAGACCTGTTGGTTCTGCAAACACCTGCATATATTCTTCTAATAATTCCTCAATTTCAGGGTGTATATTCTGCTTTGCTTCTTGTCTTGTTAACTCTACTTCATTCTCATCTTCTCCTATCCCATACTGCTCCTCCATCTTATTCATCCCCGATTTCCTTGTCCCTTGAGGAACATGTAGAGACTGATCTCCGTATATGGTGATCATCGCACCCTTGTGCATAAATGAGATTTCGTGTGTCTCCCAATCTACTTGACACTTGCCTAGGGTGCGTAACCATTGTATCCCCAAGATTATATCTGCATTCCCCAACTCCAAGTTTATGAAATCCGCCTGAAATTCCCATTCTTGTATCATGAATGTGACTTCTTTACATACTCCCAAACTCTGAACTGTAATACCTGTTCCCAGTGAAATTTCATAGCTGTTATTCTTTCTTGGTTTCAATCTTGTTCTTTTAACCACATCAGGTGAGATGAAGTTGTGAGTTGCCCCACTGTCCAACATGATGATGATCTCTGTCTTGCCAATTATACCTCTGACTTTAGTTGTTGTAGGTGAACTAATACCCAGAAAAGAATGGAGAGAAAGTTCCATAAACTCCTTTTGTTCATCTTCCATTTCATCTCCGGCTACTGATTCTTCACCATCTTCATTTAGCTCAATTTCACATCCATTAACCACTAACATCACACGTAGTTCCTTGTTGACACAGTTGTGTCCCACAAAGTATTTCTCATCACACTTAAAACACAAGCCATTTCTTTTCTTTTCTTCATATTCTGCTGGTGATAAACGTAATCTAGGGCGATTATCTTTTCCCCATTGTTCTGTTTCTGGCCTTGCTTCATAATCGTTTGATTACCTCTGTTCCCCTGTTTATTCTGCCAACTGTTTTCGTTCTGGTAACCTTGTCTATTCTTGGATCCAGCTTTTTCTGAATATAATGCTCCATATACCACTTTGGACATTATATTATCTTCCATTTCTAATGTTGTCTCAATCACTTCCCTTAATCCTCTAGGTCTCAACATCTTCACCAAAGCCCTAATCTCAGGTTTCAGACCGTTCTTGAAGATTGCTTCCAGACTCTTATCATCCACATTAAAGACATGAGCTGATAGATCTTCAAAATTTTCCACAAACTCTTCTACTGATCCCTCTTGTCTCAACGCATATAATCTTTCTTCCAATGTTGTACTTCTCTTAGCCCCATATCGTCTCACCAATTTCATCTTAAATTCTGTCAAATCTTGAAACGGAATCTTTCTCGTTTCCCAGTAATACCACTTCGATACTCTTGTTGACAAACTAACCAATACCGCATTCATTTTCTCTGATTCCTCATACTGACCAATTCTGAAAAATCTTTCTGCCTTTGATACCCATCCATATACATCGTCACCA
Source organism: Arabis alpina (assembly GCA_900128785.1). Taxonomy (NCBI): domain Eukaryota; kingdom Viridiplantae; phylum Streptophyta; class Magnoliopsida; order Brassicales; family Brassicaceae; genus Arabis; species Arabis alpina. Next base: position 31,505,453 of record LT669794.1, read on the forward strand.
TCACAGATCGGAAGTTCTAGTTTCTTCAACCAATTTTCACGAGATTTTGCAACATTACTAACCACCTGATTATTTTCCTTAGGATCTAGGCGATTTTGTTCCAAATTCGAGTTATGTACCTGATTACCCAAGCTTGTTGTGCTTGTTCCTGCGACTCCTTGTGACGGAATTGCTTCTGATGTACGATTTCCACCTTTTACCAGCTCGATGAGATGCTTCAATGTTTCTTCGATCGAATCGAAACGCTCCTTTGTTCCTGATATCGACGAATCCATCTTCTCCGCGAGGTCATCGATACGGTTATTGGTGATTTCAATTTCGGATTGCTCCGAGAATTCCATCGCCGTAGACTGATTCTGATCTCTTCCTTTCGCTCTCTTACTCATCTCTAGACGACTCACCGCACCAATTGTTAAGATATTTTCCTCGTAACAAGAACAAATCCTTTATTCCATGAAAGAATTACAGAGATGAGTAAAGAAAACTACAAAGAATCAATGAATGAATCCTCTCTCACTTCTGAGTTCCCTTATAACCGTGGAAACTCAGTAACAACCTTATCCAAATGTTTAACGGAACTAACAACTATTAAACCTCCGGTTTAGTCTCTCTAATCTTCAATTCCGCTTCCTCCGGTTTACTCCCAATTACTTCTATTTAAACCACTTTTCCCGCCTTATCCCATCTTCTTCTTCTTATAAACATATGCCTTCATGGGTTTATCAGAAACTTTCCTTATCTGTTCAAGAACCTGAAGATCTTCTTCTCTGTGGTAGTCTTGTACACTACAATCGCGTTTACGATCGTGTAACGGTGAATAACGAACGCAAACTTGAGCGTTTCAAGAATCATAACTTCTTCAAGGTCACTACTACTAGTGATTAGAGGTTTGGCTAAAGAAGATAAAGCTACGGTTTTCGCTACTGATTCGATATTAGCTACTCTTATGTGTGCTCCTACATCAGTTTACTCTTGGGATATTCTTGTTCAACGCGTTGGGAACAAACTGTTCTTGGATAAGAGAGATGATGGGTCATTGTCTGTTCATGAAACATCTCAACAATCATTACCTGAAGCTAAAGATGATATAAACTCTGCTTATTCTTTAGGTGTAGAAGCTAGTCAAATCAATCAGAGCTTTTCGCGGCAAGTTTTGGTTAGAGATGGGAAAAAAGAAACTTTCGATGAAGCGTTTGGTAATGATGATGGTTCTGTTGCTTATAGGTATAGAAGATGGAAGCTTTATGATACTACGTATCTTGTTGCTAGATGTGAGTTACAGAGTGTTGTTGATTTGAATGATCAGAGATTGTTTCTTACTTTGAATGCGCTCAACGAGTTTGATCCGAAATACTCTGGTGATGATTGGAGAGAGAAGCTAGAAACTCAGAGAGGTGCGGTGTTAGGTAACGAATTGAAGAATAATGGGAATAAGTTGGCGAAATGGACCGCGCAAGCTCTCTTGGCTAATGCTGATTTGATGAAGATTGGTTTTGTCTCTAGAGTTCATCCGCGTGATCATAATAACCATGTGGTATAATCTGTTTTGGGGTATAAACCTAAGGATTTTGCTGGACAGATTAGTCTCAACACTTTGAACATGTGGGGGATTGTGAAATCGATAGTTGATTTGTGTATGGAACTTAGTGAAGGGAAGTATGTTTTAGTGAAGGATCCATCGAAGCCTCAAGTGATGATTTACAAAGTTCCATCTGATGCTTTCGAGATTGAGTATGCCGAGGAACCGATACCTGAAGATGAACAAGTACAGCCACCTGAGGGGAACATGGAGGGAAACCGAGGATAGTAATAAGAAAGCTGATGATGGTCAAGCTTGATTGGTGATATAGTCAGGTCATTTGATACTAACATTTTTACTTGGGAGTATAGCTAAAAAATGCATTTTATGGAGCTTGGATTAAAGCACTTAGTTTCATATTTTTCTTGTTCATCATAGATTGATTTGTAGCTTCAAACATATTATAAGAAGCATTAAAATAATAGCCTTGTACATGAGTTTCTTGTTGACTTGGTGGTAAAAACTTGTGAGAAAAACTTTGCTTGTATCGTATGTTTATAATTCGCACTGTGTGTTACTATATCACTTAGGAATGTTCTCTCGAGACATTTAGGCTCTCTGTTCCTTTTCTGACTCAAGAGTAAGAGTTATATAGTCTTTTTCCATTTGATTACACATGGTAATTTGATCAACTAGCCTAGAAACTGCAAGCAAATCTCACAATCTATCTATATCGAGAAATCTCTATAGACCAATTTGGCTTTTTCAATCAAGATCTGCCAAAAAGCTAAAGCTTGAAAATTCAATCGTTCCTTGGCATTGACGAGAATCTTGTTTAACAAGGCAGGGTTTGCCTTGCCATTTTGACATCTTCACAACCTGAAGAAAGCCATATGTGAGTTTGAAGCGTGGAATTACCTCGAGGATACATGAAGAATGATGATCTTGAGAAAGCAATGAAAGATTTCACTAGCAAGATCTCAATGTTAAACATGTAATTTTACTTTGGGAAAAGTAATTTAGGGTTTTATGTTCGATTTTTGATGATTTGTTAGAGGAAGAAGGATGAGACAGTAACGCCCAAGTCTAACTAAATTAAAATTTTGGGTTTATTTGGAGTCTAATAAACTTAAGGTTTCTTTTAAGCTAACGAGATAACAAAAAAAGATGTAGAAGAATAAGTCATATCAAAAACCAAGAATTTATAGCACAACCAACATTGATGCTTAAGATGAAAGCAACGGCTTTGGACAGTCAAAGAGAGGAAATTATGGCCCTGTTCTTCTTAAAGTCGCTGCGATTGCGACGACGACTGCGGACGAAGACCAAATTATAAAGTACAAAAAAAGCTGTCGCTGAAAATAGACGCCGCTCATGTTGCTAGTTACGTGTTACAGTCGCTGGTTTTTTCGAAATAAAAATTACACCTTCTTGGTCACCGTATTAAACATCGAGCGGCAGCTCCACATACGTGAGGATTCATAATTATTTGGTCGCTTCTTTGTGTCACAGCGACTTGTTAAAGAACAGGGCCAAACATTAAGATACCTTTTCTACAAACCAAATTTTTTGACTTCTAATTTTGATCATCCAATCCGAAAACAAAGCAACTTACAACCATTATATTAGATTTTTTTTCTCTGATCCCTCAAGATAACACATCCATACTGCACCATTTATAATGTATTTATCTAATTCTAGAAAAATTTTTTATCCAAAATTCTTTCTTCGAAACATTGTTATCGACCATTTTTAATCCCGGTTCCTTGAACCAACACAACCAATCATTCATATCTCATTGCAAAGAAACCGATGGCGAACTATTCCACAAATTTTGGTCTTGTTTGTTCATGTAGGAGAAAACCCAATTTGAAATATAAGGAGGAGGAGATGAGTTAAGGGGGTATGAGTTACCAGTCTTACGTACGTTACCTATGATATCTTATGAGGACGGTGGCGAGACGCTCCCTATTGAAAATCAGAGTTTCGAAATTCGACAAATCCGTAGCTTTGATAAAACTAAACCAATTCTTCTGAGAAAAATTGACTAGTTGTTAACATGGCATCAAAAATTATACTCAACCTAAATAAGAGAAATGGATTTTTATCAAAATATGGTTTTATAATAAAACATCAATTTGAGAGAAGAAAGCCAACCCCATAATCGAAATTAAGTTTGGAAGTGAATATAGCGCGTCTGGGACTTAGAATACAGCGTGGTCTGAGACTAGATCGTGAGCCTCCTCACATCCTCTCGGTCCAAGAAAGGTCTATTTCTTCTCAGGTATGCTTTCCAAACAAGCATATACCACCTCTGGTTTGAAAGAAATCAACGGAAGCATGGGCAGATTCAAAATTACCCGTTGCTCTTAGCTGAATCATCAGCAAAACGATTGTGAACCGTATCAATTCTCTTCGCAGTGCAGGGTACCATGAGTTCGGGGAAGTCATGGAGTTGTGGTTATCCAACCGATAGAAGAAAGCAAATAATTCATCTCGCTCTTTAATACATATTCCGATTTTTGCATTTATTGTAAAAACGATTTGATTGAATACAATTTTACATGCATTCAAAAAAAAAAACTAGTGCGTCAGAAAAAAGAACAAGCATATACGAATGACTTTTTGGATTTTTTTCGATGGTAGATGATATGAATGCAACGAGAATCCTCACGATGGAGAGGGCATGATCCTTAGGAGACACTATTTAATCGAGAAAATCGAATCTTCAATAGAGAGAAAAAGAAAGAAATACCGAAACCTAATTGTGTTTTCCAAGTTCAATAAAACTTCCAAGTACTTTTATTTTCTCAGAAATCAACTCCGCCGTATTCCATCACGGACGCCAATCAAAGCCGATTCGGTAACTTGTACCCAAACTTCTAAAATTTTAAACCCAAAAATTAGTGAAAATTCAGAAAAAAAACTCGGGGAAGATGACTAAACTGTCAATCAACGAAATAGAAATTAAAGAACGATTGCTTATTCTGGTTCACGTTCCCCAAAAAAGAATGGAATCCTTTAACATATATTGTTGAAATTGGCTTAAAAACCTAATTGTTGTTAATCGAACCTAAAAATTGAAAAAATGAATATGTGGAGAGGGTAATATCTAGGCATGACCACGGTTACAGTTATTACGGTTACGGTTTATTAACCACCGGTTACGGTTATCAATTTCTTAACCTTAACCTTAACCATTTAATATACGGTTAAAACGGTTACGGTTGAAACGGTTACGGTTATATACGGTACGGTTACGGTTAGATACGGTTAATATTTAGGTTATAATTATATAACTATGTAACTTTTTAAAAAGAAATATTTAAACAATAATATTATGGAAAATATATTTTAATATATTTTAAAAAGTCATGGTCATGCAATCGTGGGAAATGGTACTAAAATTCTAAAACAAACGGCAACTAATTTATCTTAACAAAGTCAATTAGTCAAAATCATTTATATAGTGTAACGTAAACGACCATATTTTATTTCAAACTTAAGTAAATCTTTGAGTTTAACTAAAATATAACATAATTCACAATATTCTCATCAAATTAGTTAGATGCCATGTTTATAGGCATAACTTTATTACCACGATTTTTTTTTACAATTAATAGTTTTTCTAGTCTTATTTATTTTTATTGTAAATTTGATGTGTTTTAATATTATTTATATTAGTTAGAAAATAATCAATTTAGCACATTCAGTTTTAATATTTAGTTATTATTGATTTAATTTTTTCTAATTAAATATTATAAAATTAGACTCGATAAATATTGATTACACATAATTTTACTATGTCATATTTATCATACATAATTAATAATACATAATTTATTTTTATTTTAAAATGGTTACGGTTAAAATTTTAACCTTACGGTTAACCGACGGTTTTAATATGGTTACGGTTAAATAACGGGTTAACGATTACGGTTTAACCATAACTAATCAACTTTTACGGTTACGGTTACGGTTTTTCAACCGTTTAATACGGTTACGGTTTGGTTACGGTTTAAAGCGATACGGTTACGGTCCGAAATACGGTTACGGTTAGATTTTGGTCATGCCTAGTAATATCTATGGATTGTGTTTGTGTTTGTAACGTCGTGTCTTCACACATGAACATTTGTGTCTTTCAAAAATAATTTACCGAGCAGGCATGAATGAAGAAGGACATCAACGTAGCCTCTTTTTTTTAAAACATATCTTGACCATCCATTTGCAAAACATAAAACTAATAACAACCATCACATCATCTTTTTTTGCTTTTAAAAGATGATGACGTAATCTTTTCGAAAAAACAGGTTATTTTCTTTTTTTAAACAGATCTGCACCATCGATTTGCAAATCAAAGCTTAATATCAACCATTGGATTAGATTTTTTTCTTACAAAAAAAAGTGTGACGTCATCTTTCCAAAAATTGGGTTTGCTATTATATACAGATGTGAGGTTGACAAAACAAAAAAAGAAATGTAACATCATCACTAAACTAACCAAGTTATAAATTGGCATGGTCGTCCAATAACATGGTGGTGAACAAGTCTCACGTGGATCCAGGCCCGGTCCAAACTTTAAATGGACTATGTGCAAAATTGCAGAATTTTTTTTGTTATTTAACAAATATTGTGAAACATACATTTATTTTCGAAAAAAAGTTTAAAAACCCAACAAAAATTGCAAAAAAGACAAGTGCATGGTGCAATCTAGCTCAGTATTTGAATCACACAAAAGAAACAAGTCACTGTTTGGTCCATTGTTTCCGCTAAAAATATGTGTCCGTATTTTTTCGTAAAGCATGTGTATTTTCCCGCCAAAAACATGCTTTCGCATTTTTCTGAAATTTTGTTTTTTCTAACAGTAACGTGTTTTCCACCAAAAATGTGTTTCCAGGTTGTTAAACAGAATCGTAAATCGTATCGTCGAATCAAATTGTCATTCGTTAGTACAATAAAATTAAGATCATTGCACTGCATCCGAATTGGAATGTCATTCGGGGACCTAAGGACAAAACGGGATTTTGTTGACGCAGAAAAACTTGCAAGAGAGCAAATATCAATGTGACTATCCCTCTCTCAATTTGTTGCATACAAATAGATTGGTTGAGATAGTCCTTACGATGCCTCACAGACAACGAGCAAACGTTATTACGCTAAGAGTGGTGTAATAGTTTCACTGGCCATTTGGTTTTAGACTAAAACTTTTAGTTGACATGATTTGGACATAAAAAAGGAAAAAGGACTATCACAACAGTAAACACAAAAAAAAAGGCAAATGGAACCATGGTGCTAAAACAAGAGCTGCCTCCACCAGAAGATGGCACAAGAAATCTTTGCATCATAGTTTTCTTCGGACCAAACCTTTGAAAAAGTCGAAACTGCGGTTGAACAAAGATACTCCATATCAGATTTAACATGTAATGTTATCCATTTTAATCAAAATCAAACATTCGTTGTCACATTCTCAATAAAAAATATTTACCTATTGCCATCAGGGCTAAGCTCATACATTTGACTGTCATCTCCAAAAGCCAGCAAATGGCCCGAAGAAGTTAAACCCTGCGAAACATGAAGCAAATACAAAAATATATTCAACAATGCATATAAGAAATTTCAACCGTAAACCATCCTTACCTGAATAGTCACAACGTTATGAACAACTTGTTCCTCGATGTTTTCTTCAACAATCACTCTTTGTTCGCTGCAAACGTGTATCCCCAAACCTCAATGTGAATATACTCAGAAAACTCGAAATAGATAAGAGTCAATGAAAGCTACATTTTAAGCAGAATGTATAGTTGATTATCCTATGTGAAGCTCAAGCTCGAAACAGCGATAACTTATTGGTAAGTGATAGTATCTCCTTTATTTTAAAGCAGGTTAGTCTGTTGCAGGCAGCTACCACATTGTGTATAAAACATTAGTGATAACAGAAACCCTTCAATGACAAACACACTAGAAAATGCAATCAAAGAAATAACCGTCACCTGTGAAGCCATGTCCTGTAGTAAAGCTCCTCGAGAGATTTAAATCCTGTAAAATGCAGTGCGATGACATTTAAGTATTATATGGGCTCAAAACTTGATAGCAAGATTTTAAATTTCTCTTACTCTCATCTCAATCAACAATATCGTTTTGTGGATACTTTTTTAAAAAAAGATGCTCACAGAAACGCAGCTGACCAAAATTTTAAGAAGTCTCGGAGATCACTTTACCTTGGTTCATGAATAGACCAAAGAATTTTTCAAATTTATGAAAGAAGGCAACAAGGATTTCTTCTCTTTTGAGTAGGTTTGTTGTCGGAGACATGTCTTTCAGTACTGCATTTAAGCATGTTGTCGGTTGCTCGTTGTCTACGTTCAATCCTACACCTGCAAAAAGGATCAACTTTTGTCATTTCCCCTAAAATTAAACGTAGAACAAGACGAGATGTTTAGACTTTCTTAAAGAGTCAAGAAGTTCTAAGAAGTAATGTCTATTACCAACACTGACACGGAACTTCCTTGATTCGGATTTGGAGGTACACAAAATGCCTCCAACCTTAAGGCCATTCAAGTAGATATCATTTGGCCACTTTATTTTAAGGTCAATGTACGGTAAACCCTGAAATTAACGAACTTCAAATTAGCGAAAACTCAAGAGGTAATTTCTAATGCAAAGGATCAAGAACACAACAAAAGTACCTTTTTGTCACAGACATCTTTCACTGCCTCTGTTACAGCAAGTGATACGACATATTGTATCAAAGGCACATTATTCCAATCTTCCATTTCTACGGTAAAAGAATACATAAGACAACCCTTTGGAGATTCCCAAACATTCTTTGTTCTGCCTGCATGTCCACCGATTACACACACAACTTGAGGTTTCTAAATTCCCAATCCTACTTGCTACGATGTAATCCAAAAACAAAAAGTGTTACCTCGACCCTTAAACTGGATATCAGTGACACAAACTGAACCAACAGGAAGCTCAGAGAAGTTACTGTAAGAAACTTAAAAAACAGGTTTCAAAATGCAAATCAAGGAAGGAAATGAAAAGCAAGTGGAATGTAGAATGCTTACTGAGTAACAACATCATGAGTGGAAGACAAGCGTGGAGACCAAATGAGAAACCTCCCAAACCGATGAGTCGAGATGGAATTCATGAATGATGAGAGATTGAAGAAAGTGTCATCATCTTTGAACAAGTGATTAGCCTCAGATTGTAAGAAAAGTGAAACTTGTGTATTATCTGGGAGTTTAAGCAAGTTATTGTTCATCAAACGCGTTGCTGCATCAGTTTCCAGAGATGACTTGCCACATAAAACCAAGCTACACGAAGCATTACTGTCCATTGCTAAAATCAAGCAAAAAACATAAATGGGTTTGTTCCTCTCATCAAACTTTGCATTAAAAACATAACAAAATCAATCATTACGAAACAGAGAGAGCAACATCCGAATTTCAAAGCCAAAAACAGCAATAAACGAGACCGAACCTGTGGCAACGATGGAGAAAGATGGACGCGAAGAAGGCCTTGTAGAGAGAGAAAGTGACAAAGAGACGAAACGCAAGAGGCTCGCCACTTTCACTGCTAGCTCTCGCACGGAGAAAACAAAGATCACTACAAAAGAAATGCAGAAATGTAGATGATGACAAATAGGACCGGCCAGTTAAACCGGTTTAAGTTACTAAAAATCAAACCCCAAATTTGAAGCTCAAGGCTAAGTTATGGTTTTTAAAACCCAATTAGGCAGTGAAATCACATCTAGAGACAAGAGTAGGATATATATTATTCACCAAACAAAACAAATGAAATAATTCTGAATAAAAAAAGAGATCAACTGACCTGAAGATGAAGAAGAAATGTTTGTCGGAAATCGAACGACTCTCGAGTCCAAAACAAAACCTAATCTCTTTATGTGAATTTCCGATTTTAATCTAAAAACCAGTTGATAAAACAAATTCTAACTACTCCTCTTAAATCTAACTACTCTTCAATTCTTTTTCTTTTTATTTTATTATTACTCCTACTTAAATAAATCAACCAACTAAATAATTGAAGTCTAGAAGACCAAAAAGTCAAAATCCCTAACTCTCTAAAAGTGCGATTTTGACGACGAAACACCGTCATCTTTCGACGCCGTTCGTCGGCGACTTCTTCGACGGCGACTTTTCTCATCCTCTTTTGTTTCAGGCCCTCTCCTCCTTATGGGAAAGAAAAAACCCAAAAAGCCCTCTCCGTCCAAACGCTCCAAGTCGAGTAGGTCTTCTCCAAAGACTCTCTCAGCTTCGATGGCTCAAGATGCCTCGGCTCTTGTCCCCTCGTCCCCGGTGCTCTCTCCAGTTTCTACTAAGGACTTTATCGCGGCTGCCGCGTCGATCTCCTTGGTTACGAGTTTGGACTCTGGTAGTATCCCAGAGAAACTTGCTGCTTCTGAGTTCGCTGTAGCGACGGCTGAACCAGGATCATCTACTAAGCAGATTGTGGCGGAAGAAGTCGCACCCAAATCTGCCCCACCTTGCCCAACTGTGGAAGCTGTGAAGCCAGTGGACATAGGAAAGGCCACTATACCCCCTGCCAAGACAGCGGACTCGTGGTGCTCCCTCGTCAAGGGGACCTCAAAACAATTGCAGAAGAAGGGTGAATCATTCACACTACCATCTGGTGAAGCGTGTGTGATGATCCCAAATTCTGTAATAGAGAGAAACAAATCATCTTGGAAATGTTTCGTGCTATGACAGTTCTACTCTGACCCTCCGTCTCAGGGAACCCTGCACAACATAGTCAATGGAATTTGGAGTAAGCAGTTCAGAGATATCTCTGTCTCCAAGATGGAAGGTAACGCCTTCTTATTTCGAATCCCAAATTCATCTACCAGATACCGAGTGATCACTCAGAGACTCTGGCAAATAGAGGGGCAGACAATGTTTGTTGATACCTGGGAGCCTGGAGTAATACCAACTAAGCCTGAGCTTACCTCTGCTCCGATTTGGTTAGAGCTCAGAAAGGTCCCATTTCAATTCTTCAATGCGGAAGGACTGGAACACATTGCAGGTCTAGTTGGGGAACCAAAGTCTCTTCATCCAACCACGGCGAACAAGACAAATTTAGAGGTGGCTAAAGTTCTCACCATTATTGACCCTCGTAAACCTTTGCCTGAAGCAGTCAATGTTAAGTTTGAATCTGGAGCTATCAACAGGATCCTGGTTTCCAGTCCGTGGATGCCTCCTGTGTGCTCCCATTTTAAGGAGATAAGTCACAGTGTTAAAAGGTGCAAGGTGGCTCCTAAGATTTGACAATCTTGTAGATCCTCTAGTCATGGGACTGCAAAATGCCCCAGAGCAAAATCTCCTGAAGGGACAGTCAAGAAGCATCGTAGAGGGAGATCTAAATCCAAGGGTTGGATTGATGTAGGGACGCCCAGACCAGAGCCTACAAAGCCTCAAGGAACTCTAACCATCCTTAGTAGCATGACCAACCTGGGTTCGGCTCCAGACTTTGCTGTTGGTGAGACTAGTGCTACCTTGGTGAGAACTAAGAATCAAGAGGAAAAGACTAAGTCCACTCTTCCTCTTTTAGACTCAGATTTGGTTCAGAGTAATACCTCATCAGAAGTGGAACCAGACTCCTCAGATGTTTCTTCAGACGAGTTGGATGAGAAGGAGGAAGGGGAATTTTTTGAGTCTGTAAAGCGTCCATCTAAGCTGCCTAAGAAGAAACTTTCTGGTACACCAGGTACTGGGGGCAAGGGCCCCATTCAGTAATTTTTATGTATCAAGACATTTTTTGCTGGAACGTTAGGGGTTTCAATATTTTTGGTCATCGGAATGGATTCAAGAAATGGTCCAAGTTTCACAAACCCATTTTTGGAGGTCTCCTTGAGACTCATGTGAAGCTGGCTAAGTGTGGGAAGTTTGTTCATGATATCTTCCCAGGCTGGTCTTTTGTTAACAACTATCAATTTTCGGATTTGGGCAAGATTTGGGTTATGTGGCATAAGAGTGTCAATGCGGTGGTTTTATCCAAGTCCTTGCAGATGATAAACTGTGAGGTAGTGTGGCCAGAATCACGAAAAGTGGTGGTCATCTCCATTGTCTACGGCTCTAATTGTGTGGAGGCAAGGAAACGGTTGTGGAAAGAGATGGTAGATCTATCCACTAACCAAGCGGTTTTTGGGAAACCCTGGATAGTACTAGGGGACTTTAACCAGGTACTGAACCCCTTGGACCATTCTAGGACTGTTTCCCTAAATGTGGATAAAAGAACTAGAGAATTCAGACAATGTCTTCTGGAAGCTGATCTCTCGGACCTAAATTTCAGAGGTAACTCCTTCACTTGGTGGAATAAAAGCAAGACCAGGCCTATAGGCAAGAAGATCGATAGAGTCTTGGTAAATGACCTCTGGTACAATGAGTTTCCATCTTCTCTTGCTTTGTTTGGGAATCCTGATTTTTCGGATCATGCTTCCATGACAGTCAAGCTTAATCCTTCTATCCAGAAGCAGAAGAAGCCTTTTAAGTTCTATAACCTGCTGCTTAAGAATGCCAGTTTCTTACCTATGATTGCTTCTAGCTGGTACTCCCTCAATGTGTTAGGGTCTGCCATGTTCAGGGTTTCTCAGAAGCTAAGAAATCTGAAAAGGAAGATAAAGGAGCTAAGTAGGGATAACTACTCAAACTTGGAAAAGAGAGTGGCTGAGGCTCATGAAGTGTTGCTCATCAGCCAGAATATAATGTTGGCTAATCCTACTAAGGTGAATGCAAAGATAGAACTGGAGGCTATGCACAAGTGGCAAACTCTAGCTATGGCGGAGGAATCTTTCTTCTGCCAGCGATCCAGAATAGCTTGGCTTGAACTGGGTGATAGTAACACTGCCTATTTCCACAGGATGGTTGACACCAGGAACTCTTACAATACCATCCATTTCCTTTTGGATGCCAATGGGGACAGAATTAACTCTCAGGAGGGGATTAGAGATCATTGTATTGCCTACTTTACTGAGTTGCTTGGTGGGCCAGTGGAACCGCAAGGCTTTGAGCAGAGTGACCTGGATTTGATAATGCCTTATAATTGCACCGTGGATCAGCAGGAGAAATTGGTCAGGAACTTCTCCAATGAGGAAATCAAATCAGCTTTCTTCTCTCTACCGAGAAACAAAACCAGTGGACCAGATGGATACTCCTCTGAGTTCTTCACAACCTGTTGGGAAGTGGTTGGGACTGAGGTGACTGAAGCCATACATGAGTTCTTTAAAAGCGGCTCTCTTTTAAAATAGTGGAATGCAACCACGCTTGTTTTAATTCCCAAGACTCCAAATGCTTCATCATCTACTGACTTCAGGCCTATCTCTTGCCTCAACACAGTGTATAAGGTCATCTCTAAGCTATTGGCAGGCAGGCTGAAAGTGATTCTTGTTAAGGTAATCTCTTCCTCTTAGACAACTTTCATGCCGGGAAGACTGCTAGCAGAAAATGTCCTCCTTGCCACAGATTTGGTTCAAGGTTATCAGCGGAGGGATCAAGAGCCAAAAGGTATGCTGAAAGTTGATTTGAGGAAAGCTTTTGACTCTGTCAAATGGGATTTCATTCTGGGCACGCTTACTGCTATTGGCATCCCATTACAATTCATCAGATGGATATCCCAATGCATCTCTACGGCTTCCTTCTCTATTTCAGTAAATGGTGCCTCAGGGGGATACTTCAAGAGCACTAAAGGGATAAGACAGGGTGACCCCCTCTCTCCTTATCTCTTTGTGCTAACAATGGAAGTCTTCTCCCAGCTACTCCTGTCAAGATATGGTTCAGGCTACATCTCCTACCACCCCAAGACGTCTGCGATTAACCTCTCTCACCTTATGTTTGCAGACGATGTTATGGTATTTTTTGATGGGAGTAGCTCCTCGCTCCATGGTATTACTGAATGTCTTGGAGTTTTCCATTCCTGGTCAGGACTTGCAATGAATTTGAACAAAACATAGATCTTCTATTCGGGCTTGAACCATATTGAAGCCTCTGCTATTGCTTGCTATGGTTTCACTCTTGGTTCTTTCCCCATAAGGTACCTAGGCCTTCCTCTCGTGTCAAGAAAGCTTAGGATCTCTGAATATGAGCCCCTGATTACAAAGCTAACATCAAGATTCAGATCTTGGTCTGTGAAATGCCTTTCTTTCTCTGGTAGAATGCAGTTATTGAACTCCGTCATTGCTGGGACAGTGAACTTCTGGCTCTCAATCTTCACTCTTCCTCTTGGCTGTATCAGGAAGATTGAATCTATGTGCTCTCGGTTCCTGTGGGCTGGCAATCTAGAGAACTACAAATCTGCTAAGGTCTCCTGGTCCACAGTTTGTCTACCAAGAAGTGAGGGTGGGCTTGGGTTAAGAAGGTTTGCTGTTTGGAACAATGTTCTCTGCCTCAGGTTCATTTGGCTTTTGTTCTCTAACACCGACTATAACGCCCCGTTCATTATCTAAACTGGAGCGCCACTGATGAACGCTCAGACATCCGATCAGAGGTTCCCGGAACACATCCAAAATCCCTAGACTAGACTCCCAAGTGTTCACCACCGTCGGATACACCTCAAGGCTTGCCAACCCGAGACATACCCGATGGTTTGTTCGTCCGGACAAGGACTAATATCTTATGAAACCCGAGATATTTTAAGAACTTACTTTTATATATCTTTTACATAAGATTTCCAACGGTTTACAAAGTATAAACGTTACGAGTCTAATACTCCAAAAAGATCATGTACATAATAAATACTAATCATTTACTAAAAGGCAAAACAATCTACCACTGATTGTCCTAACGTTCCTTCGTGTGCTTCCCAAAGGTCTACCCGCTAAAGGTTACCTGTAAAACAAGTTGAGTCATGAGCACTAATTGCTCAGTGAGTCTAGGGTTTCCCTAAACAATTTCATTTCCCATCCAAACCCAAAATAACAATCAACACACAAGCAAGCAAAACAATGCAACGAACGGATTATTAACGTTTTTAGTTCATAAGGCCTACGTGTAGACTATTCCCATCACATGTAACCAAAGGCATCGTCCAGTCCATAACCACAAAGGCTAAAGGCTTACGATCCTTAATCATTCCTGTGGCCTTAATCATAAGGAAACCACATCGGGAATATGCATCGTCATGCATCACACGGCCCCAGGCTGCAATCCCGTCTCTCCGTATCCTCGTGTACTTAACCGAAATCTTTATCGGTCAAAACACGGCCAAAGGGAATATCTTTCCACGTTCAATAGTTTTTATAAGTTTTACTAACACTTCGGTTAAGAGTAAACTTATACGATTCATACTTAGCATTCATTAAGTATTTTCTTCACTTAGGAAAATACTTAACAACGCACTATTCATACTTAGCATTCATTAAGTATTTTCTTCACTTAGGAAAATACTTAACAACGCAACATGAACCTCAATAAAATAATATTCAACAATACTTAGCAAAATTCTAGATTTCGTGCTTGAACCTCTACGATTATAAATTCAAATGATCAAGCAAGCAAACACGAAAACCCACACAATTGTTTGCAGTAAAACAACAAACATAACCAAAGAACTCACCGATTACTTGGTGAAAGTATGCGATTTGATTCACTCAATGAATCCTACTCTTGGCTGCCTTACGATCAAACTGATGATCTTTCGGAGTGATGATTTGTCCCAATAGATCACACGAACATTACTAAGGCAACACTTAGAGTTTTCTCAAAGAAACTTATAGAAATTATTCGGACATTACCTAGATCGGAACATAATGGTTTCAAGGGTCTTCGGTGATTGTCTGGAATCAAACCGAAACTGATCCTACGAGTTTGGCATGGATCCGGCCATCGGATCAAGAAACTAAGGTCAGATTCAAGATCAACACGAAAAATCAAGTCGAACAAGACAAGATTTGGATCAAGAAACTTACCCTAAGTTTTTCCCGAAATTGCTCTAGAACGGTTCGCGGTGGCTAAAGATTTCGGACTGATCGGACAGAGTATCGCTCGGATAAACTGAACTGATCAAGATGATCAGACAAGATTTTGGTTCAGACAAAGGTTCGCGGTGGTTTAGAAATGTTCGGACAAAGGTTCGCGGTGGTTTAGAAATGTTCGGACAATGGTTCGTGGTGGTCTAGAAATGTTCGGACAAAGGTTCGCGGTGGTTTAAAGATTACGGACTGATTTGTTTAGCATAAGGCTGCGAGTTTCTATGGATAAAACAAGGTCCAAGGCCTTGTTTATATAGGCTCGGCCAAGCTGGTGAAGCAGCTGGACACTAGGCGGATCGGATCCACCGAGGAAACTTCCTGCCGCAACATG
Source organism: Arabis alpina (assembly GCA_900128785.1). Lineage (NCBI taxonomy): Eukaryota > Viridiplantae > Streptophyta > Magnoliopsida > Brassicales > Brassicaceae > Arabis > Arabis alpina. The sequence continues at coordinate 31,521,284 of LT669794.1, forward strand.
TGGCAATGGACAAGCTTGCAGCTGCTTGTCATTGCTTCGGCCAAGGGTTTCGTAGGCACCTCCTACTTGAGCTTGCTTCACCCGTGGGTTTGCTTGGTGAGTCACCAAGCAACCAGGCAGGCAGCTTACTCACCAAGCACCCTAGCACGCAGCTTAGTCACCGAGTAACCAAGCAAGTAGCTTAGTCATCGAGGTGCTTGGCTAGGTTTTGGCCAAAATCTAAGAGACTAATGGACTGATCCGTACCTTGCATCGAGTCTTTCCTCGAGCGCGGTTTACCCTTAAGAGAGGGTCATTGTGGATTCTGGAAATCGCACAATTAGATTTGTAAGGGTTTCGAGAGGAAGTTGAGATTTCTGCGTTAAGCTACGAAATAGAAAACGATGAGCAAAGAAAAACTAGGGTTTGTTATTGATTTGTATTGCTTTTGTGAATAAAGTTGTGGATCCCTTTCTCAAAGGATGTACATCAAAATATATACTCGACTAGGTCGGTTTAGGGTTACAACAAGATAAAAGAAATTATCCTAATTCTTCGGGACTCGTCTCGATCCTCTATCCTTATTGAGTTTATCTTCTCGAAGAAAAAGGAAGTTTTCCTTATTTCGCCGATGATCTCTCTTTCTGAAGGCGGCTTCCCTTGTGGGCTTCTCCTGATGGGCTAGTCTTGTTCTGAATTCGTCGGCCCGATAGACTTGCCACTCTTAGCGACTAACCTGCTCTTCAGAAGAGACTCTCCTCGACGAAATGTAGTTGACCCCATTTAACCAGAAATATGCAAGGCCTTTCGTTTAGTAGGTTTCGCCTAGGCGGTTTGACTCGCAGATTTCGCCTAGGCGGTTTGGCTGGCAGATTTCGCCTAAGCGGTTTGGCTTGCTCGGCCAAACTGAACCAAAGAGCTCGGCCAAAACTGAACCACATAGCTCGGCCAAAACTGAACCAGGCAGCTCGGCCAAAACTGTCCGGTTTGGCCAAACTTTTCCCGGCTAGGCCAAATTTGGCCTAACTCTCAAATTTGGCAGCGACAGTGTATTTGGCTGTTTGGCTAATTCGCCTGCTCGACAACTCAACCATATCACAGCGCTTTTGTCATTACCGACTGTTGTTCTCAGGGGAAGGACTTCCGACCCCAACAGTCATTACATTCCCTCCCCCTTAAAAGAATTTGTCCCGAATTCTCGAGGGTTAGATGGTCCGGCTTCCTGAGTTCTATCAGTTTCTAGGAAGAGTTATGAGTTAGACTTCCGAATTCTTGCTTCATCTTCCCAAGAAACAACATCTCTATGTTGTTTTCTTCTAATAACCTTAATCTGAAAGATTTCTCGTCCCTTCAAAAATCTAGATCGCCTCTCACCGATCCTTAAGGGTTCAGGTGAAGGAGGTCTGGGTTCGGTTCTGGGATCGGGTAGCCTTTCTGGCTGTGGTACATCCGGTCCACGGACATACTTTCGCAGCATAGATACGTGGAATACATTATGTAATCCCTTATCAGCTGGAAGGTCTAACTCATAGGCTACCTCTCCTACTCTCCTCTTAATGCGATAAGGACCCATATTTCGCGGGTTTAACTTACCAGGCTTAGCAAATCTATCCTTCCCTTTCTCAGCAGCAGCTTTTAACCATACCCAATCATCAACCTCATAAACAACATGTCTTCTATGTTGGTCAGCATACGTCTTTTGTCGATCTTGGGCTTTCTTCATATTAGCCCGAATAAGACTAATTTTCTCTGTGGTTTCCTTTACATGGCTGGCCCAATTTCTCTACCTTCTCCTAGTTCGGTCCAACACATAGGTGATCGACAAGGGCGTCCGTACAAGGCTTCATACGGCGACATACCAATACTAGCATGGTAGCTATTATTGTATGCAAATTCCACTAACGGTAAGTGGACATCCCAAGTCTTTTTCCAATCTAACATACACATCCGAAGTAAATCCTCGAGAGTCCTGATGGTTCGCTCTGTCTGACCATCCGTCTCAGGATGAAATGTTGTACTCATAAACAGATCGGTCCCAAGGGCTTTTTGTAAACCTCGCCAAAGTCTAGCAGCAAATCTGGAATCACGGTCGGACACTATGTTGGCTGGAACCCCATGAAGCTTCACGATCTCATTCAAATATTGCTTAGCCAATGTTTTTATATTATCGTCAAGTCTCATTGGCAAAAAGTGAGCACTCTTGGTTAAACGATCCACGATTAGCCAAATCGAATCGTTTCCCCGTCCCGGGGTTACTGGTAATCCTGTAACAAATTCCATAGCTATCGCATCCCATTTCCATTCTGGGATTGGTAAGCTCTGTAGCAATCCCGCTGGCACCTGATGCTCTATCTTTATTTGTTGACAAGTTTGGCACTGCGCTACCCACTTTGCAACAGACCGCTTCATCCCCGGCCAAAGATAGTATTGGTGAATATCTCGGTACATCTTAGTACTCCCCGGATGAATACTAAGAAAGGATTGATGAGCTATTTTTAAGATCTCATCCCGTAAGCCTTGTCCTTTAGGCACGGTTATCCTTTTGTTCTGAAGCAGAGTACCATCTGCGGCCAAATGGTAACTGCTTGCGTTTGGCTCTTCACGATTATCTAACTCCTCGATAATCTTCTTCAGGTTCTCATCCTCCCTTTGCTCTTGTCGAATACGCTGTAGTAAACTCGCTTGGTTTACCGCCTGTAAACTTAACGGTTCACAACTCTCGCCCTCTAAGGTCGATAAGCTAACCATTTTGAGTTCTGCGGTTAGGCTCATCAAGTCCTTCTCAACATCAATCTTTACCCTACGACGGCTCAAGGCATCTGCAACCACATTTGCCTTTCCCGGATGGTAAGCGAATTTCAGATCATAATCCGCTATAAATTCCATCCACCTTCTCTGTCTTGCATTAAGATCAGGTTGGGTGTATAGATATTTTAAGCTTTGATGATCCGTCATCATTTCTACCGTCTCCCCGTAGAGATAAGATCGCCAAATCTTAAGGGCATGTACAACTGCAGCCAATTCCAAATCATGCACGCGGTAATTTTCCTCGTGTTTCCTCAACTGCCGTGATGCATAGGCAATGACCTTCTTGCCTTGCATCAAAACACATCCTAATCCTGTTCCACATGCATCCGCATAAACTGTATATGGCTGGTGTGGCTCAGGTAAGGCTAAGACCGGTGCAGTGGTCAAAGCCTTATTTAACAGATTAAATGCCTTCTCCGCTTCTTCGGTCCACACAAAGACTACGCCCTTTCCGGTCAGACGAGTCATTGGCTTGGATATGCTAGAAAATCCTTTTACAAATTTCCTATAGTATCTCGCGAGTCCTAAGAAACTGCGGACCTCTGTAGCGTTTATCGGTTGTGGCCAATCTTGTATAGCCACGATCTTCTCTGGGTCAACCGAAACTCCTTGTTCCGATACCCGATGTCCTAAGAATCCTATCTCTCGTTTCCAAAAGCTACACTTGCTAAACTTAGCAAAGAGCTTTTGACTCCTTAAACGCTCTAACACTTTTCTCAAGTGTATTTCATGCTCCTCAGCGCTCTTAGAGTAGATAAGTATGTCATCAATGAATATGATAACAAACTCATCTAGATAATCACGAAAGACTTCATTCATCAACCGCATAAATGCTGCTGGAGCATTAGTTAGGCCAAACGGCATGACCACAAATTCATAATAGCCATATCGTGTCCTAAATGCGGTCTTTACGACATCCTACTCAGAGATTCGAATTTGATGATAGCCTGATGCTAAATCAATCTTCAAAAACCAACTAGCTCCTTGTAGTTGATCTAGCAATTCATCTATCCTCGGTAGTGGGTACTTATCCTTGATGGTAACGTTGTTGATTCCTCGATAATCTATACACAACCTCATGCTACCATCCTTCTTCTTAACAAATAATACCGGTGCTCCCCAAGGCCATGAACTGGGTCTAATGAATCCTTTTTCCATTAGATCCTCTAATTGTTTCTTTAATTCAGCTAGTTCTGCTGGAGCCATCCGGTAAGGTGCCTTAGCTATTGGAGCTGCTCCCGGTTCCAAAGAAATTGAGAAAGGATCATTACGAGATGGTGGTAACCCTTCCAGAGGTTTAAACACATCATCGTATCCTTGAACTACCGGAATCTCCTCTAGCTTAGGTTCCTCTGATGCACTATCACCCTTGATACTAAGGGTGACAAGGTAAACCTCACCTTCATCAAGGTCCTTTTCTGCTCTTAAGGCCGTTACGAAGGATACGGTGGGGTTGGTTTGAATTCCAAGATAGGTTAAGGAAGGTTTTCCGACTATCTCAATGGTTACTCTTCCTCGTCCACAATCTAGATGCGCCATGTACGCGGATAACCAATCCATTCCTAAAATGATCTCAGAATGGTTTAAAGGTGTGACTAGGAGATTGGTTAAGAATGTGTGGTTTTCAATGATAATCGGAATTCCTATATAGCAACTCGTTGCTATAAGGATCTGATCACCAGGTGTAAGGATAGGAACGTGAACCTTTACTATCGTAAAGGTCCCCTTAAAACGAGAGGTGACCTCGGGTGATGCAAAACTATGCGTCGCTCCCGTGTCAAACAATACGTGTGTGGGAACACCACAAACTTGTATTGTTCCTAGATATAAGTGCAATAAACTCTTGTTCAAGAAATTTCATAAATATTAAACAAAGTTTTACACTATACCACACTATTAACAATACAAAAAAAAAGTTCGAGTTAAAACCCTTATTTACCTGAAATCGGACCTTTAGAAGGTCGAGAGGGTTCAGGTTTATCTAGAGAATATACGCGTCCTGCTAAAACATGGATCACACTCATTAGTTGCTCCTCGGTACCTCTCCCTTCACGTCTCAGTCCAGAGGGCCTCGTCCTACTTGGTCCCGCTCCCTCAGGATTAGGACGGTTAGGATGATTGAGTCCATGACTCTCCGGTTCAACCGGTTCATCATGTCCTGGATACCTACGACGAGAGGTAACCGATCCGCCAGGACTCTCTAATGGTGATCCTCTATAACCTGATCTACTTGGCCCTTCAAAGCTTGTGTCCTCCCGATGATCATTGGGCCAGGACTCTGATGACTCAGTGGATAACCATCCACCATGTGAGGGGGATATCCATCCTCCAACATGTGATCCCTCGAGTCCAGGATCACTAATGTCACAAAGTCCTAACTCCGCCATGGAATGTGGGGAGTTTTCATCGGTATAGTCGTGGTACTGAATCCGCGGCATATACTCCGACACATCCTCTGACGGCTCTGAATCCAGATAGTTCTCATTATGCGGCATCACAGGCCAATCTCTATATACATGAATACGACGGTGTGGTGGAGTACCCATCTGCCACAAAGAATACGGTAAGTCTAATCTCATCTTATCTAAACCCAATAACACAGGAACGTAATCAGTTTATCCTAATTGCCTTTTAGCGACATTTTGACTCGATAAAACGTTTGAAAACCAAGTCCCATTCAAGCATCGTAAAAACAATGCTCTGGTACCACTTTTTGTAACGCCCCCGTTCATTATCTAAACTGGAGCGCCACTGATGAACGCTCAGGCATCCGATCAGAGGTTCCCGGAACACATCCAAAATCCCTAGACTAGACTCCCAAGTGTTCACCCCCGTCGGATACACCTCAAGGCTTGCCAACCCGAGACATACCCGATGGTTTGTTCGTCCGGACAAGGACTAATATCTTATGAAACCCGAGATATTTTAAGAACTTACTTTTATATATCTTTTACATAAGATTTCCAACGGTTTACAAAGTATAAACGTTACGAGTCTAATACTCCAAAATGATCATGTACATAATAAATAATAATCATTTACTAAAAGGCGAAACAATTTACCACTGATTGTCCTAACGTTCCTTCGTGTGCTCCCCAAAGGTCTACCCGCTAAAGGTTACCTGCAAAACAAGTTGAGTCGTGAGCACTAATTGCTCAGTGAGTCTAGGGTTTCCCTAAACAATTTCATTTCCCATCCAAACCCAAAATAACAATCAACACACAAGCAAGCAAAACAATGCAACGAACGGATTATTAACGTTTTTAGTTCATAAGGCCTACGTGTAGACTATTCCCATCACATGTAACCAAAGGCATCGTCCAGTCCATAACTGAAACGACCCGACCCGTTTTTTTTTTTTTTTACATTAAACTCTTGGTCTCGGACTAGCATTCCCATAAATGCTAACCTCAACAACCAAGCAACAAAACAAGCAACCAGCGGATAACTCATATAATTAAACCAAGCAATTCATTCCATTAAAATAGCTAAACCAGTTCAACACAAATTCCAATAAAAACCAGCAACCTAACCAGATTCTAAAACAGAAATGGAAAACAATCAAAACCACACAGCAGGCAACCGAGACCCTAGATCATCTCCCTCTTCGTTGCCATGATTCCACGATCACAATTTGCCTTTACCTGCATCACATGGAAAAAAGAGATGCGTGAGTATTATCACAAATACCCAGTGAGACGGTCCTCCCATCTACGACTGCGCACACAGACGCGATGGATCTGCTCAGGCAAACATACACCAAACATTCACGCAAACACAAACAAACGGCTCAACCACAGCCCATCAGACAGCCTGTCGATCGACACTACCACTAGGTGTCGATCGACAGCCCTGCTCACACCTGTCGATCGACACACCCACGGTACCTGTCGATCGACAGCTCAACTGGACCCTGTCGATCGACACAACCTCTAGGTGTCGATCGATAGCTCCTCGATCACCTGTCGATCGACACAACCTCTAGGTGTCGATCGACAGCTCTCGTGTGACCCTGTCGATCGACACACCCTAGGGCTGTCGATCGACAGGTCGTCGCAGATTCATGGGAAATCGATCATAATCCTCTCGGATCGATTCCTCCTCTGCGTTAACACGAAATCTGCACGCATAAACACAATCCAAACAATCCACACGCAATCCACAGACAGTTTCAACACAAACAACATCAAATCAACAATTTTAACCTACCACCAAACAACCCTAACGAATCCACCGGCCCAGAAGCCATGGTCACGCACTCACCTCGAGTTAATTGGAAAGAAAACGGTAGAGCTGAGGCTAGACACGAATCCACGACAATCTCCACAAGAAATCTCCTCCAAAACTCTCAAGAACGAAACCCTAATTCTCAGAAACTCACAGGAAACAGAGAACTCCTCTCAAACTCTGTCTGCTGCATTTTTGGGACTTCGTTCGCTCAAATGCGGCCAAAAACCCTTATATACGAAGCCCTAGGGTTTACACAAACCGGCCCGGTCCAATTGAACGACTTAAATCGAACCAGAAAACCAGCCAATTCGAGCACCTGTCGATCGACAACCACTAGGTATGTCGATCGACAGCCCTTAAGAGCCTTGTCGATCGACAGACCACAAGTGTGTCGATCGACAGCCCCTCCATTCTACCAAAAATGGTTTACGGGCGTCACAATAACCACAAAGGCTAAAGGCTTACGATCCTTAATCATTCTTGTGGCCTTAATCATAAGGAAACCACATCGGGAATATGCATCGTCATGCATCACACGGCTCCAGGCGGCAATCCCGTCTCTCCGTGTCCTCGTGTACTTAACCGAAATCTTTATCGGTCAAAACACGGCCAAAGGGAATATCTTTCCACGTTCAATAGTTTTTATAAGTTTTACTAACACTTCGGTTAAGAGTAAACTTATACGATTCATACTTAGCATTCATTAAGTATTTTCTTCACTTAGGAAAATACTTAACAACGCACTATTCATACTTAGCATTCATTAAGTATTTTCTTCACTTAGGAAAATACTTAACAACGCAACATGAACCTCAATCAAATAATATTCAACAATACTTAGCAAAATTCTAGATTTCGTGCTTGAACCTCTACGATTATAAATTCAAATGATCAAGCAAGCAAACACGAAAACCCACACAATTGTTTGCAGTAAAACAACAAACATAACCAAAGAACTCACACAATTGTTTGCAGTAAAACAACAAACATAACCAAAAAACTCACTGATTACTTGGTGAAAGTATGCGATTTGATTCACTCAATGAATCCTACTCTCGGCTGCCTTACGATCAAACTGATGATCTTTCGGAGTGATGATCTGTCCCAATAGATCACACGAACATTACTAAGGCAACACTTAGAGTTTTCTCAAAGAAACTTATGGAAATTATTCGGACATTACCTAGATCGGAACAGAATGGTTTCAAGGGTCTTCGGTGATTGTCTGGAATCAAACCGAAACTGATCCTACGAGTTTGGGATGGATCCGGCCATCGGATCAAGAAACTAAGGTCAGATTCAAGATTAACACGAAAAATCAAGTCGAACAAGACAAGATTTGGATCAAGAAACTTACCCTAAGTTTTTCCCGAAATTGCTCTAGAACGGTTCGCGGTGGCTAAAGATTTCGGACTGATCGGACAGAGTATCGCTCGGATAAACTGAACTGATCAAGATGATCGGACAAGATTTTGGTTCAGACAAAGGTTCGCGGTGGTTTAGAAATGTTCGGACAAAGGTTCGCGGTGGTTTAGAAATGTTCGGACAAAGGTTCGCGGTGGTTTAGAAATGTTCGGACAATGGTTCGCGGTGGTCTAGAAATGTTCGGACAAAGGTTCGCGGTGGTTTAAAGATTACGGACTGATTTGTTCAGCATAAGGCTGCGAGTTTCTATGGATAAAACAAGGTCCAAGGCCTTGTTTATATAGGCTCGGCCAAGCTGGTGAAGCAGCTGGACACTAGGCGGATCGGATCCACCGAGGAAACTTCCTGCCGCAACATGTGGCAATGGACAAGCTTGCAGCTGCTTGTCATTGCTTCGGCCAAGGGTTTCGTAGGCACCTCCTACTTGAGCTTGCTTCACCCGTGGGTTTGCTTGGTGAGTCACCAAGCAACCAGGCAGGCAGCTTACTCACCAAGCACCCTAGCACGCAGCTTAGTCACCGAGTAACCAAGCAAGTAGCTTAGTCATCGAGGTGCTTGGCTAGGTTTTGGCCAAAATCTAAGAGACTAATGGACTGATCCGTACTTTGCATCGAGTCTTTCCTCGAGCGCGGTTTACCCTTAAGAGAGGGTCATTACACCGACTCTCTCTGGGTGGCTTGGCAACGGCTTTACAGATTGGGCACTAAGAGTTTCTGGGAACTGGAGACTTCAAACAATTCTTCTTGGACCTGGAATAATCTCTTGCATCTAAGACCCCTTGCTATTCGGTTTGTAAGGGCTGTGCTTGGAGATGGTAAGGACATCAGCTTCTGGTATGATGTTTGGACTCCTATGGGTCAATTAATTAGCTATTTGGGGCATGGAGGGCCGAGAAGCTTGCGTGTGCCTCTGAAAGCTAAAGTGGCAGAGGTGTGTAGCTCCCAAGGATGGAACATAGCTGCCCCCAGGTCTGAAGAGGCATTGAACCTTCAAGTCTACTTGACGACTGTTGTCTTACCCTGCTCCACATCCTTTAAGGACTGCTATGAGTGGTATATTGACGGAGAGAGTTCCAAGGACTTCTCTACTAAGAAAACTTGGGAAGCTCTGCGTCCTAGAGGAGAGAAGAAAAGTTGGTCAGATCTTGTTTGGTACAAGGGATTCATTCCTAAACACGCGTTCACGATGTGGATTGCGAACTACAACAGACTCCCAACTCGTTCCAGGCTATTCAACTGGGGAATGCAGGTCCCTCTGTAATATGCTACTTTCATTTCTAATGATATTTACTCGTTTATCAAAAAAAAAAAACTAAATAATAAATGTTATTTTAATTTTCTCAACAATAAAATAAAATAAAAAATTAACCTTGTTTTTGGACAGGTCCAATCCTCTTCTTGTTTTTGATATAGAAGAACTTGATATGACAGGTAAAGTGTTACAACCGAAAGAAAACCCACCAGAGCAATGTAAAATTTCTATACACTTAATTTGAGAAAGATACAAACGTAAGTAATGAACAAAAAGACACAACTTAAATACAGAAAATCATACCACTGTTTTTGTGATTGTCCTAATGCCCCTACAGGACCAGAAACAGAACACACAGATTCAATCCTAAAGAGATTCTTACACTTGATGTGTTCAGACGTGCACTCAATTTCCTCATAAAAAATCTCCACCATATCTGATTTCTTTCTTCCGTCAAGCGCAAAAAAACGTTCAATGCTTGGCTTAAGGGTCAAAACAGATACTTTCATCAAGGGACTATAGTCTTGCAGAACTCATGAGGAGGTTGGAAGTTGGATGAAGAGCTCCAATATTCTGGATGTTTCCCGTATTTGAAAAATTGGAAGACAGTTGAAAGATGCATTCGCATTCCGGTAATGGGTATGTGTAAATGGAAGTTTTCCGGTTGATCTTCCTCACTCTCGGTACCATCACTCCCTTTCTATCACTTTCCCCTAGCATCAGTTTCATCTCTTTCTTGAATACTTCCCACCTGTTAAGGATTCAGAGAAAACTATTATGAAACGGTTCACCAGTAAGACCCTCTGCTGTGTCTAGGAGCTTTGAAAGATGCCCAAATCGGTATCTTGATTCTTTTTTTGCCAAGACTCGAGCTAGACATTATTCTAGGAAGAGGTTGAGATGAGGACAGGAAGATTTAGTACCTCATGTCCATGTCCTGAAGAAGGAGAACGAGTTTCGGTTTGTCGGGTATGATTGTTTTTGCATGTCCACCGAAGAGGAATCTTCGATGGCCCATCAAAAAATGAGGAAAGTTTCCACCTTGAGTTGTCACAAACACTTCACTTAACAAGCTCACTGTGTAGTCTAAAGCAGCCATTCTGGAGGAATATCCCTAAATAATCAAAGTAACAACAAAAGATTAGACATATTAGTGATCCCAACAGATTTTGGTTAGATTAGTGAATTCAAAGTAGAACCTCAAATGGGGCAAGCTCCTCTGGAGTTGCAAGAGACTCTTTTGTGTAGAGATGGGGAAACATTTCCCGGAGAGGAGCCAAATGTTTCTCAGGATGGTAGATTCCTCCCGATGCCAAATATATTGAAGTGTTGTTATCAAATCCCATTCCACGGAGCACCATACCGACCTATACTTACATGAAAGCAACAATTGAAAAACAAAGCTCAATAAAATACTAATACGTGCAGCGCCACTATATTTGAAAACAGGTCTATGAATTTACCTCTAATGGGGTAAGAGGGCATTTCCCATTCACCCGGTTAAGGTCAGGCCTAATGACACGATCTTTTCGTTTGAACTTTCCTTTCCAACTTTTCTGTCTAATCACATCCATTTCAAATTTCTCAGCTCTTCCCCCTTCGTAGAGACAACAAGAGAAGGCCACCATGTCCTACAAACCAAGGGTTCATAAGATTTAATAAACGTAATTAGATCTTTTTCACAACAAGACAAACGTAATTAAATCTCTTTCACAACAAGACAAGAGCAAGAAGTAGATGGTTTATGTGGAAATTTGCAGCTATTTTTAGAATAGTGAAAATACCACAGTTACTCTAATTATAGCAATTCAAGAGCTAGTGCTAACCTATTGACCTAAGTGCTTCAGAAAAATCAAAGAAAAAATTACCTCCTCAAATCGAAGGTGGACTGAGATATACTTTCCACCGTTCTCTGAGCTTTTCTCAATCATCCGATCAACTAGCTTTTCAGCAAGTGTTGATATAGACGAAGAAAACTTCAATGCTTTGTAATTTGCTATGCACCTCAAAAGTTGGATATATGGAGGAACACTCATAGCCAATCTATTTGCAAAAGGGGAAATCCGTATAACCCTGAAAAGAAAAAACAATGACAACCCCTTAAGTAACAAAACAGAATTGGTCACGTAACATGTTCAAGATTAAATTATACATACCCGTGTTCCTTTAAGACCGGATTCACTTCCCCAATATAGTAGTTCACAGTGGCCCAAGCTTGTACACGAATAGTAGGGATACTTGTAACATTGTAGTTAAAACGATTCATTATCTCATCTGGTACATCTCTCACAACTTTCACATAACCTTCAAGGCTTGATATGAAATGATCTTCGTCATAGATATCCCCAAAGGAGCTGCCACAAATATGCATTTCTTAGTCCAATAATTTAAACAAGACTCAAGAAAACACTGAAATTTCTCTGGTTATCTTACCTTGAATCCTTCCAAATTGCATGAAATTCAAACTGAGGTATGACTAAGACTGCGTTTAAGAGTCCAGCAACCGCCACAGCATTACAAATCTAATTTAAACAAGACAACACCTTAAGACGTGTTGGACTTACAGTATCAATGGTTCTAACAAGCAAATCAATATAAGGAGAACAAGAAAGCAATACCGCGGAACGCTGCTGATTAAGACCGCCATTCGCCTCTACGATCAAGTAGCCGCTAGGAGTAAGAGCAGATGATTCTGAAAATTCCATCAAACACATTACAGTCAATACTTTTCAAAAATGTTCTTATGAACCAAATTTGCTTCACAAACACCAAATCTCTTAAAACCATCTTATTGGGAAGCCACACAACTCAATGGTCCAGTATCAGATTCAGGGGATACCTAAGGAGGAAATTCGTTGGCTGCTAGGAACAAGATGTGATAAAGCTGTTGCATTAGGACAAGGCTTTGGCATTTTTGGTCTCCTTTTGAATTTCCACACTGCTTCCAACTAAACACACACAAAGAAAGAAACTTTATATCAAAAATCAAAACTTGACTATAAAAATGTGATTTTGATTTGCTGAGAAGAAGAAAAACCAAACCTCAAGGGCAGTGGAATTGTCAGAGAGAATATCATCTCGAAGTTTCTGGTAAATCTCGGGGCTCCGATAAACAGACCCGGGAATATAGACCCAACCGACGAGACCAGAGAAAGGACCGACACACATGAGAAGCCCAGAAGCGTAAATCATAGGAAGGAGAAGTAAGTAACGAAGATTTCTCCGGAGAGAGAAAGAGGAAGCTCTGAACAGAGTTTGCCGCCGTTGACGACGGGGGACACGGCGGCTTGGAGATAGAGGTGGGCTTGGAGACTCACTTCGGCAGCCATTATCGCTACCTCCAACAACACCATTACTGCCATTTGGCTGGTGGTGGATTTTGCTTTTCATTCGTCGTCAGAACAAGAACAAGCTTGGATTTTTAGTGAAGAGAGAAAGATCTGAGTTTTGGGTTTTTGTGAGGTGGAGAAAGTGAAATGTAATCACAGAGATCTCTTGAAGATATGTTGAGGAGGATGGATCTGTGGAAACTTCAGTACATTGATGAACATCTTTTGTGGTCTGAAGCTAAAACAGAGTGAGATTCTTAAAGAGACCAAACATGATTACACTAACAAGTAAGAATAAATTAGTCATTTTTAGATTTTTTCTGTTGTGGTCATTTCAGTATTTATTTCTTATTTTATTTTCAAGGTGTAGTTTTAAAGATTTATTATTCTAACGAGTTTTGATTTGTAGGAAAAAATTTCTTTTTGTTTACTTGATTTTTATATATTTTTTCTGTTTTTAGCATTTTATATCCGTATAACAAAATTACTTTTCTTAATAATATACAGTATTTTATAAAATATCTACTTTTTTTACGACAACAAAAATATCTACTTTTTGGACATAGAAATTTTGAGTGGAAATTATAAGAAAGAACAAATGTGGGACTTGTTTTTTTGTGTTATGCATTGTTCTTTTCGAAACATATAATTGGTGATAACTGATAAATTTGTATCTAGTATAAGCCGCCAATAAAGAAATATTACATGAATTTTGAATTGTTAAAAAATATACACATGTTATGTAAGAAAAGAGTTTATGCATCTTACAATCGTACATAAAAATGGTTAGTGATGAAATCAGTCATTTTTTTTTGGCATCTAAACTTCATTTATAAACTTCAAACCGAGGATGGGAATCGTTTTTAATACACAAAAGACTTAAACACAAGCACATATCAAACTAAGACTAAAAGAGGAACCACATTCTAAACCAGATCAACCAAACAATCCGGTGAAAAGCTTGAAACTATCATAAAGAAATGCAGCAACTTCAAACAGAGGCGAGGTAACACTGCCTCGTAAACAATTTCTGCAGAATGAAGGAATTTGATCAAATAAAAAATAAAAAATCAAAATCAAAGTTATTATGGTAGATTTCGCAAAAAGTCACTAAAAATTCAGCTATATTCCCCGATATTTTTCTGTTACCATTTGCATTCTATAATTATAAAAAATAGATCAGCTGCGTGAGCAACCCGACTATCCGTTACGTGTGCTCTACACACCGCACACCATCTTTTTTTTAATGGTCTTTCGATTTTGAAGACGGACGTTGCATTCAATTTAAAAAGTATGATTTTCAGTATGTTTCTAGATAGGACGTCCCACTAGTTTGGCTAGCTAGCGAGCGGTTCTTTCTCTTTCGAGCGAGAAGTAGCTCGTATAATCGTAATAGTTCTACATGAGAGTATTGAAATTCCACGTGGGTGTCGTGGTCTTTGATCCGTATCAGTTTTGAATTCTTTTTGAATTCTGATACTTTAAAGTTTGAATTTTCATTCAAATAAATTTGGTCAAAGATGTTGTCCATCAATACTGACCATTATTTCACCTATTAATTCATAAAACGTTACAAACGTTTAGAATTCGAAATCACTCCTTAGGTTATAAATATGACCTCTCTGATTCTCATTCTAGACACTCAGAAACGAAAATCAAAAAGAAAAGCTATCCAGCAATCTCTCTCAAAGTAAGTTTGTGTCTTGAGAGTATCGTAGGTATTCAGTTCGTTAGAACCGTGATTTGAGTGATTGCAAATACAGTTAATTTGTGGTTGTATCCTGAGATCCTTGAATCAGTCATCTCGTCGCACTACGGGTGATTCAAAGGGTTAAAGAAAGAGATTCGTCTCGCCTCCGCAATTCTCTTCTTCCCTTAAACGTCTTTCTTATCGCAGTTTATCACTGATTCGTAGTGTTCCATAATTTTGGTCCTACAATTCCGAGTATAATATAGGATAGTCCAATAAATAATAAAATCTTGGTTGCAACATTTGATCAACTACTCTCTATGCTTTGTATATTGTCTAAATGCATATGCGCAAGTATATGATTTTTTTTTTTATTCGTTTCATTTATAGTGTATAACTTTTCGTTTTCTCAGTTTATTGTTAAGTTTTGTATGATTTGAGCATTGAAGAACTTTTAGAAACATTGTATTGATGTTTCGAATAATTATTCCTTTTTTAGTAGTGCAAACTTATATATTTTCCAATTATCTTTTTTTGAATTATCAGGAGGTTTCGGGATAAAGCCAGATCTAAAATTATATCATATAATATTAGTTTCGTCTCGAAACCATTCGAACCGAAAATCTTTACCAGTTGAACTATTGATTCTTTTTTTGGGGTCAAAGTTGAACTTTTGACTCTTAGTTTTACATATTTTCCATCGATCTATCTAAAAAATATTTTAAACAACAAACACATAATAGCGACAACTAAATTTTTATACGAATAGTTTTAATAGTGTAATTCGATAAGTTTTTCGTTTCGAAGAATGATTTAAATTTGGGGGATTAGGCAAATTGCCCCACATTGAAAATGTGTTTGTCCCAATGCCCATTTTTCTTTTTGACCAATTTTGGTCTAAAGTACCCTTAACCCAAAAATAAATAAATAGAAATAAAATGTTTTAAATTTGTTTAAAAATCTTAAAATTATAAACACCTAAATAATAGCCATTTCTATATTTTTAAATATTTTATAGGTTAAAAATTATGTTCAAAAATAATGTTATAATCTGCTTCTACGGCTCCAGAATCCACGTTCTACCTCTACGAAACTGTTGACTTTTGGTTCTGCTAACTACACTGTTATCCACCAAGCGTAGATTCTGTGTTCTGCGAGTTGTTATATGTTCTTCGGCTTTGTAGAATGTGTATTCCACGATGTGTACTATTTTCTACTACGGTAGATTACGCATTATGCCGTTTTTATTATAATCTACTTACGTTAGAATATAAATTCTACCACATCATCAAGCATCTACCGAGGATTGTAGAATGTGTTTTCTACGGATTAGTTATTAAATCCTTATTAAATTCTCTAAATCTAGGATCTAAATATTTTCTTTCTTTATTTAGACAAAATACAATAATTACGTTTCCTTTTTTTTTTTTTTTTAAACAATTGTCTAATAAAAATTAAAAAATATATGTTACGTTTTTCTAATTATAAAATTATAATCACTAATTTGGTTTCTAATTATTATATATAATCTGCAAAAAAAAACATAAAATACATATTGGAGTGCTTACCATACTTTTATTGAAACAATGAACAATAAATTATCTATAGCCGAATTGGTCTTGCAACGTCATTGTTTCACTCCTAAATCTCAAGTTCGAGGGTCATTTAGTGTGGGTTTTTTTTTTTCTTCAGTTTTTGAATTACTCCAATTCTATTATTAACAAATTGGAGTTTTACCATTTACGAACAGTTTTTTTTTCCAGTTTTTAAGTTATGAACATATTTAATTTCTCTAATTCTAGGAGCCAAATATTCAGTTTACTAAAACAATGGTAAAATCCCAAGTATTTCATAACCTATACCCTAAACTAATCTTATAAATGGTAAAACTCCAATTCTTTTATAACCTATACCCTAAACTAATCTTACATATAATTTTTTTTAAAAAAGTGTATGTTCTTTCAAAAAATGGTAAAACCCCAAGTATTTCATAACCTATACCCTGAACTAATCTTATAAATGGTAAAACTCCAATTTGTTTATAAGTTATAACCTATACCCTAAACTAATCTTACGTATAATGTTTTTTTTTTTAAAGTGTATGTTCTTTCAAAAAATGGTAAAACCCCAAGTATTTCATAACCTATACATACCCAAAACTAATCTTAAAAAATGTTTTTTTTAAAAAAGTGTATGTTCTTTCAAAAAATGTTAAAACTCCAAGTTCTTTCAAAAAATGTTAAAATTCCAAGTCTTTCATAACCTATAAAAGTTTTTGTTTTTTCCATAAATACTTAATTTACAACTAATCTAACTATTAGTTATAAATAGGTAGATCACTTATAAGTTATAAATGGATGTTTATTTCCAATGAAGGCAAGTTTATTTCCAACCGAATGTGCATTTGTAATAAATGAAGACATTTCTTACCAAAAAATGGGTTATGTGAGAAACACAATTTTTTTTGTCACTAGGTGACATCGAACTCATGATCATAGGAATGGTAAAGTGTATAATATAACCAGTTTAGCTGCGTGTACAAGTCAAACACGTAACAGAAGCGAAATCTAATATACACATGTACCAAGTTTTGTAAGAGTAATACAAAGAAAGAATTTCTGAGTTGGATTCGAGTGGTCACTCATTTTTTACTCAGAAAAATACAAAGTAAGAATTTCTGAGTTGGATTCGAGTGGTCACTCATTTCTTACTCAGAATAATACAAAGCAAGAATTTCTAAGTTAGATTCGAGTGGTCACTGATTTTTTACTCAGAAAAATACAAAGCAAGAATTTCTGAGTTGGATTCGAGAAGTCACTCATTTTTAACTCAGAAAATTACAAAGCAAGAATTTCTGAGTTGGATTCGAGTGGTCACTCATTTTTTACTCAGAAAAATACAAAGTAAGAATTTCTGAGTTGGATTCGAGTGGTCACTCATTTTTAACTAAAAAAAAATACAAAGCAAGACTTCATAAACTGAAAATATAGTAGTAATTAAAGTTAAAAACGTCATGGTTGCAACAAAAGTTAATAATGTTAAAGTGAAATATTTCCAAAAAAACATAGCCGAAATACGAAATTGAGTACAAACGTAAGTCCAGTGCAGTCCTAAATCTCATTCGATCTCCACGACGATGCCATCGTTAAACACAGGAGCTGGTGGGTAATGTTTCATCATTTCAACTAAAATAGGATCATTTGCCGCTAGAAAAAGATCAACTGCAATCTTGAATCGTGCCGGTCTAATGTTGTCGTCATGTAGCAGATTAAAGTCCATTGGAAGCGAGTGTCACTCGATGAACTTTAAAGTATACACTCCGCAATGACATGAATTCTGATTCAATCCAGCTTGCATGGGCGCATACTTAACTGAATAAGGAGTGATCCTCATTTGTTTGCCCTCTTCAACATGTTTAAGTGCTTTAACAATACAAGGGATCAATATTGCAAACGGGTCCACATCATTTTTCCAACGCTTCCCGCCACCACAATCGAAGACATCTGCGTCAATTTCTCCCTAGCATTCGTGATACAAACCACTAGATGATCAAATGCGTCAATACCCCAATGATAAGCGCGCAACTTACGAACATCCATAACCACTTTGATGTAATTGTGTGAGATAGAGACCTTCTCGTCTAATGCTAACAATAATCCACCAATGACACACACATACACGAATCGCAATATATTCAGCCGCGTCCACGTTTGGACCGTCTTAAAGAAGTTTGTGTCCCTAATGTCTTTCATGCATATGTTAGTGCCATCCCTTAACAAATTACCCCAAAAACCATCATATACCCACTGCTTGAAGTTGTATTTGGTGCATTTTGTGACACTAAGCCCAGCCACCGCGTAGAACTCTTGCAAAGAGAACCGAAGAGGCCTATTAGCAAACACAACCCACAACTCATTCTTCTTGGAGACATCAATCTGCCTACACATGAAGCTGTGTATGAGTCTCGAAGAGTACTTCGAACGGTTTTCATGGATTGCTATGCTGTTAGCAAACACCGGATCTGTCTTGACTTCATTGTACTCTTTTGGGATCCATTTCTTCAACAATTTAAGAATCGACATCCTGCAGTTGTTGTTGATTTTCAGAACTTCCGGTTCATCTCCTGAACTGAAAAGTCTCTTTGGCAACTCCACATCCATACCTACAATGAGTTAAACAACGGAAAATAACAAAAAATAGAAAAGAGAAGAAGAGACAATGTATCTTTTTCTTCTGTTATAGTACCAAATCCATCACATCCGTTCGGATACATACCTCAAAAGGATAATCTTCAAACGCACAATAACAGAAGAAAAAGTCCACTTCGTGCAGACTAATTAGAACATAACACCCTTCCAGATCCTCTATGTCTTAGATTACTCCAAATCAAGTGACAATCGAGTTGATTATATTAGAAATCGAGTGAGTGATTGGTACTACTAACCAAATTGAGTGAGAAGAGATACTTAGACGTGCTTGTAGAGAGAGGCGATACCTCGTCAGAGATGTCGCAGTTTCAAATCGCCGGAGATATCAAGGTCTCGAGTTATGTTTTCTCGCCGGAGGTATCAATGGAGTTTCGTGTGTTTGAAAGCGATGGAGAAAAAAATGAAACCCTTATTCCTCTTCTTCTCTTGTTTTCCATAGCCTCTCTGTCTTAGAACACTGCAAATAAAGTGAAATTCCAGTTGATTAGAATAGAAATCGAGTGAGAAATGTAAGACCATCGAGTGAGAATAGATAGAAATCGAGTGAGTGATTGGTATTACTAACCAAATTGAGTGAGAAGAGATACTTAGACGTTCTTGTAGAGAGAGAAGATACTCGTATGACCTTGTTGGAGATGTCGCGGTTTCAAATCGCCGGAGAAATCAAGGTCTCGAGTCGTGTTTGAGTGAAAGGAGGTTTCAATGGAGTTTCGTGTGTTCGACGGAGAAAACAATGAAAACCCTTATTTTATTTTTGTATATATGAAACATATAATTTTTGTTTTTATTTTATTTGGCAAATAAGCAGATTTAATTCGTTAATTTAGGAAACAATTTTGAAAACAATTTAAAATTAAAGTCAAAGGGTAAATTAGAATTTCAACTAAAAGAGAGGTTAATGGGACTTAGAATATGGTAGAATGAGCATTGGGACAAAATGATTTTCAAAACATGGCAATTTGGCAAATATTCCTTTAAATTTTCTTTGGGTATTTGCATTCCACGCATTTCGATTTCTAAAAACGATCGTCTAATCATTAAAATTTTGTGCTTCTAATTTTTTACCATTAATAATTAACGAGCCTGAACAAAAAGAAGAAAAACATATTTATATATACTAGGAATTGCCCACGCGTTGCGTGGGTTTAAAAATCTATTGTAAAAGTAGACAATAATTTATAATTTCTTCACTATTTGTATATTTAATGTTATATAAATTTAATGTTTATCCTAAATAATTATCTACGTTAGAAGACTAAGCATTTGTACAAATTTAATGGACATCTTATATAATGTTATATGAAAAAAGAAACATGTCATTTATTAATAAAAGTTATAGCGTATGGAAGACATTTTTTTTGGGTACAAATCTCTAACTTGTATGTCTTTATCAATATTCACTACGGTTCTTTAAAAAAAATGATTGATCCTCTTTTTTTCTTGCATCAAACACATTTCTAAAAAAAATATTGATTAGATAAATTATAATATGTTTTGCTTTTAGTGAGACATATGATCTCAACAAAAAAATTTGGAATGCATATTTGTAATTGCTTCATGAGAACTTTAAATCGTATTAAGAGAATAATTACAACTTGATTGTATTCTTGTCTCACTCTCTTTATTAATCTCTTGTGATTTTTGTCTTTAACATCAATTCAGTAGTGAAATGAATCTGTTTTCTGAATTCATAATTTGTGCTGGAGTAGATTTTTTTTTCCAGAGAAGAGAATATTGGTTAGAAGCGTTACTTTTTCTACCACAAATTAATTTAATTGTATTGGCAAATTGGAGTTAAAAGTTGCGAGGACTTAAAAAGAAAAAACAAATCTACATTTTTCTAATTAGACTTTAACATTCTAATAGTTTTAAAAGTTCTTAAATCATTTCTTAATTTTCTCACAACATTTTGTTTTTGTTCATGTTACTTGTTTTTAATAAAGCTTTTTGTAACTTTTTGTTTTAAAATCACAACTATTTATACGGAGACACAGTTTTAAACATTTGTCTTGTTAAAGTGGTTTTTTTAAAATTCTTTGGATTAATTGTAAAGTGATTTTAAAAAAAAAAAATATTATAAACAAATTAGAAAGCCAAATGTGAAAAGAGGAGGTGACACATAACATCTATGACTTGAATTTAAGAAAATGCTACAATATTTCATAAGATATATTTTGGATACTGTTTAAAATGTTACATATTTTATAAGATTTATTTATAATCATAGTTTTTCTGAATATCAAAGAAAGAAAGAGAGAAATAATAACTAATTTATATTGTATCTTGTTGTTGAAGTTTTGAGAACCTTAAAATATAATATAAGATATTTTTCAAACTATTTAAATTTTTGCAAAATTAAGAATCATAGTTTTTGGTGAATAGCAAAATTTAGGTTGTAACTTGTTGAAATGAATTAACATTAATTAGCTATTAATTTGTTAGAATTAATTGTCAAAATTAAAAAAATGTGATAAAAAAAAATATGTCCAATGTCAAAAGACTAGATGACACATGACAACCTCTCGTGACTTGAAATTTTGAGAACCTTAAAATATTATATAAGATTGTATCTTGTTGTTGAACTTTTGAGAACCTTAAAATATAATATAAGATATTTTTCAAACTATTTAAAATTTTGCAAAATTTAGAATCATAGTTATTGGTGAATATCAAAATTTATATTGTAACTTGTTGTTGAAATGAATTAACATTAATTAGCTATTAATTTGTTAGAATTAATTGTCAAAATTAAAAAAATGTAATAAAAAAAAATGTCCAATGTCAAAAGAGTAGATGACACATGGCAATCTGTCATGGGTTGTAGTTTTGACAACCTTAAAATATTATATAAGATGTGTGATATCGGTCGTGAAGGAAAAGTGGGCACATAGTGCATAGATCGGTGGAGAGAAAAAAGGCACTATATACATATTATTATTTTTGTAATTTGTTTTCTTTTCAGCACAAAATCTTTTTTTTTTCTCCCTTTTTGCTGTTAGTAGGCAAAATTTATTCACATACCTACTTGGTTTCAGTAGGCTTCAATATAAATATCAACAGAATATCATTAGACTACCTGGACCAACATAGATCGCGGTAAACAAGCATAATAATTACTACTTGTTATCCATGTTCTCTAATTTGATATAGTGGCTCCGTGGTATGATTTGGTAACCGTAAGATTTCATTTACAAACAAAACAAAACAAAACAAAACAAAACAAAACAAAACAAAACATAAAGGCTTAATATAAAGAAAAGAAATGTAATTTTTTTTTCAGTTGATAATCATTATTTTTTTTGTTACATCAACTTAAATATTTTCATTTGTTGTTTTCCAAAAAATAATTTTAGTTGTTATTAATTATTTTATTACAATATCTAAACAGTTTATACGTTAAAATGTCTCATGTTTTCGTCTATTTTTTGTTTTTTTAGAATTATGAAATTGTATCGGTACATAAGAGAAATGTAATTGGAGTATAAAAAGAAGAAAATAATCAATTCTAACCTACAACTAGGACATGATGAGTTTTTGATGACATATTGATATTATAGCTCTAATCAAGTCTTTCAAACATCGAAAAGAATTTTCTCACAACATACCTCAAAGATAGGTTTCAAACATTTTTAACGATAACTCAAAATATGGTATTCTCCAGAAAACACAATTTCCGTTCTATGATTTGCTTAGGCAAACTTATAAGATAGGCAAGAGTTACTCTTCAAACCATCAAATAAACAAGCTCAAACTTCATAACAATATAGCTACGAGCAGGGCCGGTCTTGAGATATTCAGGGCCCTATACGAAGAAAAAAATATATCTTTATATATACATAAAAATTAATTAATCAACGGTAAATATATATTTAAAAACCTAATCAAATATCCTAAAAATAGGAAAATTTTGGTTACTTACTTATTTATTATTCTTCTTAGTTATTTAGCAAAAAAATGATTTGTTTTTAGTTATTTGAGCAAATTAATCTTCTATTCCGTTAATTTACTTTTTCTATAAAAGATATATTTGTATTAAAATTTAACTAATTGATATAAATTTTATTATATTTTCTTTAGTTATGTATATTTTTATTAATTAAAAGTTTTATATTTATAAAATTTAGTATTTTGTATTAATTATTTTTAGCTATTTTGTAATTATTATACAAAAAATATTGTTTTTTTAAAATAGTAGGTCCCACAAATTTGGGGGCCCTACACCAATGTTTCACTCCAATTGACTCAGGACCGGGCATGGCTACGAGGGATACCTAGTTAAAATCTCTAACTCTATCTGAAGAAAATAACATCAAACTAAAGGAGAGAAGCTAAACCAAAATCACTAAAAGTTAAGCCAAAGAAAACAACTGAAGCAACAACGAAATCTAACACTTACCACCATCTCAAACCGATCAAAACATCCCAAAATCATTTTATGACGAGAATCTATCGATTGTTATTGATTTTATGTTCATAAAATCTTAGGATTAGTATTTTATTCTCAAACAATATGTAAATTCTAAAATGTTTTATTTCTAAATAATATTTACATCTTCTTTTAACACTTAATTATCTAATAGTCTAATACATCAACCCTATATATATATGAGCTATCCGCAACCTATGCGATTAGTGAATAACTTTCACAGCTCTCCATATACGACATCTCCCATAATGGACAGACTCTCTCCGACAAACGGCTGGACATAGATTTTCTGGACGATGGAATTTCCGAAAAACGTTTTTCTATTAATCTACAATAAATTTTATTGTCTGGTATTCGAACCCCAAAACTGGTGTAGAAGTCTTTAAACCATTGACCAAGAGGATTCCACAAATAATATTTACATTTTTAGAAAAAGAAATTGGTAGCTAAAAATTTGTCGATTAGAAATACACATTGGACGATGATTTATTCGAGTGGTCCTTAAGTGTTTCTTCTTCTAGTCAAAGCTTAGCCGTTTGATTGAGCAAACGTGGGATCCCCTCTAAACCGGGGAAAGTGAGCGAAGCTCAATGCTCAAATGCTACCCATGCCTCTTCTTTTGATTTACTAAAATGCCCCTCCAATCTCGGCGATAAATGTCGACTTTTCTAAAGGTATTTAAGTCCATAAACCTTGACAACAGCTGGATAGTGATGAGGAGCACGCTAATTGAATTCCCTTAATTCATGTATAAACTTTTCAAACCCCCACTTGCAAAACATTATTATTATTCTAAGCAATACCTTAATGTTATACAGTTATTTTTGTTTGAATAATTATCCAATTCGTGAATGTGCTACAAACATCCATGTATGCATATGTTGGTGTCTCATGCTGATGGATTATATGCATATATGTGTGTGTATGCATGTGTTTCTATCCTGTGTTATACTTTTGACTTCACAAGGCGTGATCATCGGGATTATTATGTCCATAACACGTGATGCCGTGTGTTTTAAAGAGATTATACATATCGTCAACAACATTAATTATATTAAATTTGAATTTGGAAAATCATATAACACGTACATTTATTTTTAAAAAAACTGGATTACAAATCATAATCATATGTTAATGTAACAAAAATATTTAATATATAATCAAAGAATAGTAGAATTGTGAAAGTGATCGATGGTGGGCATTTAACCTCCCCGAACCAAACCAAATCGAATCCAAACCAAACCATAGCCCATACACAAACCATTTTTTTTCTTACCCCGATCGGAAACCAAGTCGTTTGTGTGTGACAAATATAGAGAAAGTACTTTGTGTAATATGCGAGTTTGTAAATTTTAAGAGTTTATAGTGCAAAGTAATTGGTGATTCTTTCATCAATTGGTAACAGAACTACCACAAGAAGATCAAATGTTGAATACACAGATTGAAGTGGAGTGATTCGACGATATCCACAACTTCTTGCAATGCAAAATTTATATGATGATGAAATTCAGAATACTTGGATTGAAGGAGGTCTTAGCTAATGATAAGATTGAGGTGGTTGTTCTGATGACGAAAGGTGAAGAAGATCAGCTTGTTGATGATTCTTATGACGCGTCTTCGCCATTAACTAAGGTTGTCCTAATTCTCATAAACTCAATTTGCGATAAAAAAAATTTAATCGTAAATTCCTTATTTTTTTATAGTGATAATGTTAGTAAATGTTAATCCAAGACGGACTGTTTAGTTCATATTTCTAAAAACAAAAGTTGTTAATGTTATGTTTATAAATTACTAGATTAGGACCCGCATAATATGCGGGTATTAGATATTAAAATTGCTAATTTATATAGTTATAATCCGTATAATTATATTCTAAATTAATGTCCGTAAAATTATTTTCTAAATTGAAATTCGTATAATTATGAGATAACTTTTTCCCCATTGCATAAATAATCTTTTTCAATTGCATAAATATTTTTTTTTATTGTATCATTTTACTTCAAACTTATAACTCAATTGAATAAGAGAATAAAATAAATTGATGACATATTAAATTTGGAAACAGTCTAAATATATTATATACAATTATAGATTTTCGTTTGCTAATTTAAAATACGATATTATACTTTTTTTATTTGAGTTACAAAATTTAGTTATTTAACCATAATGGCAGTTATATCATTTTTAAGCTTAATTTCCTTTTTTTTATTGCATTGTTTTCTTTTTTTTTAATTGGTATGAAGCCTATTTGCATTAGTTTATTTGACCATGATGACAAGTTGTCATTGACAATTATACTTTTTTTTTTGGATACTTAATTTCCTTTTTCCAATTGTATTAACTTTTTTTTTTACTGTTATGCAGTTTTTTGTCTTATTTTTCGTTATGACTATATTTTTTTCATTAATTTCGTTTCTTTCGACTTTATATTTTTTTGTTTTCCTTTCTAATTAATTTGACTATTAGGAATTTACTTTTTTACAAAATGGTTAGTTACTTAACCATTATTTTGTGTGTTTCTATTTTAATTTTCTTAAAAAGTTTTATTTTTTACAATTTGGTTAGTTATTTAACAATTATTTTGTTAGTTTTCTATTTTAATTTTATTATGAAATTTAACACGTGTCATCTTCTCAATCGATAATAGACACATGTTACGATCCCGTGAGTTACAATTTTGACAAACTCTCTTTTATATAATGAGATAATCCTTGATAACCAATCAAGTAATTATACATAAATATAAGTATTAATGTGACTGATAAAACAAAAAACTGTTAATAAAGGCTAATATATGTGCATGCCAACTTTCAGCGTTTTTTATACAATTTGTTTCAAGGTCAACTCCATATGAGCACGGCACATTAAACCCCATCTTATCGAAAACTTGCTAGCCTCACAAGCCACACTGTTAATCACGTATTGTAATATTTTTTTTATTTTTTTATAAATCTAATCATTAAACTATGAAAAGTCAACCACATATGGAAACAACCCAACAAATAGAACAAGAAGAAACACCGTCTCGCAAGTTTTATTGATCCTTTCAACTTTAAGTAGAAGTCACTCAGCGTCAAGGAACCAAAATTTACGATAAAATTAGTCCACAACAACACCGACTTGAACGTTTAATTTTGTAACAAAGAATTCGGCTAGAGATTGACGAAGGCGGCAAACTAACTTTTTCCAACTAACAATTGAATAGCCATCATAATTATTAGTCACCAAAACTAGTACTTAATATGTAGGTTATATCATATTTGCATGTTTTAAGCCAGGGACGGACAATAATTTTTACCTCTAATATATGTGTTTCAAAGTAGTGAATAAAACTATTATATAGTTCTAGTTTTCAGAAAAATATAAATACATAATCTTACAATAATGTAAAAATTAAGTATATATATAGTATCAATACGTATTATAAAAATAGATATAAGATTTAAGATATTTAGAGACTAAAAAGTAAAAATAAATATTATTTAACACAAATGGTCTTAATTTACATAATAATATGTAATAATACAGTTTTTTAAAATTAAAATCTCATAACACTGCATATAGCACATTTTAGAAAACTTTTGTAAAATATCAATAAGTTGTATTGATCTCCAATTCAAGACTAGTCTATGTCTTTTATATATTACTATATTTTCTATCTTGTTTCCAGTTCGTGATTCCGAACTTACAAAAGATGCGAAGTAATATTCTTTTCTTGGGTGATTTAGGATGAAGGGAGTAGTGCTTTATTAATTTTGTACAGAAGAGGTGTACTTGGGATATATGCTTGAAGCATGTGATTCAAAGTTTACTTTTGATGAGAATCACAAAGAAAAGTTAATCTTTCGAGTGAGGGTTGCCTTCAAGTGCGTAGGGTATATCATATATATGCCCTAAATGCACCTGTCCACTTCTTTAATTCCTCTTTAGTTTTCACCAACCAAACCTTGGATCGTTTGTCTTTGCCTATCTATTGGATGTATCAATCATCTTTCTATACAGCTGGTACTGATTACAACAACTACAGTCACCATATGTCGACACCAACACTATAACACCATAACAATATGTCTAAGTAAAAGAATATTTTTGTTGGTAGTCCATAGAAATATCTACGAAATATCAATAAAAAGTTATATTCCACTTTGATTAAAACTTTTTAGAAACCACTTATCGAATAATGTTTTCTTCATAAAAATTGAATTTTGTTACAACTATTCATTTTGAGTGGTTTGTGCATTCGGTTATTGATCGGTGGGATACCATATTGTTAGTCGCCATCAATAATGTTTGCTACTACACCTCTAGATACTGGGGACATCCATGCTTCATTTTCAGCCACCACTAACGATTATGAATATTGAAAATAGTTTTAAATTCCACTTTCACTAACCCATTGTTAGGTCTAAAGCATTCGAATTTGTTATTTAATCTTTCCCGTACCAATAAAATATGGGTTTTTGGTCCACAAGCCCATAAAGTTTTTAGTCGGGCCTAAACATATGTACATTAGTATTTTTCTCCACAATTAAGTACTCGTCAGATCTAAATTTAACTAGTGCTCAATCTCATGGATCTGTTCCGATTTCATTTTAACTAAATTTCAAATCCAACCTAACTTATGTTGCATATTCGGGATAATTTTCATAGTTTCAAATTTTTAGGTTAAACATATTTTTATTTTTTCATCTCTATATCTAATTACTGTTTGATATGACCCGATTTCTTCTTCAAACCAAACTTCAAATTCAACCCAACTTAAGTTGCATATTTGAGATCATTTTAATAGTTTTTGAGCTTGTAGGTTAAACATATTTTTGTTATCTACATTTTCATATAATTTTCGAGTTAGGACTACAAAACGAGCTAAATGGGAGAAAATAACCAAATAGAGACGCAAATCCACAAAAAGAAACCAAAGAAGATCGAAACTAAAATACAAGCTCAAACTAAGTATAAAAAAAAAACTACACCAACCACTGGAGATAGAGTCATAATATGCTGCGATATAAGAGTTACCATAGCGAAAGGAGTGCTTTGCCTTATTTAGCTTGTGACGATTAAAACCAGCTAAAATTCAAGATGAGATAAAGTCACGAACCGATCTAAACTTTCCATTTTTTTCTTTCAAATTAAGAAGTGTGATTTTTTAATGGATGTTGATTTAAAGTTTTTTTTGTTTGCTTCTTAGAATGATAGAAATCTAGATTTTTCTTATTCGAATCAAAACGGATAATGGATGAAAATGAATATTTTGAACTAATTAATTTCATAGAATTGCGCATTTAAATTATTGAGTACATAAAATTTTCACACTATAATTACGTGATCAACCCCTTCTAGATCATTAACCAGCTACTTAGCTAGGATATACAAAGACATGTACATACTTTTCAAAAAAGGATGTAAGATGTGATCATGAAGAAAAAATATATTTTGTGTGTTCTATTTATCATCTAAGTTAAAAGCACGTAAAAGAGCAAGGTGAAGTTAGAACAAACAACATCAGCTGAATCAAAATCATTTTGTTGATCACATGCCGAAGCTAATATGCAAAAACAAAAGGGTATATATAAGCCATGTTCGTTTACGAACCGCATGTACTTGCGGCTGCGGCATGAGGCTACGTCATGTTTGTTTACGAGTCGCAGGCACCTGCGTCTAACCGCAGCGTTCTGCGTCTCCAATTTTCAGGTGCAAATGAAATTCAGCGGCCCAATTTCAAACGTTGCGATTCAGACGGTAAAAAGATGAAATTAGCCCTAGACTTATTGTTAACTACTAAAAAATGCCATTAACCCTAATATATGTTTCGATTTTGTACGTTGGCAAAACAGAGAAGAATATCGTGCTCATGGTGATGAAGAAAAAGAAGAAAAAGAAGAGGAAGAGGAAGAAGAAGAAGAAGTTGAGCATAATTATGGTGGACATATCCCATATGAGCCTACTGGTGATAGAGCAATGGAAGCTTTACGTGAAATCATCACAAATGAGTTTGCTAAAAGACGACGATTACCTTATTAGATATTTTAATTTATAACTTGCTGTATTATTTTCATTTTAATGGTTTTAGACGTAATGATTCATATATGTTTGATTGAGATGGTAAAATCTGATCGGTGTGAAATTGTCTGATGATATTTTATGACTTATGATGTGTATTTTTTTTAACTAAATAATTTAGTTTAATACTTTTATTTTAATTCAATTTATAATTATCACAAAAATCTGATCAATATGAAATTTAATTTAATTATTAAGTTTATAAATTTAATGAAATTAAAATTTAAATTAAAAAATAATTAAAAAATATTTTTTATGTTAAGCTTCTAAATTTATATGCTTAAAATAAAATTACAAATTAAATTAAATTATAACAAAAAAATCAAATTAAAAAAAACTGCCGCAGCCGCATGCGGCTGGCAAACAAACAAACATGCGACTAATGTTGCGGCCATACGCAACGATTGCTAAACGAACAGCAAATGCTGCGTCTGGCCGCAGGTTTCTGCCGCAGCCGCACGCGGCTCGCAAACGAACAAGGCTATACCTTAGGATCACGGATGTTATATATGACTTCAAATTAGCGGGCCTATATTGAATTGAGTGTAAACGGATATTTGTGCAATTAAATGGATAATCTGTTTAGATTTGTTTTTTTTTGTGCCAGTAATGATATCGTTTTAAAAAATTAAAAAATAAAAACGAATTCGAAAGTTTATCAAATTTGTTTGAAATCAGACTAACACACTAATATGAATATCGACAAGTAACGAGTATATACTATGGTTCAATGCGTTTTAACTACTTATTCTTTCTTAGTAAGTTGTTGATCTCTAAATTCTAAATCCTTAAAAACCCTCAAGCAATTTTCAGTAGTTGTTTTTGTGTGAGAACGATACAATTATAGAATATCATTATCATAATTATAAACATAATGATAATCATAATATTGATATGAATCCTCATTTTAAAAATCTCTATGAACTGGAAAAAAATAACTTTAATCATGGTGTTAGAAACACAAAGACTCTAAATATTTATTTGGATGATCCGAAGCAAGCGCTAATTATTTTGTAGCTTTGGATGTTTTGAGCTATTAGAAAGATAATCAATATCGACTTAATGATTTAGTTGATATGACACGTGATTTGCTTAAAATATGGTTGCAAACTTGCAATTTGACTTCATAAAAATCGCTTGCTTGCAAAAAACTCTCAAGCTCTACTTTGCACTAGCAATTGCTACAAGGGTTGCAGAATATGAAAGTAAAATTTTAAAATTTACAAAATAAATGTATAGTTTTATTTTATTTTTGCTAAACTTTGATTGCATATAATTAAGGAAGCAAGAATAGCCAAATTTAATTTGTGATGAAAAAGTTAGGTTTTTTAGCACATCAGATTTGTGTAGGGACCTTGTTTGTGGGCGGTTGTGAGTCTCACGTGTTGTTTGATTCTGAAGCAACGAATTGCTTCATTACTCCGGAATATGCAGAGATGAGTGGTATCCGGAGTGACGCTGGTGAACGGACTGGACCTGTTATGGTTGCTGGAGGGAAGTTTCTAGCTACTCATGGCCGGGCGAGAGATGTGGATATTTTGGTGGCTGGCGAGTTGATGCCAGCGGACTTGGTGATCAGTCCAGTGGAGCTGTATGATGTTATCCTGGGTATGGATTGGTTGAATCGGTACAAAGTTCATCTGGATTGTCACCGGGGTCGAGTGGTGTTCGAGCGTGATGGTGGTAGGTTGGTTTATCAGGGAGTGATACCGACTTTAGGTAATCTCGTGATCTCACTTGTCCAGGCTGAGGTGATGATTGAGAGGGGTTGCGAAGCTTACTTTGCCACAAATGTGATGCCGGAGGCTGTTGGTGGGGTTATTGTGAGAGATATTCGGGTTGTTCAGGATTTCGAGGATGTTTTTCAGTCGTTGCATGGATTACCGCCGTCTCGGTCAGATCATTTCACGATTGAGTTAGAGCCTGGAACAACGCCGTTGTCTAAGACACCTTATCGAATGGCTCCAGCAGAGTTGGCAGAACTAAAGAAGCAGTTAGAGGATTTGTTAGATAAGGGTTTTATTCGACCAAGTACTTCATCGTGGGGAGAACCGGTGTTGTTTGTGAAGAAGAAGAAGGATGGTAGTTTTCGGTTGTGCATCGATTATCGAGGGCTTAACCGAGTCACTTTGAAGAACAAGTATCCTCTCCGAGAATTGATGAGTTGTTGGATCAGTTGAGAGGGGCTACTTGGTTCTCCAAGATTGACTTGGCATCCGGTTACCACCAGATTTCTATCGATGAGGCAGATGTCTGGAAGACAGCTTTCAGGACTCGGTATGGGCATTTTGAGTTTGTGGTTATGCCTTTCGGGTTGACGAATGCACCGGCGGCATTTATGAGGTTGATGAACGGCGTTTTCCAGGAGTATCTGGATGAGTTTGTAATTATCTTCATCGATGACATTTTGGTGTATTCGAAGAGTCTGGAGGATCATGAGGTACATCTGAGGAGAGTTTTTGAGAAGTTGCGGGAGCAAAAGCTTTTTGCTAAGTTGAGCAAGTGTAGTTTCTGGCAGCGTGAGATGGGATTTCTGGGTCACATCGTTTCTACAGATGGAGTTTCTGTGGATCCGGCGAAGATTCAGTCTATTCGAGATTGGCCTAGACCAAGGAATGCTACTGAGATCAGGAGTTTTCTTGGGTTGGCAGGTTATTATCGGAGATTCGTCAAAGGTTTTGCAAGTATGGCTTAGTCTATGACGAAGCTAAAAGGGAAGGATGTTCCTTTTGTGTGGTGTGCGGATTGTGAGCTCAGCTTCGTGAAGCTGAAGACGATGTTGATTTGTACACCAGTGTTGGCGTTGCCTGAGCCGCGTGAGCCTTATGTGGTGTATACAGATGCTTCGGGAGTTGGTTTGGGTTGTATGTTGATGCAGTAGGGTAAGGTGATTGCTTATGCTTCGAGGCAGTTGAGGAAGCACGAGGGCAATTATCCTGTTCATGACTTGGAGTTAGCTGCAATGATCTTTGCCTTGAAGATTTGGAGGTCTTATCTGTATGGTGGCAGAGTTCAGGTGTTCACCGATCATCATAATTTGAAGTACATTTTTACTCAGCATAATTTGAATGTACGACAGAGGCGATGGTCGGAGTTGTTGGCTGATTATGACCTGGACTTTGTTTACCATCCCGGTAAGGCTAACACTGTGGCAAATGCTCTTAGTCGGAGGCGGTATGATTTGTACCTTGAGGTTGTGTTTTACCTCAGAGGAGCCTTTGGGGTTGGAGGCAGTTGACCATGCGGATCTTTTGAGCAGGATTCGAGTAGCTCAAGAGAAGGATCAGGTGTTGGTCGATCTCTCTAAGGCTGCGGGTTCTGAGTATCATGTTTCTGCTAACGAGACTATCTTAGTGCATGGACGAGTCTGTGTGCCTAAGGATGAGGACTTGAGGCAGGAGATTCTGGGAGAGGCTCATGCGATCAAGCTTTCTATTCATCCTGGAGCGACAAAGATGTATCGTGATCTGAAACGGTACTATCACTGGGTCGGGATGAAGAGAGATGTGGCGGATTGGATTGCAACTTGCAACGTTTGTCAGCTAGTGAAGGCTGAGCACCAAGTTCTGAGTGGTTTGTTGCATAGTTTACCCATTCCAGAGTGGAAGTGGGACATGATTACCATGGATTTCGTGGTAGGATTTCTGGTTTCTCGGAACTATGACGCCATTTGGGTGATTGTTGATCGACTGACTAAGTCAGTACATTTTCTGGCCATTAAGAAGACCGAGGGGGCTGAGGTCTTGGCTAAGAAGTATGTGAAGGAGATTGTGAGGCTGCATGGAGTGTCAGCGAGTATTGTGTCGGATAGAGATCCGAGGTTTGCTTCAGTGTTCTGGAGAGCATTTCAGGCTGAGATGGGCACTAAGGTGCATATGAGTACAACTAATCATCCTCAGACGGATGGGCAGTCCGAGAGGACGATTCAGACACTTGAGGATCTGTTGAAGATGTGTGTGCTGGATTGGGGTGGTCATTGGCGGATCACTTGAGTTTGGTGGAGTTTGCATACAATAACAGTTATCAGGCGAGTATTGGTATGACTCCTTTTGAGGCTTTGTATGAGAGATCATGTCGTACACCTCTCTGTTTTATCCAAGTGGGGGAGAGGAGCATTTATGGTGCTGATTTTGTTTAGGAGACGACGGAGAAGATCCGGGTCGTGAAGCTGAGCATGAAAGAGGCTCAAGATCAGATGAAGAGTTATGCCGATAATAGGAGAAAAGAGTTGGAACTTGCAGTCGGAGATCGAGTGTATCTTAAGATGGCTATGATGCGGGGTCTGAACAGGTCCATATTCGAGGATAAGCTGAGTACGAGGTACATGGGTCTGTTCTGGGTTGTGGAACGTGTGGGACCAGTTGCTTATCGATTGGTGCTGCCTCCGATCATGGAGAAGTTCCATGATGTGTTTCATGTTTCGAAGCTCAAGAGATGTTTGCATACATTTGAGGAGGTAGTAGTGACGATTCCTGCAGATCTTCAGCCTAATCTGACTGTTGGAGAGGAGGTAGTAGTGACGATTCTTGCAGATCTTCCGCCTAATCTGACTGGTTGGATGAGGCTAGTAAGGATCCTTGAGAGGAGTATCAAGGTTATACGCCGGAAGAGAGTGCCGTTGTTGAGAGTCTTGTGGGACTGTGACGGTGTTCAGGAGGGGACTTGGGAACCAGAGGCTAAGATGAAAACGAAGTTCAAGAAGTGGTTTGAGAAGCAAGCCGAGGAGTGAACTTGTTTTTATGGTTTCCTGTTTTGGTTTTGTGTTGTAGTCACCATGTGTGGTGAGGATTGTGGTTATGGATTATGTATTTTCATTTGAATTTTAATGATTATGACATTTTCTAGATTAATAAGATGAGTATTTATTATGTTTTTGACTTTGATAGTCATGTGTATGTGGTTAGATAACCTCGAAATGAAAGTTTTATAGTGGGTAGAACTTGCCAGTTTCGGTGGAACTCTAACAAGCTTTGTGTGTTTATGTGTGAGAGAGTCTCAGAATAGAAGTTTTACAGTGGTTAGAACTGTCTAGTTCCGGAGAGACTCTGCAGGGACATCCGGGTGATGGGTGGTCCAGATGATCTGTGATGATCATGTTTGTGATGGTATTCCGGGTTGGGGATATAATGTTGTAACCTTGGGAGGTGGTTCCGGTCAGAGGTGCATTATAAATGTTAAGAATTGATTTCGTTCGGGGATGTCGATTTCCTCGCATAACTCAGAGAGAGGGACATTGGTTCTTTCTTGGAGATGAGTCTCCGGCATATCTTGAGGGATGCGTCTCTCCGGGGGATAGTTAGTTCCCTGCATACCGATCGTTCGTCAGGACTGCGAGGACTGAGAGCGTGAGGGTATAGAGATAGTTTTGGGAGATTGCGATCTCTGGCATATCTTTGAGAGATTGCGATCTTCAGGGGATAGTGAGTTCCCTGCATACCGAGACTTGACGGACTGTGTGTCTTGATGGTTTGAGGGGTATGAATATAGTTGGTATCAAACACCGTTAGGACTGCGCGGACTGAGGTGGGTTGATACGAGGCACCAATAGCTGAGGGGTGACGATCCCGAGAGCTAGATGGTGAGGTTATGAGTTATGAGTTATGAGCGATAAATGTCTGACACGGGTCTATATGCATAGGACGGATGTGAGCCTCGAGAGGGTCTGAAGATGTAGTCTCCGGTGTTACTGGCAGATTGGCCAGGTGGTTAGCCATGTGGGCTGTGGTTTGGGATTCGAAGACGAAACGAATCCAGTTTTACTGGGGGAGAATTGTAACACCCGTGAACCATTTTTGAGAAAATGGAAGGGTGTGTCGATCGACACTAGCGAGGTGTGTCGATCGACACACGCTGTTTTGGCTTAAGGCCGGTTAGTTTCGGGTGGCTGTCGATCGACACAGGTGGTGTGTGTCGATCGACAGGGTTTTAAGTGGTCGGTTTCTGGTTTGATTCAAATCAGTCGGTTCGAGTTGGTTTGGTTTGAGGAACCTAGAGATTCGTATTTAAGCCTTTTTGGCCGTATTCTGATCGAGAGGAAAATCCATAATTAGTGGAAAAAGAGTCTCAGAGAGTTTCTCTTGTTTCCGGTGAGTGTTTGTGAGAAAGGTTTCGTTCTTGGGTGTTTTGGAGTAGAATTTCGTGGTGGTTGTCGTGGATATCGATTCTAACCTCAATTCCATCAGTTTCTATCCGAAAATCCAAGGTGAGTGCGTGACCATGGCTTCTGGATCGATGGATCGTTAGGGTTGCTTGGTGATAGGTTTGAACGTGTGGTTTGATCTCTTGGTGGTTGATTGTGGCTGTGATTGCTTGTTGTTGTTGATGTTTGTGCAGGTATTTCGTACTGAAGCAGATGAGGGATCGATCCGAGAGGATTATGATCGGTTCTCACGATTCTGCCAGGAGTGTGTCAAACGACACACATCGGGTATATCGAACGACAGACCAGTACGAGGTGTGTCGAACGACACACATGAGGTGTGTGGAACGACATACCAGTTCAGAGGGTGTTGATCGACACCTAGTGGTAGTGTCGATCGACACATGTCTGTTTGGGCTGTGTTGAGCCGTTTGTTTGTTTGTTGTGTGTTTTGGATGTTTGCCTGAGCGGTCCATCGTGCCTGAGTGCGCAGTCGTAGATGGGCTGGCTGTCTCACTGGGTATTTATGATATTACTCACGCATCTCTTTTTCTCATGTGTTGCAGGTAAATGCAAAGTGTGATCGTGGAATCATGGCAACGAAGAGGAGGATGATCTAGGGTCCTAGTTGATTGGTTTATGTTTCGTTGTTTCTGTTTTGCGTAGAACTGCCTAGGTTGTGGTTTAGTTCTGGAACACATTGAATTGATTATTGTTTGGATTGTTCTTTTGGTTAATGGAATTGATTGGTTTGAGTTTATTGGTTATCCGCTGGTTGTTTGTAAGTTGATTGGATATTGAGGTTTATCATTTATGGGAATGCTAATTCGAGTCCAATGTATTTTTTAAATAAAAAATGGGTCGGGTTGTTTAAATACATGAGCTCCTTCAAGCAAAAAAAATGTTGGGAAAACACCTTCAACAAAAACCATTGACAGGTTGATTATGCATAGATTTGTGGGTACCAAAAAAGGACCTAAAGCGAATGATGTGATCCAGCTTATGCGTATGGAACATGGAGTCGAGCTGACTTATTTTTTAGCTTGGATGCACGTGAGTATGCAATTAACGTGGTTAGAGGTATACCAGAGAAAAGCTAAGGAACAATACCAAAATACTTGTATATGCTAAAGGCGGTAAATCCGGACTCGCATTATAATTACGAAACCGATCGTGATGGTAGATTTAAGTATCTATTTGTCTCATTAGGTCAATCTATAAGAGGCTTCTACAGAGGCATTCAGAAAGTGGTAGTTGTTAATGGTACGTTTTTGAAGAATAAATTCAAAGGAGTTCTACTTGTTGCTACAACTTTAGATGGTAACTCTAACTTGTATCCAATTGCATTCGAAGTTGTTAATTTAGAGAACGATCGTTCATGGGATTGGTTCATGATGCAGCTAAATGTTGTTGTTCCAGACGAGCATGGATTAGCTTTTGTGTCAGATAAACATTCCTCAATTGTAAAGGCACTTGAGAACGTTTATCCGCAACCTAAACATGGAATTTGTATTCACCATTTGATAAGTAACGTGGTGCAACAACATCAAGGAAAAGGTTTTGCTGGTATGGTTGTAGAGGTTTCAAAAATGTATAGAGTTCATGATTTTCAGACGAAGTTCACTGCTCTGTGCAATGCTAGTCCAACCAATGGACTATATCTCATTCAGGCTGACATAAGAAAATGGGCTCGTTGTCAATTTCCAGGTTTCCGATACGATGTTAGGACCAAAAACCTTGATGAATCGATTAATGCTGCATTGCGATCGCCTAGAGAGTATCCGATAATTTCGATGTTGGACAGCATCATAGAGATGTTAACCCGATGGTTTCATAAACGTAGAACAAAGAGCGCAAACCATAACCACCCTTTAACAATTGCAGTGGAGAAAACGATTGAAAGAAGGATTCAGAAGGGTAAAACATTCAGCGTTTATGCGATTAATGACGGCCGATTTCACGTCACTGTCGATTTACTTGAGAGAACTTGTTCATGTGGAAAGTACAACTTGGCCAAAATTTCTTGTAGACATGCCATCAAAGATGCACTATCTGTAGGAAAGAAGATACATTCACTAATCGACGCAATGTACACAACCAAAGCATGGAGATCCTTCTATGAGGAAAACATTAATCCATTACGTACTCCTGAGGATGCATGGCGTTTCCACCAGACATTGTAGCTGCCGACGTTTTACCACCTCTATCACAAAGAGTTGCCGGTAGAAGAAAGAAGCGCAAGTTCGAATCAGTTGAAGATAAGATAAGATCACAAGGATTTAAGCGGCCCAAGTGTGGGCGGTGTAATCAAGAAGACCACAATAGAGCGACATGTGATATGCCATTGTAGAGATGGTTCAAGTGGACGTTTCAGCGGAGCAGGTATTTGTGTAACTCGTTTGATATACCGTGTTTCTATGTCTCAGATTGTTACACCTTGCTTACATCTTCTTCTCTGTCTCTCAGATTCAACCATTGGCGAAATTCATACCAAGGAGAAGAGGAACGATGCTGTTAGTATGATGAAGTTTAGTTAGCTTTATTTATCTTACAACCTTTCAAGAACATCCATTTTGCATTTATTTGTGGTTTACTACGTTTTTGTTTCAATAAAAACTTGAGAATTTTCTTTGAAATTACAAAGCAAATAATGATCGTTTAAGCTCGTTTATCATCAAAACGGAAGCAAATCAAAGATACGAGAAGGACATACGTTAAATCTTAGATTAAACGAAGGTAAAGACATACACATCCCACTAACACAACACATATCCCAATTTTCTTCATAGCTGTCTTCGATGTATTAACTTCACATTCTAGCTGCGTTGTCTTCTCCAAAAGTTTCTATAATGTGTCCATCATCTTCTTCTCACGATTTACTAGCTTCTCAATTTCGGCAACAATTGCTTATTGTCTGTCTGTTAGAACATCATACTCTTCCAACTGAGACTCTTTAGCCCATTTGAAAACATGACCGACAAATCCGTCATTTGCGGCTGTGCAGCGGTAAAATTCACGACAAGTATTTTTCTATGTGGTTGATTTCAGAATTGTAGTGTGTTCTCCACAAATACATCGTCTTGGAATACCCCTAACATAGAGACGACGACTTGAGCCCGAAGATATGATGCTCATTCCTACACAACAATGAAAAGTGTATACGAAAATCAAACCTAAAATAGTAACTGAAAGTTGGAGAACAATCAAACACTTACCTGTTCAGATCGATTGCGTGAATTCTAATTACAAAGTTTGAGTCTCACAGATCCAGGAATCCCCAAAGTCGGAAGAGAGTTAAGATAGCTAGGGTTTGTGACATAACAAGTCGAATGAGGAGGAGAGACATAATCTGAAAAACAAAGTACCTAAACATATAATATATTTAGTTTTGTATTAACGAACAAGTTCCCACCTTAGAACAATTGGTTACACATATCACATCCGGTACATATGAGGTCATGTGTTCGATGGTACACGACTTCACTTTTTAAAAATTAATCATACCCAACAATTATTTACAGAGTACCTAAACAGATAATATATAAAGTTTTGTATTAATGAACAAGTTCCCACCCATAGATCATTTGGTTACACATAGCACATTATATTCCCATGAGGTCATGAGTTTGATGTGGCATGGTTACATAGTTTTTTATTTTGTTTGATTTTACATAGTTTTTTATTTTGTTTGATTTGATCTCCGGAAACAACCAAAATATTTTAAAAATATATGTTTTGCCAAGTTTAGGGTATGGAGTAGTGGTTTTCTCATTTGATTTTTAAGAAAAATACCAATTTTTGTAAAAATACATAAAATATGACTTTAGCACATCTTTGGTCAAGTTTAGGGTATGGAGAAGTGATTTTCTCATTTTCTTTGGTTTTTAATAAAAATACCAATTTTTTGTAAAAAACATATTTTAAGACTTTATCACATGTTTTGCAAAGTTTAGGGTATAGAGAAGTGGTTTTCGACATGTTCTTTGATTTTTAATAAAAATACAAATTTTTGTAAACAAAAATATTTTAAGACTTTATCACATGTTTTGCCAAGTTTAGGGTATAGATGAGTGGTTTTCTCATTTTCTTTGATTTTTAATAAAAATACAAATTTTTGTAAAAAACATATTTTAAGACTTTATCACATGTTTTGCCAAGTTTAGAGTATAGAGAAGTGGTTTTCGACATGTTCTTTGATTTTTAAACAGTTTAAAAAGTTTGTCATCTTGGATAAAAGATTTCAAGTCTTGAAAAGAAAGAAAATAAATAGTGCAACAAATGGATGAAAACAACCATAGTCTTTCCTACATAATGTCTACAACCTCAAGGTCAACATGCGCTTTAGGAGGTTCGTACTTAGACATACGCTCAATCAACTCTGGATCATGCGCCGCTTCGAAAATATCATAAGCCAGCTTAAAACGAGCCGAGTTGATGTTGCTATCATCCATCAGAGAATAATCGTGTCCAAGCATGTGACATTCGATATACTTCAGCGCATAAGGTCCGCAATGGCATTGGATGACATTGATTCCATTCGGCATTCTCACGTAGATGACATCATATGGAGTAATGTTCATATCGGTATGTTCCACAGGTGAGTGAATTGCCTGAACAATATGCGGGATGATGACTGCGAACGCTTCCACTTCCTGAATACGCCTTTGGCTAGCACAGTCAAATACCTCAATTTTTTTATGTTTGAAACTAACGCACAATGACACCCAATGTTTATTCTGAATATTAAGTGGAATGTAGATATGGTCGACATCCACATCCCACTTACTTCCTGTCCTTCCATGTGGTGGAAGCTCACCGTTTCCGTAAGATAGTAAAATACCACTCAATTTAAATGCTCCGGCTTCTTTCCTCAATTGTTCCCGTGCCGCTTTAATGTGCGCAACAAATAAGTAGTTCATGAAACCAACATGTTTAGGTTTCCATCGTCCCAAAGATATCTTCTCTCTGAACAAGTACATCACTGCGTCCATATCTTGGAAAAAAATATTTGAGATGTTCTAAATGGAAACGCCCCTAATCCAAGAGTATAGGTAATTCCTATATGGATCTTAATTTAGCTTTGTTTTGGCCTATGTTAACGAACCTAGTTGAATTAGAATTATATTTATACTATTATTCTCCCTTCGTCAGCCATTCTAACTTGGATAAGATGTTTTCTGCCTTTTATAATATGGTTCTATTTTGTCTACAAAATTGATGAATTTTGTAAATTTATGTTTGTATTTTTATCTCTAAGCTTTTTTCGCATCCGTAATAGTAACCTCATAAGCAACTCATGGTAGTTATACGTTTTATTGCTCATCATTGCAAGATTTATATCCAGAAAGTCTATATCTTCTTTTTTGAAATTTTGAG
Source organism: Arabis alpina (assembly GCA_900128785.1). Taxonomy (NCBI): domain Eukaryota; kingdom Viridiplantae; phylum Streptophyta; class Magnoliopsida; order Brassicales; family Brassicaceae; genus Arabis; species Arabis alpina. The sequence goes on from LT669794.1 coordinate 31,562,208, forward strand.
ATATTATTCTAGTATATATAATCTAGTTTCTTTCGATTTAATGTAGAATATTTGCATCAATTTGTCAACCTTGATAAAAAGAAGGGTTGAAAAAGAATCTTGAAGCATTGCGTTGGATGAATTTATAGAGAAAGAAGTCCAACTCTCTGAAACCTTACATCTGTCCCACCGCATGATATTAACTTTGAATGCCAATAACATCTTTTTTTGCTAAGGATGCCAACGACATTCTGTTTGAAACCTTGGTACATTGTAGTAGGTGGATAGTTTGTTTACCAAGATACTAGGATAGAAAAATGATTTAAGAAGCATATTGAAGTTCAAACACTATTGTTTGCGTCTGGTCTCTATATCAACATTTTCCAACAATTATCAAAATATGAACAAGACCTATTAACAAAGTAACCAAAATAAAAATGATAAGCAACAAAGATTCACGTTTATACATATTCTCTCAGAAATCTCACCGTGGCCCCGAAACTTCCTGAGACGCCATGTAAGACGCGGAGTGCCTAGAGCCGCCGCTATTAGAGCTCTCTCGCCGGTGAAAACCCAAATTTTCACTCTCCTCATTTTGCCCTTGAACCATAGACGACTCTGCAAACCTAAGCCCATAAAACCTCAAGAAATTCAACGATTCCATTCTTGGATTCCCTAACGGTATACTCCCTTCGAACATCCCCACAACCGCGGCCATCGTTGGCCGCAATGCCGGCTCCTCGTGAACGCAACACAATGCTATCCGAACCAACTTCCCGACCTCCTGACTCGTCACCCGACCCTCCAGCCTCGGATCCGCTAGCTCCATGTACCTCCCTTGTTCATGCATATCCAAAGCGTACAACGGGAAGTAAACCAAACCAGAATTCGTGGTCGTTGTTGACGAACTGTTATTCTGATTCTGATTATTCTCCTCTGTTACGCTATTGCTCTGGGACCTAAACGAGCAGTTTTTCCGACCGCTCACTAGCTCCAACAACACCATTCCGTAGCTGTACACGTCAGCTTTCTCTGATATCGCTGTGTTTGTAATCCACTCGGGAGCTAAGTACCCTCGAGTGCCTCTCATCGTCGTGAAGAGACTCGACTCTTCTTGACTCAAAAGTTTCGATAACCCAAAATCAGAAATTTTTGGCTGGAACTGATCGTGAAGTAAGATGTTCTCTGGCTTCACATCGCAGTGTATAATCTTCTGTTCGCATCCACTGTGGAGATAGGCGAGCCCTCGTGCTGTTCCGAGCGCTATATCGAACCTTTCTTGCCATTCAAGCACTGGACCGCTTCCACTGAACAAAGTCTTTTCTAAAGACCCACGGTTCATGTATTCGTACACTAAGAGTAACTGCCTCCCACGAGCGCAGAAGCCACGGAGTTTCACTAGATTCGTGTGTCGAATATTTCCAATTATTGCGATTTCCGTACAAAACTCTTGTCTACCATGAAGCCCATGGTTTGTGATTTTCTTGACTGCCACGAGTGTTTCGTCGGGGAGTGTTCCTTTGAAGACTGCCCCAAATCCGCCAGATCCTATCTGCAACTTGAAATTATCGGTTGCTTGTTCCAGCTCTTCGAATTCAAACTTCTGAGGTAAACCAGGGATATGGAACGATCCTAAATCTCCTGACTCGAACGAGCCTAGTCTGATTGCTTGCTTCTCACGGATGCTGCTATATCTCAACACTGCACATTTTCTCCACCAGATAAGCCCTATTGCGATCACAAGTAAGAAACCAGTGCAAGGTAAGAGCACCAGTGCGATCACAGGAAACTGAGATCCTCTGTTTTGGTTATCCTGAGGTTTACCATTCTGTTTCCTGGTAGATAACTTGACGTATCCGATGAGATCTTGATTGTCTGGTGAGTTTTTCACTAGCGACAACGAACCAAACGAGTCCTTCACCATATAACAAGACCGAGACGTATTCTCATAGAAAACACCAAAGCAGGAGCAATTCTTACTGCAGAGATCTTGACAAGCGAATAACTCGATACCGTGTTCCACAGGATCAGAGAAGTGAGTAGAGAAGTACGACACACCAGAGCCAAGTTTTAGGTAGGAAACGTTACTTGCTTCACAAGAAACTGGTAAACTCAATGACTGACTAACCGGAACACATGTTTTCTGATCCGCGACTGGCCGCATCTCATCTGGACATGAACAGCTCTTGTTTTCCGCAGCGTTATCAAGATGACAAAGCCCGAACTTACCACACGCAAACGGAATCTGACATGGATCCATAGGACCAGAGAATTCCGTCACTAGTTCCTTGCCAAAGAATCTATTAATGATGAATTTACCAGTGTAATCCATTTTCGCAAAACGAAAATCAGTCGAAGGAGGAAGAGCCACGCGAATTATCACCGCGGTTCCGTTCCTTCCCATAAAAGCCAATCCAGTTGTTGTGACCGTTAGATATTCAACAGGGAAATTAGAATCAACGTTAGCTCGTGTGTGCATCCGAAACTTCCAATAATTCTGCCCTTTCCATTGCATCAAACCATCGGATTCAGTGACCACGAACTTATAATCTCCCGTAGAGAAATCGTAACTAGAGACCGATCCAGACAGAGACATCCGGAGCGGAAGTGTTTGTCCGAGGACGATTGTGTCGGTAGGAAACTTGAAGCTTTCCCAAAGAGAAGCGTTGAGACGATCGAGAAGAAGAAGATTTCCGGCGTCGGTAAGACGAAGGGAGTGAACCGGAGAGGCTAAAACCGGCGTTGACCAAACAGGTTTTTGACCTTTACCATCTTCGACTATGGAGATTCCTTGAGGAGAAAGAATCATTTTGCCAGAGCTTGAAACAGGAGAATCACGATTTGATGACCAGATTGTGGAACCGGAATCGATATGGACGACGGAGAAGTAGAAATCGGGAGAGGAATCGCCAACGGGACTGAATAAACCGGCTTTGAATATAGAATTAGGTGATAAGAGGAAAGCTCCTTTGGAGCTGTCTACGAATTGTAGGTGAGAAGCTGTGAAATTAGGGTAGACAAACTCTGTTGAAGAGCCACATGAAACAGAGACAAAGAGAAGATCAAGACCAAGGAGGAACAACGATAACAGAAATGCGGATCTCATAGAGGACCTCTCTATTTTTTCTTGTTTAGACTTTAGTTATTATTACAGGAATCGGATTATCGGAGAATCTGAGTTCTTGTTGTTGCAGTTTCAGAATCTTTTTTGTGTTCTGAGAGATGATGAGGTTTGACCAGAAACTACCTGTCTCTCTCGCGCAAAAGCATTATTGGTGTGGTGGCCATTATCACATTAGTTTGATTTCGTAATACTACTTGTTATTTTATTTCAAAGGAATACAGCATTTTAGAAGTCCACTTGCTCCTAGGGAACGTGTAGTAATCAATTGCGGCGTGCATTTACGAACTACGCACACATTTTCTTACGCCACTTTTTTTCCGATGACTATAGACTTTTAAGATTTACTATATCGGCGCCACGCGGCACGGCAAACATATATATTGAAAAAGTTACTTAGATTAACACTAAGACTCTAAATAGTAACCGCGGCAGAATATAAATTTTTTTGTTGAATTTGTTGATTATGCGGAATTTGTAATGTTTTTTTTGCGGAATATGCAGAATAAATATCAAACATAAATGGTAACCGCGTAATATGAAAAATTTGCAGATTTTTTTTAAGATAGTAATAGATTAAATAAACTTATGAACAAATCAAATCGCATTTTAATAAATACTCATTTTATTCATAAAAATTGATTTTCTTATTTCCTAAAATATTATTTAGTTAAAAAATTGAATTAAATTATCCAATTTTATATATATATATATATATATATATATATTATAAATAGTTAGTTAGTAAACTGATAAAATAAATTATTGTACACAATTTTAAAATTCATAATTTATGATACAATATTTGGGTCTCATAATATTTAACTACTAAAATTGAATTATATTCTAGTAAACTTGTTTTTAAAATATTACAAATGTATCTATAAAAATTTTAAAAACAAAAAACTATCAAGCATTTTAATCTATATATACACAGACATATAACATTTTATGAATTACTATCTATAAAATCAAACGTTGTTATAAATTTAGACAAAACTAAACCAGAAATGCTTATTCACCAACTTTATAAATTTTAAATTTCAGACAAGACATAAATTTTAAATTTCAGACAGGCTCAAGATATCCAAACACTAATAAGAATATTAATAAAAACATAACCTACATCTAAAATAACGTTATATTTTTCAAAGAAAAAAAATATATTGTTCCACAATTTTTGTCTTTTAGCTAACATTCTTCATCTTCTTCATATTCTTCATATTCTTCACATTTGATCAAATGGTAATAAAACAAAAATGTATTCTTCATGTGCTTGGCAGACATGTGCTTGTTTAATGTTCGAAACGACAACTCAGTTCTGTGTTTTGTACCTGATTCTATAATTTCTTTTAATGGGTTGCACCGTCTTATAGAGTTTCTTAAACATGATTAACATCTCTGTGTCTTGTTTTGAACCTTTGTATTAACTGAACATTCGTTGAGTCCTTGATCTCTATTAAATCATATGAAATATTTTGTGTCAAAGTCTTAAGTTAGAGAGAAGACATAATTTTCTCTAACCAATAGCCAAAAAAGCTCACATGGATACATATAAGAATTCAACAAAATCAAAAATCCATGCAAGGAGATCCATTAGTGTACTGGGTTTTCTACAAAGTACTTCTGTGCCTTAGCACGAAGAATCCTTGGTCAATTATGTGTTTCTGTTTTCATTATAACTCTTTGGTTTTGATAGTTTCTTGAACCTTCTGCTTTTTGTTTTTAAATCTAAAAGCCTTGTATTTTAGTCCCACAGTTTGCTCAAGAAACGAGTAACATAGATCTAAAATCTTTATATTTGTTACTCGTTTATATTGTTAATCAAAGATCTCTTAGTAACGGATTGTGGTGTGTATACTATAAAGTACCTCGAGTGCCTTGCAAGCGGTTGCACTTTTGAAGGGTTAAGCGAAGATTCCACAACTACGACGAAAGCTAGCGGTTGAGATTTATGACCAGGTGGGATTGTCGCATATGACACGGAAATAAGCAAGCTTATACTTTTAGTTTCTTAATTTTCTAATTTTCAGATTATCATTGTTGGCTATATAGCTTACTTGAATTGGAGATTTTATGAAAAATTTGGAAGATGTGAAACATAGTTGTTGTGGTGTATTCGATTTTTGGGTGAGAAACAACTGAAAATCGTCTTTTTAGCGTATTATTAAATCATTACAAGTTATTGATTAAAGAGAAGAAAGACACTTTTAAGACATATTCGGATTTGGAAATTACCGGCAACTTTTAACGCCCTTAGAGCATCTCCAACCATTGCACTAAATTTAGTGTGATTTTTACACCAAATTTAGTGTTTTGGTGCCAAAATTTTTTTCCCATCTCCAACCATTTACACCAAATTTCACACTAAAAAAAAAAATTATTATTATATTATTAAATTTAAGTTTTTGTTGTTTTAATAATTTAAGAAGTACTAATTATTTTTATTAATGATTATATTACAATCGATAAATAAAAAACAGAATATAAATTACCTAAAACTAATTCTCAGAATTAGTATACTCAGACCACAAATGTTCAATTAATGAATTTCGAAGTTCAATATGAGCTTCGCGGTTTTTGATTTTTTTGTGTTGAGCTAAATTTAGATTATAATTATAAATTTTTTTATGTTATGCAAATTTAGATTATAATTATAAATTTTATATAATTAAAAATAGAACAACAAATAAAATAGTGATACACAAAATTATTATTGTATATCTATTTTTTAGTTGATTTTAATTTTTTTTCTATATAAAAAAATACAATAAAAACTTTTTTTTTTTAGTGTTTTGTGAACAGTGTCGCACCAAATTTGGTGCGACACTGTTCACAAAACACTAAAAAAAAAAATTTGGTGTAATTTTTGCAGTTTGGTTGGAGAAGAAACACTAAAAATTTTACACCATTTTAGTGTTATAGTGTCTTGTTGGAGATGCTCTTATAAACTCCTTCCCTCTCTTGTTATCAACACCAAACAACCATCTGTTATTTTCAAGCATCTATTTCCCACAAATTAGAATAACGAGCACCATGAAAAAAAAACAAATGAACAAAAGAGGAACACAAACGATCATTACGTTAGGAACCCTAATTGTCATACTCTGTTTTTAATTGAATATTCAATTTGGTCTGGTTTGGTTCGGTTAAGTTGGTATAGTTTGGTTTAGTTTAGCCAAAACAGTTTAGTTTAGTTAACCATATAAATATAAGTGTACGAAATAGATTTTTAATGTCTGCAAGAAAATGCAGATTTTACACATGTCTACCAAAATATGCAGACTTTATGGTAGATGATGATAGAATAAAATTCATCAATATTTAGTGTAATATATAAATATATATATATATATATATGTACTGATTTTCGTTTTAATAAAATCATCATTTTATAATTATTTTAAAAGTAAAACTAAACTAGAAAAACTTATTTAAGCTTGTTTTGTAAAAAAGACATTTTAGGTATTATATAAAAAATTAAGTCAAAAGTAGGTTATTTAAGTAATAAAAATTATGATGGGTTATCTTACTTATTCTTGACAAATATCGGATTATCTTAGGTAATTTTCTCTAATTTTAATATATTGTGGCAATTTATTGAGGATATTTTTGGAATTATGTTACAAAAATTACAATAAAAAAAGAGAATGATAACTAATTTGAAACAAAAAAAGTAAGTCTAAAATGACAACTAATTTGCAACGGAGGGAGTAGGATGAATGGCTGATATAAATTAAAAATTCTAAGAGAATGGCCAACAACATAACAAATTATCCAATTATTGACAAAACTATATAGATATATAAAGTTCTGAAACAAAGAAGAAAACATTGTAATAAACTCATAAACCTCAAGAACTCAACTCTTGCCGCTTCTCAACGACAACAACAAAAGCTCATCAATTGTTTTAATGATGACCAGGCCGGGCTCATAGTTTACAAGGGTCCTGTTCAAAATTTCTTTTTGGGTCTTATTTTAGTAACAAAAAAATAAGGGCCCTAAAGTCAGTAGCGGAGGCACGTCAAGTGAGATGGGGGCCAATGAATCCAATGGAATTTTTTAAGTTGGTGTAATTGCACAACTCATGAAAATAGATTTTTAAATCTAAAATTAAATTTTGTATGGCCCATTCGATCAAAGAGAAAAATAAATTTTAAATTTAAGCTCAAATAATATATTAGATGGCTTATTTCACTTATTATCAAAACTTAAAAAAAAACCCCCAGCATCGGTAATATATATATTTCTTTACTTTTATATGTTTAAAATTTTTGTGCCCCCAATAAAAAAAATTTCTGCCTCCGCCACTGCCTAAAGTATTAAAGAAATTTGCTTAAAAAAAAATCGGACTCAGTGCAAAGGCACTCCAAATTGGGCCTAGAACCGGGCCTGACGATGACGATATCATTATTTCTAAGATTTCGATATTGATAGGGTTTTAAGCCGATTCCCCGTGAACTAAGTATCGCCTGTAATTTTATACATGACCTATTAAGTTCGGTTAACCCACATAAACTAACTGATAATTTGAATTTATTATACAAAGTTTAAAAATCTGGTCAATTCCCAGAAATCGTTAACAGAATAACTAAACCGTAAACAGATTAAATTTTCCGTTAAAAGATTTAAAAAATATTTTCGTTTAAACTGATTATTACCGAACTACGTCGTTTTGGATTAATATAATTTTAATTGACACGGGTGTGAGTCGATATTCACAATGTAGGTGAGCCTTAACCATTTTCGACAGATTAGAATTTACGTTATGATATATGTTTTAATTGTAATTACCATGTTAGAAAACATATGTTTCTGATATGCTCGTGAATTGTAGGAGAAGAATTAAAACTCCTCTTGTTTCTCTTCTCCGCCGTAAAACTTTTAGGATTTTGTTCGATTTCAACCCCACAAAGCTTCCGGTTTGATTCAACCTAGAGCTCGAGAAATTCAAATCTCGCTTTTCAATGGATGAATTTTGGGGATTTTGTAGCCTAGGGTTTTCAATCGAGCTTTCGTTCTCTCAAGTTTTAAAATTTAATGAAAATCAGACTTAGAACTGCAATTGAAATTATTTCTTAGTTTATCACCGGAGTTATATGACCGAATTCGATTCCGGTGGTGGTTGGTTCCCTGATCTACAGTGGTGGTTCTTTGGTAAAGAAAATGTCGTTGAGTTGCAGAGTTAAAATTGTCGGTTAAGTACAACTAAAATATACATTATAACATCAGTTCCAACTTGTCCGAATTGGAAGAGTCACTCCACATGTTACAATCCAACCCGGGCTCGAAATGGGCCTCCAACAATTAAAACTCACTATAAAACGACGGTGATTAAGTGTGATCAATTAACACAATTTTTTTTAAAGAAAAATAAACAATTCCACGTGTCATCTACATCCGTAATCGTTAACGGAAAATTCAATCCATTTATGGTTTAATCATTCTGTTAACGGTTTGTGGGAATTGGTCCGATTCTAAAACTTTGTGTAGTAAATTCAAATTATCAATTAGTTCATGTGAGTTTTGACCGAGCTTAATAGATCATGTATAGAATTACAGGCGATACTTAATTCATGGGCGAATCAGCTGAAAACCCAATATTAATTCGTAGCAAAAAGATATCGAAGTTTGTTGATCGATAAAATATATATATCTTCTTATTATTATGTAAAAACTGTCTTAATTGGAGCTGGTTAAAATTTAGGGGGATTTAAAAAAGGGAATTACCTTCTAGCAAAGTTGACACAATCAATTGTTCATTTTCAATAATGACACAAATTAAAAAAATATATAAAGCCTTAAACCATAGAATTTTAAACTTTTAAAAAAGTTATGATCATAACAAACTTAAACCCTAAAAACTAAACACTAACATATATAACATAGTTAACCCAAATATAAATGATATTTTGAATAAATGAATTTCAAAAAGTGGCATTTTTGTAAAGATTTTCAAAGTGTGTCATTTTTGCAATGTGTCATTTTTAAAAATTTAGCTAAAATTTATCCGTACATGTTCGGCTTGTTGAGTCGATGTCATTCTTTTTTTTTTTTTACTTTTGTTTTGCGTTTGTAGTGCCTTTCTCTTGCTTTTGTTTTGAGTATTATTTTGGTTGATCTGATTTGGTGATTTTATTTGATTGCGTTGTGCAAAAATTGGCTGAACAATTTGTTTACCAAAGAATCTAAATCAAACTATTTTCGGATATGAAGGTTATATCCTAGTGTTCTAAATGGTAATGTTAAAACAAAGGAATAAATATGGGGTTTTACTGGATTCATATTAAACATGATAAAATTTAGTGTGCTGAATAATTCCATTACACCCATAAAATAACTAGGTCAAACAAATTGCAAAACAAAATTGTCCTGTTAGATAATTGAGAAGCATAAACGTGGTTAACAATTAAGGATTTTAGTCTTAACATTAAATCAAAAGTAATTTTAAGCAAAAGTAATATAAAGAGAAATGTTTTGGCGGTCCAAGGGAGCCGAATCCCACTCCCATCGTAGAACTCTCATTGTAGAACGTAACAACCATTGCTCCCCGAACTGCTAACAATGTCCCAATGAACTTTACTTGACTTCGGCGACTACGTATGGCACATCCTCTATCCCAAATATGCATGCCATTAGAAATGTAATTGCGGGAAGCATATTACAAATGTCAGCAGTATGAGATGGTAACGATAAACTAAAGCAGTAAATATGGGGTTTAAAAATAGATTCCTATTAAACATAATAAATTTTGAGCGGAATTATTTTTACTCCATAAAAATAACTAGGTAGGATAAATTGCAAAAATAAAAATAAAAGAGAAGTACACAATATTACAATGACACATTGAAGAGAGTCTAGTAATCCCCTAAATATTATTAGGGAGGTGATTTTTTAAGAACAATCTTAGGTGTCTTCTTCTCATTCAATCTTAGACAAAAAAGCATGTCAAATGTGACATGACACAAAACTCATTCAATTAGCCAATTAACTTTAAACAATTAAACACTAGCCCATTAACTTTAAACAATTAAACATTAGCTCATTAACTTTAAACAATTAAACAATCTTATTATGGTACCATTTTATTTTGTTGTTCCAATATTTGATATAGAAGAGAATATATTTTTATATCAAATGTAAAGTGTGACACATTAATCTTCAAAGTATAATATTTGGCTAAAGATTTTTACTTTTTTTTTTTTTTTTTTGGTCACGAACACACTTATCTTTATCGATTACAATAATACAGAAGCATCATTGAACCAATGCGGAATAGAAGTGCTAACATAGGAATACACTGAATTACGGGTACGAGCATTCTTCGCAAGGAAGTCTGCTTTTGCATTCTTTCCCCTAGGACAATACGTAAGCGTAAAGTCTGGAAAAAAAAATTCGTAACTCCTGCAGTTCTTCAATATCTGAACGGAATCGGGGCCAACTCTCTGGGTCTCCTACCATGCTCACCAGCATGTAGTGGTGATAAAACTCGCCGCATCCCCTTAGTCCCCAGTAAATCTGATGTCCCATCCTGGAGTTGTAAGATCCATCCCACTTCACTCGTGGCATCGTTCTCTTTCCACGAACCATCAACAAAACATCGGAACACCGCCTGTGGGTGCATGTCCTCCTCCACTAAAAGCTGGCCGTTGGGATGTGATTGCTTCTCCATAGAATCCTTAGCCAGAAACCATTCCCTTGCCTCCTTTCTAGCCAATTCCACAATCGCTTGTGGTGTTCGATCCACATTGTTGAAAACTTTGACATTTCGAGCCTTCCAGAGGTAACAAATGATCCATGGGAAACACTGGGTGTACTCCTCTAAATCTGGACGATATGGAATTCGTGAAAACAAATAATCCATATTACCCCATAAATTATCCGAAGGAAAAATTGCCGGAGGATTTGGAATATGTGACAACGCCCACACTTGTCTAGCCGGCAAACAATTAAATAAGACATGATTAATTGTCTCATCACTGTGTCCGCATCTAGGGCACTGTCTCTCTTGCTGTAGGTGTCTATGCGCAAGTCTCTTGTTAACCGCTACTGCCCCAGAGATAACTTGCCAAAGGAAATGACGGATCTTATTAGATGTCTTCTGCTTCCAAACTTTCTCCTTTAGTGGGTTCAGCGACGGTAGTTGCTAGGTATACACCAAATCAGCATCCAACTGTTGTCGAGCAATGTCATACCCGGACCGCACTGTATACAGGCCAAAATTTGTGAAATGCCAACAAAAACCATCTTGTACGCCTCTCAAGGAGGGTTGTATGGTTAGAATTAGTTGGATATCCTCTGCCTTGACGCAGGCTCGGAGCCTATTCAGTTTCCACTGCCCTGACCGAGGATCAATAAAGTCCGAAACTCGTTCGTGTCTATTCAATACTCTTGCCACTAAAGAGTTTGGGTATCGGTGTAGTCGTCAGAGCTGCTTAGCTAATAAAGCCTTGTTGAACTCTTTGTAAGACTTAAAACACATACCACCTGCATGCTTCGGGAGACACATCTTTTTCCAAGCTGTCAAATGCATCCCCTTGGAATTCTCTTTAGTTTTCCACCAGAAATTTGAAACCGAGCTCGCTAGCTTTCGAAGTAAATTCTTAGGGAGGAGGAACGTGGACATCACATAAGTCGGTAGGGCTTGCGCCACTGATTTAATCATAACCTCCTTTCCTCCTTTTGAATGAAATTTGGCCGACTAGCCATTAATCCGTTGGTTCAAACGCTCCTAAACATAGGCAAATACTTCCGCTTTCGACCCCTGAAGTTATTCCGGAATACCTAAATATTTTCCTGATCCTCCTTCTGCCGAAATGTTCAGCCTTGTCTTGAGCGTCTCTCGACGGTCGAAAGGCACATCCTTTCTAAACGTAATTGCTGATTTGTCAAAATTGATACGCTGTCCTGACGCATGCCCATACACCTCCAACACCTTTAGGATATTGTCACATTGCTCCACATTTGCTTTACAGAAGAAAAGGCTATCATCTGCGAACAATAAGTGGGAAAGCGAAGGAGGCGTTGGGGCCACCCGAATACCGCTAAGTTTCCCAGCCGCCTCAGCTGCTTGGATATTAGCAATTAACATTTCTGTACAAAGAATGAATAGATACGGAGAAAGAGGATCTCCTTGTCTTAATCCGCGTGAGGGTGTTATGGCACCTTTTGGTTCTCCATTCAGTAAGATACTATAGGACACCGAATTGACACAAGTCATAATCCACATGATCCATCTATCGGAGAAGCCCATCTTCCGCATCAGTGCTTCCAGGAAACCCCATTCTACCCGGTCATATGCTTTACTCATATCCGTCTTAACGGCCATATATTCTTTTTTACCAACCGAATTAGTCAATAGGGCATGGAAGACCTCCTAAGCTATGAGAATGTTATCCGTAATCTGTCTGCCTGCCACAAAGGCAGATTGAGTTTCTGACACCAGAACAGGTAGGAATCTTCTAATTCTCTGACAAAGGACCTTAGAAATGATCTTGTAGCTGACATTACATAGGCTAATTGGCCGAAACTCCTTCATTAACCGTGGGCGATCTGATTTTGGAATCAAACAGATATTAACCATATTGCTTACAGTGTCCAGAGCCCCCGTACGCATAAAATTGCGGACCATCTCCACGACTTGGGGACCAAGCATATTCCAGAATTTATGGTAGAACATAGCTGTCATCCCATCTGGACCCGGTGCCTTTTCTGGGTGAATGGCAAACACTGCCGCTTTCACCTCCTGTTCCGAGACTTCCCGAGTGAGAAGTTCATTCATCTCGGGAGTAACACAACTCTTGATATGTGTCAGGGACACTTCGAGATCAAAGGTGGCCGAGGAGGTGAACATTTCCGTAAAGTTGTCAGTTGTTGTTTTTTCAATTTCCTCCTCCTTTTCTGTCCATTCTCCTGACTCTGTTAAAATGCTAATACTCTTATTGCGTGCCCTCCACTGCTTTGTAGAGGCCTGAAAAAACTTCGTGTTTTGGTCCCCCTCTTGGTTCCAGGTAACCCTACTCTTCTGTTGCAAGTAAATTTCCTCATCTCGAAGAGCAGTACATAGTTGTTCTTATATTTCCGCAATGTCCTCGATGGTGGCGCCATCATTGCTCTGAGCCTCCTCCAGACGGCCCTTCAAAGCCTCTATTTCCTCCTCGGAAACAATATGATCCTGTTTTCTCCATCGGGAAATGGTTTTCCTACAGTTGGCTATTCGGTCTCCCAGTGTTGGCTCACCACCGGGTAGCTCATTCTCCCAACCCGAACGTACTACCTCTTCAAAATTCGGCTTTGAGAGCCATCTTTTATCAAAACGAAACTTTTTCGTTCCGCCCATTTTGATATTTGTCAATATGTGTCAAAACTGGGCGATGATCCGATCCCATAAACCGGAGGTACTCCATCATCGAGTGGGAGAAAAGCTCATACCAATCTTCATTCCCCATTGAGCGATCAAACTGACAGCAGATGTTTACTCTATTTATCATAGTTTAAAGGAATGTATCAATAAATGAAAGCTCATGAAATTTATTATTGAAATATTTGACTGATATAACATAATTTTAGCATGTCATAATGTTTTTTTTTTGGTCGAAAGCTTTTGAATTCAATTAAACCGAAAAGAGATGGTTACCGGTCTGGACCGGACCACAGTACAATGATTGTTTCGCGATTGCATCTGCATCGCTATTACAAGTGCGAGATATAAAAGAGAAGGAGATGATAGAGAGATCAAGGGAGAGCTTTACAATGTCTTGCAAGATCCCATAGACCTCGATGTGGTAACCTCTGGAGTTGATGAGGTCGATCAATTGCTTGGAATCGGAGACGATTCGCAAGTACGATAGGTTCCGGGTCTTGATCTGGATCAAGGCTTCCCGGATTGCAAGCAATTCAGCCATAAGAGGTGTTGTAACTTCGGTGACGAATCCTTTACCTTGCGAGACGATAACATTATGGTTGTCCTCAAGACGGACTATCCAGCCGAGACCCGCCGATTTTGTATCCCCTCTCCACGCCACATCAGTGTAGCACGTCATGATCGGTGTTGGTGGTGGTTCCAATTAAGGCTCTGGGATCGTCGTCTCTGCAATTAGTGAGGTTTGTGAATCAAACCAATCCTTAGCATCAATTATTTCTTTTGAAATCGTTTCCTCTGTGTTAAAGGTCAAATCGTTGAAAATCTTCTGGTTACGTGTGGTCCAGATTGTCCATAGTATCCACGGAAGGAGAGGTCCCTTTGTGATCCCCGTAGGAGGGAGGCAAACCATGTGTCTGGATCTCTCTAAGATCGTAGGTATGTTTGATGTAGCAGATGGTGTGAAATTTTCTTTGAAAGGGGCCAAGTCCCATACTTTTTGGGAAAACCTGCAGTATAAGAATAGGTGTGGAATGGTTTCAGGTTCACCACAATGCGGGAAAAATAGCTGCTCTGTGATGCCCCTCAAGGTCACGCTTTCTCCCACATGTAAGGCATTATGTAGTAGTTTCCATAGAAAAAGCTTGAGCTTTGGTGAAGTATGGACTTTCCAGACTAACATATTCCAGTTGATGACAGGCAGATTCTGGTGAGCAGTTGTCTCAAGCTTTTTTTTTGCAAGTGTGTAGCCTGATCTTGCAGTGTACATCCCTGAAGAGTGTCCCAACCAAGCATAATTATCATCTGCACCAGTTATGCTTGGTTTGATGCCTAGGATGCTAGATTTGAGATGGGGGATGGTATCTTCAATCTTGTCCTGGTTCCAGCTGTTGCCACTAGGAGATAGTAGATCGATGACTAGCAGTTCAGTTTCAGCTTCCTTAGGAGGTCCAACAGGTAAACATGGGTCCTGGAAGGAGAACCATGGGTCTTTCCATACTTTTGTTGTTCTCCCATTTCCTATAACTCGTCCCAGCTTCTGTTTCAGGAGTTGTTTACCAATGATGACACCTTTCCAGCCATGCGAGGAGGAGTTAGGCACATTGCTTTGTAGGAAGGTGTTATGCTTGCAATACTTTTCCAGGAGCAGCTTAGAGAGAAGGCATTATGGGTTATTAAGTATCCTCCAGCTCAACTTTGCAAGGAGTGCATCGTTAAAGGATTGAATATCTCTAAGCCTCCAAACTTTTTGCTTCTGGTAAGCTTTTCCCAAGCAACCCAACAATTTTGTTTTGTATCTGAGTTTGAGTCCCACCAAAATCTTGGAAGAGCGGATTGAATTCTTTTACAGAGTCTAGCCGGAAGTATAAAGCACGTCATGGTGTATGTGGGCATGGCGGCTAAGACTGACTTGAGTAAAACTAGCTTTCCAGCTGGAGAGAGGAATGTGGAGGACCAGCTCACAGCTCGCTGTCTAATGCGATCCACAATCATGGTAAAGAGGTCCTTCTTCTTTCTTCCAAAAGACTTTGGGAGACCCAAGTACTTACCCAGCCTGCCTTCTTTATCTATAGATAAGTCTTCTTTCACCCATTTCCTGATTTCTGATGAGGTCTTTGAAGAGAAAGTTATAGCAGATTTCTGATAGTTGATTTGTTGTCCTGAGGCTGACTCATATTCCTTTAAGATTCTTACTAGAGTTTGACAGCTTTTGGTGTTTGATTTGCAGAAAAACATGGTGTCATCAGCAAAAAGCAGGTGGATGATGCTAGGGCTTCCTTTTGCAATCTTGATGCCATGTAAACTTCCATCCAGTTCAGCTTTCTTGCATAGACCAGATAGAACTTCACTACAAAGGATGAAGAGATAAGGTGATAAAGATAGATTTAGCTCAAGGTATCTGGTTTTTTTTTTGTCTAATAGTTTGGTTGATTTGAAATTAAATTATTCTTTGTCTAATTTCTTTCTGTTGTTTTTGTTGGTTTTAGTAAAATGAGATATCAATAACATGCACATTAACGTAAGCTAATTTTTTTGTGATCATCCTCTACGCATTAACATATACGGTTTGCGATGTGGTATTGTGATTTATGTTAATAGCATGTACAAATTCATTTATTTTTATCGAATGATTTTCATGCCAACATTTTTAAAAAAGAATACATAAAAATAATTGAAATGTAGCCTCTGTGATCACCAATTACAAAGCTGTAGCTAATGGCATATGTAGCATGGTCTGATGTTTCCATTGGCCAATTATTTTTGCTAGTCATAGCAAACATTCACAAAATCGTCTTACACTTGAAAGGAAATTAACTTTTCTACGCGGAATTGGCTTCATCAAAACAACCTTAAACAAAACTTAAGCGTTTATATACTCGAGTCTAACTCATACAATTCAACATTTTATTTTTTAATAAATTATGTATTTGATAAGACCTCAAATTTGGCAGGTTTGTATAATTTTATACGTTTTACAAGAAATATGTGTCGGTATTCTATTTTTGTAGTATATTTTGGATTAATAACTTTCTCAAGAGACTTTATTAATATTTATTTTAAACTGATTCTATATACAAAGATTTTTGAATTTATATAATTGTGAACAACATTGGATGTTTGTGTCATCTTAATTGAATATGCAAAACTTTAAAATATTTTATACTATGATTTACAAATATAAAATTAATAACACCAAATTTTACATATAGTTTAGAATAACTTATTGAATAAAAAGTAGGGTTAATTAGGAGAATATTACTTTTATGAATTATAATTAGGTACGTAACATGTCCAAAAATAAATTTAGGTAACTAGCAAAGAAAATAAAATATAGGACGAAATTGCCCTTACAATATAATTAATGCAAGTATGAAAAAATCCTTAAAACAATTATTTATGTATCATCTCTGAAAATTTGCTCCATTAATTATGTCTTCATCTCTGAAAAAATAGATGTAATCTGCAAACAAAATATATGTGTCAGAAATTTACTCGTATGGAAAAAGATACAAGAAAAAGTAAATATGTTGTAATAATTGTCTATTTAATAATATAGTTGACTTTTTCGAAACTATATATTATAATGATATAACTAACTATTTTCTGAAAATAGTTTACCAAATTAAAAGCTTAGTTAATTGTCTTCAATGTATAGTCTACTTTAATGATTTCATAACATAGCTGACTATATGGTTTTTTTAATAGTTACCTATTTAATATAGTTGACTATTGATTTCATAATATACTTGACTACTGGTTTTAAAATATAGTTGACTACAAAACATAGTTACCTATTATATACAAATTTAATAATGAAAAAGAATGACATATATAGTTAACTATTATCATAAATAGAGTTACGTTTTATAGTGTGCATAATAAAAAAGAATAACATACATAGTTAACTATTATCATTACATATTATATTGTTTTCAGTTAACTCTTCACCGACGACTCAGTTTTACCATAAGAGAGTTTCATAACATAGTTGACCAGCGATTCATCTTAATCAACGACTGAAAATTTTGATTTATGGCAAACGAACGATAAGTTAAAATAATTGAAAAACAACAAAGAAGAGGTAATAGGGAACGAAATAAATGCGAGAGATGAAGGAAAAGAAGAAAAAGGAATAATAAGAAAACAAGGAGAAGAATGAGAATAAGAGAACAAGGAGAAGAATGAGACGAAGGAGAAGAATAAAGAGACGAAGATGAAGAAGAAGAATAATAAGAGAAATATGAAATTTTATAATTATGGTAAAACATAATTTAATACTTACCATATTTTAATTTCAGTTTTAATTGATTTTTGTTATTAAAAGGAATGTTTGATTGCACTTACCATATTCTAATTTTAGTTTTAATTGATGTTTACTATTAAAAGAAAATGTGTTATTTTTGTGTTTAAAAATTATAAAATCTGTGTTAATTGTAAAAGGGTAAATTCGGGATTTCGTGTAACCTAAATGTTATTTACTATATTATGTGTTTACAAGTGTTATATTATTAATTAGGGAGTGAAAACATAATATTCCACCTAATTTCCCTAAAAAGTATTGTGGTTGCATTTAAATTAAAAGAAAAATCGATGATTGAAAGAAGGAAAAATTACACTAAAAATGTAGTCAAAATCAAAATTGGGTAAATTTTTGATCGACCTATAACATAAAAGGGGCCCGACCGAATCATACACATCATTTTATCTGAAATCCAATTCACCAACGTATATTCAAAGAAAAGGATCATCTAGTAACTCACGAGCAGAGACTCTAAGCGATACAGTAGCCAAACATGTATCGATGAAATATTTAACCTCGGGGTCTTTCACCTTGTACAATGCTCAAGAGATTTAGGAGTTTGTGTAATCTTCACCTACCATTGTCAATTTCACGATCGTGAGTTTTTCCCTGTCTCCATGGTTCTTAAGTTTTCCGGTGTAAAATTTGACTCGGTTAGTAGTATAGAAGCTTGTAGCTAATCAAAAATTGTGTTAGATGGGGTTTAGAAGTAATAGTAAGATTATATGAAGAAGCCCAGGCTATGTGAAGGAAGACTAAATTTTTTTCTCTTCCTGCTCAAAGGTATCTAATCTCTTGTTTTCAAATTCTCTGCTTAACATTCTAAGATGTTGGGATCTAGGTTGGGCTATGTCTGGGACCATGTCTTAGCTTACATGTTGGGATCAACATCAACATAATATATTCAGCAAAATAATCGACCAATGAAAACGTATCTTTCAGACACATAATCATATTACCTACTAAATTTCCGTTCAACTAATAAAAATCTATCACAAAAGCACAATCTATTACTTTCTCTCTTTTCTTATTCAAGAATTGGTAAAGTCAACATCGCCTCCTACAATTCCCAAATCAACGTTACGGAAATATCAACCACAAACAACGATTCACTTCCATTGCAACGCATCTTCCAACTTAATTCACTTCCAAAACTATAAATCTCTTCACTTTCACTCACTTCTCACAGTTAACCCTCAAATTCAAGACCCTAGACCGTAGTAATGGCTCGACGATTCCTACGGAAACTCCATCCTATATAGACAACCTGATACGGGCACAACACACCACTCACCTCCTCTCACACTACCTCTTGTCCTCAAACATGAAATATTTACACACATAATCATATTGATGGATTTTCCTTTTCACAGAACTTCTCTTTTCGTTCTTCTTCCCACACTAAGCGCTTCTTGTCGTTTAAATTTGTGTTACTATTTTAATAATATATACTTAAAAAAAAATAAGATTGATATATCAAATGCAGTTTTTAAATTACAAAACTAGGGGCTTCTCCCGCACTGGGTGCGGGTTTTATGGTTAATAACTTAATACCTTTAGATTTTATGTTTTCAAATTTGAAATTCTTTGTGTTATGTTTCTATGTAATATTGCTTCAATAAGGTTTTCTGGTTTAAGTCTTTGGCCTCGAGTTACGGTGGTCTTTGACAAAATCTATTCAAGATACTCACGACTACTTATGTGGTGATCTAATCCGAACACATAATTGTGTTATTAGTTCTCTTTTCTCTTCACCAACACTACAAGAAAATGGGGATATTGTTACTAACTTTTTAGTCACAATATGTGAATATTTCGTCACAAATTTTTTATTGTGACCAAAATGATACGAATTTTAAAACGTTACAATAGAATGGTCACAAATTCATTTTAATCTCAAAAACGTCACAAGATTTTGTGACGATTTCCATCGGTAACAAATCGTCACTATTTATGACGATATAAAAAGAGTCACGAAGACGACACAATTCGTGACGAAATATACTTTCACAAATATGTCACACGTTGTTACCGTATTACGGTCACCGAGCAGTCACAATTTGTCACAATTAACTATTAAATTCTAGTCACAAAAATGTCGTTGTTTTTTATTTATGATGTTTTCATAGACGATGGTGACGATCATTGTATCTTCTTACGGTGAAAATTTAGTTACAAATTATTTTCATAGTATTTTATTATTTGCAGTAACCACCATCGTATTTTAATAACCTAAAACTGAAACAAAACATTAAAGAGAGCGGCAATTATTATTTAAAATGTTTAAGAAAATAGTCAACAACTTTGAGAAACAAATATATAGCAAATGATAAATTACAAAATAATGATACATATGTGTATTCTTTGTATTCAAGTGAATTTAAACATATAACAAAATAACATGTGGCTCCACCATCTTCTTTGTATTCATCGTAGTCTTCGTTACTTCTACGCCACATTGTTCCTTTGCATCGCCGTTGATTCACTCCCTTCACTCGGTACTCGCATTCTCAACCCATTGAAAAAAAAACACACGAGAAAATTTTAGGCAAATCGGAGTGTTGTCTCTTTAGTTCATGACATGATTGTTTTGAAGATTCTAAACACATAGTAGATTTTAGCTATAGATAGATTGAGAGAATACATATTTGAGAAAAAGAGTATAATAAAAGGAAAAAATGATGGAGAGGAACGTGAAAGCGAGAGGAAAGAAAGATTTGAGTCCATAAAATTAACATTTATAGAGAAAGATGAAACGGTTTAAAAGATAGTTTAAAAGATCGTGTGATTAAATGTGGTGTGTGGTGTTAGAGTAATTTTAGGGATTTCTAGAATAAGTTATGCTCTGTTATAGAAAACAGTTTTACGTTTTTTTTGTTGTTGAAAATTTATGCTTTTTTGTTGTTGAAAAAATGATCGTTAATATGTTTCAAAATAAAAAATGTGATCGTTAAGTATTCGTTATTTCATTTATTCTAATTCTAATCTATAAGTTATTCTCTGTTATAGAAAACAGTTTTACGTTTCTTTTAAAATGTTTTCTTTAATAATTTGTTTAAATATGAAAAGAAGACATGTGGCATAATATTGTAAGTGACTTATAAGTCATTGTTTATTAAATACAATTTGAATAAAACATTTTCGATTGAAAGAAATAGGAACAACAAAAATTTGAATTAATTTGCTTGCAATTTTCCCGTTGTTCTATATTTTTCGGAGAACTTATCCTTATATTTTACAAATGCTTTTTTAATTTACGTAATTTTTTTTTGTGACAAAACATTAACAAATATATCACGTTTTTGTGACTAAGTACAAAAGATACTAAAACAGTGACTAATTATGACGAAATATTCACAAACAATTTGTAACAATAAGTGACGTAAAGTTTAGTCACAAAATGGTATAATTTAGTTACTAGATTTAGTTACAAACTCGTCACATTTTTGGTGACTTCATATTTTGTAACAGATTCGACACAATTTGTGAAAAAAGTTTGTTACTTTCAACTCCGTCACTATATTATGACCAAATAATGACGAACTTATGACCAAACAAATTCGTTACAATTTTGTATATAAATCGTCACAATATTGTGACAAACAAATTTGTCACAATTTTTAGTTACAATATTCCTTTTTTCTTGTAGTGCAAGTTCCATTAAAGAGACATCAAAGTCTCTTTCATAATCTCCTCTTACTTTATGTCCAAGTTTCTTTATTTTTTCTCTCTTTATTCTCTATCTCTTTCTTAAATTTCTCTTTTTCGTGATTCCTCTTTACCATCCAATTCGTCATTTATCTTCGACGCCTCCATTACTTAAAGCTTTGAATCAAAGCTTTGTTCCCAACAACACTAATTCGGTATGTGATCATTGAAGCTTTGTTCCTAGCAACGCCGTACCTTGAGCTCACAAAAAAAGTTCTTAGAATATTCATTCTAATCTTCAAAGCATCATGCCCTAATACATCAAAAGAGTGATTATTTGAGAAGTTTGTTTTCCGTTATTTGAAATGTTTTTTATTTGTTTGATTTGGCTTTTTATAGTTTTTAAAGTAGATGAGTAATTAGAGAATGGCATGGGAGTTTTTTGATTGGTTGATTATATTCAAAATTATTTTGGCTATGATTTCTTTATCTTAGATTTTTTTGGTATTTTGAACTTACAAAATGGTATTATAGTACTTTTGTCATTTTATATATTTGAAAATTATTTATATTTTATAGTATTAAAATGATTTTGTGACTTATAATTTATTTTATTGCACAGCTAAATTATCACCAATTGTTTTTAAAATAATTCATATTTTTTTTTGTATATGTTTATGCATAGTTTTTCTTTTTCGCTTAAAAATTCTTTAATTTATTAATGCTTTTAAGAATTGTTCACTGATAAACAGGAATGCAAAATTTTAAAGTTTTGAAAGCTAAAGAGTCTACGAACTATCAGTGAACACTTAAAATATACATTATGAATGTTAAAGTATCAATTTTTGTTTACGTGTAAGCGACTCTCTTAACCATGGGCATCCCTCCATACCCCAAGCAAGAGCAATTGGTTCGTTGTAGTTTGCATTGGGTGCAAATTCAAATAGTTGGGTCACTTAGTGTTGACATCTTTCTCGTATCGCTTTAGATTCAGGCATGAAATAGTTTCTTGCTATGGATATAAGGCGCTAAACGGGTTTGCCTCAGCTGTCTTTCTACAAAATACACGGATTGTAAGAAATTAATAAAATGCCCATCCGCTTTACCTCCACCACTTAGAGATACTTCCCTTATAGAAAAAAAATGTCGCTAAATCTCACCTTAGTTACCTTCTTGTATGAAGAAGTATGAACCCCTCACTCAATAGACTTCTGGTATCTTGTCATTTTCTAAGCTCCCTGCTTTTGTACGCAAGAATCCTCTAGCTCTTTACCCCATCAAGCCAATTCCCGATTCTCAATGAGAACCATCTTGGGCACATAGACATATGTGAGTACTCTTGTACAGCAAGTACTTCAATCTGCAGTAGTAACAACATTGTTATTTCAGAAACCGCAGTATCAGCTCAAGTTTTCTTCATATGCGTATTGTTGATATAAGTACCACGAAGTAAGCGCCTGAACAATTGAATAGTAACTGAACCAATTAACTATGTCTTTCAGAAACATATTATCACCGCTCACTAGATTCAAGATTAAATATGATAGCAAACATGTAAGGAATGAAAATTAACTTATCTATGCTATATTTAAAGAATTTGAAAAGGCATGGCTTATTATTTCTCTCTTAGTCTCTTGTGTAGGCTAAAACATTAGGAAACAAAAAATTACTATATGAAATAAGAACAACTAAATAATAAAATATGCATCTTTAACACTGGTTTGATTGACCCACCGATAATATCGGTATGAGTGAATGAGTCTATATAGAGATATTTAGTCATCTTTTGATGCAGATTGATACATGTAGTCACAACCACCATAAACTCGGAAATGAAAGATATAAAAAGTATATTAAGAACGGGTTGCCTCAACAGTAGGTAAGTGCATACCTACTATATCTCTTTGTGATTAAGACAATTTGTTCGTCTATAAACAAATTTCAGCAAAATCAACTCCTATCCCTGAAATAAAAGCCACAAATATACAATCCACAAAGTTAGAACATCATTGTCTGCATCATCTAGAAAGTAATAGCAAATATAACTAAAGATAGTACCATGAAAAGGAGAGGTTATCCAGAAATTCTCACACAATTCTCTTGACTCGAACATGGCTGCAAATACAAAGTGAACAACACTATTTATCAAATAATGAATGTAACTTGCCTACAAACACAAAGACCAACAAATTGGAAGGATTACTAAGTTTGTTGTAGGATGTTTTCAGTAAATAAACTTGTATTCTCATTAATATCAATGTTGCACATTACAAGTTATAAATAGACATTGGTTAAGCAAAGGGAAACTTAACCATAGACCCGGTTTATACTAATCACCGTTTTTCCTATTTCTATTTACATCAGAGCTTATGTACACACTAATAGTCCCCCTCAAGATGGGAGAAAGATATTCTTGAGACCCATCTTGCCAATGAGAGAACGAAACAGAGTTGGGTACAACGGTTTAGTAAACGGGTCTGCAAGCTGCAATTCTGAACGCACATGAAGAAGAGTGAATAAACCTGCCACGAGTCTTTCACGAATACTATGGCAATTTATCTCAATGTACTTCGTACGTTCATGAAATACAGGGTTTCTGGTGAGGTTAATGGCAGAAGTATTGTCACAAAACAGAAAAGAAGGCTTGACCAGAGGAATCTTGAGCTCAGTAAAGAAGTTAGTGAGCCAAACAAGTTCATCAGAAGCAAGGGACAAGCTTCTATATTCAGCTTCTGTAGTGGATTTAGAGACGACCTTTTGTTTCTTTGACTTCCAAGCTATTAAAGAATCTCCAAGAAGTGGACAGAAACCAGAAGTATATTTGCGAGTGTCAAGACAAGAGGCATAATCTGCATCAACATAGATCTTGAGTTGAAGCTCAGATTTAGCAAAATAGAAAATACATTGACCAACTGTCCCCTTGATGTATTGAAGCACTCTGGTAAGAGCTATTTGATGAGCACGACAAGGAGCACCAGAGAACTGAGCCAGCTTATTAACCGCAAAGGTAATATCTGGTATGGTTATTTGGAGATACATGAGGCGACCAACTAGACTTCTGTAAGCTTCTGCATCAACCAATTCACCACCACTGGTTGCTGAGAGTTTCACAGATGGATCCATAGGAACTGGAGAAGGTCTAGCACCTAATAATCCAGTATCATCAAGGAGATCTTAGGCATATTTCCTTTGACAAACTTGAATACCAGTAGATGACCTCGCAATCTCCAAACCTAGGAAATATCTCAAAGGACCAAGATCTCTGAGTTTGAAATGAGACTTGAGCTGTTCCTTCAAGAGAGTAACTTTAGATTCATTGTTGCACGCAATGAGAATATCATCCACATACACTAGCACACAGAGAAATAGAGTAACAGATGTCTTGAGAAAACAAGTGTGATCAGAGTAAGTCTGAACAAAGCCTAAGGAAGTGCGAGTAGTGGAGAACTTGAGAAACCACTGCCTAGAGGCTTGTTTCAGACCATAGAGAGATTTCTTCAACGACAAACTGCATTGGGAGGAAGAGAGCCCTCCTGTTTGGTAGCATAACCTGGAGGAAGCTTCATGTAAATCTCTTCATCAAAATCACCATTGAGAAAGCATTGGAGATATCAAGTTGATGAAGAGATAGGTTGTGAATAGCTGAAATAGCTAAAATGAGTTTCACTGTAGTAAGCTTCACCACAGGAGAAAAAGTTTCATTGTAATCGACTCCTTCCTTTTGAGTGTAACCTTTTGCCACTAATCTGGCTTTATGGCGTTCAAGGGTACCATCTGAGTGATATTTAAGCTTGTAGATCCATTTACAGCCAATTGGAACTTTATCAGGTGGTAAGGAGACGATTTCCCAAGTTTGTGTACCTTCCAAAGCTTCAATCTCTTCATCCATAGCTCCACACCAAACCAGAAATTTCTTTGCCTCAGTATAGGTTGAGGGTTCTCTTTGTTTATCAATGGAAACTAAGAAGGAGCAGTAAAGGGGAGAGAGTTTTTCATAAGAGAGAAACTGAGAGATTTCATGGATGGTTGAGGAACCTACTGAATTACAGTGGTAGTCCTGAAGATAAGTGGGCTGTTTAATCCTCCTATGAGATGTTTGAACAGAAGGTTCAGGGACATCAATAGAGACATTAACAGAAGGCAAAATGTCTACAAATGAAGAAGATGAAGAAGGTTCATTTTCAACAGAAACAGAGGATATCATAGGAGGTTGTTGGACTAGATCATTAAAGAAATATAAAGCTTCTTTAGATAAATCTGTACCAACAAAAGGAAAGAGTTTTTCAAAGAATTCAACATGTCTTGAGATAAAGATAGAGTTAGTCTCAAGATCAAGGAGTTTATATCCTTTATATCCAGCAGGATAGCCTAGAAAGGCACATTCTTTAGCTCTAGGGTCGAATTTACGTCTGCCTTGGGTATAGGTAGAGGAATAACAAAGACATCCCCAAGTTTTGAGTTGGTTATAGTCTGGAATTTTCTTAGTTAAGACTTCAAAAGGGCTTTTATCTTGTAAAACAGGTGTGGGAATACGGTTTATGAGATGGACTGCAGTGAGGATGCAGTCACCCCAATAGGATAGAGGAATATGGGATTGAAACATTAAGGATCTAGCAATATTAAAAATGTGTTGGTGCTTTCTTTCAACAACAGAATTCTGTTGAGGGGTTTCAGGACAGGAATGGTAAGACACAATTCCTTTGGATTTGAATAAGGTGGTAAAGTTAAACTCATGAGCATTGTCAGATCTAATCCGCTTAATTTTTCTACCAAACTGAGTCTCTACCATATTAATGAAAGTAGGAAAGGATTCAAGGACATCGAATTTGTTCTTAAGGAGAGAAATCCAAGTTGCTCTAGAGCAGTCATCTACAATGGTGAGGAAATATCTAAAACCATCATGTGTAGAAACAGATAATGGACCCCAAGTATCAATGTGGACCAAATCAAAAGGAGCATCACTAATATTATGATTAGAAATAAAAGGAAGATGCTTTTGTTTGGCCAAGTGACACACTTTACAATGAAAATCTTTAGTGTTTATGTGTTTAGGTAAAGAAAGAACATTATTTAGAGTAGAAAGTTTAGCCATTGAAGGGTGTCCTAATCTCTGATGCCACAAATCAGGATTTAAAACATTGGCTGCTACAATAGAAGAAGTTGTACCTGGAACACATAGAGACTCTACATCCAGAAAGTAGAGATTAGCCACTTGCCTATCCATCCCAATCATTAATTCCTGTGTACGCTCCTGAATACCACAAGAAGTGTCATCAAACAAAACACGACATTTCATGGATTGAGTAAGGGAGCTAACACTAAGAAGATTGAATTTGAACTGAGGGTGATATGCTCAAATTTACCCTGAGCTACTCTCTCAAATTAAGAGATCAATTGTAGTAAGGGGTCGAATCACTGGGAGTTAAATCAAACAATAGAATTATTGACTTCGAATTGAGCTAAGCAAAATAAAGTAAAATAAAAACAAAAGCAATTCGAAACATGCAAAGATTGTTGATTTCTTAAAATTCAATTAAACAAAAAGCTAGGTTTTCATGTAATTCTCAGGATGAATCAGAATTGCAGTTTAAACAAAATCAGGATTTAATTAAGAACCTTTCTTGAACTTGGAACACTAAGATATAATTAACCAACTGTCGTTGCGAAAATTAACTATGCCTAAACTCTAGAAAGCCAAATTTCTTTGCGAATTCAATCAATTTAAACAAGGTTTAAATTCAAGTCCAATTTGTTCACAAAATTCCTAAACCAAATTTCTTTGCGAATAAGTAATTTTGCTCACCTAAGATCTAGTTCAGGCTAATCAATTACACTTTCGTGTCAATCTATCAACGTAAAATATTCAAATTCAGGGTCGCGAATCCTAAATCAGAGTTAAAGCAATCTAGGTGAAGAACCAAAGAGATAATCCTAACAAATAAATTCAATCTAACAATTCATCTTCGATCCTTTCGAATCACCCTAAACCTAACAAGAGAACTACTCAGACATGAAAGCAAAGCAAATCATAACTGAATAATACTGCATAAAGAAAGAGAATAAGAAGAGATACAATAGGGTTCGAAGAATCTCAAGAACAAAGTAGACTTGTCTCCCTAAAAACTCTCTCTAAATCTGTTCAATATAATCTAAAGTAATGATCTAAAAACCTAAAAGTAAACTATATATAGTGTTTTAACTCGTGGTGGGCTTTTATGATGACTTATGGTAACTTCTGGCCCGAAACGAGCAATTTTTCATTCTTTTAAAAGTAATACGTTGTAAATCCAACTCCTATCTCGTTTATTCTCCAAAATGCACCATAATCATCAAATAAGCTTTCCACGTACAATAACCTGTTAAGATACTAAAAAGACTCAAAAACAATAAAAAGACTCGATAAAAGGACTTATATCATGGTCGAAAACCGGCGAAAACCATGATATATCAACTCCCCCATACTTAGCTTTTGCTTGCCCTCAAGTAAACTAGAGACTAAGAATGAAGTCGAGGTTTGAAAATCGCGAGAACTTACTTATCCTTGAGAACATTGCTTTCGCCTCCTTGACTCTTTTGCTGCATATAAACAAAGTACATTTGGCGGTCACGAATCTCAACCATCATAGGTTGGGCCTCAGATTTTAACTTGCAAACCCGTCAGTTTCACATTCTCCTAACTGTGGCACACTTGATCAAAGTGATGATGGAATTCTCTCTAATGATATCAACCAAGTAAAAGGCTAGGTATGATGTTAAAAGGCTTTTGGTGTTTAAGTGGAGGTAAAAGTGTTTAGGGTTACATGATTTTATTTGGTGGATGCAGACATTATGCATAAACACTAGAGAGAGACTAGTCCAGTTGATGCCCACAGTTTCTCATTCACATTGCACTCCTTCCTCCAAAACGTTATCAGGAACCAAACACCATCATATAATAACATGTTCCACTATCCACATCCATCCTCTCCATTCCTTGGGATTTTTTTAGAAACTAGAGACTTATAAAAATAATCATTCCCCTTTCCCTTACTAAATTTTCGAAATTTTTATTTTTATTTTTATTTTTCATAACTAAGGGGGGGAAATGATCTTACAAAAATGTTAGTCTCGAAAATTACCATTATTGTGCATGAAATCCCAAGGAATGCTTAGCTTTGCCGTTCTTTGTAAATTTCTCCAACCGAATCCTTATCCTGTGCAATTTTTTGAATGAAAAACTGCGTCAGACCTTTTCTCTCCGGTGTTTATACACATGCCTGCACATAAAACAAAAGGGAAAGAGATCGCATGAGGCTTGAACAAAAGGTTAAGGCTAGGGGTTGGGTACCAACTAAAAATGAGCTGGCCATTCAGGATCAACAAAGAGTGGTAAAGAGAATAAGGAGTCCTGAATGTTGGATCAATTACTGTCATGATATCATCAAAGAGAATATAGCGAAATGGAGATCAAGTGTACTAGTCTGGAGTTTGATCTACTTCGTTTTGCAAGTCGCGATAAGAGGGGAACCTATACTATCATCTGGTTTCGAATTCGCTCCATCTAAAGGCTTCGTCGCAACAGCTAAAAGTCTTAAAAACTATGCTTTGTTCTTAGGAAAGATCGTTGTTCCCTACATTTTCACTCAATAAAAACAAATTTTTTATTCCAAAATAAAAAACAATGTTAGCAACTACCTCCCCCAGACTTGAACAACACTGTCCCCAGTGTTATGAAATCTGAGATCGGTGAGAAGGAAAAGAAAATGACGGAAAAATTTGTGAAAACGAAACTCGGACCTGTACTGTATAGGTGTCGATCGACAGTCACAATGTGTGTCGATCGACAGGTTCTGCATGGGGCTGTCGATCGAAAGTCACAATGTGTGTCGATCGACAGGGTGTTCGAATTTCTGGGATCGTGGCTTTTGTGGCTTCTGTTGTTTGAGCAGTCTAAAGGAACGGAACACTGTAAATCACTCAAAACGAAACACGATCAAATAACACAACACATAGTTTAAAGTAGCAAGTTTCACAGATCTAAAAATCAAACGGAATCAAATAACAAACTGACTCAATGAAAGAAAAATGACTCAAATGAAAAGAAAAAGGAAAAAATAAACTGAGATAAAATGGAGACGAGCTAATCCTCCTCTTCGTCCTCCTCTGCGTCCTCCTCTACAAGTGGTGAACGAGCTGGTGGAGGAGTCGGTAAACGAGGACGAACACAACCAAAGCGGGATAAGTCAGCAAAGGCATCCCATAGTGTCTGAATGCTCGTGACAATCCATCTCTGAACTAGATCCATGTCAACCTGAGGAGGAGGCGCTAAGGGACGAGCTCAAGAAGTGGAGGCAGCATCGGCTGGAGCTGATGAAGAAGCACCCATGCGGCGAGTAGAAGCTCTGCGAGTGGTACGTCTACTGATGACGTGCTGACGCTGATTGGGCAGGAAATAAAGTGCAGCAGTACCAACTCTGATGTCAGTCAACTCTGGAAGCGGCAGAAGAACCTGAAACTGTGTCCGAGAGTCATCGCGAATGAGCCACTGGCGATCCCCTCCAATCCATGTGGCACTCACCATGTGCATGTTGTCTATAGAATAGGGTACACGAATCGCGGCGTAACGAGTATAGTCAATGCCACAGAACTCCAAGATAGGAGTAATGAGGCTACCTGCGCGAAAGTGCTTACCAGTCCCAAGAGTGAACGGGGTGGTCTTCTCCTCCACCAAACGCTCAGCTAGAATAGCTCCCCAGTTGGGATCAACAAGGAGATCATCATACGACTGCCAGGTAATGTCCTATGAGATAAGATAGTAGAGAGCCAGGAGCTCGTCATGTCGCACCTTACCGGGCTCGTTCCTGTACAGAACTGTGTTGGAGAGCAGACGAGTCAGATAACGGAGGACGGGATGGCGAATGTCTGTGTGAGAGGCGCGGCCGCCTGCGTATTCGCCAGCTCCAAACAGTCCCCAAAAAACCTTCATCTCTGAAAACGCACTGGCAAAATGACGTTGTCCCTCTCTGGTGGAAATCCATAAACATCACAAAGCTGCCTAAGACTAACTCTGTATCTTTCCCCTTCAATCATGAAAGTCAATGTCCCATTTCCTCCTGTTTGCATAACATCCTTGGGGTAATAAACCCGAACTGTAGCGAAGAACTAACATACCAAATCAGGATACAAGTGGTGATGCTTGGTGGTGATGTTACCCAAACATCCACGTTCCAACAACCGCTTAACCTCATCAAAGATACCCAAATCCTTCAACGTAACTCTGTCTGCAATCCGTGTAGGATGCATAGACACACTCAGCCACTGATTGTAGAGAAGGGAATCATAATCATCCCAAGCCTCTGAAATCCTCCTGTTTGCAACCTCAGGTTTGGAAAGAACGACTGCTGCACAATCTCGCCATGTTCGACCAATTGGGATCTTCTCTCCCTCTCTCTTTGGCCATGGGTTAGAACCGCTGGATCGTGATCTCTTGGACATCTGCAAAACAAGCAAACAACAACACATAAACCAAAATTGGGGAATATGGTCGTTGTAAAGGTGCCTGTCGATCGACAGTCCCAGTGATAACTAGCCTGTCGATCGACATCGATCGGGTCTGTTGAACGACAGCTTATGAAAAATCAGACGAACGACAACAAGTTTCAATTCCTGCAATTCCGTTAATTCAATACTCAAACACAACAACGATTGTTTCCTAAACATCACTTATGTCAGCCCAATCCGTGAAACAATTAAGATCTAACCCTATTTGAACTTAAATTCTCCTTCAAAAACTAGACCAAGAACAAGAGATTTTGGATACATACCTTTGTAGATCGAGAAAACGAGTGATAGTAATGGAAAGATGAAGAGATTTAACACGATTTAGAAATAAAAATCGCTCGAAACGGTGAAAATTTGAGAGATCTAGGGTTCATGAAAGTTTTGTGTCGAGCAAATGAAAAATAAGTGTGTCGAGCAATTTATAGGGGACTTACCTCGTTGGCTCCGCTGCAAGGCATGTCGATCAACACTCCTTGTGTGTGTAGATCGACAGCCATCCCAATTTCTTCTTTTTTTTTCTTTTTTTTTAAACTGAAACAAAACTAAACTAAAGTCAGTAGAAAATGAAAGAAAAACGAATTTTGTATAGACACTTACCAGTGGGTTGCCTCCCACTAAGCGCTTGTTTTCAGTCATTAGCTTGACTGTGTCTGAAATCAGACAGCGGGTGCATCATCCAGTGACACAATGTGTCCATCTGGAATTTCGGCTTCCGCCCAATAATGCTTCACCCTTTGGCCATTCACAGTGAATTCTTGGCCATCCTGACTGATAAGGACAACAACTCCATGTGGTCAAACTTCTTTGATGGTGAATGGACCTGACCAACGAGAACGCAACTTTCCAGGAAACAAAGTTAAACGAGAGTTATACAGGAGTACCTGATCATTTGGTTCGAAATTCCGGGAGATGATCTTCCTGTCATGATACGCTTTAGTCCGCTCCTTGTATAACTTGGAGTTTTCATAAGCGTGATGTCAAATCTCATCCAACTCGTTCAACTGAATCATACGTCTCTCAGCAGCAGGTTTGATGTTGAAATTGTACTGTTTCACTGCCCATGCTGCTCGGTGCTCAAGCTCCACCGGAAGATGACAGGCTTTCCCATAAAGCAAATGGAAAGGAGTCGTTCTCAATGGCGTCTTGAATGCAGTTCGATAAGCTCAAAGTGCGTCATCCAGCTTTGCAGACCAATCCTTCCTTGTAGCATTAACAGTTTTCTCCAAAATTTCCAAAGTGCGTCATCTGATGTAGCGTACTATCTATCTTATTCTTGGGCTTCACGTTTTCTCTTTTTCGTTTTGGAATTGTTCCATTTTCAATTAGTCTATTGTTTCCTTTATATTAATTTTCATTAGTTTAGAGGCCGGTGTTTTGATCTCTTATAAGGTACGATCCTATTATTATGAATAGGAGAGACTTGCGTTCTTGTAACGCAACTTTTGATTTAATAAAAAACCATTGAGAAACTTTTTCTCTTAATTTTGCTCCCCTGTTGAGATTAAGATCGTCTTGTTCTCCTGTTGAGATCGAGACTTCGACGACAAGAAGCTGGAGTCCCGTTGATATCTTGTTTCTTGACGTTTACGTTACTATCCCGCTGCAACAATTGGTATCAGAGACAGAACGACCCTCAATCATGCCCCCTAAGAAGAATTTGGTGGATCAAACAGCAGCTTTTCGTGAAGTATTAACTGAGTTTCATCAAGATTTTTGTGATATGATGAGAGAATCCATTGAAACAGCCTTGCGTACGGTGCTTGACGAGCGCCGCCAAGAGCCAGTGATACCTCGTCAAGAAGAGAAGGTCTTCGAGGAGGATGCAGATGAAGAGTTCGTGGATGATAATAACCCGTTTGCAAGACTAAGACCGCAACGTGTACCACCACGAAAACAGATGGAGCTGGCTGCCCCTCGAATAGATAATCGTTGGGAATCGGGTTTTAAACACGACCTCCCCGAGTTCCATGGCAGCCTCAAACCAGAAGAGTTGTTGGATTGGATTACCTCTGTTGAAGAGCTTTTGGTGTTTAAACAAGTGCCTGATAATATGTGTGTTCCATTGGTGGCAACTCGTTTCAAAGGACGAGCTTCCGCGTGGTGGCAGCAAGTCAAAGAACAACGAGAACGTGTAGGGAAGGCGCGACTTATATCTTGGGGAAAATTAAAGAAGTTGTTACGCAAATATTTTTTGCCATACAATTATACAAGAACGATGTACAATCGGCTACAGAATTTACGTCAAGGAAACAAAACCGTGGATGAATATGCAACCAAATTTTTCTTTTTATTGGCTCGGAACACGTTAATGGAAACAGAGGAGCAGATGGTGTCGGGATTCATTGGTGGATTGAGAGGACAATTGCAAAATTCAATTCTGCAGTTTGACCCAATTAATGTTTCAGAGGCTCATCAACGTGCTCTGCGTTTGGAACAACAAACGCGGTCAAGTTCGTTTACTTGGGATAGAAGCAACAGTAAATTTTGAGGTCAATCTTCTTCTGAATTTGTTTCGACTCGCAACAACGAGCAAAGTACTTCATCGCGTCCACCTGAATCCAATGAAAGTGCTCTCGTAACACGAAATTCTCGACCATTACAAGTAAAGTGTTTTTCTTGTGGTGAACAAGGACATCGTCAAGTGAATTGTCCAAACCAAGGCCGCCGCGGGTTGTATTTACATGATGACCCTATTTTTGATGGAGAATTTGAGGAAGAAGCAATGGGAGATGATGAAGAACAAGTTCATGGTGATAGTGGACCTTTGTTAGTAATACGACGTAATTATTTGATGCCACAAGGCGTGGAAGAATCATGGCTTGGATCTAACCTTTTTCGTTCCACATGTACGATTCGTGGAAAAGTGTGTCGTCTCATCATTGATTCGGGGAGTTGTACGAATGTAATTTCAGAGGAAGCAGTATCCAAGCTAGCATTGTTTACAGAGCCACATCCTACACCTTATAAGTTAGCGTGGTTGAACACCAAAACAGATCTTTGTATCTCCAAACGTTGTCGTGTGCCGTTTTCGATGGGATCAACATGTAAAAATATGATTGTTAGCGATGTAGTTCCAATGGATGCTGGTCACATTCTATTGGGACGTCCATGGCAGTTTGATCGAAGAACAATTCATGATGGTTTTAAAAATACTTACTGCTTTACTTTTGAAGGAAAACGTATTACTCTTGTCCCGTCGCAAGAGACTACGGATGCAAGTGCACCATCAAAGGATTCCAATCTTCCTCCTCCAACACACGTGAGTTCTAAACCTGCTTTATTAGTCAACAAGACAATGTTCCTTGCAGAAGTTCATCATTCTGATCTTGTATGGGCACTAGTTCTTAAGCCGATTTCTCCACAGCTACCGTTAGTATTTCCACCAGAATTTTCAGAAATTTTAAAGGAGTTTCAAGATGTATTTCCAGCAGAACTTCTAGAGGGACTTCCACCTCTACGGGATATACAACATTGTATTGATTTGGTACTAAATGCTGTTCTCCCTAATAGACCTCATTACCGAATGAGTCCACAAGAACATGATGAGTTACGACGACAGGTTGAGGAACTACTTTCCAAAGGCTACTTGCGTGAAAGTCTCAGCCCGTGTGCTGTACCAGCACTGCTCATACAAAAAAAAGATGATACTTGGCGTATGTGTGTCGATAGTAGAGCTATCAATAAGATCACTGTTCGTTATAGGTTCCCAATTCCTCGCCTTGACGACCTTCTAGATCAAATTGGGACTGCCTCTATCTTTACAAAGTTGGATCTTAAAAGTGGCTATCATCATATAAGAATTCGACCCGGAGATGAATGGAAAACTGCATTTAAAACACGAGAAGGGTTATTTGAGTGGTTGGTGATGCCCTTTGGTCTGTCAAATGCACCAAGCACATTCATGCGTGTCATGAATCAAGCTCTCCGTCCATTTATAGGACGCTTTGTTGTTGTCTATTTCGACGACATTTTAATCTTTAGCTCTTCCCTTGCAGAACATTTGTCTCATCTCCGAGAAGTATTGTTAGTGCTACGTCGAGAAAAATTGTTGGGTGCTACTAAGAAGTGTGCATTTGGTGTGGAGCAGGTCTTATTCTTGGGATATATCATCTCAGGACGAGGTTTAGAAGTGGACCCGGCCAAGATCTCCGCTATTCGTTCATGGCCAACTCCAACATCTATTACCGATGTTCGTAGCTTTCATGGATTGGCATCATTTTATAGACGTTTTGTACCTCATTTTAGCTCGATCATGTCACCTATAACGGACTGCATCAAATCACCACGATTTATATGGACAAGTGAAGCTGAAAACGCATTCAACCTCGTAAAAGAGAAGCTTACAACGGCTCCGGTTTTAGTTCTGCCCAACTTCAGTTTACCATTTGATATAATAGTAATGCCTCCAAATCTGGTATTGGAGCAGTGTTGAGTCAATTAGGTAATCCTATAGCTTTCTTTAGTGAAAAAATTGCCGGTTCTCGTGGTCGTTATAGTACTTACGACGTCGAACTATACGCTGTGGTACAAGCCATAAAACATTGGCGCCATTATCTCTTTCATCAAGAATTTGTTCTTTTCACCGATCATGATTCATTGAAGCATATTGGAGCACAAGAGAAAGTTTCGGCTATACATGCTTCATGGTTTGCTTATTTGCAACAATTTATGTTTGTCATCAAACATAAGGCTGGTTCACTCAACAAGGTTGTTGATGCTTTAAGTAGAAGACACTCTCTTCTCACGACTTTGCACACATCAGTCACTGGTTTTGCAACACTTCCGGATCTATATCCGACTGATCCTATCTTTCATAAGATTTGGACTGACGTACAGTCTGGAGTGAGTGACGAGTACATGATTTTGGATGGGTTTCTTTTTTGTGGCATTCGTTTATGTATACCTACTAGTAGTATTCGATTACAACTGATTCGAGAGCTTCATGGTGAAGGACATGTAGGTCGTGATCGCACGCTTCAATTAGTTTCAGCTTCTTATTTTTGGCCGTCATTGCGTCGAGATGTCAAACGTTACGTTATGCGTTGTGGGATTTGTCAAGCAGCCAAAGGAAAATCTAACAATGCAGGTCTGTACTTACCTTTGCCTATTCCTACGCAGCCATGGACAGATATTAGTATGGATTTTGTACTTGGTCTCCCTCGCACACAGCGCGGTTATGATTCTATCCTCGTAATTATTGATCATTTTTCGAAGATGGTCCACTTTGTCCCTTGTAAGAAGACTACAGATGCGGTTGAAGTTGCTACCTTGTTCTTTCGAGAAATCTATAAGCTCCATGGACTACCTTTGTCAATTGTTTCAGATCGAGATTCACGCTTTTTAAGTCATTTTTGGAGGTCATTGTGGCGCTTATTGCGTACGAGTCTTGATATGAGCTCAGCTTATCATCCTCAAACGGATGGCCAAACTGAGGTAACCAATCGTGCCTTAGGAGATTTATTACGGTGTATGGTAGAAGATAACATTCGATCATGGGATATTGTGTTGTGTAAAGCTGAGTTTGCGCACAACCATGCTATTAATCGAAGCACGGGTTTCAGTCCTTTTAAAGTGGTTTATGGAATCATTCCTCGATGTCCAACTGACCTCCATGTCGCTCCGGATACTCATCGTCTTGACGTTCAGTTCAAAGTGGGTGATCGTGTTTGGGCAGTGCTTACAAAAGATTGTTTTCCATCGAATACTTACAACAAGTTGAAAGCTAGGAAAATTGGTCCGCTTGAAGTAGTTGAGAAGATTAACAACAACGCGTATCGCCTGCGTTTACCCGATCATATGCGCACTGTGGATGTCTTCAATGTTAAACATTTGGTTCCATATGAAGCTAAAGATACAGAAGAAAATTTGGGGTCGCATTTTTCTTTATCCCGGGAGACCTGATGTAGCGTACTATCTATCTTATTCTTGGGCTTCACGTTTTCTGTTTTTCGTTTTGGAATTGTTCCATTTTCAATTAGTCTATTGTTTCCTTTATATTAATTTCCATTAGTTTAGAGGTCGGTGTTTTGATCTCTTCTAGGGTACGATCCTATTATTATAAATAGGAGAGACTTGCATTCTTGTAACGCAGCTTTTGATTTAATAAAAAACCATTGAGAAACTTTTTCTCTTAATCTTGCTCTCCTGTTGAGATTAAGATCGTCTTGTTCTCCTGTTGAGATCGAGACTTCGACGACATGAAGCTGGAGTCCCGTTGATATCTTGTTTCTTAACGTTTACGTTACTATCTCGCTGCAACAGCATCTCATGTCGCCTGCTGATTTTCCCTCTTCGTTGACAAGCATCGC
Source organism: Arabis alpina (assembly GCA_900128785.1). Taxonomy (NCBI): domain Eukaryota; kingdom Viridiplantae; phylum Streptophyta; class Magnoliopsida; order Brassicales; family Brassicaceae; genus Arabis; species Arabis alpina. The sequence continues at coordinate 31,599,467 of LT669794.1, forward strand.
ACTGCTTAACAAAAGCGTGAGCATCTTTGAACAATGTAGGCCACCAAAAACCCGCTTGAAGAACCTTGGAAGCTGTCTTGAATGGAGCGAAATGCCCCGCATAATCAGAATCGTGACAATGGAACAACACCTCTTGGGTCTCGGGCTCAGCAATGCATCTCTTGTAAATACTATCAGAACAAAACTTGTAGAGATAAGGTTCATCCCAATAGTACCTATGAAGTTAGCGGATAAACTTCTTCTTTTCATATCCCTTGAGATCACTTGGCATGTCCTCTGCATTAAGGTAATTGGCGATATCAGCGTACCAAGGACGAGTAGAAGAAGAAGAAGAAACGACAAAGACGTGTGCATGGACTGCGTCGTTGATGATCTGTGGAAGGCGATCTAGCGCTCTGTACAGAGGCTGTCGATCGACACTCAAAGGGTGTGTCGAACGATACCTCTGTTGTTGGCCTATCGATTGACACTCAATGGGTGTGTCGAACGACAAGATCTGTTTTTTCTTTGAACTCTGCGGATTTTCAACTTGGAACCCACTTTCAACGAAATTGCATCCTTCTGTTGGGAAGAAATCATCAATAGGAACATGATCCTCGATCCTAATCCTTGAAAGATGATCCGCGACTCCATTTTCAATTATTTTCTTATCTTTAACCTCAACGTCAAACTCTTGAAGGAGAAGAATCCATCTCAACAACCGCGGCTTTGCATCCTTTTTCTGCATCAGATATTTAAGCGTTGAATGATCCGTATGCACAATCACCTTAGAGCCAATCAAATATGGACGAAATTTCTCAAACGCAAACACTACTGCCAACAACTCTTTCTCCATGGTAGCATAATTCCTTTGTGCATCATCAAGAAACCGGCTAGCGTAGTAAATGGCATGAAGCTTCTTGGTCTTCTTCTGACCCAAAACAGCTCCAACCGCGAAATCACTAGCATCACACATTACTTCAAAAGGAAGAGTCCAATCTAGAGGTTGTACAATGGGAGCATTCACTAAGGCTTGCTTAATCTGTTCAAAAGCAGCGAGACAATCAGCAGTAAACACGAACTTGACGTCTTTACAAAGCAGGGAGGTAAGCGGGCGGGCAATCTTGGAGAAATCTTTGATGAATCTCCTGTGAAAACCAGCGTGACCAAGAAAACTCCTAACAGACTTCACACAATTAGGTGGCTGCAAACTTGTCATAACTTCAATCTTGGCACGATCTACCTCAATCTCATCTTCTGACACCTTATGTCCAAGAACAATGCGAAATTTTACCATGAAATGACATTTCTCCCAATTCAAAACTAAGTGTTTCTCTTCACATCTAGCAAGTACCTCCTCCAAATTACCCAAACATTCCTTTGAAAGAAGACCCATAGACTGAGAAATCATCTATGAACACCTACATGTAATCCTCAATCATATTTGTGAAGATCGACATCATGCATCTCTGAAAAGTAGCTGGAGCATTACATAATCCAAATGGCATTCTGCGATATGCAAAAGTACCATAAGGATATGTAAATGTGGTCTTCTCTTGATCGTCCGGATGAATCGGAATCTGAAAGAACCCTGAATAACCATCCAAGAAGCAATAGTAGGGATGATTCGCAAGCCTTTCCAACATCTGATCAATGAAAGGCAAAGGGAAATGATCCTTCCTTGTAGCAGCATTGAGCTTCCTGTAATCAATACACATCCTATGCCATGTCACAGTCCTGGAGGAATAAGCTCGTTCTTCTCGTTTTTGACCACTTTAACCCCACCTTTCTTAGGAACCACATGAACCGGACTAACCCAAGGACTATCTGAAATAGGGTAGATGATCCCGGCTTCCAATAGTTTCATGATCTCTTTGTTGACTACTTCCTGAAGATTCGGATTCAGCCTTCTTTGATGCTCAACTGATGTCTTTGCTCCTTCCTCAAGGTGAATCTTGTGCATGCATAAGTCCAGAGAAATACCTGCAATATCATCAAGAGAATAGCCAACAGCTTTGCGATACTTACGCAGCTTACTTAGTAACAAGGTTTGCTCTATATTGTTCAAAGAAGAACTAACAATAACAGGATAATTGGAATTAGGGCCAAGAAAAGCGTACTTAAGTCCTGCTGGTAGTTGTTTATCTTTGGAGCTTTTTCTTCACTCCAATCACTTACCCTTTCCGATTTCTCAGAAACTCCAACCAGTTCCACATTTGCAACCACTTGCTTCACTAACTCACTGTCATTCATCATCTTAGCATACCTTTTAGAAGCATCCTCAAGCTGTCCAGTCTGAATCACATAATTAACCAATGTCCTTTCCAATGGATCAATGAGATAGTCTTCGTTAAAAACCTCATGTGTGATATCATCTAGCGTATCCACATAGAATGCCTAACCATCAATGGTGGGTTTCTGAACCACTTGGTCTGTATCGAACTTCATTTTCAAATCTCCCACACTTAGAGTAATTCTTCCCCTTCTTACATCTATCATAGCACCAGCTGTAGCTAAGAACGGACGTCCAAGAATAAGAAGATCCTTAGGCTCCTCACAATACTGCAAAACCACGAAATCAGCAAGAATCAAGCAATCCCCAACCTTGATTGGAACATCTTCCAATACACCTTCTGGAACTCTCATTGATCGGTCGGCAAGGATAAGAGAAATCCTTGTAGGCTGGAAGTCCGTCATCCCAAGACTTAATGCAACTGAAAGTGGCATCAAGTTGATGCTAGAACCCAAATCACACAGGGACCGCGGAAACCTATCCGAGAAAATGAAGCAATCCAACACAAAGCTTCCCGGATCAGCTAGCTTCTTTGGAACCTTGTTCACAATTATAGCGCTCACTTGTTCTGTGATCATAGCAACCCTTTCTTCAACGCACAAGTTCTTAGTAACCAATTTCTTCACATACCGTCGAATAATCGGAGAAGTTCTAATCGCCTCAACCAATGGCATCTCAACTGTGATCTTATCAATGATTGCCGTACACTTAGCTTCCTCAAGCTCCTGTCTAGACTTCTTAGGACCTCTAGGATAAGGTACCTTTGGTTTGTACACTCTCTCAGTAGGCAAAATCTGGTTTTGGTCCGTCTGGGGTACATGTCGATCGACACCCGATAGGTGTGTCGAACGACACTGCTTCAATGGACCTGTCGATCGACACTCAATGAGTGTGTCGAACGACAGCTCTGCCGGATTTCTGTTTTCATCGACAATTTCTGGCCCTGTCGATCGACACTCCTTGTGTGTGTCGAACGATAGTGCATCCGAAACAAACAACTCTTAATCCTCAAGATCTTCAAGCTCTTCTAGTTGCTCGATTGTGAGCTATTTCTTGAGTACTGGCTTGATAATTTTACCACTTCTGGTCGTGATAGCTGCTACACCATGCTGCTTAGGATTCGTATCAGTTCTTGTAGGAAGAAACCCATCTTGTCTTCTCATATTCTCTGCAGTCTGAGCTACCTGAGTGTTCAGCTTCTTCACGTGAATGTTGAGGGCCTCTATTTTCCCATTAAGATCAGTGTAGAGGTTGTCAATCTTCCCATTGAAGTTCACCGTTTGTGTTTGTTGTCCCTCAAGAATCTGTTCGAGCATAGCCTTCATGTCGCTTTCTGAAGACTTAGCAGGAACCGGTTGATATGACGAAGATCCATAATTCCTTTGGTTGCTGTTGCTGCCAAATGGTTTCTGAAATTGCGACTTTTGAGCATAGCTTGGAGAACCAGGAGTTCCTGAGAACAAGCTCCTCTGATTGTAACTGTTGTACCCCTTGTTCTCTAATTGATTCCCATAACGCTGATTCTGATAGCCATTCTGGTTGATGTAGTTAACATCTTCATGCTCTCTATCTTCATCCTGAAATAAAGTGTCAACTTCCTGTGCAAAATGAACCGACTTCTTTTTTACCAGAAGGTTATGCATGGAATCTATATTAGCCTTAACCTCAGCAATCTCAGCTCCACCTGACATACCATCTTCTCTTCTTCTTTCCTCGTCGATCTTCTTCGTACTGTTTCTAGTGGACACGTTCTTGATGAGCTCGAGGCAGTCAGTTGGTAATCTGGTCTTGAAGTTCCCATTACTCGCAGCATCTAAAGCCATCTGATGCTTCCAATCCATTCCTCTGTAAAAAATACCCAGCAGCTGAACCTCTGTAAACCCGTGATGAGGACAATCTCCCTGATATCCTTTGAACCTTTCCCACGCAGCCTTGAACGCTTCTGTTGGCCCCTGAACAAACGTGGATATCTTAGCTCGTAGATCCTCTGAATGCCACTCATCGTAAAAGTGGTTCAGGAAAGTGTTCTCGGTATCACTCCAAGTAGTCAGCGAGCCTGGCTCCAACTGCTTCAGCCAAGAGGCTGCCTCTCCAGCAAGAGAAAATGGGAAGAGCTTACACATGATGTAGTCTTCAGACACGTTGTTAGCCTTGATGCTAGACGCAAGATCTTTGAACATCTCGAGATGATCCATGGGGTGCTTAGTTAGGTGCCCATGGAACTGATGTTGAGCCACTAAAGAGAAGTAAGCGGGCTTCAACTCGAAATCCCTTCTTCGAAATCCAGGAGGCCGAATCGCTGCCCTGTTGGCGTAGTATTCTTCAGGACGATTGTAGTTTCCTAAAGTGCGTTGGTTAACCACACCCTCCTGAATTCTGCGATTCATCCGAGCCTGACGCTCTAGCTCAGCACGCTGACGCTCCCACTCAGCCCGTTGACGATCAAACTCAGCTTGCTGAGCTGCAACCGGATCATCAATCTCCTCTGCCATCACGATGATATTACCAGCTTCGTCAATTCGATCTCATTGCTCGTTGTATCGGTTTCCTTTTCTGTCGAACAATTCTCCCTGAGCATTTGGAATAGCAACTACAGCACGATTGACCATCTTAGCTAACTTTGCTTGTCTTCTGTTTTCTCGTTCCAAAACACCTAACTCTGGAACAAAATCTGCTAACTTTTGATCCTTGTTGCTTCTGATTCTGCTAGAAGGCATACACCTGAAACAACAAAAACAAAAGAAAAGAAATCAAAAATAAAAAGAATACTTAGTCAAAATTCTAGAATCAAAATCCTATGGGTGATTTTGACTCCCCGGCAACGGTACCAAAATTTGATATGCTCAAATTTACCATGAGCTACTCTCTCAAATTAAGAGATTAATTGTAGTAAGGGGTCGAATCACCGAGAGTTAAATCAAACAATAGGATTATTGACTTCGAATTGAGCTAAGCAAAATAAAGTAAAATAAAAACAAAAGCAATTCGAAACAGGCAAAGATTGTTGATATCTTAAAATTCAATTAAACAAAAAGCTAGGTTTTCAGGTAACTCTCACGATGAAACAGAATTGCAGTTTAAACAAAATCAGAATTTAATTAAGAACCGTTCTTGAACTTAGAACACTAAGATATAATTAACCAACTGTCGTTGCGAAAATTAACTATGCCTAAACTCTAGAAAGCCAAATTTCTTTGCGAATTCAATCAATTTAAAGAAACTTTAAATTGTAGTCTAATTTGTTCACAAAATTCCTAAACGAAATTTCTTTGCGAATAAGTAATGTTGTTCACCTAAGATCTAGTTCAGGCTAATCAATTACACTTTCGTGTCAATCTATCAACCTAAGATATCCAAATTCAGGGTCACGAATCCTAAATCAGAGTTAAAACAATCTAGGTGAAAAACCAAAGAGATAATCCTAACAAATAAATTCAATCTAACAATTCATCTTCGATCCTTTCGAATCACCCTAAATCTAACAAGAGAACTACTCAGACATGGAAGCAAAGCAAATCATAACTGGATAATACTGCATAAAGAAAGAGAATAAGAAGAGATACAGTAGAGTTCGAAGAATCTCAAGAACAAAGTAGACTTGTCTCCCTAAAAACTCTCAAAAAGCTCTCTCTAAATATGTTCAATAGAATCTAAAGTAATGATCTAAAAACCTAAAAGTAAACTATATATATAGTGTTTTAACTCGTGGTGGGCTTTTCTGATGACTTCTGGTAACTTCTGGCCCGAAACGAGCAATTTTCCATTCTTTTAAAAGTAATCTGTCGGCTTCTGAAAAGTGAGTGTCGTTCGACACTCGTTGGGTGTGTCGAATGACAGGTGACCAACGTCGGTGTCGATCAACACTCCTTGTGTGTGTCGATCGACAGGTGCTTTCATTTCTGCTTCTCCACTTGTAAATCCGACTCCTATCTCGTTTATTCTCCAAAATGCACCATAATCATCAAATAAGCTTCCCACGTACAATAACCTGTTAAGATATTAAAAAGACTCGAAAACAATAAAAAGACTCGATAAAAGGACTTATATCATGGTAGAAAACCGGCGAAAACCATGATATATCAGAAGGATATAAAGAACATTTAAGAGAGTTAAACTACTACCTAACTGAATGGTTCCTATACAACCAATGCTCATAAGTATGTCATTAGGGAGGGTAACAGTGGTGTTGGTTAATGGTTCAAAAGAGGAGAAAGAAGATCTATCATGGGAGATGTGATTGGTTGCCCCTGAATCTATAACCCAAGCATTAATAGCAGGGAAATTGCTACTAACTGAACAGACATATTTTCCATTTCCGGCAAAAGAACAGAGGATGGAAGGGAATTTTTTTACCATAAATGGGACAGGCGATTGAAGGAATGAGGTAAGAAGATACTGAGACAGAGTGAACTTCTGGAGTAGGAGTGGAGCTAGGAGTTTGAAGTTTGTTGCTCAAGAAGGACACAAGCTGTTGGATTTGAGCATTGGAGAGTTCATTAACAGAGGCAGTAGAAGTTTCAGTAGAACAGTTACCTACTATGATATTAGCCATTGATGAAGACTGTTTCTAAAATCTTTATTTAGGCTTGAAGCTAGTGGGATAGCCATGTTTCTTGTAGCAATGATCAACAACATGACCAACTCTTCCACAGAAGGAGCACATAGGTTTTTCTCTACGTTGATAACCAGAAGACAGATTGAATGAAGAAAGAGTCTGATCAGGAGAAGGCTTGAAATTGGCCTGAGGCTGAGAAACAGCAAATGCTATCTTTTTCTCAGAGCAAATCTTGGTTCAGCAACTAACACTAAACCAGGATGATCGGAGCTATGAAGATGATAAGGACTATGAATGTTATCTGGTGATAGAGATACCTCAAAATGATCTGATGAGAAATTGGAGATAGATCGATGAACTAGAGATCGATTGACTGATCCAGAAGCTTCGCGAGCAGTTGCGCGAGACTTCGGAGATGACGGAGAATCAGATTCCGGCGATTGCGGTGACGGATTACGAGTTTTCGATTTGTTGTTCCGTTTAGCACCCATTGATACATAAATCGAAGAGATATTCGAATTTGCATAGATGGAAAACAAAAGAGAAGCAACGTCGAGAAGAAAGCGGAAGATAAGAGATGAAATCGGAAAGAAATTCCGGCGAGAGAGTGGATTTTCCGGTGATCGGAAAAAGTTGTTACGGTGAAGATTTTGAATGAGAAAAGGTTGTTACGGCTGCTGATACCATTGCAGTAAATAAACTTGTATTCTCATTAATGATCAATGTTGCACATTACAAGTTATAAATAGACATTGGTTAAGCAAAGGGAAACTTAACCATAGACCCGGTTCACACTAATTAAAGGTTTTCCTATTTCTATTTACATCAAAGCTTATGTACACATTAATAGATGTTGTGAAATTATTTTCCGAACGGTGTCGTCGCTACCATATGAGGATTCTTCTATTCTATGGTGGGTATGTTGTGGTTAAATCAGATTATATATATATATATATTATATAGGATGGAGTAGTCGTGGCAATCCCCTTGTCATTACTACGATATGCAGTCTTGAATTCGACGTAGTGGACATTGAGTTATTGACAGTGGAAGAAACCAAAGGGATTTAATGTTTACGAGGACAATTAAGTTGGAGAATGTGTTGTAATGGCAGTTGACCTATCGTTTGAGGTTTCCGTTTTAAGGGAGTTGAAAACTGTAGGAGGCGAAGTTCTATGGATACGTTTATCATTGTTACATGAAATTTAGGTTACAAAGTGGAGAAGAAAGAAGGCGAGAAGACGATGGGATGGATGTGGACTTGGGCTATGGTCTGGGCAAGTTATTGGCTCTTCATATGGGCTTCGTTGGTGGGCTTCGTTCTATTCGTTTTGTGTAAAGTTTTTTAATGATATAAGAAAATCAGAAGATGACATGTCATTAAGGACTCATATTCCTTAATTATTTGACGTGAATATTTTGGCTGACATAGCAGTTTGATAGGCTGAAAATATTCATATTTTTTTGTTGATGTGGATGCTCTAAGAGCTCAAGAAATCTTTCTCTTTTATATAAAAAAGATTAGGGGTTTCCCCGCCCTACGGGCGGATTTTATGGAGAAGTACTAAATTTTTATTTTTGAGTTGTTCTTTTCTTGAACCGTTAATTGTTTTTATTTTATGTCAATAATTTATATTTGTATATTTTTTGAATGAAATTTTGAAGGTTCTTCATGATTTGATAATTTTTTATATTATATATGTTATTTCTTAATTTTTTAGTTGTAAATTTAGATAAAACATTTCTCATGTGATAATCAATGAAGTTATAGATAGGAAGTTGTACGTGATAATTGATATATTCATTTCGATCAGAGTTTAAATTGGTGAATTGTATAATTGTTATCTGCTTTTTTGTAAGTTTTTTAGTTGTGTTTTAATAGGAGCGGTAGTTAAATTTTGTTGGTTTTATTGGTATTTCAATCATTTATATTTGTATATCTGTTGAATGGACTTTTATTGGTTTCGTTAAATTTTTTTAATTTTTTTTGTCAAACAAACATTAATTAAATATCTCACCATAATAAGTAATCAAAATTATGCGGAAAATTGTTTAGAAAAGAAAACTCCAAAAATCTAAAACGTGTTGAACAAATTAAACAATCCGCCTTTAAATTATTTGAACAAACATTTAGTTTATTTTGTGTTTTTAGTCAACACAAATTTTTCGTTTTATAATTGTTTTTTCTATGTAAATCATAAACAATTTGGACTGTGAGAATAAATCAACACAATTTTTGTTTCAGATATATATAGAAGCGATGGTGCACTATGCGGTAGTCGGTAGGAATAATCATCTTGTTTTTCTATAACCTATTAAGTAGGAGCTTTTAAACATAATGCTTGATGAAAGTTTTTCAATTCTTAAAACATGGAAAGATAAACTTAACTTGCTGAAAAATAAAGAATAGAATTGAAAATGCAAGGCCATAGATCTTCACCCGCTGTATGTTTTTCCCATTGATTCTTTGTATTAAGAGTAAATTAGAACAACATATTCTGCCTTAAAACACCCATTTGAAGTTATCTAACAGAGACACTTGGTTAGCTAAAAGAGAGTTAATCTAGATCACATTCACAAGTTGGTTAAAGCTACAATGAGTGTGTTACAAAACTAAAACTTACAAGAACCCCAACAAAACGTTTGCATCTCTGAAATCGCTAAAACAAATCATTGTACATCTTCGAGTGAGATGAAACCGACTGCTACATCATACCAAGAGGGACACCAGTGGAAGCTAATTTATTTCCTTGCATAAAAGAAGGTAAGGGCATAAACGTACGAACATTACTTTGAGTTGAACCAATTAGGCTCACTGGTGATTCTGTCAAAATTTCAACATTGGATGAAGGAGGCTGGAAGCCTAAAGGGACCGGTGAATGTTGAATGGTAGGAAACAGTTTACTACTCAAAGCAGGTGTATCGACCCATTGTTCTCCTCTCCCCAAACCATAACCACTATCATAGCCAGAAAGCGGAGGGCTTATAGCTAGTTTAAAATGAGAGGACAATAAACAGGTAAAACGGAATAATATAATGAAAAAAATATCATGCAAACTGAAAATTTCAATAGACAGTTATCATTGTCCATGTTCCACATGAATGTATTTACCTGATTGATGACTTGTTCACTTTGAATCTCTGGGCTTGGTTGTGTATATGGAGAAGGGTTAACTTGCAGATCCTGAAAGCCAAACAAGTATCATCATTATATTTATTCTTGAAACTTTTATAATGAGTTTATGTATCAGCGATTCCAACAACCAAGTACATCAAACATCAAATGTGTGAAAAGGTACAAGACTAGCTACTAACCACTAACCTTAATGTCACTTTCGCGAGAAAGAATGTAATCTTATGTAATCGTAAACACTAACAGAAGGCGGAATTTGCGGCCCATCTTTCTCTCTCCCCTACGTTCCACATGATCTTACTGCAGTAATTCTGCTTTTTGCGGAAGCTAAGTTTTCGTCAGAAAACGTAAATGGTATTGATATAATCGTACCCTCGTTTAGAAAGAAGCAGTTAAAAACCACATGTTTTAATGCTAAATTGTTTAAAAGCAAGAATAGAAAATTAAAAAGGATATCTTCAGGACATCTCTGTGATGTGTGGTTACATGATCAACCATATGCATCTTCAAAAATCTGCTACAAACCAGAGATATCTACATCACATTGAAAACTGGTTAGTAATAATTTATATATATCAGCAAAACACCTTTTTCCTCATAATTCTGAACGGATTCAAGTTTCTAAAATTGTGTTCTTCATGTTTGAAAAGTATTAGCTTGAGCATAATGTTTCCAACTCAAAACTATTAACAAATGGTTCCTCAAAGCATCAAGCGAATAATCCAAAGTTAACTTAAATCCTAGAATTTCGTACCAACTTTATTCAAAATCACAATCCTACTTAATTAAAGTAAGCATGTAAAACAGAAAACAAATGAACATCATAACTCTTTTATGTAAATACTCACCATTAAATTTATTTCCTGAATTAGGGATCTTCCCGTCTTCTTCATGACAGTCCTCGCGAAATTTCAGTACAATCAATACCTAAACACAAAGAGAGAGAGGGAGAAGAAAGACTTACCACTTCAGATTCTAATTGAGAAACGGTTCGACCTGCATCCTTAACTCGTAGATCTATATCTTTAAACATACCGCTCTACGTCCTATAGAAACAACACAACCCTAATTTTCTCCCAAAAAAAACCACAAACATTTTTGCCATAGATCTTTTGAGAAAGATGAGAGAGAAGAATTGGAGATAGGTACAGGAATTTGGTGATGGATTCTTTGCCAGGAAGAGGAATAGAGAGCTTGAGATTATTACTTGAGCTTTTTGCCACAGCAAGAGATCGCAAACCCCGTTCAGGAATCTACGTGTCCTTCCTAATAAAGTGATTAGGTACCCATCTTTCATAGCTTATTTCTTAAGCAACCCTTGCCATTTCCTTACTTCTTGTTTGTCATTTTACCAAAGAATGACTGTGTCCTGAGCTTCTTTCCTTAGACTTTTAGATGATAAAAACGGCATTGAACTAAAGCATCATTTCATTTTTATCCTCTCTGATCTTGGTAGAATGACAGCACCAAATTCCCAAAGCATGTGCATATAATCACTACATATGTGCAGGCAAACATGGAATATAAAAGAATGTAGCAAGAAGAAATAAGAAAGATCCCACTTCAATTTTTCACTATGTATGGATGCTCTTGAGGACAGGTATAAATTATTTTCGAGGAAAGGTACACAAACCTGAAAACCTGATGTAGAGGTTGCTTTGTTGACCCATAGCCATGAGAATTAAACTTAATATGCAAGTTATAGTGATTAGTCGCAAATATTATCTCCAGCTTTTTGGGTCTCTGGAGGTCTTGATGTTTTCTAAATTTATTCTCTGCTACATCCATCGCTTTTTTCTTCTCCCTCAATCGCATATTACTTATCATTCACTGTCAGCCGGGATCTCCAACATGCAAGGCCGAGAAGGTCAGTATGTCATTTAGAAATACAGTGAGGAACTACTAATCCTCTGATAACAAAAAATTGAAAAATTAAACAAATTTGTTTATTGAATTTAACCATCTAGAAGATCGTTCCTGCCATCAATCCTTTTGGCCTGCAAATCGAGAAGTAAACGTTTCGAGCAACTTTTGATGCTAATTCCAAAGGGTAGCTAACATTCTTAGTTATTGATCAAGCAAACCATATATAAACAAATCTATACAATATAAAGCAATAAGACCGAGAAATTTCATCACCATCCTTACTTGGGTTAATGGCGGCGGATCTAGCGAGAGCATGGACGTATTTAGTTTTGGAAGAGGATTGTATGAACATTTTGATTATATAAGCGACGGAGGTAAGGTTATGGAGAATGGGAAATGTGTATTAAGGCCATTGAATTGCAATGAATCAAAGGGTAATAAAGTTGAGGAAGTTGTGAAGGGGTAACAGTGGTCAAACGTATGAGAATAAGAAGTGGAATCGGAAGAGTTTGGCGTGAGTTGAGGTAACGAAGAAGACGATCTCTTAGTTTCTATAGTTGGGCTTGGACTTTTAGTATTATATATGATATGATGGACACACGTTTGGGTATAATATAGGGCATTGGATATTATGAAAGAGATGTAATTCTGTTGATATGAAACGAATATATTGTCAATGAATATATTGATGTATAAAATGACACGGCCGTTTGGTTGGCTAAAGAAATTCAGCATTTTTTGCTGATATGGAGGGTCTTAGAGAGCTCTAAATCTTCCTCTTTTATATAAAAGAGATGTATTTAAATGTGATTTTATTATTAAATTGATATAAGGCTGTTTTAGATTTTTGTGAACTAAAATAACATGTCAAACATACGATTACCAACTCAAGCACATGACAATGCTCTATAGCTCCATTCGGTGCAACCGGAAAATAAGTTTTTGATTTTCATACTTTTTTTTTTTTTTTTGTCACAAACACAAGAAAATATGAGCATACTTGAACCAAAGCGGAATAGAAGTGCTAACATAGTCGAAAACCGAATTATGGAGACGAGCATTCTTCGGGAGGAGGTCTGCTTTTTCATTCTTCCCCCTAGGACAATACGTAAGAGTAAAGTCTGGGAAAGAAATTCGTAACTCCTGAAATTCGGCAAGTTCTGATCGGAAACGAGGCCAACTCTCTGGGTCTGCTACCATGTTCACCAACTCTTGGGAATCAGTGTAAAACACTGAACAATACCACCCATGTTTTCTAAGACTGGACATAGCCCAAAGAAGGCTATATAGCTCCGCATGTAGTGGTGATAAAACCCGCCGCATACCCCTTGTTCCCAAAAGGTCCATGGTCCCATCTTGAAGCTGCAAAATCCAACCCACTCCACTTGTACGATCTTCTTGTTTCCATGAACCATCCACAAAACACCGAAACACCCCCTGTGGATCGTCTTCTGCAAAATCCTGTCTCTGGTCTCGACCGCCCCCCCCCCCCTGATTCGTTAGCCAAAAACCATTCTCGGACTTCTTTTCGGGCCAACTCGACAATCGTAGGGGGTGTTCTGTCTATGTTGTTAAAAACTTTATCATTCTGAGCCTTCCACAAGTACCAAATGAACCATGGGAAACATTGGACTTGCATTTCTAGGTCAGCACGGTGGGGGATCCGTGAGAACAAGTAATCCATGTTGCCCCAGAGATTATGCGAAGGAAAGTCTGTTGCCCGACAAGGCCCATACTTGTCTGGCGGGGTGACATGTAAACAAGACATGATTAATTGTCTCCTCACTGTCTCCACATCGAGGGCATTTCCGCTCTTGTTGCAGATGTCTATGCGCCAGTCTCTCATTAACCGCAACTGCGCTCGAGAGAGCTTGCCACAGAAAGTGGCGTATCTTATTAGTTGTCTTCTGCTGCCATACCTTTTCCTTGAGCGGATTAACCGACGGTAGTTGCTGGGCATATAGTAAATCAGCATCCAATTGTTGTCGGGCAACCGCATAGCCTGATTGCACTGTAGACATACCAGAGTTTGTAAAATGCCAGCAAAAATCATCCTTAGTTCCTCGCAAGGATGGGCGTATGGTTAAAATTAGTGGGATATCCTCGGCAAAGACACGATCTTGGAGCTTATCTACCCTCCACTTCCCTGACTGGGTGTCTATAAAATCTGACACCCGTTTGTGTCTATTTGGGTTCTCGACTAGGCTTCGCACTCTCCGTGGGTGGCTATCAGGGATCCATCTGTCTGTCCAAAACCACGATTGCGCGCCTGATCCTATTGTACGTCGCATGCTGATTTTCATACTTCTCATGCATTTCCAATAAGAAAAATAATATAATTCAAATTTACCATAACTAAACTACAATTATTTCCCAAAAGAAAGTATCTAATTTTGTAACTTGGAAGTTGAAATCATATATTCAGCAATGATTGTATATACTCAAATGATTGTATATTTTCCAAGCAAACCAAATGATTTTAGTAGTCCATTTAGTACTACTACTACAAACTTAATTAGTTTTCTGTTTTGTATGATCAAATTGATGATGATAAATTGATAATAATGTGATGCCGGGTAAAGGGCTTGCCGTTGAACATTGCGTTTAAATACTCTGTTTCAGTCTTAAGGTCTTTATATATGCTATCTCCATCTACGAAGCATCTGCCGCATAATTTTGTTCTTTAACTTTCTTTCTCTAACTTGGAGACGTACGTTGTCAATCATCTCCCACTACTCCGAAGCATGCGTGTGTCTTAAACGTATGCATCAAAGAATATAGTTGTTGATATGAATTTTGTTGAATCTTAGTTCATGCTTAACTAACTATATGATATAATCTCGCGCGCGTTTCCTTCAAATTCATAGCAAAATAAGACCGATAAACAGTCTTATTGAGAAGAGAAATACATGAAATGTGTTAAGTTACAAATCTACTTTATACGAATGATAAATACCTTTGTTTTGATCCACCAAATACTATCTTACTTCTATACCACTTAGGAACCACAATCTCTTACTTGATACTCTCTTGCACGATGATTAAATATTTCATGTAAGTGTCGAGAATGAAGGAAAAAGGATGCACAAGCTGGTAGGAAGAATGCTCATCTCAGCACCCGTACAGTTCCAGGTGCTTTGACTTACCCAAAAATAATGGTATCTATCATTACCATGTAGCCAAATTTGGTTGCTACCCGGACCTGTGAATGACAACCAACAATGAACCTAAGAAACTACATAAAACCTATAACTTCGAGGCATGTTGTAGATGATACATATTTTGTGGACTGGTTTATATAGAGTTGCGTATTCAACCATATATGTAATGGAGATTAGTTGAACTGTATCAACATTTCAGCGATAGTAGTATATGATTTCATAATGTAAATGACCATCCAAATACAATTAACACGAACTATGTGCATATGATTCTCAGTTTCAGCCATAACTTTATATAGGTTTTCATAATTTTTCCTCAAAACATAAATCAACAAACTTCTTCACTTTTGCTTGCTATTTAG
The DNA here is from genome assembly GCA_900128785.1 of Arabis alpina. NCBI lineage: Eukaryota > Viridiplantae > Streptophyta > Magnoliopsida > Brassicales > Brassicaceae > Arabis > Arabis alpina. The sequence goes on from LT669794.1 coordinate 31,614,816, forward strand.
AGTGTATCTCTTAAGCCTATGGCTCTAAGGTTTGTAAACTGGAAATTGTATTTTTTAAACTTGTAAAAATTACCCATTTGAGCATAGTGATGTTGGCTCCTATCCAAATTTTGTAATATTAGGAAGAGAGATCAAAATTAGTCTTCTCATGCACGACAATGTCTAATCTTTGCTCTTTATAGAACTTTATACCTAACCTATCATTATATATAAAAGAAATAGTGTTATAATTCAGAGGATGGAAAATATAATGAGACAATCATATCAAATATTCACTTGCCTTGCCATAACGTTGAGTTAAAACTCCATTGCATTTAGAAACCGATAAAAGAAGAGAATCTGTCTGTAAAGAAAGGCATCGTTAGTGGAACACATGCGATAATCTCCAACACATTTTAATTCGATAAACCAAATTGTCTATTACGTGATGCTTTTGAGATTTTTATGGACCAAAGTTTGAGATCAGCTACATCAAAGCAGACCCCAAGACGATAAAGCGTTCCCTGTAACCTTGGTTTGCATCGTGGATTTTTAAATGGCTACCGAGCGAGATCGTAATCTCATCGGAGATAGCAAGAAAGAATATAAGAATGGATAAATAAGACTTGCCAGAAAGAGATTTCGGAGTGAGAGAAGTTGAAGAGATTTGTAGTTTCTGATCTGACTTAAGATGGGAGATGGGAGTTGTGTTGAGAGGTAAGTGGACCGTGTTATCAGTTTCGATTCTCTCAGAATTTGAGTCATCTTCAATCAGGGTTCTCCAAGTGATTTGGTCGTCGTTGAAGATCTTGTCGCCTATTGGGCTGAGCCTAATTTAACTTAATGTGATAACTAAAAACGTTATTGATATTGAACTTTAAAAAAAATTCAATGTCAAAACGAAAATTGTATATTGTATTGGGCTTCTCTCTCAATCTAAAAAGGGCATGACATGTCAATTGATTGGCTAAAAATATTCCGCATTTTTTAGCTGATGTGGAGATGTGAGCTTCAATTCTTTCTTTTTTATATAAAAGAGATGGTAAAAGTCTTTTCAAAATTAGAAACATTAACTCAATAATACTTAGCGCAATAACTTTATAAAGATTATGGCCCAACAATTAACTCACTACCCCATTTTTGTTAGGTATATTCTAATAACGTTTACTATTGTTTAACCTAACCTCCTCTGTTGATTACTATATATAGGCCACTGTATATAATAATAATAAAAAATTCGACGAAAAATCATGTGAAAGATTTTGGTTTTTAGCATTTTAGCGCCATCATGTGAAAGATTTGTATCCACTCGACTTTATTTATGCAATGTTCTTTAAATTAAGAAAATACTAGTATAATGCTTTATCTTCTACATATTAATTTTCTTATTTAAGTTATAAAATTATACATAAATAGTAACATATCGCAATATGGTTGTAATTTCTTTAATACTAAGATAATTATAGTTAGTTCCAAAAACTAAATTCGATGTTGAAGCTAATCATAATTTTTTTTAAGTGTACATAAACTTAAATTTGTTTACAATTAAAAAAAAATCTATATTTCATTTAATTTTGAATTAAATACTCTAAATCATATTCCATCGTCTATATATATATATATATATATATATGTTTTTAATCAAAAACATATATTCATGCCCATAAAAATCTACAAAACTAGAACTTAAAAAAATTTAAGTAGAACACTATTCACGAGTTATAATAAGAGAAATTACGTGGAATAATATGTTTTGACTTTTATATCAATAAAGTAACATGCGTAGTTGGATAATTGGGTAACTAACAAAGAAAAAAAATTGACTAATTTACCCATAATAAATTCAATTACAATTGTGAAATTTCATCACATTTAATACTAATTTATTTGTAATAAATAAATAAAATTCATCTCGAAATAAATTTGAAATTGACATACAAAGAAAAAATATTTCTTTTTCTTTTTTTCTACATTATATTTTACTCAAATTTGCCATAGTTTTTTACTTTTCAGAATCAATAATTATTGTTTGAAGAGATAAATTATATAGTGAAGTGTATCATAAATTAGAAACTATTGAAATAAATAGTGACTATTTCATTATTGGGATTCAAATAAAAATAGTGAAATTTAATTTAATATAACTAATTACTTACTTGATATAATGAATTTTACACTAAAATTGTGTAAGAGTGAATTATTTGTGAATATATTTAACTATATATATATAATAATGAACTATTGTTGAATATAACAAGTATAAATGACTGTTTGTAAATAAAATAAACTATATATAATAATTATTGTTTATTTGTAGCTAACTACACATGGATATATAATTAACTACATTTAAACATAGTTATATATAATATTGAACTCTCCTATGCGTGAATATAAGTAGTACAGTATGTGAAAATATCAACTTTATATATAATATATTCACAAATAGTTCACTATTACACACATTTAGTGTAAAAAAGGAAAAAAAATGTTTTCTTTATATTTCAATTTCAAATTTATTTCTACATGAAATTATTATTTCTTTATTTATTGCAAATAAATTAGCATTAAGTGTGATGAAATTTGACAACTTTAATTAAATTTATTATGGGTAAATTAGTCAAATTTAATTTTCTCTTTGTTAGTTACCCAATTTTCCAAATACACATGTTACTTTATTAATTTACATGTCAAAACATGTTATTTCACTAATTAACCCTTTTAATAATAAGTGACAAAGTTTCTATATTGTTTTAAAAGAATATTAATCCGTGTAAAACGCGGAAAGTCATCTAGTGTAACTAAAATACGAAACTATACATGCCGCACAATTCGTAATTGACCTATAAATTTCATTACTACTCTAACTCAAAAACAGATTTACTTGAAGGACAAATTGTGTAACACCCCAGATTCTGGAAATGCTTGGTGCATTTCTGAGAATATGTGGTGCGTACGGAGAGGCTTAAAAGAATTGATTTGGCTACCTATGTCACGAAAGTGCACTTATCTTTTTGGTCACACATCATGAGAAAACTCCAGAGTTAAGTATGCTTGAGCTGGAGAAATTTCATGATAGGTGACCTACAGGGAAGTAATTTCCAGTATCGTGCGAGTGAGGCCAAAACACGGAAAAAAATCGCGTGGTGATTGCAGGGTCAGTAAACATGCATTTTGAATCTCTCGGACTAACGCACCGACCGTCAGAAGAGTTTCGGGGGGGGGGTGTTATAAGTGGTATAAGAGCCGAAACTTGACGAGTGTGGGAAAGCACTGTCAGGGTGACGATCTTGGTACCCAACGAGGACGTTGGGCGCTGTGAGAGGCGGTGATTGTAACACCCCAGATTCTGGAAATGCGTGGTGCATTATGAGAATATGTGGTGCATGCAGAGAGGCTTAAAAGAATTGATTTGGCTACCCATGTCACCAAAGGCACTTATCTTTTCGGTCACACATCATGAGAGAACTTTAGAGTTAAACGTGCTTCAGCTGGAACAATTTCGAGTCCGGGTGACCTACTGGGAAGTAATTTCCACTATCGTGCGAGTGAGGCCAATACACGGGGAAAGATTGCGTGGTGATTACAGGGTCAGTAAACATGCAATTCGAGTCTCCCGGACTAACGCACCGACCATCAGAAGAGTTTCGGCTTGCGCAGGGGCGTGGGGCCCACGTCAAGGCGGTCGAGGTGTTATAAGTGGTATCAGAGCTCTTACGGTTTTAGGACGGGCATGACTTGATTGAAAATTGTTGTTAGAATTGATTATCTGCGGTAGTTAGTCAATTCTGTGAGTTTGGAGTCCTAGATCATCTCCTTTGAGCCTTCAAAGAGATTCCACGGTAAGTGTTTATTTGTATTGGTGTTTTGTTATTTAGTGTTCAGCGTGTGCTTTGCTAGTGCATTGTGTTGGCTAGAGGCGCTAGAGGACGTGGTCTTGGTGGCCGTGGTGGCCGGGCTGGCCGTAGAGGTCGGGATGGAGGTCGGGGACCAGTGAGTGAGTCTGCTGGGAATGCGGCTCAGGATCCCACGCATGAGGCTGCGAGAGGTTTGAAGATGTTTCAAGAGGGTCTGAGCACTAGCGAGAGTGTTAGTGGGAGTGCCCGTGTGAGCGCCATAATGAGTGTTGGTGGGGCCAGAGCTTGTACTGGTGCTGGTGATGGATTGGCTCGCGGTGCGGGTGCGCCCGCAAGAGGAGTCTAGGGACAAGATGATCGTATGACATATCTGTTGCAGAAATTATTGTGGTGGGAACCAGTGAGTGAGTCTGCCGGGAGTGCGTCTCAGAGTGCTTCGCATGTGGCTGAGAGTAATGCGCAGACGCTTCGGGATGGCTTGAGCGGCATTGAGATTGCCAGTGTGAGTGCTGGTGGAGACGGTGTGGGTTCTGGGTTGGCTGTTGGGGCCAGTGTGGGTCCTGGTGAGGCTGGTAGTACGGGTGCGCCCGCGGGTAGAGCTCAGGGTCGGGATGATCGTCTGGCGGATTTTTTTCAGCAGTCCTTGGAGCAGTTACCGAATGCGGTGCCAGTTAGGCTCCGGTGATGCCACGAGTGACAGAGGTGCAGTTGTTGAGGAGGTTTTGTCGTATTTTCAGATGATGGAATGTATGCAGAGCATTGGTATATGAGTCTTTGGGAGTGGTGTGTTACAGCTAGGAGGGTTCAGGCAGAGTTTACCTGGACAAACTTTTGGGCAGAGTTTAATGCCAAGTTCTTTTTTCAGGAGAATGTGGATTGTTCAGAGACGAGGTTCTTGGAGCTGGCTCATGGCGAGGAGGCCCAGGTTAAGAGGTTCTTGAGAGGACTTCGACCAGATTTGAGGACACTGTGCGGAGTGTGTAAGTATTCTACGAGAGCAAAGTTGGTTGAGACTGCTAAAGGCATTGAGGAGGACATGAGAGAGCAGGTTGTGGTGGTTAGCCCAAATGTTCAGTCTCAGAGGCCTCAACAGCAAGTGATACCTGACAATGCGACAAGCCTACGCATGGACAAAATAGGAAGTGGGAGGACACTTCCAGATTGAGCCAGGGTGGCGAGGATGTTTCGGGTGCAGAGGCATGGATCACAGATTGGCGTATTCTATGATGGAAAGTTAGGTTCGTAGCATATGAGAGTTGTGTGGAGACATTGGTAGTGGGCGGTTATGAGTCCCACGTGTTGTTTGATTCTGGAGCATCGCATTGCTTCATTACTCCGAAGCATGCTGAGAGGAGCAGTATCTGGAGCAACGCTAGTGAGTTGATGGGAGTGGTTAAGGTTGCTGGAGGGAAGTTCCTAGCTACTCTTGGTCGAGCGAAGGGCGTGGATGTTTAGGTGGCTGGGAGTCGATGCCAGCAGACTTGGTTATCAGTTCGGTGGTGTTGTACGACGTCATTCTTGGTATGAATTGGTTGGTTCGGTACAAGGTTCACTTGGACTGTCACCAGGGTCGAGTTCCTTCGAGCGCGAGGGAGGGAGGTTGGTTTATCACGCTGGGAGGCCGACTTTAGGTAGTCTCGTGATCTCGCTTATCCACGTTGAGGCGATGATAGGGAGGGGTTGCAAGGCTTACTTGGCAACGAATGTGATGCCAGAGTATGTTGGAGGGGTGGCTGTGAGAGATATTCGGGTGGTTCAAGACTTCGAGGTTGTGTTTCAGTCGTTGCAGGGACTACTGTTGTCTCGGTTTGATCCTTTCACGATTGAGTTGGAGCCTGGGACGACGCCGTTATCCAAGACGCCTTATAGGATGGCTCTAGCAGAGTTGGCAGAGCTGAAGAAGCAGTTGGAGGATTTGATGGATAAGGGTTTTATTCAACCGAGCAGTTCACCATGGGGAGCATCGGTGTTGTTTGTGAAAAGAAGGATGGGAATTTCTGGTTGTGCATCGATTACATGGGGTTTAACCGAGTCACTGTGAAGAACAAGTATCATCTACCGCAAATTAATGAGTTGTTGGATCAGTTGAGAGGGGCTACTTGGTTCTCCAAGATAGACTTGGCATCCGATTATCATCATATCCCTATTATTGAGGCAGATGTCAGGAAGACGGCTTTCAGGACTTGGGATGGGCATTTTGAGTTTGTGGTGATACATTTCGGTTGACGAATGTACCGACTGCGTTCATGAGGCTGATGAACGGGGTCTTTAATGAGTATCTTGTTGAGGTTGTGTTTATCTCTATAGATGATAGTTTGGTGTATTAGATGAGTCATGGGGAGCATGAGGTCCATCTGAGAGCGGTTCTGGAAGGGCTGCGGGAGCAGAAGCTGTTTGCTAAGTTGAGCAAGTGCAGTTGCTGGCAGCGGGAGAAGGGTTTTTTTGGGTCACCTTGTTTCTACAGATGGAGTTCTGTCGATCCGAGATTGGCCTAGACCGAGAAGTTCTACAGAGATCATGAGTTTTCTCGGCTTGGCAGGTTAATTTATAAGTTTCGTGAAGGTTTTGTGAGTGTGGCTCAAACTATGACCAAGCGGACAGGAAAGGATGTTCCTTTTGTGTGGTCTTTCGATTGTGAGACAGAAGTGATGGTTGGAGTTGTAGCAGATTATGATATGAATATAGTTTACCATCCTGGTGAAGCTAATCTACAGGCTGATGCTATTAGTCGGAGGCGGTATGCTTAGGCTCAGGGGCAAGATGTGAGGCTTTGGTGAGTGAGATTAGTACTTTGAGGTAGGGGTGGGCAAACGGAAATATGGGACGGGATTTTATGGGAACGGTACGGGAACGGGATTTTTGGGATAAAAAAATATGTCCCATTTATGATCCATTTAGAATTTGGGACGGTAACGGGATAGGACGGGATGGGACGGAAACGGTACGGGAATTCCCATCAAATAACTTGTCTCATAAATTCAATTAAAACAATAATAAAAATTGCAAATATGTATTCATCTTGCTTTTTCAAATCATCAAAAGCATGTTCATATTTAAGATAAAAAGAAATACATTGTATTTTATAAACATTAAAATTTAAAATAGAAAAACGATAGTCTAATCAAAATGAATCCAAAATTTAAAGTAAACCATATAAATATCTTAAATCAAAGCATAAAATTCAATAATATGAAAATTCGAAAAGTAGCCAAGTAGGTAGCTAATCCTCTCGTATCATTTTTCATTCACGGCAAATGATTGTTTCTAAACCTCAACACAAGAATTAAAAAAAAACAAATAAAAGTAGTTGTTGGTTAATAAAATTAATATGGTAATGTTGAAAAAATCAACGGATTGTGCTAAAAAGGTGAGACTATGTATTAATATGACATAATATATTATATGATTCTATAATAAATACATAAATATATATAATTTAATTTATATAAATCTATATAAACGGGATTACGGGAAATCCCGTTCCTATCCCGTTCCCAATTGGGAATTGAAAACTTGTCCCATATAGGAATACGGGACCTATATGGTACGGGAATTTGGGAACGGTTATGGGACGGGACGGGACGGTATGGAACGGGACGGGAATTATGCCCACCCCTACTTTGAGGTTATGCCTTATCTCACGAGAGCCGTTGGGGCTGGAGGCAGTTCATCTGGCAAACCTTTTAAGCTGGTTCGAGTAGCTCAGGAGAAGGATCAGGGTTTGTTTGATTCTTCTAAGGTTGCAGGTTCTGATTATTAGGTCTCGGTGAATATGACTATCTTAGTGCACGAGCGAGTTTGTGTGCCTAAGGATGAAGTTTGAGGCAGGAGATTTCTGAGGGGGCTCATGCGAGCATGTTTTCTCTATTCATCCAGAAGCGACTAAGATATATAGTGACTAAGATGTATAGTGATCGGAAACGGTACTATCTCGGGGTCGGGATGAAGAAAGATATTGTTATCAGGGTGATTGTGGATCATCTGACTAGGTCAGCTCGTTTTCTGGCCATTAATAAACCGAGGGAGCAGCGGTTTTTGTTAAGGAATATGTGAATGAGATAGTGAGGCTACATAGGGTGCTAGCGAGTGTTGTGTCAGAAAGAGATATGAGGTTCACTTCAGAGTTGTAGAGGCTTTTCTGGCAAGTATTGGTGTGGCTCCTTTTGAGGCTTTGTATGGGAGGTCATGTCGTCCACTTTTATGCTGGACTCAAGTGGGGGAGAGGAGCATTTTTGGTGTAGATTTTGTTCAGGAAACAACAGAGAGGATCTGTGTTTTAAAGTTGAACATGAAGGAGGCTCAGGATCGGCAAAAGAGTTATGTTGATAAGAGAAGAAAAGAGTTGGAGTTTCAAGTTGGAGATAAAGTGAATCTCAAGATGGCTATGTTGTGGGGTCCGAACAGGTCTATCTCAGAGGATAAGCTAAGTTCGAGGTTTATGGGTCTGTTCCGAGTGATGGAACGTGTGTGGACCTGTTGCTTATCGTTTGGAACTACCTGCGATTATGAAGAAGTTTCATAAGGTGTTTCATGTATCGATGCTGAGGAAGTGTCTACATCAATCTGAGGAGGTAGTGGTGAGGATTCTTGCAGATCTTCAGCCGAACTTGACTGTGGAGATGAGACCGGTGAGAATACTTCAGAAGAGAGTCAAGGTTCTGCGCAGGAAGAAGGTGTCGTTGTTGAGAGTCTTGTGGGATTGTGGCGGTGTTGAGGAGGAGACTTGGGAACCGGAGGCAGAGATGATGACAAAGTTCAAGAAGTGGTTTGAGAAGCAAGCCGAGGAGTGAACTGGTTTTTCATGGTTTCCAGTTTCAGTCTTATTGTATTTCACCATGTGTGGTGATGTTTTTTTTGGATTATGTTATTTTGTTTGAGTTGTAACGATTATGACATTTTTCATATTTATAAGATGAGTATTTTTATGTGATGGTTTGGGTAGTCATGAGTATAAGATGAGTATTTCTTAGATGATGGCTTTGGCAGTCATGAGTTTGTGCTTAGAGGATCTGGAAATAGAAGTTTATGAAAAGTTAAAACTTGTCTATTTATGAGAGACTCTAGGTGAGTTGGTGGTTAGAGAATCTGGAAATAGAAGTTTTATGAGGATTTAGAACTGTCTATTTCTAAGAGATTCTAGTGGAAACAGCCTGTGTGATTGGGTTGTTTCAGATGACCTGAGGATTGGCCATTAGATATATAAGTTTTATGAGGATTTATAACTGTCTATTTCTAAGAGATTCTAGTGGAAACAGCCTGTGTGATTGGGTTGTTTCAGATGACCTGAGGATTAGTCATTAGATATAGAAGTATATGAGGATTTAAAATTGTCTATTTCTAAGAGATTCTAGTGGAAACAGCTTGTGTAATTGGCTTGTTTCAGATGATGACATGAGGATTGGTCATTAGATATAGAAGTTTTATGAGGATTTAAAACTGTCCATTTCAAACAAAACTCTAGTGGAAACATCCGGTGTGATTCGGTTGTTTCAGATGACCTGAGGATTGGTCATGGTTGAGACGATATTTCCGGGGTAATGGTATGTCATGTTTGAGGCCACGAGAGGTAGTTCTAGTTAGAGATGCATATATAGACGTTTAAGACTTGATAGCTCTAGGGGATGAGGATTTCCCCGAATAACACGTTGGGAGATGAGGATTTCTCTAGAGTGGATGAGGATTTCCCCTGTATTTTTTTTAGAGATGAGGATTTCTCTCGAGGGAATGAGGATTTCCCCTATATACCGATAGCTCGACGGACTATGTGTCATGAGGGTGTGAGTGGAATAGTGCACCGATAGCTCAAGGGATGACGATCCTGAGAGTGCGAGTGGTGTGGTTACGAGTTAAGAGCAATCAATGTTTAAAACGTGGCTATAAGCATAGGGCTGGATGTGAACCTCATCGGTCTAGAAGAGGTTATCTCAGGTGATACTGGCCGGGTGGGTCAGGTTGTTGGACCGTAGTGACGGTGTTCAGTGATTCGAGGACGAATCCAGGTTAGTGAGGGAGAATTGTAACGCCCGTGAACGAGGAGTTAGAGATCCTGATTTTGGTATAAATTGATCAATTTGAAAGTTCATGATACTTTCAGGGGGTTTTCTGATTGTTTCGAAAGTTTTCAACCGTATATGTAAATATTCAATAATTGAAGGAGTAAACGGCAAAACGAGGAATAAGGCAGTTCTGCTGTAGCAGAAAATCGTGGGATCATATTTTGCCAACCAAATGCGCATATCTCTACCCTATTATGGCGTATGCGTTTTGAAGCCCCAAACTTTGAATAGAAATCTTGTGAGTTTTAGGAGTTTTAGCCGGATTTTTGTGTTGAAACTTTCCGGTTATTGAAGTCATATTTTTATGATTAGTTTTAGGTTAATCGATCACTGGGGTTGCTAGCTTTCTGGTTCTAAGTCGGTCTCAAGGTTCATTGGAGCTTTGGGTAAGTTGCATCCATCTCTTCTCTCTTTTTCTCCATGAAAGTGAGCTTTAAGCTCTTTAACAGTGGATATTATCTCATGAAGATTTTATGTGTGTTGTCTACCTTTCTAGAAACTACTTGATCTCCAAATCCGGCACTGTTTACCGATTGAAGATTGGAGGTCGGGGTTGATAGAATTTTAATCGGTAAGTTTGCTAGTTTTTGGGATATGTGGATGCCAAAAATCGCACAATTAGATTTGTAAGGGTTTCGAGACGAAGCAGATATTTCTATGTTAAGGTAGGAAAGAGAAATAGGGTTTTGTTATAGCTTTCTATTGCTTTTGTGATAAAAGTTGCGGATGCCTCTTACAAGGGATGTACAATGATATATATAATATCCCTAAGTCAGCTAAGTCCTCCTCTAAGAGATAATGTCAAGTTTCCTAAATCTTCTCTAGTTTCCTTTTCCCTAAGTCGGTCGCCGCCGAAGTAGACCAGGCTTCGGCGTTGAGACTTCAAGCTCCTAAGATCGTTACGACTCGGCCGTTGTGTTTGTCTTCTAGAGACATTCGGGTTCGATGTCGCAAGTGTATTCTGGCCAAAGCCTAGCTCAGGAAGTTTTCATGACTTCCGAAGTCATTTCTGAGAAGACTTCATCACTTCATGGCTTTATGACTTCATGGCTTCATGACTTCATGGCTTCATAACTTCATGTTACGAGTCAGTGAAGACTTCCTCTTCACAGGCGGATAAGACTTAGGGTTGAAGGAGACTTAGGTTGGAGGAGGCTTAGCTCGATTCTGAAAATGACTTAGGAGCCTCATGATCCGTGCACGTTGATAAGAATCGATGTCTACGGGTTACGTTCATATAACTTTGAACGTCAAATGTCGACCGGGTGAAATCCGACCCCAACAGCATAATTAATGCAATTGGATTTGTATCCAACCGGTTCTTAAGGGGTTTAGGCCGGTTTTGGGTTTTTGGGACAACGTTTAGGCCGGTTTTGGGTTTCTGGGACACGAAATCCGTTTGTGATTTGGTCATATTTTACTTTTGAACCGAATTCAATTTGGACCGGTTCTCTAAGTTTAAAACTGGTTTTGGGGAAACCGATTTCATATTTGAATTGGTCTAGTGAAAATCTTTCCATGGTATGCTAATCATATTTTTGTGACGAACGGATTTTAGGTGAATTATTTGGTGTTTGAGAGCATTGTGGAAAGTTCGTTTGTTTGCGCAAATTTCTCGCTAAGGTGAGTGTATGACCATGGCCCCAAGTGGATGGAACATTAAGATTCCTGGTGTTAGGTTGATTGATGGTTGGTTTCTTGATTGATTGAGATGTTTGTGTGGTGCAATCGTTTATGTGTGTTTGTTGACGTTTTATTGGAGGTGATCGTGTTTCCGTAGGCTTGGAATCGAGCCAGAGAGGAGATGGCTCAATCCTAGCGTCACTGCGAGGTGGTGTCAATCGACACTCACGTGGTTTTGTGTTGTTGTGTTCGTTTGTTGTGTTGTGTGTTTGCTTGGTGTTTCATTTAACTCGATAATTGGCCAAGTAGATGGGATGACCGTCTCACTAAGTATTTGTGATAATACTCACGCATCTCTTTTTGCCATGTGATGCAGGTAAATGCAAAGTGTGGTCATGGAATCATGGCTATGAGGAGGAGAATGATCTAGGGTCTCGTTGTTTTGTAGTTGCATTGTTGTTTAGAATTGTTGGTTAGGTTGTTGGATAGCCTGTACTATGTTGATTGGTTTAATGTGGACTTGGCTTGATTGGTTTAAGTCGTTGCTTGATTTCCGCTGGTTTCGTCTGATGGTTTGCTTAGACATTGAGGGTTAGCGTTTATAGGAACATTAACCTGAGTCTAACGATTGTTTGTTTAACAAAAAAATGGGTTAGGTTGTTTCAGTTTAGTATCAGACTGAACCTTGACGAGTGTGGGAAAGCACTGTCAGGGTGACGATCTTGTTACGCAACGAGGACGTTGGGCGCTGTGAGAGGGGGTGATTGTAACACCCCAGATTCTGGAAATGCTTGGGCATTTATGAGAATATGTGGTGCATGCAGAGAGGCTTAAAAGAATTGATTTGGCTACCTATGTCACCAAAGTGCACTGATCTTTTCGGTCACACATCATGAGAGAACTCTAGAGTAAAGCATGCTTGACCTAAAGAAATTTCATGATGGGTAACTGGTGATACCGAATCAAGCACGAAAGAAATTTCATGATGGGTAACTGGTGATACCGGATTGAGCAACAATCCGAGATCGGTCCAAAGAATAGAGGAACTAGGTTTAAACGTAATATCACAAAGAAAATATCACGCGAAAAAATGTGTATAGAATTCTCTATTGAAGGCGATGTCCTCGTTTTGGAGGAATACATCAAGTATTTATACAAGTACAAAGTCGGTCGAAATAACCCTAAAAGATAAATGGAAATCTCCTAAAAGATATAAGGAAGTTATACTAATTCTAATTATTTCCTTTTCTCCGAGCTAAGTCTTCCAATTTGCATGTATTTGCCTAGGTCGGCTGGTGCTCCGAAACGGGCCGAGACGTCCACATGGGTCCTCGCTGGCCTATTTCTCCGAGATGCTTCCCGAAGCTTCAAGTCGAATCGGATATGGGTCAGGTATGGTAATGGATATCAAACCGGGTACTACCAACTAGCCCCCCCTCCCCCGAGTTTGGCGAGTATTACGTTTGCAAGCTCGACCGAAACGTACTAAGAAAGATTTGCCCAACTCAGATCTTGATTCGACAAGTCGCTTTGCCTTTACTCGCGGCACGCTCTGGACCGCTCGTTCTTGAAAGGACACCGAAGAGACGCCTCCAAGGTTTAATGATTACCCTAGACTTTCGCGCCTTAGAGTATAAATGCCGGATCTTTCGACCCTTGGATTTTCTTTATTTATTCGTCGTCCGAACAAGATAAAATCTTCTTTCTCCTTTTTCTCTCATCCTTTTTCCTTACTCATCTGCATTTTTAGGGTTTATCCTTTGCTCCATGACAAAGATTTTCAAATTTGTATCTCCTTCTTTCTCTCTGGAAAGAAACGCCAGTCTCGATGTCGACCATGAGACTCCTCCGGTCAGTTTTGACCCTTCTCCTTTCTTGACGGAAATCGAAGCGTCATCATCAAGATTCGCGCCGGTCTATTCTAACACTTCGGAGCAAACTGGTGTGAATCTTGAAGCTTCAACTCCGTTCGACAGTATCTACACGAACAGATCGGCCAAGATCAGGTTGCTCAAGAACAAGTCGTCCAAGAGATCTTGGCTGTTCAGTTCGCTATATACAATATCTCTCCTTCGCTATCAGATGAGAGGTCGTTGGACTCGATGAGTAGGGTTTGTCGTATGTCGGAGGAATTAGAATTCCTGGCCCCCAGATCCCACGAACGTCCATGAGATTATCCTGCGGGTTACATCTGTCTTCACGAACAGATGTTCGTTGATTGTTCATGTGGTTCCCGTTGCCTTATGTCTTTATAAGGTATTGCGAGAATAGGAACATTTGCTTCTCACATATGACGATGGCCGGAACATGCAATCTCGTGGCACTTATAGTGCTCGGTGCCGAGCTCATCATTAACTTTTCTGTTGAGAAGTATGAACAGATTTCTGTGATGAAGGAGGGTCAATTCCCTGGCCGTTTTTACAACAGCATGAAGGCCGGATGCAAGATTATCGAGCTGAAAAGTAAAATCGGCAAATGGTTTGACCGATACTTTTTTGTGAAGATAAACAATGCCTCGGTCCAGGATACCACCAGGACTTATCATAGTCGGTGGAATCTTTCTATGGGTAGATTTTCATAAATCTTGCGTGCATGTACCGCCTCAGCATTGATGATGCATTTTCCTAACACATTCGTGTTGCATTCTGTTTTGTTTTTCCTCATCCTCCGGCTCCTCCTCTCGCGGATTTACTTTTCAGAGAGGATCTTAACATAATAAGGGCAGGAAATCATCGCTGGGATGATCTCTCTTACCCTCGTATTTGTCGTGCTCGTGACAGACTTGGTAACGACTCTCTACGAGTTACTTTAATATTATAAAGTTTTAGTCTTTTGACTTCAGAGTCTGACATCGCTTTGGATGTTTATTGTTTCCAGATACTTTGAATAGTGAATACTGGGCCGCAGAGATGAGAGGTGCTACTCCCGGAATCCATGCGTTAAATACTTCTTCCATTTCGATTCGTCCCAGGAATCGAGGAGGCTTTCCGAGGTTTCTAACTGGTCGGATGCCGAGGTAACGGCCGATCCGTCTGCCATAGTAATTATCCAAGACTCTGAGGATAACACTGAAGGCATCCTTCTTCCGAATCAGGAAGAGAACGCAGTTGTAAAAGATGGTTCTCAGAAGGTTTCTTCTACGACCGATGCGGCCAATATGCAAAGGACCGATGATGCGTCAGCTCGGAGGTTGGTCCCTGGCGAGCCTAACGAGCCAAAGGGTTTTGGTGATGCTTCCCGTTCAAAGGAAAAATGAAAAGTTGATCTCGTAGATAAGAAGGCGGAGAAGAAGAGGATAGCGGCTAAAGCTAAAGGCGATCTCGAAGCGGGAAGGATTCCAGTCTTCTGGATTGCTGGAACTTGTGAAGTCCTTCCATCCGAAGCACTCGTTGCTCAAAGTTTGGGTGTCACACCTCCTGCTTCTCTTGCTGTCAATTCTGACAGTGCGACGATCCCACCATGTTCAGCCGTTTAAACAATTGTTAACGTTCCTCAACCTCCTCTCGCTCCGTTGACCAAATCAGCTTCAGAGTTTTCGTCCGAGTCTTTTTTTTCAAGGAGAAGGCGTACCTGCCAGTAGACGTTCTCTCATGTGAATCCGGTTATGCCTTTTTGTAATGCGGCTCCACATCACAAAGCTACGCTGTTATCCCTTATCGGCAGTGTTGGAGTCAGCCTTCCCAATCCGGATAGACTATCAATCTTCGAACTTATGTTCTTTGATTGGGCTTCTGACATCATTAGTGTAAGTCATCCTTCACGTTAATTGTTTGATTCCTTATGTTCCGTTCTCAACTCATCTTCCGCCCTTTATAGGTGATCAGTACCGGTAATCGCGTCATCGGCGCATATGAGGCCGAGGTGTAAAAATGAGAGGATATGATCAAGACTATTTCTTCTCGTTCCGATGTGGACACAACGTGGCAAGAAGTCGGTCGCCAGATGCATAGACCCGATAGTTGGGAAGCGACTGCTTCGGATAACTAGTAGAATCTGAATGATTTATTTGATCAGGTCAGTGCTTTAAAGGAGGAGAAACAGAGGCTAGAAGAAGAAGTAAAGAACAGAGATATTCATCTCGAGGCGGCTTCTGCCGAGATAGCTAAACTTCGAGCCCTCTTGGAGAAATCACGCCTTACGGAGGATCATCTTAGGAAAGAGCGTGATGAGGCACGCCGCCGAGCTGAGATCGCGAGTGGGAGTTCTGCCCGAAGTGTGAGACATTCGTCTCGTTTAGACCGGATACGTTCGTATCTTGTTGCTCTTCACACTTAAGAAGAGGTAAAGGCTCAGCTCTGTTACAGGCGTAGGGCCCGAATAAGTTTGGAAAAGATGGTGGAGGCGGAGTATGAACTTCCTCCTCGTCTTCTTGAAAATTATGCTAAAGAGGAGGGAGAATATCTCGCCCAAGTTGAATCCTTCAGTGCTGGCTCCCTCGGCGATGAAACTTTGTTTCCGACTCCGCCGCCTCCTCCTGCTGGCCCTCCTCGAGACGCTGTATCCCAAGTTCCAGAAGGAATCTGCGAGCACGTGTTGTTCTTCTATCCTCAAGATAATCAAGATGGTGACCAAGTTCGATCCTCATGCGGCTCTTGATTTTATTTTTGTTGCTTTCTGAACAAGGTGCCCACTTTTGTGGGTTTAATTTACTTTTGTAAACATTGCCCTTTTTAAGGGTTTTCCTTTGAAGTATTGATACCATCTTTTTCGGAAAATTGGCTTTTTAATATTTCGTAATACTTAGAAAATTTTCCTTTATGTGCGATTTTTGTATAAGATCGGCTTTGATTTTTTACGGTCTCATAGGAGATCGGTTTTGAGTATTTCATAATATTTTGATTTTTCTTTTGCGATTTGATGGGATATCGGCTTTAAGTATTTCATAATACTTTGATTTTTCTTTTGCGATCTGATGGGAAATCGGCTTTAAGTATTTCATAATACTTTGATTTTTCTTTTGCGATCTGATGGGAGATATGCTTTAAGTATTTCATAATACTTTGATTTTTCTTTTGCGATATGATGGGAGATCGGCTTTAAGTATTTCATAATACTTTGATGCCAATCACGTAGCTAAACTGTATTAAAACATTTCGCATCTTAAGAAGCTTAAGTGATGGCAAGCTTTATGGAGTTTGGCTTACTCTTCGCACTTTAGGGTTACTTTCGTAAGAACCCTTAACTGATTGCGAGCTAAGGAGCTCGGCTTTGGACACTAAGATTACTTTCAGAAGACTCTTTAGCGACTGTGAACTATGTAATTCGGCTTATTAGAGGCAAGATTCCTCCAAGACTCCACTGCTTACCGGCTCGGTTTCGGTTCTTATAATCAGTACCTAAGTACGAGGCAGGCTCGGTTTGGGATCTGAGAGTGCAAAGAACTAGTGCTTTGGCTTAGCTCAACTTTTTCCTTAGGACGAAACTTCAGTATGCGATCGAGAGCCGGCGTGTAATTTGCTTGGTTGTCCAAAGTGCGAGGTGTCGACCTGGCTCCGGCTTATTAAAGTTTGTGGGTTATTTCACCACGGCACTTATGAGAAGAGCGTTGAATGTCGGATACCTGGCCAGGGTACCAATGTGAGTAATCACAATCCGAACAGGGTAAGTTCGGATTTTGTACGGGCATGCGTTCTTGCATCCGTCCAACCTTTAAGGGTCGGATTAGTCAGAATTTTTTTTTTTTTTTAAACTTAAAGTTTTTATTAAGGATGTGACTGCGCTTTTGCAAAGAGCTGTCTACGTATCCTCAAAGAGGAATCAAGTCACTCGTAGTTCATACATTTGTTGGGCTCGTTTATAACGAGTAGTGTTTTTTTTGCGACCTAAACTAATCAGATCGGCTTTCATGCTTGACTCTTCGTCATGACTCGGGCTTTCTTGACTTCATTTTCCTTTGGAAGGTCGATCTCTCTGTTCTTTATGCGAGCTTTGGACTCGGCTTTAAGTTGATTCTTCTTTTCGATGGCAAAGCAATTGCGAGCTTCCTTCTAGTTGCCCTTGATTGTGTATGTTCCGCTATTAGTACAAAACTTGACACATTAATGATAGGTTGATGCCACCGCTTTCATGGCGTAAAGCCAAGGCGTTCCCAAGATCACATTGTAGACTAAGGGTGTATCTACAATGACGAACTTGACAAAGTGAGTAACTTCGGCCACGTAAACTGGAAGCTTGATCATACCGACTGTCGAGGTAGTATTATTGGCGAAACCGGTGAGTGGTCTGTTCCCGAACTTGATGTCTTCGTGAGTTACTCCCTTCCTCTTGAGGGTGTTTTGATAGATAAGATCTACCGAGCTTCCGGTACCAATCATTACATGACCTACTTCGCAATCGTTAATAACGAGTTGAATTACCAGATGATCGTTGTGGGGTCGACCTAAGCCCTTGGTATCTTGCTCGTTGCATGTGACAAAAAGGTCTTCCTCGGCTCGTACCGGCCACTTCCTGGCGGTCTCGGCCTTCCTTTCATGTTGTTGTATCGCTCTCACAGAATCGTTGAATTTTTCAAGCCCGCCCATAATCATATAGAGTTTTTTCCGAGGTGCTGATGGATTTTTACCCCCATGCAAGTCATCTCAGTCCCGTTTAGGGGGGTTGACTACGGGTGGCGGCTGGTTTGGCTGTCCCTGATCGTCTTCCCGCTCCGTCAGGTTTGTTTTTCCGGGGAAATTCTTCTGAAATTCCATATCAGGAACTCTCCCGGCTCGGTAGCGTTTCAACAACACATCCAAGAAGTGACAGCATTGAGCCGTCGAATGTCCCGATGTCTGGTGGAAGTCACACCAACTCCGGGCGTTGCTTCCTCCATAGGTCGGTTATTTCTAGGTCATTGCTTCTGTGCGGGTTCTTCAACGTCATCGCTGATTTGGAAACTCTGTCCCTTCCTTCCGCGGCTTGGTTTATCACCTTCCTTGACCTCTTGATGATCCTCTTCCAACTCCATAAAGCTCGATGCTTTATGCAAGGCGTCTTCTAAGGCAGTAGGTCGGTTAACAGTGTGTTCGTTTCGGTTAACAGTTAGGTCGGTTAACGCTTTCTGAAGCGCATCGATTACGGCATCGTCTGCTACAACCAATTTGGAAACAGTTCCTTTGAACCTCCCCATAAATTCCCTAAAAGGCTCATCCGGTTTCTGTTGGAGAGCCCAGAGGTTGCGGTTGAAGTCTTTTTCTCGATATGCATCGAGTATTGCTTCAAGAAAGCTGTCGACAACTGGTGGAAGTTATCGACTGAATTTTGATCGAGCTGAGAGAACCAGGCCAGAGCATCGCCAGCGAGGTGTTCTACAAACAGTTGACAATAACCGACATCTTTTTCCTTGGGAGGGAAGTGAGCTCAGCCCATAGCGTTGTTAAACGCTGTGAGATGCTGAGTAGGATCGGTCTTTTCTTCGTAAAGCGCAATCCGAAACTTAGCGTTTGGTTTGACCAGAGTGTTTACAATCCGGATGGTGAAGGGGGTTTGTTTAGTTCCTTCAAGGACTTTATCGAGCTCGGGAGCCGAGCTAACTACTTGATGCATCCTTAAACTTATCAAACGGATGGTCTCCTTCATAGCTGTTATCTCATCGCCTCTTTTCTCCAAGCTCCGGGAAGGGGGTGTGACTTGAGTCGCATGCTGGTCTCCCACCGATAAAACTCTAGGCGTTGTTTCGGTTGGAAACATGTTTCGATCTCGAGTTGTCATGTTCCGGGAGTTTTGACCGGATCATTCTATAAAGAGATTCATCTCCTCACAGAACTTTTCGTGGTTGCTCTGATGTTTATCGTACTTTTCCTGTAACGATTTTAACTCGGCTGGAACATCAAGTTCCGTGTCTTTGATCAAGATTACCTGGTGGTCCGATGTCTTTACTCGGGCCTCCGTATGGTGAGTTTTCTCCAGGATGGGGGCCTCCGGAATAGGACCCTGTTTTCTGAGGCTCTCAACGCCTCTTGAGGATCGATTCCGTCGGCTGGATTCTTCTCCGTTCCGGCTGCGTTCGCAACAGGTGGAGTTAGAACTTCGTCTCCAGACATCTTTGAAAGATCTTTGTCGTGAAGGTTACGTAATAAACCTAATCGGTCCCATTAGTCTGCGCCAATTTGGTGATACCGGATTGAGCAATAATCCGAGATCGGTCCAAAGAATAAATGAACTAGGTTTAAACATAATATCACAAAGAAAAGATCAAGTGAAAAGATGTGTATAGAATTCTCTATTGAAGGCGATGTCCTCGTTTTGGAGGAATACATCAAGTATTTATACAAGTACAAAGTCGGTCGAAATAACCCTAAAAGATAAATGGAAGATCTCCTAAAAGATTAAAGGAAGTTATACTAATTCTAAGTATTTCTTTTTATCCGAGCTAAGTCTTCCAATTTGCATGTATTTGCCTAGGTCGGCTAGTGCTCCTTAACGGGCCGAGACGTCCACATTGGTCCTCGCTGGCCCATTTCTCCGAGATGCTTCCCGAAGCTTCAAGTCGAATCGGATATGGGTCGGGTATGGTAATGGGTATCAAACCCAGTACCACCAGTGACCTATTGGGAATTAATATCTAGTATCGTGCTAGTGAGACCAAAACACGGGGAAAGATACAAGGTCAGTATACATGCATTTCGAGTCTCCCGGACTAACGCACCGACCGTCAGAAGAGTTTCGGCTTGCGAGCCAAAAGTGGACGTGGAGCCTACGGCAGGGCGGTCGGGGTGTTATAGATTGCATCTACTTGTATCAGAAGTAACGTTAAACACGATTTTTTGGCTTTGCTTCAATTATTATTAGTCGTAGGGAAAAACGACGAACATATTTATGTATAACTAAAAGGAAAAAAGTTACCATTGTAGGAATTTGAATTTCTATAATAAGACAACTGATATATGAAAGGATAATTTTAAGAGTACATATCAAAATTACAACACCAAATCAGAAGGATGAAAAGAAATTGTAAAGGTGAGACGAATCTTTTTTCTTAAATTTTTAAACGTCTTGTAGTGTGACGGTTTCGTAGTGGTAAGATTCGCAGGATACAACTACGGTTGTTACTGTCTTCCAACATCGCATAACAAAAAAACAAACCAAATTTCAACGAGTATTCTCATACTCAAAATAATAAATTAAAAGAAGATATTGTTAGGGAATTGGTTTTTGGATCTAACTTTCTATGAGAAAGACAAGCATTTGTTCTTATAGAACAAAAGCTCAACGTGAGACTGATTCTCATTCTAAGTGTAATTAATTTGTATGTTAAAAAATACAATCACCATGATTCTGTCTTTAACGTTAAAAAGAATAAAGTCAAAGAATTTAAAAGAATTTGTATTAAAAGAATCAATCTTTTAGGCCGTTAGCCTATTTGTCAAATCTCAAAAGCCCAAAACCAAAGTCTAATCAGAATATATGTTTTCTCTAATACACAAAAGTCTATACACTACCTCCATTTATCATTCAAACTAACTCCGATTTTGATAACTAGAGACCTAGTTTCTAGTGTCCAAAATAGGTCATTTCAATGGACGTCTCCAGAAAACGCACAAAAAATGGTCTAAAATCATTTCGGCAAAAACGAGTTCCAACAATCCCCCACATGAATAGAAATAACTTTATACAAATGACGATTCGACAGACTTACATATGAGTTGGTAGTTTTTTCAGCCTTGAACCAGTCATTGTTCAAATATGTTGGGTTTAGACGACCAAGAGGTGAATATGATGTCTTGAACCACCCGGGTTTTGATGTAAACCGAGACAACAACTATAACAACGCTTAATTCTCTTACATAACTAGGTTTTCTATTGTGTTCATTTTGGCCTTCAACATGTCTGGTTAATCATGAGTGAACTTCAAGAATATAACATGACCTTCATTCTCTTAGAAACAACCTCATTTCACACTCCCAAGGTGATTTGCCATTAACTTTGTTTTAAGACGTATCATGTAATACTCCACTTATATCTCAAAGCTATGGATTCAAATCATTAATTAAAATCAAATTCTTATCGTCTACACATACATGTAACACCGTACAATCATCTTAAGAAATGGGTATAGACAAAAGTCTCATAGTGCTCTTAGCATATTCAGTTTGACTTAGTTTTCCCTTTGAACTTACATCTTGGAGATCTCTAGTCACGTAGGTGGAGTTACCACCAAACTTTCTCTTAAGCCATTGCTTTAAACCCAATCCTCTTGATGATTTTACCACTTGATCTCTAGATAAATCTTTAGTAATAGGATTTCTAGTCAGTTTCATTTTCACTTTCCATCATAATCACTTAATTTAACTGGAGGGATTGTTGTTTACTAACATGGTTGTTTATATTTGGTTTTTCATGTTTTTAAAAGCATTTTTAATTAAATTTACTTTCGGGACCAAATAACTATTGTAGCAGACGTTTCGGAAACTCCATCATTGTACTCCCTCCAAAATAAATTAGAATTGCATTGTTTTCAATGGATACGTTTACTAATCATTGAGGATGTTAGATCAGGGTTACTAATCACATATTCATGACATCATATCTTTTTTGCCACTATTTGTAATTATAAATGACCAACTCAGTTTTAGTTGGTATCCTACCTAAACTCTTTACCTCTTTTTAGACCTCATATACTTTTGTTTTCATCGTACATTTGCATGTGTAAAACGTCAAAATTAAAAAGATCGACACAGGTTTCTAACCATCGAAGACGCAGAGATTGGTTCAAAGGCACTAACGTACAACAACGAATTTCAAAACCTTGGCCGTTCCTTGAGATGCTTAAATCATGGTAATATTTTCGTGCAATATAGGTTATATTTTCTTTAATTATAATTTTGTGTTAGTAATTGGCTCTAGTTTTTTGGTTAAGGGGCTTATTTTAGACGGAGTTAAAAAGTTTGCATGGATTGTGGATGAATTTGATTAGTTTGTGTAGCTAAGAAATTTGTTCCACTATGATTTTTTTTTTGTAGCTTATGGTTGCTTTTCCTATATAATTTCTAGGGAAATTGGAGTGTATAACGCAAAAAAAAAATTAAAACGCATCCAGTAGCACAATTTACTGTGCTTCTCAATAGTCTTTCTATATTATGTACTCCCTCCGTCCCATTTTAGATGATTTTTAAGGTTTTTACACACAAATTAAGAAACCATTTAATTGTGTATCTTTCAATATATAACACAAATTCCAAAATGATTCAACCAATGAAAAAACAATCTGCATAATTCAAACACTCAAAAACAACAAAAACACAATAAATATTGCATTGAAAATTGAAAAAATCAACTAAAATGGAACAAAAAAATTTCTCCTGATCATCTAAAATGGGACAGAGGGAGTATTAATGACAAAACTGACCTCAAATAAACTCAGCTTTTCCCCTCCGACACTCTCTGTCTCTCCGTCTTTCTTTAAGCTCTTTTATTTTTGCAGCTTCTATCCTCTTCATCTCCTAAAAGGTTTGCCTATAATGATTTAATCTCTATTCCAGATCCCTAAAAAATCCATTAGATTTGAGATCAATCAACAATTCGATAAGGGAAGAAGTTTGGATTCACAGAAAGATTCTCCAACAACTTTGAGCTCTTGTTGTTGATGAGATTGAGAGAAACCCAAGCTTTGTAAGAATCGAGTTCGAAGAGGCGCATCAGATCTTTGATTGTGAAGGGTCGAAGGGTGGATCTATGGCGGCGAAAAGGTGGTTCTGATCTGTCTGGTTCAGAAGGTGGTGGTGGATGAGAAATCTGTCAAGGGCGATCGTAGTTCCGGCGCCGATATCAAAACCTTCAGAAAACGTTTGTCCTTCTTCTTCTCATTTATCTCATTCTTTTTTTTCTCTCTATTGGGTGATTCATCGTCATGATTTTTGCTCTCTGGAATATTTGGTAGCTTTGGTTATTGTAGTTCGGTTTGGGTTATCAAGTGCTTTTTTGTTTTCGATGGAGCTTTGAGTAGAAATTACCATCTATTTAGGGTTTATGTTCGTTTTCAATTGAATTTTCCATCGGATTGGTGTGGTTCTGTGTTCGTATGAGGTTGATAAATTTTGTTCGTATACTCTTTGTTCTTGAATTTTGTTGTTTTGTTTCATGTGTGATTTTCAGCTATGGCTTCAATCTAACAAGACTTGTATCACGTCTCACTTTTTTTTTTTTTGGGTTTAGTCAATGTTGGAATTATAAGTTGTGAAGATGAATATATTATTAGTCAAGATTTACACACATATATATACAAGAAGAATGCTAAGAATATGCTAATGAGATCCTAATTGTAATTACACTAAATGGTAAATGTATAGTTTACATATTTAGCTAATAAATGAAGTGTTTACATGATCGGATAATTGATGACCATTGGTTCGAGACGCAATGGAACCCCAACAGATATATTGTTGGGAGTTTCTTGAGTATCTCCAGTGTTAGATCCAAAAGGATATTGATATCACTGGTGGAGATTTCTTTGATTTGGGTAAAATGGTTTTTGTTGAGATATCGGTTCAACGTCTTAAATTTGCGATTGTGTATTGGTGAATACTAGGTTCTCTTTTGCTATTTGTCTCAGAGTTGCAATCATCCAAGATGATTCTACTGATGCTTTGATTTTGCCATCTTTTAGTATCCGTTTTTGAGTTCATTGTCTTTATGAGAAAGTAATCTTCTATTGGAAAGTGTATGACTCACTTAACTAAGTGTTTTGGGGATGTGTATAAATTGAGAACAAAATCATAAGGAAGAGACTCCATGTGCGTGTGGAGCATGTGCAACAGTCAAGGTGCGCTGAGGAGTTTAAGCTCAAGAAGAAGAAGAACGATGAGCCAATGTTGCAGCCAAAGCCAGAGGGGAGACTATCAGCACCAAGAAACAAGCCAAAGGTCCTAAACCGGGTTTCATGGTTGAAGGTATGACCTTGGAGACTATCACTCCCATTCCTTACTATGTCGTCAACGATCTCAAGGGTGGATATTAAGTTTTTATATTCGCCTTTCTATACCTCAAATTTTTGCAGTTGTTTTGTTTTTTTTAATATCTTTTCTGTCAAAGAAGACTGGTTTCTATGTTGTATGACGGTGATTTTGTTAGGAAAGATGGTTTATCCTAATCTGTTACTTTTTGCATTCGTTTGTATGTAAAATCATTTTAGACCTGCATTCTCTAGAAAATGGTTCCATGTCATAAAATTAACACACTTTATTAGTATATAGTAAGGGACTACATGGAAGATGGAAACAAGCTTTACCAATTTGATCTCTTTGTTACGGGTTTCATTTGTTCTTCCCGGTTCTATACTAACTATATACATGAGTCTATACTATGTTTGTTGGTCTGATATAATATACCTAACATAACAGAGAATGTTACACATAGTTACTTGTTGGCTCACGTATGAAGGAGAAATCAGTCAAATCACATAGCCCATGGACTACTCTCATTAAAATTATTACTTGGCTAATTCCCTAATAATAATTCAGATTTGCGTTAGTTGGCTAATTAGCCCTAATTTCTATATTATGTTTATGTTTAACCGTTACGTCATCTACTATCATTCTACCATTTATTCTGAAGAGTTTCGTAAACCTACTTGTTTTCAAATGTCTGAAAATGACAACGGTCCGTTTCCAGAAACTCATGCATCTTTTTTTTTTTTTTTTTTTTTAGTAGTGTCTGAAAATGACAACGGTCCGTTTCCAAAAACTCATGCATCTTTATTTGCACCTTCAGTGTTAGAAACGAACTTGAGACACTAATACTTAAAAATGAAGTAAGTCTAATGGTTGAAACCGAGACAGGGACTTGTAAACTGCAACGTGTCTTCGTCCTCGGTGAATGAAGCTTCACTATTTGGTGGGGTGTGATTCGTGAATCATACGAGACCATTACGGTAATTTATTGTTTCATAGCATATATGCATTTGTTGCAACTAAATATTGAGTAAATGCTAAATTGAATTGTGTGTTGTGGGCTTAGAGAGTTTACGCAATAGATATAAGAGTTTGAGGTGTCTTTGGGCCTCCCATAGCCCAAGCCCTAACTAGTCAGCTCTTGCACGCCTATCTTATGATATAAAGGGGAGGTCGTCAAAATTGTAACTTACGGGATCGCGACACGTGTCAATGCTAATTTATATCGTAACATGAGTTAAATTTAAAATTAGTTTAAAAATTAAAATTTAAAATGAAAAACTAACCAAATCATTATCAAGTAATTCGACAATTAATAAAAAAAACAAATTTCTGAAATTTCAAAACGAATAGGAAAAAGGAAAATTTCTAATAATTTAAAGTTAGTAAATAATTTTTAAAAAATAATACACATTAATTATCAAAAAAGGAAAAGGAAATTTTTTTTGAGATAATATAAACTAAAAAAAGAACAAAAAATAGAATAACATAGAAATTTCAATTAATAACAAAAAGAGACAATAATATAAACTAAAAAAGAACAAAAAATATAAAAAATAGAAATTTCAATTAAAAATAATAAAGAGACAAATGGTAAAACATATGTTATTTAAAATTAAAAACAAAAAAATAGAAATATATTTAGCGAGTATTAATTTTATGAGAAAAAACTGATGATATCAATGGTATTTTATTATATAAAGGAGGATGCGTACAATGAGAATTTGAGATGTAAGCATTAACGGGTTCTATGATTTAGGATCCATGTTTAAATAGTATTTAAAAATGTTTTAATAATTTAACGGGTTCCTAATTAAAATTAAAATATTTGTACGAATAACTTTTAATATGATTACCCGCGTATTAACGCGGGCCTTAATTTAATCTATACTTATAAATGCGAAGCGAGTTCCCTACGTTGCCACTTTACAGCAATTTGAGGTCTCTAAATTTCAAAAATACCCTTAATGAAATCGAATGAATTGCTCTCTTGCCATTTTCTCATATTTACATTATTATTTGTATTTTATTTTATAAATTCAAATTTAAAGTAAATATTTTCTATATAAATTCGAAATTTGATTAATACATCTGAATTTAACGTAAATTTTCCTTTAATTAAAATCTTTATATTCCATTTTTATTTGAATTTAATGTAAATTTTCCTTTTAAATTTTTAAATTTAATTTTCATCTTTAATGTGAATCTTCTTTTTAATACCTTATTTTCTTTAAATGAATCTTAGCGTGTGATCATATGAATATTCTCTTCGGTTTTTTTTTTTTTTTTTTTTTTTGTCAACAAGTTTACTTCATTCAATAATCGAGCAAAGTACAAAGGAAGGGAATTAAGCATCCTTCAAAAGAACTACAACATAATGGAGAAACAATAAAGTAAAGAATAGATAAATCATCATCGCAGAAGATGGACAGCGGATCCAAGATAGTTCTCGGATGCGTCTCGAGAGTCCTCGCGGCAAAGCCGGATATTCTCATGTTGGTCACTTTTGGTTGTGACTTTGAAAGTCCCGGCATATGGCACGGGAGGTCGACCACTCTCCAAGAGAGGGAAGATATAACCGATCTCAAAGAGATGTTATATGATGGAAGATATCTCTTCCATCGAGGGTAAACTGCAGGATTTGAGAATCCAGAAAACTTTAAAACTAGGCTAGTATAATGGAGAACCATCTCCCAATTAGGCCTCAGCATACTGAGCTTTGAAAGGCTCACAATAACAACACAACTATCCAAGCTCAAACTCAGCCCATTACCCGTAATGAACAAGTGAGCTTGGATCAGGCCCATCAAATAATAGAGGCCCAACATTAACCTTATCCAAAAAGATGAAGCAATGTTGACCACACTTTGAGATGGTGGGTCTTTGCCGGAAGACACTGTTCCGGGTACGGCCGAAGGAGACCGAGGGAGACCAGCAGGTCGGGGAAGGGTGCGAATGGTGTGGGAGCTGCGAGGTGGAGTGGTGGTCCGTCGAATCGTCACCAGAAACCATCCCGATCTGGTGCCGTTCAGGTCAATGGGAGGTTCCGGTGAGAGACGACGGAGGTGGAGCTTGACCGCAGAGGGTAATCTCGTCAAGGCTAGCAGGTCCGACAGAGATCGATGTAGGGCTCTCGAGGCTAGGCTTGAAGAGAGTAACTCGGGAAAATGATGAAGCTTGACTTGGGGGGACGAGTTCGACGGTGGTGATAAGAGTAGGTCTGGCGGGTCCGGTGGCAATGGTGGAGGAGGAGGCCTTGCCACAACCATCACCATCGTCTCGAGGATTCGAGAAGGAGAAGTCGAAGAGGCAGACCGTAGCAAAGTCGAGAGCTCCACCGTATTCACCATGGAAGGCGAGATGCGGAGATCAAACAAGCACAACGAGCCGAGACGGTTGAAATTCACCGGCGAAGAAGCGCACCGGCGAGTAGAGCAGGCGGAGCTTTGGATCGATGGTGGAAAGAATCCAAACGCGCTGCTCGTCGTCATCCGAGCTCAGTACTGGCGGCGAGAACAACGGAGGTTCATGGTCGGAAAAGTTGTGGCGACCGTCTAGAAGTTCGTGCCTGGGAGGATACTAGGGCGAACTCAAACGTAGTGACATAGTGTTATATTCGGTTTTTTCTCCATATTTGTCATGCTAAATAATAGAAAATATTCTTTTTAAATCTTGTTAGGGTTTATATATCAACTCGCTTGCTTTATTGTTGTTTTCATGGTTTTGTAGAATTTGTTTTCACCGATCTGTTTCTTATCGTCTTGGTACTATTTTCTCTTTTTATTTATCTCCAAGTACGTTCTTCTCTTTTATTATCTCTTTATATCGACTTTTTTAATTATATATATTTTCCACATAAAAAACAGACAACTTCAAAGCTTTTTTTTTTTTTTTTTTTTTTTGAATTACCAGGAGGTTCCGGGCCTAAGCTCATAATCCCCCAGGCCCGAAACCACAGCATGTAATATTAGTTTCGTCCCAAGCGCCACTCGAACCAGCGACCTCTAGGCTTTGCCTGAGATCTTTACCAGTTGAGCTATTGGCTCTTGGTAACTTCAAAGCATTTTTTGGCCTTCGTGGAGGTAAGTAATCTCACCCTTTTGGATTTTTATACCAAAGTCTTTTTTCACCGAGTTAATCTCATCTTTTTCTCCAACATCTCCAATTTAGATTCTGATCAAGATAAGTAATCTCATGGTTTATAATTGATTGTGTTGTGTTCCTGACATATATATGGTGGTGATGACAGTGCTTTAATGGACTTATGCTTCAATATTTAATATAGCATATCGATTTATGGTTTGTATTGTGTCGATCTATGTTATATTGGCTTTTGTTAAACTGTTTTTGCATGTTTGCTTCGTTATATTATATGTACGAAATAAGTTTTTGATTAACCAATAATATATTTACTTCATTTGCTGGATTTTGCAAATAATAGGGTAGCATGAGACGTTGTTTTTCTCTTTAGCTATCCGTAATAGTTATATAGTTAATTTCATGCTCCAATGTATCTGTGTAGGGTGCAAGGAAGAGAAATTCAACCTTTACGGGTTATTGCTCTAGAAAATCATCTAGAACAGCTATCTTCTATACGTTGACACATTGAAGGAAATTGTTTTCGAAGACAAACTCATGATAAATTTGTTGAGTAAATATTTCAAAATCCAAAGTAGTTTTCTTCAGGTTTAGTTGTGTTTCTTCTGAGATTATCTAAAGACCAAATTTGTTTTAGTAAATGATAGTGATTGTTTGAGGTTAGCGAAGACGTTTTGAAACGATCGGTAGAGCTTTGGTAAGAGAAGAAGAAGATACACTTGCGGAGTGGAAAAGTGAGCCACGAGACCTCGAAGAAGGTGAGAGAAAGACTCGTGGATGGAACAGTGTCGTTTGGCAAATGCATAGCATAGCCGCCACTATATCGTCCAATTCCAGTGCATGTAAGAGATCGAGATAAGCTTCTATAACCAATTTCTTCGATCCATAGTTACAAATCAAAAGCAACATTTGTAACACATGTTGATTCCAATGGAGTGAGACGAGGTAGACAATTCAATGTCGATGAAGTGTGTTTTTGTAATGAGTTATGGTGAAGAAGGAGAATAATAGAAAGATCAAACATATTAAGTTACTAATTTTTTTTTGTAAGAATTTTTGGTTAATTGAAACAATTTATCTATGGGTTAAGATTATGATTTGGGATTCGATTGTACCCATCTCCAAAGAGAAAGAGGCTCAAGAACAAAAAAGAGAAGAAATGATTTCATGTTTCTTAGTAGTCAAATACAATACGTTGAAAACTTGAAAATAAAATAAGTTGATTTTATTTGTTTTGCTTAAATATATATTCTTGAAAAATGAATACATAGCTAAACAAAATATTATTTTTAGTTACATTGATAATATATTAATGAATTTATTAATTGAAATAAGTAATTTATAATTATTTATTCTATAATATATCATTGCGATGTAAATATATGTATATTTTGATTCAAGTAAATTTCGTTTTGTGACAAAAAAAAGAAGAAGTAAACTTTGTTTTGAATCATATTAGAAACTATGCTAATTTTATTTTGTTCTTAAAATTACTGTCCCACGCAGGGCGTGGGTTATTGCGTAGTTAAAAATACACTACATGTAGTTTACGAAAATTGGGAACAACATTTACCTAACTTAACAACATTAGGAAACTAATCAAGAAACACTGTTTATTTAATTTAATCACGGAAGAAGAGGATGCATAGTACAGTATGTTGCAATTTATAAATTCGTCCGGTCCATAATTATTAAGAGCTTATCTGTATACATTATCATATTATAATCTAGTGTCAAATATTAGGTCGACGTTCCATATTACTTCTTCATATTAACGTTACCCAAAGATCTCTTTATAGAATCTGCAGGTGGCACGTGGCGGTCATTACACGGTACAAAAAAGAATCTCAACAGTTTGTCCGAGTCAGCGAAAATCAATCCAACGGTCCACATCTACCACATAATCCGGATACCACTTTAATCCAACGGATCAAAATTCATCAACCGTTGGATCTAAATCGATTGGAACATTTCGTCCTTGAATAAATAATAGCTTTTCTCCTCCATCGACCCAATCGAAATTGAATTTTTCTCTCTCTTTTTTTTATAAATTAAATTTCAGCTTTTAAAATTTATTATCGCCTCCGGAGATGTTGCCGGAGATATCGGTGGTGATTCGAATTTCACGGTAAAAATGGAAAGCCAGAAGCTAATAAGGACTCAATCTTGTCTTCTCCGATCATCTCCATCAATAAGATCATCAATCCATAGTCTCTCTGACCTAACCAGAGAGGACGAAGAAGAGAGTCACGGTGGTTCGAAAAGAAAACTCTCTTGTCATAAAACCGGTTTATTCCGGTTTACTCGCTCAGTCTCCGCCTTGGTTTACCTCTCAACCACCTTCACGCTTCTTTCTCTTGTCTTCTTCTTCGAGAATCTTCCCACTTGTCAGAATCTTCTAATTGCTCTCATATTCATCGCCGTTACTCTCTTCTTCGCTTCCAAGAACAAAACCCTAATCAACCAAATCGTCTTAACAATCAAACACATATCACAACCGGTTCACACCAAACCGGTTCAATGGTTTATCGGCGAACCTAAACCGGAAACCAACAAAATCAAGAAAGTGAGCAGAGAGTCAGTCGAGTGTTACAGCAATGGCGATTTCTACGAGGGAGACATACACAAAGGGAAATGTAACGGAAGTGGAGTTTACTATTACTTCATGAAAGGTAAGTACGAAGGAGATTGGATTCAAGGGAGGTATGATGGGTTTGGGATAGAGAGTTGGGCTAGAGGAAGTAAGTATAAAGGACAATACAAGAAAGGATCAAGACATGGACATGGTGTTTACAGGTTTTACACTGGTGATTCTTACTCTGGAGAATGGTGTAATGGACAGAGTCATGGTGTTGGTGTTCAGACATGTGCTGATGGTAGCTGTTACGTTGGTGATTTTAAATTCGGTGTCAAACATGGACTTGGCCGTTACCATTTTAGGTATGTCTCTTTGTCTTTGTTAGCTTTCCACAAATATTTTGTTTGGCTAATTTGTTTTCTTAATAGGAATGGAGATACGTATACGGGTGAGTATTTTGGAGATAAAATGCATGGTTTTGGAGTATACCACTTTGCGAATGGACACTGTTACGAAGGAGCGTGGCACGAGGGTCGTAAACAAGGCTATGGGATGTATACGTTTAGAAATGGTGTTACTAAATGTGGTGAATGGGATAGTGGTCACCTCAAGAACCCTATTGTTCCTCCTCTTACGGGATCTGTCCTTAGAGCAGTTCAGGTAAGTCGATGGTCCATGGAATGTGATATCTTCTTTAGAAATGGTGTTTTTATGGTTTGTGATTGTAATTCGCTTTCTGTAGGCTGCGAGGGTGAGAGCAGAGAATGCGATAAAGCAGAGACGAGTAGATGAGAGAGTGAACAAGGCTGAAATGGCAGCAAACAGAGCTGCAACAGCTGCAAGAGTAGCTGCTATCAAGGCGGTTCAAAACCAAATCGATGGTACATTTTGCGACATAGAGGCGTGACAACCGTTGTTTTCCGTTTAAATTGTAGCTGTTATATATTGGGAGTGTGTAACATAATCCCAAGTTACCCTGACTTGCAAAACAAATAGTATTTGCTTGTTGGAGGTTTTTAGATCTTAACTTCTCTTTTTATTTTTACCACCTTGTAACTTGTATATAAACTCATGAATGCAAAATGAGATTCCAGGAAGTTTCCGTTTTCTTAGATACATTACTATTTTCAGTAAAGAGAAGAAAATGGAACAGTGAACTGTAAAGTGATGGGATTATATTTTAGTGGATGTATATTGTTGATAAGACATATTTTGGGATTAAAGAAGAAAGAGAGGTGAAAAGAGTTGAGATCTTGATCCCTTATCTTTGTTTTCTGGTCCACTTACACAAGTACAACAAGTATGTATTTGAGCAAGATGGGGGGTTTTGGATCTTTGTCTGAAAGAGAGAACATCCATATTCCACGCCCATCTCAGAGAATAATATAGACAAGCATTTAAGCAAAAACAACTTCATCACTTTCTGAATAAGATAAGAGACAGATCTTGGGACCATTATGCTGTCACTGACTCATCTCTTTCTCTCTACCTCACTCTTGAATAAGACCAACATTCAGATCTCGAATGCGACTGACTCATTCAGGACCAAATCTTAGTGTTTTTTAAGTAAATTATTCACGAGGCTTCTTTCCTACATTTGCCTATTTTCCTTTTGTTATGCAAGAACAAGTTTGCTAAATGATTATCCTAGAAAAGAAAACTTTATAAAACCATTGCTTAAATTCTTAATTTCTTGTAGAGACATCACATATGAAGGTATTTGTGTTAAATATCGAGATATTTAAATGGTTAGCATTAATTTTAGAAAAAATGTGCATTTGGTTTTTAAATTTATGTTTTTGTCTGTATATGATTCTAATTTAATGTTTGTTCTAACTAGGGTATGACTGTATGAGTATGTAGAGAACCGGAAACAAAAATGTACATCGTAATTTCCTCATAAAAAATATATAGATTCTTTTGTTTTGGTTACGAATACACTTCGTTAAATACATTGTCTATATCTGGAAACCAATATCAGACATAAGTGCCAATAAAAGAGAAAATAGTATTCTTAGTCCATGCTGTCTTTGCAAGCAAATCAGCCTTTAGAGTTATTATCTCGTCATTGGTAGATAAGAATGAAATCGAGGAAAGATTCTCGTAAGACTGATAGTTCATTTAGCTCTCGTGTGCCACTGAGCCACTCATTGTTCATTTCTCGTCGGTTTATTTAGTAAGCATAGTCTAACACAGAAGAATCTAAAAAAAGGGAAGAAAACTAATATCTTTGGTCTACTATGCTTACTATATAAACCGAGGAGAAATTTTGGAATATTTTGGTAATTTAATTTAGAATGCACAGATAAATATCTAAAACTTAGGGGGGTTATTGGTTTATGGATTTTAATGGATTTGAAATCCAAATAAAATCTAGTGTTATTGGTTCTATGATTTTAAAATCCATATTAAAATCCGGTGTTATTGGTTTTATGATTTATAAATCCTAATTAAAATCACGTGTTATTCAATCCTACGGATTTACTTATGGATTTGATTTCACTTAGGATTTTAATGGATTTGAAAGGATTTCATGTCAAAAATTCAAAGGATCAAATCCGAGGGGAAACCTTCGGATTTACAAAGATTTCTAAATCTTATAAGATTTACAAATCAAATAACACAGACTTATAAATCCACAAATCAACTTAAATAATCAAACCAATAAATAAAACACCATCAAACAAAATAATAGAAAAATTGTCTCACGTATGTACTTTTCGTCTCTTCTTCATCATCTTATGTATGTTTTTCTTGCTAATAGTTGTTGCTTCTTTCTTTTTATAGGCTTGTTCATTTTTTCTTGCTATTTACGTGATCAATTTCTCCGTGATTCTTCACAATAAGGATTTTAGTGAATATTATTGCGAAATCATATACTAATCATCGTAAATAATATATATAAAAGATACAAAGGTGTATGTGTTAGTATTCGTTTTTGATGGGTTAAGTTTTATTTGTTAAAAGTATACTCAAACATGGATTCAACAAATACGGGAGAACAAGAAATATTTGAAGAACGAGAACGACATATATCACATGAAAATAATGAGTTAGATGTTGATATTATTTTATTGGTTAATCAATGAAATCTATTTAGTTGATTTGTAAATCCATTTTATTTGATTTTGAAATCCACGTTATCTATTATTATGGATTTTAAAATCCATGGATTCGTCTCAGATTTCTAAAATCCAAATGGATTTTAAAATCCATTAAAATACACAAACCAATAACCCCCTTAATGTTAATACAATATAACCTAAAAACATGTAACCTGTTTGATTTATTTAAGATATTTTGGTAATTTTGAATCCATCAAGTTAGTTTCAAAAGAGTTTCAAACTTTTGAAACATGAGTTTAGTTTTAAAAATACTAAACAACTATTGTAATGTTTTGATAAATCTCCTCTCTTTTTTCCCCCTTTTTGTGACCAAGTACTGATCTGCTGAACAATTTTTTTTTTTAGAAAACACCACATCAATGTTTAAAAATTATCATGCGTACTAATTAGGAATGGAAGGTTATATATATTTTGAATCCAGATTAAAACGCAAAGAAGTAATGCTAATTTTATATGCATTTGTATTCACGGTTTCAAATTGTTTTTGACTAAAAAGTATTGAAAAATCTAAACATGGTGTTTAAAACAATCCAATTCCTAAATCACACATTTTCTTTATCAAGGAAATGAAAACGAAAGTTGAAATTGAAAGATTCGAGAGAGATGCCAAAAGGCTAAAATGAGTTAAGTGACAATTCATAAGAAAAAAAAAGAGAAAATGAATAAAACAAAGAAATGAATCAAATGTTAAAAGAGCACATGAAGAAGTGGGTGGATGTATGAAAGGTTCTTGGCCTTCCTTACTTTTCTCCTCATGCTTTTCGGTTTCACGTTTTTTTCTGATTTGGGTTACTTATTTTATTCGTAAAAGATGACCTAACATGAGAAATTATTTTTGCCCTTTCTCATATATATGTTTTTCAAGAAACAGACTCATCAATCTCTTCTAGCTTTATTATTGTACTTTCAAATATCAAATCTCAAATCTTTCTTAGACGTCTAACAACTCCACATGCTCTAACTCACAAAAGTAATGACTATTCCTTTGTGAGGGGTACTTATACACTCTTTTGACTAAACCTCTTCATGAACTTCCCTCTCGGGCATTCAAATTATTTCTTACTATCTTTAACATTATTGGAAAAAGTCTTCACAACTTTTTCATTTCAAATTTATTTTCTCACTTTTTCTTTTCTTACTAGATCTCTATTTAATATCTCTTGTAATTTCTTTTGCTTTTCTTGTTTGTACAAAAACTATCCCAAGAGTGAGGTTTATTATCTTGAAAAGTGTGAGTATCTCCCCAATCATATGCTACTGAATTGGAATTCAATTGTTTGCTTTACAATATAACATTAATTACTATCACTAAACTTCAAATCCGGTGGTAAGAGGTTGAAGCCATTCCAAATTTCCAATACATGCATGAATGGCCAGGAGGCCCAAGGCTACGCGACATGGCGGTTTTGTGCAAAAATTAATTGTTAGTATACATACAAGTTAAAATCCTTAAGGAAAAATAAATTTCAAGCGAAAACATTTCTGAGTTTTGATGCCTTTTCATAATATTTGCTTAACTATAATGTTGTTTTATATTTTCAATGTAAATAGTGACATTTTTAGTTTTGTCTATATTCTTTCAGCTTATTAAATATTGTAAATACATCATATAATGTATTAATAGAGTAAAACATAAAATTTAAATGTCTTTATTATGAAACCTAGGGAATATATAGGAAATGAAAGAATATTATTTGAACCAAGTTGTGTAGTTTAAGTCAATTAGTTTCAAATTGACCCAAGTGTTTTTTCCACAAATTAACCGAAGGCTTAACTTTTTCCTTTAAATTCAAACTATTTCGTATATATGATTGGTGAAAATAACTTAAAAACATTTTTACTTTTCAAAAGTACATTCGTTTAATATTCATATTTAATAAAAAAAATTGTGTAGTCTTCTAAATGCAAAAAACTTCACAAATAAATATGAATATTTTTTTTGAATAGTTGCTTAATTTGAACCTTAGTGCTTATTCGTCAAATGGTTAATATCGCCATTTTTAATATAGGGAAATTGGCATCAATAATAGGTTTTAGGCTCATAATTAAGGATCTAACACTAGATTTAAAAAAATTAGGTGAATAACATTCACATTAGATAGAATTACTATAGTGCTTTTTAATTAAAAAACAAAAACTAAAATTACCAAAATAAAGAAAACCCTAATTCATTATTCTTCTTTTCTTTTCACGCCTCTTTTTGTTTATCTTTCTTCTCTTTCACGCTTCTTGTCCATCTCTTTCTTCTTCTATTTCTCTTTTTTCTTCCATCGTTATTTCTTATTTTTCTCTACCCATAGTTGTTTTTTTCTTCTTTACACAACCACCATAATCGATCTCGTCTTTTTTTGGTGATCTACAAAATCAATCACTTTATTTTATATCATTACCATGGATAAAAATCTCAAATCAAGGATTAAGATGATGATTTTTATCATTCGCTAAACTCTCCATTGTCGTTCTCTGTAAAATTGGAGATCGTTATAGTTAACTATATATTTTTGAAATCAGTATAACAGGTAAATGATAATAGTTAACTATATATGCTATTCTTTTCCATTTATGCAGACTATAAAATGTAAATATGTTTTTGATAATAGTCAACTATGTATTAATAAGTTACTACGTTCTGTAGTCAACTATGTTATGAAATTAGTAGCCAACTTTATTACGAAATCAGTAGTGAACTATATTAAATAAGTAATTATCACAATACCATTTTTATGTAGTCAACTATGTTATAAAATCAGTAGATTAAACTATTCTATGAAAATAGTTAACTATAGTATGAAATCAATATAATATGTAGTTTTAAAATAGTCAACTATATTGATAAATAGATAACTATTACAACATATCTTTTTCTTATATTTTTCCGTAGATTTTTGATCGAAATATATTTTATTTGCTGATCAAATCTAATTTTCAGAGATAAAGCACAATTGATGGAGCATTTTCTAAGAGCATATATGCACAAAACATAAACGATGAGTGAGGAGCAAATTTCGTATTTAGGAATAAAATATTCTTAGAGATTATTTTTTACCAACAATAGTTAAAACATTTAATATGCACAAAATCGTCCACTAATTATTCCTCTATGCTACTCACCTAATTTATTTTAAAGGCATGTTAGATCCTTAATTTTTTTCCTAAAACCCATTATTCACCTAATTCACCCTTTAATATATTAGAAGAAGATATATGCAATTGACAAAATTAAATAAAACTGATATGTTTCATCTAACTAAATAAAATCATGAGGACCTAACATTAATCTTAAACCAAATTTATGTATTTAAAAGAATAAAATATGTAAAAAACATATATTAAATAAATATTTTTAAAAAGTAAAGATTGTTTAAGTCATTTTCCCATTTAATTGTTTATGTAATCCATATCTAAAAGTCTGATCCCATAATTGAACCAAAGTCAAACCAAATAAACATTACTCCCTCCGTTGCATATTACAGTAAAAACTCCATAAAGTAATATTCGATAAAGTAATAAATTCGATAAAGTAATAAATTTTGCCGGTCCCGAGTCGGGCCAGTGCAAAATATGACACAATTCAATAAAATAATAAGATAATAACTTTTTTCAAATCTCTATGTAAATATATAGTCTCAATAATATCATAAATAAATATTCTATCATATAAAAAATCTAAAACATACTGTAGCTAAGAAGAGAAAGAAACATGAAAGATGTACTTATAATTTGTTTTTTTTCACAAATACAATATGGAAAACAAAAGAAAAAAAATGGAAAACATACAAAATTGTTTGTAAAAACTAATTTAAAATAAAAAGTTTAAACGAAAACTTCATATTTTATATAAATAGAAATTTTAAAGGAATCATAAGTATTTTTACAAGGAAATATTATGAAGTAATAACTCTCTAAAATAATAAATTTTGGTGGTCCCAACATTAGTATTTTATAGAGTTTTTACTGTAGTTGTCGTTCTAGGTGATTTCACGTCAATTAAGAAAACATTTAAAAATTCTGTTTTACCCTTAATTAATGTGTTTTTTATTTGATATATGTAGTTAATAAGTTAAAAGAATATGGATAAAAATGAAAAATCAATCATAAATTTGCATTAAAAATGTAAAACGACAACTAATTTGATAAAAAAAAACGTAGAATGACAATTAATACGAAACGGAAGGAGTAATAGTCCTATTTAACGAGCATGAACAAACCGTACGGTTTTTAGAAAAGGTTTAGAAAGAGAAAAATCAGGAACGATGAATAAAATGAGAAATCGTCTCTAAACTAAAAAATTACAATTACTATAGACGGATTTGTAAGGATTACAAGAATAATTTAAGTGATTGAGGCGGATATATAAATATATTTCTTTGGAATAATTCTTGGAAAATATCCTAAATCTTTGAGTTTTTGGTTTTAAAACGTACAAAAAAATGAGAACTTAATATCGTAAAGAGTAAGTCTATAATAATCGATTATTGATTGACGCAAACATGGGTTATTAAAAGAGGGGGCTAAGCCAACTAACCCGACCTCTTTCTTTGACTTTCTAGTCTGCTCACCTAAAACAAGTGTTTTCGTAATTTGTATATCGTATAAATGTAATGTCGTCGTCGCCGTACCATTGACTTTTTTGGGTCAAAAAAATCAGATTTTAGTTTCAACAATATTTATGAGGTCAGTTGTGAAGATAACTTCAATTCAACTATGTATGATTTTTTCCTACCAATCCACTTCAGAGACCAAGTCACCAAATCATAAAGAAAACAATATTCTACCGAAAGTTGAAAATGGGGAGTAATGATTGAGCATGCGTGTATGTCTACTTGCTTGATGATTACTTTTAATTTCAACAAGGCCCATATACTTTGACGGGCCTGGCCTTCACATCACATGTATGGATTCGAGAAATGATTCTAGCCTTTAGGTAGAGGCAATCCTAAAACTTGAAGAAATAAGCATTGCGTCTTCTTCCATCTCATGCTTTGCCTCCAAGAAGACAAGTCCTCTATTTTCACAGAATCTGACTTGTTCAATTGCTTCATGCAACACTCAACATTATCTATATATGTTAAGACTTTTAGGTTTCTATGTCTTGTACATAACAATTCCTTCTTCGAAACATGCCATCAAGTCTGCCCGTAACGCAGACTGATGGTGCACCGAATGGAGTATTTAGGACTTTTGGGCTCTACTGGTGCTACCATTGTCATCGTACTGTCAGGATTGCATCCTCTAACCCATCTGAGATCGCATGTCCTCGATGCTTGAGGCAATTTGTTGTGGAGATTGAGATGAGACGGCCTCGAACCACCTTCAATCACGTCACTCCACCTTTTGATACTTCTCCCGAGGCTCGTCTTCTCGAAGCTCTATCACTCATGTTTGATCCTCCAATCAGAGGTGGGTTTGGTACAGATCCATTTCTCAGGGCAAGATCCAGAAACATGGAACCACAACCAAGACCTCGGCCACTGCATCGGCGACGACACAGCCTTGACAATGATAACAATGGCCGTTTAGCTCCACCAAGAAGAACATATGTAATTCTCCGGCCCGTTGATCTGACTACCCCACTTGGAAACATGATCGGGCCGCCAAATCTAACAGCACCACCCCGGCGTGTGAACCCACAGGATTTCTTTACCGGATCATCAGGCTTGGAGGAGCTGATCGAACAGCTAACACAAGATGATAGGCCTGGACCTCCACCTGCATCAGAAGCCACCATTGATGCACTACCGACCGTGAAGATTACTCAACAACATCTAGCCAATGACATGTCCCAGTGCACAGTGTGCATGGAGGAATTCATTGTTGGCGGTGAAGCTAAGGAGCTACCGTGTAAACATATTTACCATAATGATTGTATAATCCCATGGCTCAGGCTTCACAATTCCTGTCCTATCTGCCGTCGTGACCTGCAACCTGTCAACACCATTTCTGATTCTCGGGAAAGGGGTGATTCCGTCAGAGACGACGTAGCTGAAAGAAGGCGTCCTAGGTGGATGCAGCTCGGGAACATGTGGCCTTTTAGGGCAAGGTACCAAAGGGTTAGCCCAGAAGAAACACAGCGGAATCCTCGAGGTAACCAGAGCTAGGACTAAATGATCTAGCTGCAACCATATATCTGACTGTGGAAGTCTCCATGAACCAAGAATTATAAATAGTGACAATCTATCGCTAAGGAACATATGTATTGACATTTGAATATGCCTGTATATCTCAGAAATAAACTCATGCTATGGCTTTAACCTTGTTTCCTTCATCTAAGCTTATAGACATACGATAACTAGTATAGAAAATCTTACCTCACAATAGACATCAGAGCATGCTATAACAGAAATTATTAGAGGGAACAGACAGTAACCTTAACCAAACTGATCTTATCTACTAATTCTTCTTCCTGCAGTTCAGTCGCAGTGGGCTTACTGTAATATCCTTTAGCTTCATGTACTCATTAGAACAGGAAGTATATTGCACCAAGTGTAACTTTTGCGGACATATAAACCCTCTAACAAAGTAGAATGTGAATATAAGAGCAGTAAAAAGAATAGGAAACCAGTGACAACAAACCGGTTCAAATTCAACCGTAAACACTACCATAGCCCTAAAACTTGGTCAGACTGATTTGAAAGATACACAAAATCAGTCAATTTACTTACTAGGTCAGAAACTCTTACTGAAAATAAAGAAACACAAAATTATACTTAGCAATGTGTAATAGTAAGTCTCCCTGCAAATTTCAACATGAAGATTTGTTAAATAAGCTCTCTAGTACAGACGAAGAAACCAGTATTGAGCTACGAGTATAGTCAGAACTAAAAGAGAATGATCAATGATAAAAGTTTAAGTATTGAAACACATAATGAGACAGTAACAGTAAGTCTCATTCCCAGGATTCACTGTAAAACTAGTTTCAACTAGATTAACGCAATGGAAATTTAGATCCTACAAACATCAATATGAAAGTATCGATTCCAAAGAGATGAGAAACAAACACTCTATTTACAGTAACGATCAGCTTTCTTCTTGACGCGATCATCAAGAGCTTTTTCGACGGAATCGAAATTTGCTTTGGGAATGTAACCAAACTTCTTAGCCTCAACGGGAAATAGCTCATCGTACTTCCTCTTCTTCGCTGCATCGATCGAGTAGATATCGTCTCCACCGGCGGTGGAAGAGGCTGAGCCGTCGGGAGGAGGCAATTTCACTTCTCCATCTGCGTTGGGAGGCAACATCACTTCTTCTCCTTGAAGCTTCTTATCCTTGTTCTTCTTCTTCTTTTTCTTCTCGATTGATTTCCTGGTGGCTAGGTCACCTCCTTTGAACGCTAATCTTCCACCTTTCACTCTCTCGTATGGATCTGACATTGCTTAGATTCAGATTCAGATTCGGATTCTTCCTCGGGTTCGGTTAGGGTTTTCGAGATCCCAACTCTCTCTCACGAACCTGTTGCTCTTTTGTGCTTGTAAAAGTAGAAAGACGGAAAAGAGAAGAATCAGGCCGTGTTGTGTTTCCTTTCCTTATGTTTTCTTCTTTCTGGGCCGTCTCAAATTATTAACATCCTTTACAATTTGTACTAGTTAGGCCCAAAGACACTATTTTATTAGACTAATAAATTTGAATTTTTTTTTGTTGTTGTCATCTGATCAAATATATAAGCCAAAATAGAGAAAGAGAGTTACAACATGACTCACGGATATTGAAGAAAACTTAGCTAAAAGTAAATCAATACAAACAAGTCTAAAATCATACAACCACCAAATAGAAACCTAGTCTAAAGAAATAGTAGTAGAGCCGTAAAAGGGCAAACGTCTGAAAAGCTCCAATCAAGCCATACTCATGTCTATCACACTCTCATTTTGTCCAAAATACTCCCTATAGATGAAATCCCGAAATTGTCCTTAATGAACGACCAATCAGAAAAATCGTGGAGATTAACTCAAACTGCTCGCATGATTGGGAATCGAACTCAAGACGGACCAGACCGGACCACCACTCTCTCTCAGTCTTGTTTTCGCGGGGGAACTCATCCATCTCTAAGCTTGGACTTTGGTCGTCGGATCTGATCTCGTCGAGCGTTAAGATCTTCATTCGTGTCTCGTACAATAGAATCCAGATTGTAAGGTCGAAATTGTGAGCTCATTCCCATTTGTGAGCTCGCAATTGGGCTTCACTGCGCTCAACGTTCGCGGTTCAAATTTTTCGCCATTGGTGGTCCATGGAGCTTGCAATTGAAGCGTGAAGCTTGATAATTGAGGTGAGTTGGTAGATATGAGAGCTCGAGGAGCTTGAATTGGTTGAATTAGATTTTGATTTATTCATCGGGCATTTGATGATTTCTATGTATTTTCGTTTTGAGAAATTGTTATTTGGATTTAGTAGATTTGGGATTTGTTAAGGGTTGTTGTTAAGGTTTGTTGTTTAAGTATAGAGGAATGAATTATGCTTGAATCAATTGAAATAGAGCTTTGATATTGGATTGAATTGAAGGTTTTATTAAGCGTTGATATTGAATGGGATAGTTTGTTTTTATGTAGGTACAATGAACAAAACAGTCATATATGCTGAATATGGAGGTAAATACGTCGGAAAAGGAGATAAGATACAATGAGATTCAAAAGAAGCTACGATTTATGGTTTAACGTTTAAGAAAGATATAACATACGCAATGTTAGTGGATAGATTAAGCAGGAAGATTGTGGTAGATAAAGATCGGGAAAAAATGAAATTGAGTTACATTCCATTGCTGTTGAAACCTCCAAGGATTGTGTACATTTTGGATGATGATGATGTGGATGGATACGTATGGACTACAGATAAAAAGCAATGTAGAAGTTATTTGAATGTGGAAGTAATTGTGTGCAAGAAGCGAGTTGTAACGGAAGGGAGTTCAGTTGGAGTTAATTATGGGGATTCAAATGGCAGAGTAACTGACAGGTCTGTGATTCCGATAGAAGCTATAGAGAGAAATGATGAGGCCGAGAGAAATGATGATGAGGGTGAGAGAAATGATGAGGCTGAGAGAAATGATGATGATGAGATTGAGATAAATGATGAAGCCGAGAGATATATTGACCATGGTGAGAATGTTGGATATATTGAACTTCCTGATGAAGCAGAACAGCAAGGACATGAGTATGTTGAGGAATGGGAAGATGGTTTAGGCTTTAGGGAAAGGCAATAATTTGTGGCAAAGGAAGAAGTGCAAAACTTATTATTGAGAGCTGCATTTAAGGAATGCTATGATTACGATGTATTAAACTCGGATAGTTACAGATACGTAGTTAGATATAGTGCAGGAGGTTGTGATTGGTATTTACGGGTGTCAAGGCCTCGATATAAAACCAATGACATTTGGACGGTTAAAACATACATGAAGATGCATTCATGCTCTCGTGCAAGTGCGAGTACAAGCAGCACTACAAAGAAAGGCACTCCACAATTAGTTGCAGATGCTATACATGAAGAATTTCCAGGGGTCGTGGACATCCCATCTCCTAAACTTCTGGTGGATTTGGCCGGAGTGAAGGTTTCATACGAAACCGCCTTGAGAGGGAAACACTTAGCTGTATCAATTTTACGTGGTAGTCCAGAAGATAGTTACAAGAAGTTGCCTGCTTATTTGTACATGTTAGAGAAGAGAAATGCTGGGACTATAACAAGTTTGTTGTTGGATAAAGACAATAGGTTCAAGTACGTATTCATTGCGTTGGGTGCTTGCATCAAAGGGTTTATAGCGATGAGGAGAGTTATCAGTGTGGATCAACCTTCATGAAGTATGGTGGTGTTCTAGTTTTTGTCATGGCTCAAGATCTTAATCGTCACCATTATCCTATTGCATTTGGTGTCCTAGATGGTGAGAATGATGCAAGTTGGGACTGGTTTTTCAGGCAGTTGTTGACAGTTGTACCAGATAAAGAAGATTTGGTTTTTGTTTCGGACATGAATGCAAGCCTCATAAAGGCAATTGCTGCGGTGTACAAGAAGGCTTTCCATGGTTATTGTGTGTTTCATTTGTCCCAAAATGTGAGAGAAAAAGCTGATAGTGTAAGTAAAGAGTATGTTGGGAAAAAATTCAGAGAAATTGCGGGAATTTATACCAAGATGGAATTCGATAAAGAGTATGCTGATTTCAGGAGAAGGTTTCCAAAAGTAGGAGAATATTTGGATAAGAGTGTAACCCTTGACAAATGGGCAAGGTGTTATTATAAAGGAGAAAGGTACAACATCGAAACCACAAACATGTCTGAATCTATGAATAGTGTTTTTCAGAAAGCAAGAATGTAAGCGTTACTGCCTATCTTTGATGCAATTGTGGGTAAAATTTAAGAGTGGTTTAACAAACACAGGGTTGTCTCGGGTAATATACCAATGAGCCACAAAATGGTACCCTTTGTGGAGAATGCAATGCACCCTAACTATAAGATAAGGGCAAAATTAAAGGTGACAGTTTTGAACACCTTTTTAAGGGAGTTTAGTGTGATTGGCATGGATGGTTTAAGCTACGAGGT
Source organism: Arabis alpina (assembly GCA_900128785.1). NCBI lineage: Eukaryota > Viridiplantae > Streptophyta > Magnoliopsida > Brassicales > Brassicaceae > Arabis > Arabis alpina. The sequence continues at coordinate 31,659,512 of LT669794.1, forward strand.
GGACTTGAGGAGCTTTAGCTGCAGCTGCAAACGTTTCTATATAGACAAGTACCCTTGTGTTCATGCTATTGCCGCTGTGCTTGTGTACGGGAAGCTCCAAGAAAGAATAGTTGACTTAAATATCTATGATTTGTGCTCGGATTATTTTAAGTCAGAGACGTGGGCGTTGGTGTATTGTCAGACGATTTATACAGTCCCACATGAGTGTCACTGGACATGTCCGGAGGACATACTTTCGAAGGTGTCATTAGCTCCGCAATATCCAAACAAAAGGGGAAGATATCAAGAAAACAGGTTTACTCATCCAGGAGAACGTCGTAGGAAGAAGAGAAGGACGAACAACAAGTATGTGAAAGGGAGAAGCTTGGGAGAATGGATTGGACTTCCTAATGTTGGTTAAATTTTATTGTATTCAAAGTTGTAATTGAGTATTTCTCTTTCTCTCTGGCTGGACAAACTACGAAAACTGGTCTAATTATGTATTGTTTTTGGTCTAAAAACCAATTTATTTATAAATGATTTTGAAAGATGGTTTAAATGAAGGACATATCATATACAACAACTAATCCTGATTCTTTAACAAAAAAACCAAAACTTCATATTTGGTTTTAAATTTTCCAACATTTCTCATATAAAACCTTTAGTATTATTGCAACTTTGAAGCTCACTATCCACCATATCATTCAAAATATGTATATGATTTGTTTCTAAACATTTGACAACACGAAAACGTTGGGGCAATGAAATAATGACGAAAGGATGAGTGTACAACTGAAAATTTTGTAATTATCATTGGTGTAACTACGAAAAAGTTAAAATCTGGAAAAGAACAACTGCTTGATGATTTTGTACAACCATAAACTAGATCCAACTGCTAACACTTATAACACATGTATAACACATTTTTGTTCTGTTCACGTGTTGGCAAGATATTTTATTAATTTTAAAAACTTATTTTTTCCCAATTTTGCATTTTTTGTCGATAAAAGAAGGGAACAACAAATAACAAATTATGTTTTTCTTTTTCCTCTCATTCTCACTTTCCCTTTTCACTTTGTTCCTCACACGAACAACGAACAAAGGCGCCGCCTCGCTCACTCCGACTCACCGACTCACTTCAAGGTTAGGTTTCAACGATTAGGGATTTAGGGATTCGACGATTAGGGTGTAATTTCTTTCTATTTATGGTTTAGGGTTCACCGAATTTGGGGAATTTGGAGATTTAGGGTTCATCGAATTTGGGGTTTCTAAGATTTGGGGTTTTAGGGTTCATCGAATTTGGAGATTTAGGGTTCATCGAATTTGGGGTTTCTAAGATTTGAGGTTTTAGGGTTCATCGAATTTGGAGATTTAGGGTTCATCGAATTTGGGGTTTTCGTGTTTTGTCAATTTGTGGTTTACATAATTTGGGAATTTAGTCAAATTATGCACTAACTCATTACATTGCATTCTCCTAGGCTGAGAACATGTCCATCTTTGATGATTTCGATACTGGCTCCAACAACAGCAACTCGTCATCATCGGATGACGAAAACCCATTTATGGCAGCATTACTGGAAGAATTTAGGGTGCCTGTGTCATGGGATGGTAAAGGTATTCCGACCCATTGTTATTGTGGATCCAAGGCTACGGTCTTGCACACGCGTGGTGTTCTCAACAATGAGCTAAAAGTCTATACCTGTCATGGAAATAGGAAGGTAAGAACCATGATCCAAGAACCACCATCTCTATAATCGTTATTTACTTGACTGCGGTGTTAATCATTTCGCCTTGTTGGTTTTTGGTTAGGACGGAAATGAACACATTTGGAAATTCTATGACGAGGCAGTCGTCGAGGAGATTAGTGCTATGAAGACCAAAGTAAGTGACCAACAAGCTCGACTCGAAACATCTGCTAAGGAAGTCAGTGACCTCAAGAACGTGGTTGGTGTTCTTCAGTCTAAGGTTCTTCAGCTTCAGGTGAAGTTTGTTCAACCTCGACGTTAAGACACCGGCTGCTTGGAGTGCAGCTCGACGAAATTGTTGTAATTTGTTGCTTTCTAATTTCAATTTCAATGACATTTGTTTGTAATGATATATTATGTTGCTTTTGTTTGTAATGATATTATGCTAAACTTGCTCAAGTAACGCAAACATCCCAAACAAACATCATCAAATCAAACCATTACCTTTACACATTACAAAAAAACCATGAAAATAAACAAACTGTTTCACCAGTAGTACCAGTTTACGAAAACAACAACAAAATAACCGAATCCAAATTGTTTGACCAGTAGTTCCTGTTATCGAAGACACATAAAAAAACGATGAAAATAAACAAACTGTTTCACCAGTAGTACCAGTTTACGAAAACAACAACAAAATAACCGAATCCAAATTGTTTGACCAGTAGTTCCTGTTATCGAAGATACATAAAAAAAAATGATGTACAAGCTTGAAGATATTATACTCAACTTGGGCTCACTCAACTTCATGGGTTCTTGCGGGAGCGCATATTTGGTTTCTCAAAGTGGCCACTTACAAGGTTTGAGTAGCTTATCCTCCTCTTCTTCCCCTTGTTCTTCTCATTCACCTTCTTCTTCTTTTCATTCACAGTAGATTATTCACCACCGAGTTCCTCACCACCGAGTTCTTCACCACCGAGTTCCTCACCACCTTCCACTTCCTTCTTCACACCAGTCCTCACTTCCTTATCCTTCACACTAGAGGGTTCACTACTTTCCACTACCTTTTCCACTACCTTCTCCATCGGTGGTACAAATTTCATGAAATACTTCGCTTTTTTTTTCCAAGTCCGCAAGCTTCTCTGAGACCTCTAGTTCTAGGTTTGTCACCTTATCACCAAGTTCTTTCAATCCAGCTTCCATAAGATCCTTGAGGACCTCAAAGCAGTCACCACCACTCTCATGCACCTTCCTTTTTCCTTTTGCCGTAGACACAACCTTCATGTCAACTTTCCTACCTTCCACATCATCATTGAACATCTTTTCAAACCAAATATTCTTTTTTTCATCAAGCATCTTCATCCAACCATCAACAATTGCATCATAATGATCATCATCCTCAAGAGGATCCATGATATCCTCCATAAGAGGAATCTCTTCCAATCTAGGTTCCATGATACTATGGATATCCTATGATAAAAGTTCAAATCAATTTCTTGTAATTAATCATCAAACCATACTCATTTACACTACAATCTAAGAATCTAATAGGTTTTCTCTAACCTTTGAGTTGCCAAGGGCTTCATTCAGATAAGATAGTGGATAACCTTTCATGTTGGTTGTTTTGAATATGCTCTTGCACATCCTAGGGCAATCATTCGTTGCTGCTTTAACTGGTTCTCTGAACTTTTCCATCAAAACATGTATCGCCTCAAATGGTATAAACTAAATTACGTAACCACATACCTCCAAAGGATTTATGAAAAATGGAAAGGTCCAATATGGTTTGGCGACTCCACTACACCTATCCACAATATGGATTAACCTCTCCATAGTGTGATCAAAAGACAGTCGACCCCATGGAAAGGTCTTGCACCACTCTAAATCAGTCACAACTCTTCTAAAGATGTCTTCTACTGGAGGTGCTCCATCTCCAGCCTTAGCATTGCCAATGATGATACTCGATAAGAAGTACAATACCGCCATCTTTAATCTATCTCCACAACGTTTCATTGACAAAAACTTCTTCTCAATAGCACCATATGTTGGTTTTTCCTTCTTGAAATACTTCTGAACAAACCTAAAATTTCCAAATGCTTTGTACCCTGATGGATATGATTGACACTTCAAACCAGACAAAAGTCCATGTTCTCTCAGAGAGTATCTGATTGGAGTGCCCATTGACCACAAACCAAGCTTCTCTTTTCTTATCTGTCTTCGCCTTGCAGAGAAGAAGCATCCACATTCCCATGGTCATGTGATTTTTTTCCTTTGGCATGTGAAAAAAAGGACAAAACTGTGGGTTTTCATGGGATCAATTGCTGATATACCCTTCTAGGCTGAAAGGTATTCTGAGTTACCCTCCTTAATATAAATTCATTTTCTTTTTAATCCAAACACGGTAAAAGACAATAAAGACCCTAAAAATGGTCAGATGTACCGGGTACGAAATCGGATCAACCCGCCGTTTACCTGGATCATCCAAACCCAAGGAAATGAAACGGATATCCGAGATCTAACCCTAAAAAATCGAATCGAATCCATCGACTTCTCCGCCAGTTAGAAATCTTTTCGATACTTCTTCTTCTTTCTCTCTTCTTCGTCACTGATACTGAAGATCCATTGAATCCAAACAATTGCTTCGATATTTCTTCGTCTTTCTCTCTTCTTTGGCGAAATCCTTGTTAGAAACTTTAAACTATTGGTGACATCGGAAATGGTTCGTAAAAAGAGATTCGCTATACGAAAAGCGAGAAGGGAACAATTAGAGAACATGAATCGAGAAGAGGAGAGTAATCATGAAGAAGAGTCAAATCATGAAGAAGAGATGAATCATGAAGAAGAGATGAATCGAGAAGATGCGAACATTAGAGAAGAAGAGAGTGGTGCAGACAATCGGGAATCACAGACATCCCCAACGAATTTAGAGAAAGAAGCAGAGGAGGAACCCGAAAGGGAACCAGAGGAAACCGAAGTAATGCAACCTTTGAACATGTACTTTAGCCCGACTGCGTATACCAAGCCATGTAAGATTTCAACAAGATGTTATGTAAAGAAGGCGGTTGAAACTCTTAATTATGTACTTACTGAAGAAGAGAAAAAATGGTTTCATGAGCATCATCAATTCAAGCATTTCTTCCACATGTTTAAGGAGAATAACCATAAGGTAACAGGTATGTGGATGTTAATTCTTCACATGGCTCGTACAGATAAGTGTAGAGAATGCTGATTTGTTGTTAATGGAACCCCCATCCACTATTCATTAAGAGAACATGCCCTCATCTCTGGATTAGACTGTCATCATTATCCTACGGGTTATGAGAAAGCAGGCAGTCTGAGGTTTGTGAAAAGGTATTTCAAAGAAGGAACAATTGTAACAATCAAACGTGTGGAAGAAAAGTTGTTGAAGATGAAGTATTGTGGAGATAGAATGAAGATGGCTGTCCTCTTCTTCTTAGGTAGTGTGTTGATTGGAAAGTCAAAGAGTGGAAAAAAAGCAAAGGAGGTAGAGCCTTTCTTTCAAAGAGTTGTAGATGATCTGGAGTTCTGTAGGAACTTTCCATGGGGGCGTTTGACATTTGAAGACAACATGAAAGATATATTTCATATGATGGATCATTTTGATGGAGTTGCTAGACCAACATGGAGCTATCCTAGTTTTTGTATCCCTTTGGAGGTAATCCTCATTTATCAATTAAACTGATATAGTTTGGTTGGTCCTTTAATGTATGGTCTTGTTTTAAATTTGTAGGTTTTGGCCTTTGAGGCAATTGCAGAACTAAAGAGAAAGTTCAGAAAAGATGTTAGAGGAGGTAGTAGTGAATATCCAAGGATGTGCAGAATGAAGTTCAAACGGAATTGGATGAAAGGATTTTCGTTGTCTGATATTAATGATTCACTTGGATCAACGAAGGTAAAAAGGTTAAGCATACTCATTTTCATTTTCCTTCTTAGTTTGGTTATAATTTATTTCTTCTATTGGACAGGAAATTCAAAGTGTCTTGGAAACTGAGGAGGTTGAAGAAGCTTTGTTGGAACGGCTGATAGGTGAATCAGACGATGAGATGGACACCTTTGATCCAATTGTTGATGGCTGGAGGAAATGTTTAGCTAAAGAAAATCCTATATGGTGGGAAGAGATGTTCAATGCAGATGTGGCTGCTAGAACACCAACAATGATGGATGAGCAAAATGAAACTTTTGGTGGACCATCCTCTAATCCTACATCTCTAGATGGACTGGCAGAGGTTGTAGAGAGTGTGCAGCTTTTGAGAAAAAATATGGATGATGGGTTTAAGGAGATATTACATAAGGTCAATGCATTGGATACAAGAGTGAAAGCTGTTGAAGAACATGTTCATAATGCAGAGAAGAGTGGACCTTGGATGGATGATCAGTGGATTCCTGATACAAGTTGTGATTTTGGTAATAGAAAAGATCAAGAAGAAGGTGAGACTGTTGTTTTAGATGCTAATCCAAGTGAGGATGTTGTAATGGAAGAACCAAGTAATGTAGAAGGTGGTGAAGGTCGGAATGAAGCGGAGGGTGTTGTTGTGGAAGATGATGAAGGTCTGAATGAAGAGGAAGAAGAGTGGGGTATGAATGAAGAAGAGTGGGAATCAAAAACTCCTAGTGTTGTGGTGAGGAGTGGGAATAAAAAATTCAAGGTTATTTCAAAGAAGAAGAAGAGAGAAATTCTACCTTCACGTTTCCACAAGTCTCCTTACCAACCGAGATAGGCAATTTAAAAGTCTTTTTGGTGTTTCCAACTATTTTGATGTTGTTAGATTTGGAAATGATAACATTGTGGTGGTTAGTTTCATTTTGGTGGTGTTAGACTTGGAAATGATAACATTTTGGTGTTTTGTTTCATCTTCGGCGGTGTTAGACTTGGAAATGATAACATTGTGGTGTTTTGTTTTATTTTGTTGTTGTTAGAATTGGAAATTATTACATTGTGGTGTTTTGTTTCATTTTGGTGTTGTTAGATTTGGAATGCGAACATTGTGGTTTTTGTTGGTACAAATGGTCAAGTTCGTACAACTATCACTACGTGTACAAATGGTCAAGGTTGTACAACTATCACTACGTGTACAAATGGTCAAGGTTGTACAACTATCACTAAGTGTACAAATGATCAAGTTGGTACAACTATCATTATGTGTTCCGGTCCTAACAATTAGCATTGCACAAATGTATTATAAAAATAGTAGATTTCGCATTATTATAATATAATGATTGATACTTCTCAAAATATAACATTCCAACAAGAGTTTTAGTTAAACAGATAATAAGAAACAAAGGGTTTTCTGACAATAGTACATCCCAAACAAAGGGTTTCTGAAAATATTACACCTTAAACAAAGGTTTCACTTAAAGAAACAGAGAATTGCAATGGATATGAAGGCAAAGAGACCCCCACCAACCACATACTTGTTCGTGGACCAATTCTGATTGGTAAGCAACTTCTCGAACTCCTCCATCTTTGATTCGTACTTCATTAGGCGCTCCTTCATCCTAACAAATTCACCATCATCAGTTGCCTTCCCTCCAAACACTCTAATGTTTCGAATCTTATCATTCGCCTCATCCACTCCACATTTTAGAATTGTGAATTGCTCCATAACGGCAATTCGGCGGAAGGCCGTAATCTGCGTCAGGTTCACGACAGCCACTGCGAACGCTTGCTCCAGCCGAAGAACTGTAACTGAAAGTCCTTGCCATGTTCGCTGTCCAAAGAATAATCAAAAATAAAAATCAAATCCAAAATTAGATCCAAAATCAAATCGAAACCCTAATCGAAATCAAAACCCATAGTCTAATCGAAACCTAAATCAAAAACCTAAGCTCACAAGATTTCTACTTGTATCGGAAACACAAATCTAAAACCAACAATCGAAATCGAAACCCAAGATTTATAGTTCTTGTTTTTCGAACAGAGGACATACAACCCGTAGATTTATATTCGAAAAGGAACAAACCTGAATTTGTTGCAAATTCTCTATGAATCGCCTTTTCTACTGTAGGAAAACCCTAGAAAAAATGTGATAGAGAGAAAGGGAAAAGATGAAAGAAGAGCTTTTAGTTCTTAGAAACCCAAAGCATTTAAAGAAAGAGTTTCTGTCTTTTGATGTATTTACGCGAGTTTAAATTTTTTGAAAATGTTTTTAAATTTTTTGAAAATTTTAAATCATTTCACTTCAAATCCCCTAAACAATGTTTTACACATTTTTATTGGTTCTGATGACATGGCGCCGCCATTTAGTAAAACATGATACCATATATATTAATAATTTAATGGCACCAATACAATATAGTTGTACCAAAATATTAGTTGTACAAATTATTCAATAGTTGTATTTTTGCACTTTTAGTGATTAATTAGTTGTACACCAATACAACTTGATTTCTAATAGTTGGACATATCAGTACATGTAATCAGTTAACATTCTCAATGGTCTCATAGAAATTTATTTGTTAAAATATATTTTTCTGTACAAGTATATACTTTATTTGACAAAACTAGAATGTCACTAGTAAATAACCTTTACAAGTATCATTGATTTCGAATTTTCATAACATATTTTGAATTTTAGCATTTGACCTCTTGTTTGCAATTTGATTTTGAATTTTAATAACATATTTTGAATTTAAGGATTTGACCTCTTGTTTGCAAATTTTAATAACACCTTAATCTCAGTTTACACATGCTACTTAATCATATCATTTATAAAAAAAAACCACAACTTAGTATTTAATTAAAAAAAAAACATAACACAGAAGTCTGAAACCAATTGTACGAATGTTAAAACATAATGTTACAATCACACATAATGTTATGATTCTCTTACAACGTCTTCACTTAAATTGTACGATTATCTTCAAGATCCTTATCTCCACCGTTACTTCGCTTCTTCTTAGCCGGATATTCTCCAACTGACGCATGCCTTTTCTCTTGATTTCTTCCTCGTTTCCGTGTACACGCTGGAGGTATTACAAACTTTGCTTTTATATCATCCGGAACCTTCCAATGCGACTCATGGGGCACTAAGTAAATCGTCCTTTTGTACGCTTTTGACCAGTTTTTCACCAAATAATACTTGGTGCACAACTGATGTAACTTACAGGTCCTCTTCTTGTCATTCATAGCAGCCGCTATACCATGCTCACAAGGAATCCTGTCAATGTTAAAACACTTGCAACTACAACTTTTTTTCTTCAAGTTCACCAAATACTTCTTTCCATCAGATCCTATGACACTAAACTCAAGAGACATACTGTTTAGCTCGGTTGTTTGAAGCTTTGTTGTAGTCTCAACGGTTTCGTGAATTGCATCCTCCACAACAGGCACCAACATTTGACCATCTGGAATAGCATTCGCCGTCTGCCTATGTTTGTTAAACCATTCAGACAACTTCTCAACAATCGCGTCAATCAATGGCAATAAGGCGTACTTCCTTGCATTTCTAAACACATTATTGATAGACTCAGCTGAGTTAGTGGTGTCTATGTTGTACCTTTCACCAGGAAAACAATACCTCGCCCATTTCTTTGTCTCTACACTTGTATCTAGATATTCACCTGCAGCAGGATATCGAGACCTAAAAGCACCATACATTTTCTCAAACTCAGCCACTGTGTACACTTGCGCACAGTCCCTAAATGTATTTGCAACTATTTCCTTATTCATATAAGACACTTTACCTTTCACATTTTGCGACAAATGGAAGATACAATACCCATGATAAGCGTTCGGGTACACCAACTTTATTGACTTTATAAGACTTGCATTTCTATCTGACATGAACACCAATTCTTTAGTATCTGGTACCACGGTTTTCAAGGTTTCAAAAAACCACTTCCAACTCGCATCTTTCTCACCATCAACTACAGCAAAGGCAATGGGATAATGATGACGGTCTGGATCCTGAGCAGTTGCAACAAGAAGCACTCCACCATAAACAGATTTCAGAAAAGTTGCATCAACCATTAACACTTTTCTCATAACCTTAAACCCTTCAATGCATGCTCCCAAAGCGAAGAAAACATACATGAATTTATTCTCCTTATCTACTTTCACACTTGTAACTGTCCCAGGATTAACCTCCTTTAACATGTACAAGTACGAATGCAACAACTTAAAACTACTCTCTGGACTTCCGCGGACATCATTCATAGCTTGTTTTTTCCCTCTCCAAGCCGTAGTGTATGAAGGTCTGACCCCAAGTCTTCCTTGAACCAAATCCATGAGAAATTTTGGAGACAGTGTCTCAAATCTACCTGGATAATCTTCATGCACTACACTAGCAACTAAGCGTGTTGATGCTTTCATTTTCTTTTTGCTTGTACTCGTACTAGACCGAGAGCATGTATGCATTTTTCGGTAAGTTCTAACCGAGAAACGATCTGACTTCCCATCTCTCGCAGCCCGTAGATGCCACTTACAACCATTCTGAGCTTCACGACATTTGACAACATACAACACCGTATCTGATTTCTTCGTAGCATACGCAAAACAGTTTTGATGTGAAGCTCTTTCAACCAAATCCTGAACTACCCTCTTACTTTCAAATTCATCTCCTACCTTCATACTAATACCATCATCCCATTCCTTACCTTGCTGACTCCCTCCTTGACTTGATGCAAGCTCAGGTGGTTCACGCAAACCACCACCAGATTCTCCATCCACCTGATTTCCCACATTACCAAACTCACCATCAAGATTTACCACATCCTCAACATGTTCTGATGTTTCGCCTCCGTACATAGTCATGATACCACCTTCCCCACCTTCATTAACCTTATCTATCCCATCTGAAAGCATCTCATCATCTGAAAGCATCTCATCATCTGAAACTATCTCATCATCTGAAACTATATCATCATTAACCTTATCTCTCCCATTAGAAAGCATCTCATCGTTATCCCCACCAAATTCACTTTCTCGCTCCACTCTTGATAATTCTTCTCCACACTGATTTTTCCCCTCAACTCTAATATCCTCCACATACAAAACATTCCTACATAGCTCCTTACTCATCTCCATCAAATAACCATAAACACCATCATCATCATAAATGTATGATGGTTTTTTACTCAAGACCATTGGAAAGTAACTTAACTTAACCTCCCTATCTTTATTTAGATGAATCCTCTTCCTAATACTCTCCACTAACATAGAATATGTTACCTCTTCCACATGTGTTCTAAACACTAAAGTTTCAAGTTTATCTTCTTTTGAAATCCATTCTACGTGACCTTCTCTTTTGTCATAGTATCCCCCAAACTCAAAATGTATTACTGTGCAATGGGTGTTATTCATTGTCACCTGAAAATTAATCAAACTCATTTGGTTACAAAACCATCAATTACAAATCAAATCAATCTCAAACTCAAATTCGTACAAATCGGAACTAAAATGGAGTTAATAATGACATGAGTTTTGCCTGAGATTCACCTGAGCTTCACCTAAGCTTTGCCGAAACGGAGGAGTTTGAGAAACAACGACAACAGATCTGGTTTGTGCCAATGACGATGGATATACTGCTTGATAGAGTTTCTACTGGAGTAGGACGCACCGACGATGTTTACTGTGATTCTCAGAGATCGACGGCGTCGTCGATTTAGATTTCTTCATCGATTTAGATTTCTTCGCTTGATTTTGATTTTGCCAGATTTTTTTGATTTTGTCCGTACAACGAGAAGGATAAGAAATCCAAACTGTTTTTTATGATTGACTGATGAATAACCAATTCTGATTGGTTCATTTTAATAGTTTCTTTTATAATTAACATTTCTGAATTAAGGGTAAAATGGTCCGCACAGTAATGTGGTTATTGAAGAAGGGTACTTAGAATAGAGAAAGGTACAATAGAATACCCTTCAACCTAGAAGGGTATATCAGCAATTGATCCGTTTTGATGGAACCATTCCAACTCCTCCGGATCAAGCTTGCTTTGTAGATTCGCAATTGCCTTGTCAACATAACACTTGGTCACGATTTTGACTGCCTTCCCATACTCACTATTACACATCTCCAAAGGCTGCATTGGTTCATATACTATCTTTGTATCCTACAATTCAAATCACAAAATCCACATACAATTTTATACAAGAGAAATAGCATTGAGATTTTTGAAGTACATGAAGATGTTCGAAATACATACCATTGCAACCGTTGTTGGTTGCGAGTCATGCGCGGTTCCTTCAACTACTCCCTTATTAGACCCACCATTGTTTTCCTCTTCTTCTTCCTCTCCATTATCAGACCCACCATCGTCTTCCTCCAAGGATTCTTCTTCGGTTTCTTCTTCCTCCAAGGATTCTTCTTCGGTTTCTTCTTCGTCTTCTTGTTCTTTCTCTCCATCTTCTTTTTCTTCTCCCTCTCCATCGTCTTCTTCTCCCTCGTCAGACCCACCATCGTCTTTCTCTCCCTTTTCAGACCCACCATCATCTATTTCAACTTCTTCTTCTTCCTTATCTTCCACCGGTGGGTTGGGTTCCGGTGAGTTGGGTTCCGGTGAGACTGTAGGAGGATCGACTGTCGGAATCGATTTGTTCGACTTCTTCTTCATCTTCTTCGGCGGTCCGATAGATGTCTTCACCATTGTATAGACCTTGATTTTTGCCCCTCTTCAACGAAGTTAGCCGAGTTATCCTTAAGTTTTGAACGGTTTTGATATGACGACGGAGATCGAAAGTTTCAAAACTGAGAGATTTGTTAGGGATTTCAAAAGCATTTGGGATTTTCTATCTTGAATTCGGATAGATCCGAATGAGATCCGAATGGGTCGAATATCAGGTTGGATACCGCTGGTTGGGTCGTAATTAACGTGACTTTGGCCAGTGGTTATGATCTTTTCGACCGAAAAGAAGGAATAGGTTAAAGAGTAATTTATTCTCAAAACCGTCCGATTAAAATAATCTGAATATGACGGGCGCATTTGAGACGTTGACTTACCTGGGGGGAGCATTTGAGACATTGACTCGCCCTAGCCGCTTCAGGCGATTTTTCTTTTTTTAGCCTCTCGTCGTTTTCAGATCAGATCGGTGCCGGTGGCTCCGATAGCACCGGTGCCGGTCCCGTGTCTCGTTTTCTCTGCTTTTTCCGTTTTTAGCTTCAGACTTTGGCCTTGGAGAGAGCTCTTCCTCTTGTGGTTCGAGATCTGGTATAGTGGGTATGGGTACGGTGATTGGTCGAGTTGGTCGGTGCTCGTCGTGATGGCTTGCGGTGAAGGTGCTGGTGAATCTATACCTGGGGATGTCGCGGCCTTCTACTCACAAGAATCCTTGGGCCTCCTGATTGATCTCTCCTTGGTCCGTGAACGGTATACCAGATTTTGAGATCTCTGTCTTTGTTGGTTCTCTCTCTTTGCTTGTGGGTCGTTTTTAGGTTGGTAGCTAGTTGGTTTGCGGTCTTCCGGCTTTAGTTTGGTGGTTCTTGTCCGTTAGTTTATCTCTTTTGTGTTGCTAGATTATTGTCGTATAGTTCTTTTGGTCTGTTGGTTGGATGTCTAGTGTGCGTGGGACTCTGAGGTCAAGAGTTTGGCTGGGGCTCGCTATGTTCCAGGTTAGAGAGGGCGTTGTTGCTTGTCAAGGATGGGTTTTCTCCGTTTAACCACCGTTTTATTCGTTGGATCTTCTTTCAACCTCCTAACACCGTCTTTAGTGTAGCCAATAAACACTTTTCGCTTGTAGTCTTTCTTCGTCTGTTCTTGTAAGGCTAACCTCGTTACTTGGCGTGGGGATGCAAAGTTCTAGATTTAGACTTGTAGAGCGAAGATTAGGTGGGTAGGAGTGAAGATTCTCGATCGAGGTTCTTGGTTGTGGTTACTCGGTTTTTATGGGTTTTGTTTCGCGACTCTTCTTCGCCTCGACATCAATTGGTATTCTTCTGTGGTCCGCGCCTTCTGATCGTTTCTTACTCCTCTGGTTTGTGGCAAGTTCTCTTCCTTTTCTCTTCCTCTAGTGGTCCTCGTATTAGTGTTTGTTGGTGGTTTGTATCTTTTGCTCTTAGTGGGTTGTATCCTCTGCTCGCTTGTCTTAGTTCTTCCATTTGTAGTCTTTTGGCTTGGGATTTACATATGTTGTTGGTCGAATTGTGACCTCTCTTGTAAGTCCTCTTTTGTTTGCAACTCATTGTGTCTCTTGTTGTTTAAGAACATTTTGGAGGTTTTCTTGTATTGTAAATATGCTCTTGCTTGACCGTTTTGGTCACTTAATGAAAATCAAACCAGATGCAAAAAAAAAAAACAAACCAAATAGAAACATCCTTAAGCGAATCAGTTTATACCTCAACAAACATATGTTTCGGCACCAAACCAAAGACGGCGGGATAGACAGAACTTTGACCACGCCATTAAAGAAGCCAGTGGAAATGCCGGACCCCGAAGAAATAAATTTGAATTTTTCTCAACTCTTTCTATTAATTCAATTACACAAATGATATTATCCTTTTTCAGACGCGGGGTGAAAGACATGTTTATGACGTCTTTCGTTCCTTGCCCTCTAAATGTGGTATATGTCGTCACTTCGAACGCAACTCGAACTAGAATCGAAGTAAGATGATCGTAGGGGCACGTGGTGAGGCAGTGCAAAACAAAGCTCCAGTTTGTTTTAAAATGACCTAAAACTTAAGAAAAAAACTTTGCAAAAAACAATACAAAATGTCCTGAAATCTCTAGTAACGAAAAGCAAACTAGTCAATTATTGAATGAAATCTGAAGCTCTTATTAGTAGCTTTATAAGACTTGACGACGCCTCAGGATAAGAGAGAAATCAAGATCGAACATTTGGATTTCAAGGCCAAATCCGTCTCCAACGACTAACACTAAGCGTCCTTTGTTTAAGACTCGGTTCCTGACCAATTCAGCTGCTAAAGTCTTACCACGAAGACTAGACATAAGAATCTCAACCATGTTTTTTCTTAACTCTTCCATGGAGAACCAGAAGACAGGAACTTGAATGCCTTCACCAATGATTGATCCTTTCACTCCAAGATACCTGTATCACACAACAATAACAACTCAATTAATCTCGTTCAAGCAGAGGAAACAAAAGAGCGACTTGTTAAGCCATAAGTCGTAATGAAAAACGTAATAAGAGAGCCGCTTACTCCTTGTGCAGCATTGTGTACATTACTCTTGGAGTTTCATTGAGAACCGATCCCTGAATGTAATTCTGAGAAGAGCAGAAAAAAATGAGAAGCTAGTGTTGAGTTTAGGGAAGTTAAATAGGTTAACTCATATTACACTGCAGTTCTCAACACAAAATGTAATAGAAAGCTCAATGTAGAGAGGATAACAGAGTTAAATTTACCTTGACTAGATCCCCTCCTTGGGCTGAAGCACGGTGCGAGCCAAGACTCTGTATAAAGAGAGAATCATCACATAAAGGTGTGTAGATTTTTCATACACTGAATTCCATTCTCCATATAGATAGCTACTATTAACTATCATTACAACACAAAGAAGGCACATCTAACTAGAGTAACTATCGATCTCTTTTGACCAAACTATAGACATTGACATGTATAAGTAGGATGGGCTTACTGTAAAAAACTGAGCAATCCAGTTTAGCAGACCAATCATATCGGGAATCGTAACTCCACGAATCAAAAGAGATGTGACAATGATACACACCCACCTGCAACATGCAAAGATGCAATCAATGAACACATAATTGTTCCATATAACATGAAGAAGCAAAGCTTGTGGAAACTTACCACTGAGAAAACGTGAAAGAATGCAACAAGGCAATCAAATGTTGAAGAGAAACAAGAACATCAGCAACATTATGAAACGCATATGCATTAGAAATCGCAGATTGCAAAACCCAATCAGTGAGAACTCCTATAGATTCAAACGCTGAACCGGAACCAGCGAAATTGAAGGTCGAAATGCATCGATTCGGCACAATCTGCGATTGAAAGGCAGAGAGATTGCGAGAGAAAGACGATCCAACAATTAACGAATTGTGGTGAAGGAAACTGTGGTAACTTCGATGTGGTGGAGTTTGGAATTTGGTATCTTCTTCAGGACGGGTTTGGAGAGGGAGGAGACATGAATAAGATGATCGGTAACGACGAGCGTTAAGA
This sequence comes from Arabis alpina, assembly GCA_900128785.1. Classification (NCBI taxonomy): domain Eukaryota; kingdom Viridiplantae; phylum Streptophyta; class Magnoliopsida; order Brassicales; family Brassicaceae; genus Arabis; species Arabis alpina. Next base: position 31,675,271 of record LT669794.1, read on the forward strand.
CCGGATCTGAGGGCTAAACGTGAACGGACTAATGACATTATCGATCGGTGAAGCAAAGAAGAATCAGAATACGCCTGAAACGGAAAGCTACATAAGAAATCAAATGTATAAACTGTGAAATCAATTGCGAATCGAAAACAGGGGAATATGATTATTGACGAACAAAACTTTCTAAAAAGAAAAATCAATTACCGGGAAGGACGATTACGTTTCGCGTTTAGGGTTTAAACTTTCAAGAGACGAGCGAAAAAACTCATTTTGCGCGTCTTTAGTGAACTAAATTTTTTTTTTTTTTTTTTATCAACTTTCAGATTTCATTAAATGGCTGAAATGTGATCAAAGTGTAACAAAGGAAAAGGAAGAGAGGAACATAATGATACATAATATAAGAACTAGAGTTCTCTAATTCCTTCGTTAATCGATCCGCTACTTGATTGCTTTGTCGAGAGACCCATTGTACTGTTGTCGTTTGAAACTTCCAAAGCCATAAGCGAATATCACAAATCCAATTGTATAATCCAAAATGCGAATCCCCTCCATTAACTAATTTGGAAACATATGCATTGTCACCTTCAAAGATCACGTTTGTATAACCACGACTCCAAGTGTAGATATATGCCATTAGTAAAGCTTGGAGTTCAGCTTCCAGTGCCAAGCTACAGACACGTCCTAAGCTATGACCAACTTCAATGTAAAATCCATGTTCATCACGAAGAATCCAGGCCATCCCGACGGTGTTCCATCTTGTTTATACCGACAATCATAATTGCATTTCACAAAATTAGACTGTGGTCTTTGCCATTGTGTAACGTTTCGAGAAATAGAGACATTGCAGTTCGTGGTAGTTCCATTTTGTGCAATCCACTCTTGTGCATCATTCATAGCATACCGTCGATCTTGTCGCCAAACGCTTCTTTGACGCTGATAGAGTAATAAGTTTCTACTTTTCCAAAGTCTCCATAAAATCCACAAAGGAACCTGTCGTATGTAAGTTGAGAATTGCAGAGTTTTATGGTGAAGAAAAATGACTTCTATCTTCTCTTCAAAGGTGAGAATTGGATTAAGAAAATCCAAATTTGGTATATTTGAACTCAACCAAATCGCCTGAGCATAGTCACAATGGAAGAAAAGATGATCAAAGGATTCCTCTGCTTTACAACGACGTCGACATTGTGCATCACGTGTGATTCCTCGACGCACCAAAACAGTTCCCACATGCATTGCTTGAGATAACATTCTCCAAAGAAAATGTTTATGTTTGGGAGCAGTGTTTAGTTTCCAAATATCCTCTTTTAGTTGTGTATTCCCCGGTGGAGGAATAATATGTTCTTGATCTTCAGAATGTGTGGCTAACCAATAACCAGATTTAACACTATAAACACCATCTTTCGTGTAGTGCCATCCAATAAGATCATGTGGCTGATCGGAACAGAGCTTGAGCTTCATGATTTCGTCAACATCCTCAGGTTGGAAGAGGTGCTGAAGTAATTCCACATTCCAAGTCAAAGTATTCGGTAGAAATAGGTCAGAAATACTATGTACCTACCTCAATAACAATGCCATCTTTTAACCGTGGACTTCTTGGAGGATGAGTATCCAACCATTTATCATTCAAGATATTAATGTCTCTCCCGCTTCCAATGATACATCTCAAGCCTTTCCGGAGAAGATCTCGACCTTCGAGCAGTGATTTCCACATGAAAGACGATTTATAACCCGCGTCGGCCTCCATCACATTTGATGTGGGAAAGTAGCGACCTTGTAGGAGCCGTGCGGCTAAGCTTTGTGGTGAACTAAATTATTATATTTAGAAAAACATATGGGAAAATTTGTTGAAAATATCCGATATATCCGAATCTCTATTATCTTTTTTCATAAATAAATTATGTATATATTTTTAAAAATATAGATAAAAAATCCGAGTATCAGTTTGTTTTTTGGGCATTTTAGGGGAAAAATCAATAACATACCCATAATTTGGTGAGCGCGAAATTCAATGATATGTTTACCACTTGGAAAGTAATTTGCCTCAGAAGAGACGAAAGAACCCCTATTCAGTTTACGAAACCATCGTCGGTATCGGTTCCAAAACTTTTACCTGAAATGAGATCTCGTAGGTAACTGTTCAGCTCAAGTAGGTTAGGTGGCGGCGGAACCTTCAACACGCTACCTCTGCACGTTCCCCACAATTATTATCACAATTATTTGTTTGTTTTCTGTTTTATACTAAAAAATCAAAAATCATATACATATATAGCATATTGTATCGATTCTCGTCTATATAATAACATATAGACATGTAAAGCTTTTATCTCTCACTTTCCTTTTTAACCTAAATCTACAATTCCCAGTAGACATATTCACAACTGATATTTAAGAGACAAACTTCTAACTACTTACCTACGTCGCCGTTCTCAACAACTCAGATGGCTACGACCTGAAGTTGAAGATGACAACCATTTATGATTTGGTAAGAGAACAAATATTCCAAATCTCACTCTAACTTTATATAAATAGAGATCTTGGTTACCATTATATTTAAGTCCCACATACTAACCTAATATCTTCTATATGATAGGGACGCAGCTACGTTCGACTCTCACAAGGAAAGTGGATCAAAGTAACTATGGAAGGTGAGAATTCCGTACTGAGCCATCCGATCTGGGTTTCGGCGTGACGGTCAGAGATGATGAAAGCTACGAGTCTCTTAAAGACATTATTCGTAGTAGGTACTTTGTGCTGCCAACTACTCCAATATCTTTGACCTATCGACTACCGTCACTATATCCAGCAGTATATAACCATGGTGGAATATTCTTGGAAATGTTGTTCTCATACCCGACCTTACCATTGTGTGTAACGGTTGGAGCTTTGGATGTTGCTACATATGAGTTCGAGTGTAGGTCTGCTTTCACTGTTGGTGGGAGAACATATCTAACAGAGCACACTGATGAAACGGCGAGAAGGGAAGCTCTTCTAGAATACTATGGTAAGGAGAGTAATTTGTTTAAATCATGAAATGTTAACATTTCTAACAAGGTTTTTTATTTTATTTAACATAACTTATAACGGAGAGGACTATTTCGGGAGCTCAAAGTGTACTCCAACAAATATTCACAGAGTCAGAAATGTTGTTGCTGTACCAAGTCCACTTTAAATACTTTATTCTAATCCCATCTAAAGGTTCCCCACTGAACTTAGTGACAGTAATCGTTCAGTTACTCAGATAATTGTGTTAGACGGTGAGGATGATCCAGACACGGGGATGCCGGATTTGAACACCACAACCTCAAACGAACCCAATTAAGACACAAATAATGGTGGTAAGAAAACCTCAAACCAACATCTTTTGTTAAAATTGCCAGTTTCAATTCCATTTAGTTATGCAACTTTAAAAACATGTTTCTCTCGAACCCAAACTGCTCAGGTACACCTTCTGGCCAGGCTCAACCCATACAAATGTCACAAACACATCAAGGGCAAGGAAATCAAGACATGGGCGAGGCTGTTTATGACCTCCCAAATCTGGTATTTCCTACTACTAAGAGTCAGCGACAGCGCAATTCTAATGACATGAGGGTCTACTGGGAAAACCTCCTTCAGAACGGAAATTCCATTCTCGAAGACAATGGAAACCACTATATATGTTATGTGGGGAAGATGACTACGCCAACTACGGCAGTCCCCCGTGTCCTATTACTGGCTACAACCCGCTGTTTAGCTCTGATGACAGTGAAGATTTCACATCAACTGCCTCGTCTAGTATCATATGTCTAATTGCTGACTATGAGGCTAAGCTGGACCAGGCACTACTAGAAACTGCTGCTCGAGTGCAAACATTGAGAGACAATCCTTTGCGTGCAACTACTTCACCACTGACTGTTAAGACCCAAGGTATTAATTTTTCACATATGCAACTTTACTTATTAAGCAGGTGATGAAATATATATATATATATATATATATATTTATTATAAGCAAAGAAATATAATTAACTAGATTTAATTCAGGTCCTGGAGTCACCGAAATGATACTTGACAACCCTCTAGTAACGCATGAGGAACCAACTGCTGGGACAATGGTTGAACCACTTGCTGAAACACAACAATCTTCTCCGCCTGCTGGGGCAATGGTGGAACCTCTAACCGTTGTCTTTCCTAATCAGGATGTCATAGAGGGTTCCAGTTGACCAGACATAGGTCTTACTTTGGCTTGCCCTCGTTTTGTGTTTACAAATGGAAATGATGTTGGACCAACTAACAACTCAACTGTAGGACAGTTGATTGATACTTCTTCTGATGAAGATGAAGCAATCGGTGGGTTTTCGAACAAGTTGCTATGTTTACCTTTGTCAAATTTGTTTAATTACCCCTTTTGAACGGCTCTTATGTTTTACCGTCCTTTACCATGGTTGGACATGTTTGTTTTACAATATCGGATGTGTCATGATAGCCGGTATTGTCTCTTAAAGACGTACTTTATTTGTTGTTTTCTCGTTTATGTTGTAGCTGCTAAAAGTTTCAAATCTTGTATTAAATCAGCAATGTAATGTATTATGATGTTTTTGTATATAACTTACTTATTATTCGTCATACTAATAGTTACTTTGCCACTTGTAGGTGAGAATATAAATCAACCAAATGATATCCACGTCGGAATGGTGATATATCATGGTTTTTACCATCTTTTGGCCATGATTTAACCCGGTTTTATCGAGTCTTTTTAGTATTTTTCTAGTGTTTTAGAGTCTTGGTAGGTTCGTGTATGAATGGAGCTTAATTGGTGATTATGGAGCATTTTAGAGCATCAAGGAAAGAGCAGCTGAAGGCGCGAGGATGGATTTTCAATTGCCGTCAGATTGGCGCATCGATCGACGGAAGAATCCTAGCGTCGATTGACGGAAGATGTTAAGTCGCGAAGAAAGAGGATTTTTCCAATTATGAAGATTTCCTTTTTACCCAAGAAGTTCCATAAGTTAACAAATAAAGCCCAGCACGAATCCGAGCCTATAAATACTCAATTTTCTTTTAGTTTTCATTACGCTTTCTTTTATTCAAGACCTAGAGATTTAGAGAGATTTCAAGTGTTAGGGAGATAAGTTTCCAGACCATTCAGATTGCTTCGAACCCTTCTGTATCTCTTTCTCTATCTTTATTTAATGCATCATTATTCAGTTATCATGTTTTCTTTTTCCATGTCTGAGTAGTTTCCTTGTTAGCTTTAGGGTTTTTCAAAAGATTTAAGATTAATTGTAAGAATTGAATTCATGTTAGGATTATCTTATGGTTCTTCATCTAGATTGCTTTAATTCTGATTTACGATTGATCACCCTTAATTAGACATCTTAGGTTGATTAATTAGAAGCGGAAGCATCAATTGATAACCTGACCATAATCTTAGATGAGCAAAATCACCTATTCTCAAAGGAATTTGGTTTAGGGATTTTGTGAACAAATTGAAACCTGCACTTTAATGCTTGCATAAATTGATTGATTTTACAAAGGAATTTGGATTTCTAGGGTTTATGCATAGATAATTAATTCAACGGAAGTTGTTTAATTTTACATTAGAGTTTCAAGTTCGAGAACGAATCTTCATTAAAACCCTGACAGTTTTATAAATCTACAATTTATCTTTGCCTGCGAACTTCCCGAAAACCTAGCTTTTGTTTAATTGAACTTTAAGAAACCAACAACCTTTCTCTGTTTTAAATTGTTTTTGCTTTTACTTTACTTTATTCTCTTAGCTCAATTCGAAGTCATACATTCTATTGTTTGATTTGACTCCCAGTGATTCGACCCCTACTACAATTGATCTCTTAATTTGAGAGAGTAGCTCAAGGTAAATTTGAGCATATCAAATTTTGGCGTCGTTGGGGGGGGAGTCAAAATCACCCATAGGATTTTGATTCTAGAATTTTGACTAAGTATTTTTTTTTCTCGTTTTTACGCGTTTTTCTTTTGTTTTTGTGTTTCAGGTACAAGCTAAGATGGTCAATCGTGCTGTGGTTGTTCTTCCAAATGCTCAGGGAGAGTTGTTTGATAGAGAGGGAAACAGATACAACGAGGAGGGGGATCGAATTGATGAAGCTGGCAATGCCATCGTGGTGGCAAAAGAGGTTGACGATGCAGTTGCAGCTCAGCAAGCTGAGTTTGATCGTCAACAGCCTGTGTTGGAGCGTCAACGTGCTGAGCTAGAGCGTTAGGCTCAGGCGAATCGCAGACTTCAGGAGGGTGTGGTTAACCAACGCACCTTGTGAGACTACAACCGTCCCAAAGAATACTACACCAACAGGGCAGCGATTCGGCCTCCTGGATTTCGAAGAAGGGATTTCGAGTTGAAGCCCACTTACTTCTCTTTAGGGGCTCAACATCACTTCCATGGGCACCCATCTGAGCACCCCATGGATCATCTCGAGATGTTCGAGGATCTTGCGTCTAGCATCAAGGCTAACGACATGTCTGAAGACTACATCATGTGTAAGCTCTTCCCTTTTTCTCTTCCTGGAGAGGCAGCCTCTTGGCTGAAACAGTTGGAGCCAGGCTCGCTGACTACTTGGAGTGATACCAAGAACGCTTTCCTGAACCAATTTTACGACGAGTCGCGTTCATAGGATCTACGGGATAAGATCTCCACGTTCGTTCAGGGTCCAACAGAAGCATTCAAGGCTGCGTGGGAAAGGTTCAAAGGATATGAGAGAGATTATCCTCATCACGGGTTTACAGAGGTTCAGCTGCTGGGTATCTTCTACATAAGTATGGATTGGAAGCATCAGATGGCTTTAGATGCTGCGAGTAATGGGAACTTCAAGACCAGATTCCCAACTGACTGTCTCGAGCTCATCAAGAACGTGTCTACTAGCAACAGTACAAAGAAGATCGATGTGGAAAGAATAAGAGAAGCTGGAATGTTAGGTGGAGCTTAAATTGCTGAGGTTAAGGCCAAGATAGATTCTATGCATAGCCTTCTAGTGAACAAGAAGTCGATTCATTTTGCACAGGAAGTTGGTACCTTCTTTCAGGATGAAGATAGAGAGCATGAAGATGTTAATTACATCAACCATAATGGCTATCAGAATCATCATTATGAGAATCAATCAGAGAACAAGGGGTACAATGGTTACAATCAGAGGAACTCATTCTCAGGAACTCCTGGTTCTCCAAGCTATGCTCAGAAGTCTCAATATAAGAAACTAGTTGGCAGCAATAGCAACCAAAGGAATTATGGATCTTCGTCATATCAACCAATTCCTACTAAATCTTCAGAAAGTGACATGAAGGCTATGCTCGAACAGCTTCTTGAGGGGCAGCAAGCACAAACAGTGAACTTCAATGGGAAGATTGACAGCCTCTACACTGATCTCAATGGGAAGATTGGCAGCCTCTGCACTGATCTTAATGGGAAGATTGAGGTCATCAACATTCACATGAAGAAGCTCAATACTCAGGTAGCTCAAACTGCTGAAAGTGTGAGGAGACAAGAAGGTTTTCTTCCAGGGAAGACAGACATGAATCCAAGGCACTTCTCAAATGCAATCACGTTAGGGAGTGAAAAATAGGTGATACAAGCTTTTGAGAAAGGTCTAGATGAGGAAAAATTCGTGGAGCTTGAAGAAAACGTGAATTTTGAGGTTGCAGACCCCAACGTCGATCGACGCAAAGAATTTTGCAACGATCGATCGACGCGCCAATCTGACGGCAATTGAAAAAGACGTAACGTCGATCGATGCCAAGGCTGTGCAACGATCGACGCAAGGTGAAAACGGATAGAGTTCGTGTTCTGCCTTTAGCGAAGCCAAAGAACAGTCTGCAATCGCCAATGAATGAGTCTGCAAGCCCAAGATTCCGTATCCAAGGAGCTCATATCCTTTACCTATCAAACATGTCAGTGACAAAGCACATGAAGAAAGAGGAAAACAAGCTCCACCATCATTGAGGAAGCTACCAAAGTTGTTGAATCTGGGGATGTTTGTTGTTCCGTGTTCAATCAAAGGTGTGGAATTGAAGGATTCTCTTTGTGACACAGGAGCTAATGTGAATGTTATGTGTGAGGCTGTTGCAAAGAAGTTAGGGATTTTGGAGTTACAACCTTCAAGGACATATATCGAGCTTATAGATAGGTCTTCTACAATTTTTAAAGGCTTCATTCCTGACGTGTTGATTCAAATAGGAGATTGTCTTGTTCCTACGGACTTCTACATCATTGAGACCAAGGATAATAGCTGTAAACCATTGGTTCTTGGTGCACAGTTCCTTGCAACAGTGGGAGCAATTGTGGACTTTCCTAATAATCGAATCTCCTTCTCGATTATCAACAAGAATGTCTTCTATCCTGCAATTCTTATCACACAGACTTCTTGTATGAGTGTCAATATTGGAGATACGCTGGGTTTAGACCATGGAGATGAGATGAAAAAGGTTCAGAACGTCCTCAAGTTGGCTCCTTCCACTGCACATCATGAAGCCAACAATCCTGCGGGTTCCAAGTGCAAGAAGATCCCAAAAGCGAAGCCCATAAAGACCTCAAGACCAGTCTCCAAGTTCAGAATTGTCATTCCTTTAGAGTTGAGGGAGAAATGAGAAGTTGTTATCCAAGAGATGGTGAACAATACTATGAAGCTCTTTCCATGTATCGTTCCTTGCAAGTCTGGAGGAGTGCACTTCAGAGATCCACCTCCAACCTAAGCCCCGACATAGTCAAGCTAATGACTGAAAACAAGCGCTTGGTGGGAGACAACCCACCTGTGAGTCTTTCTTCACAATTTTCTAACTTTTTATTTTTCTTTTCTATTCTTTCACCAATTTCAGGTTTGATTAACACTGGGGACAATGTTGTTCAAGTCTGGGGGAGGTAGTTGTTAACATTGTTTTTTATTTTGGAGTAAAAAAAAAAAATTTGTTTTATTGAGTCAAAATGTAGGGAGCGACGATCTTTCCTAGGAACAAACGCTTAGTTTTTGCGATTTTTAGCTGTTGCGACGAAGCCTTTGGATGGAGCGAATTCGAAACCAGATGATAGTACAGGTTCCCCTCTTATCGCGGTTTGCAAAACGAAGTAAATCAAACTCCAGACTAGCACACTTGATCTCCATCTCGCTAAATTCTCTTTGATGATATCACGACAGTAATCGATCCAACATTCAGGACTCGTTATTCACTTTACCACTCTTTGTTGATCCTGAATGGCCAGCTCATTTTTAGTTGGTACCCAACCCCTAGCCTTAACCTTTATTTCAAGCCTCATGCGATCTTTTTCCCTTTGTTTTATGTGCAGGCATGTGTATAAACATCGGAGAGAAAATGGTCCGACGTAGTTTTTCATTCACAAAATTGCACAAGATGAGGATTTGGTTGGAAAACTTTACAATGAGCAACGATGCTGGGCGTTCCTTGGGATTTCACGCATAACTATGGTAATTTTCGAGACTAACACCTATGTAGATCATTCCCCCCTTATTCAGTAGTCAAGTTAAAGAAAAAGAAAAAAACGAAAATTTCATAAAGGAAAGGGAATGATCATTTTAAATAAGTCTCTAGTTTCTACAAAAATCCCAAGGAATAAAGTGGATGGATGTGAGTAGTGGAACTTGTGATTTTTGTGCTACATGGTGATGTTTGGTTCCTGATTACGATTTGGAGGAGAGAATGCAATGTGAATGAGAAACTGTGGGCATCAACTGGACCGGTCTCTCTCTTGTGATTATGCATAATGTCTGCATCCACCAAATAAAATCTGGTAACCCTAAACACCTTTAACTCCACTAAACACCAAAAGCCTTTTTACATAGTACCTAGCCTTTTACTTGGTTGATATCATTAGAGAGAATTCCATCATCAATTTGATCAAGTGTGCGACAGTTAGGAGGATGTAAAACTGATGGGTTTGCAGGTTAAGATTTGAGGCCCAACCTATGATGGTTGAAATTCGTGACCGCCAAATGTACTTTGTTTATATGCAGCGAAAGAGTCAAAGAAGGGAAAGCAATGTTCCAAAGGATAAGTGAGTTCCCGCGATTTTCAAACCTCGACTTCATTCTTAGTCTCTCGTTTGCTTGAGGGAAGGCAAAAGCTAAGTCTGGGGGAGTTGATATATCATGGTTTTTACCATCTTTTGGCCATGATTTAACCCGGTTTTATCGAGTCTTTTTAGGATTTTTCTAGTGTTTTAGAGTCTTGGCAGGTTCATGTATGAATAGAGCTTAATTGGTGATTATGGAGCATTTTGGAGCATCAAGGAAAGAGAAGCTGAAGTCGCGAGGATGGATTTTCAATTGCCGTCAGATTGGCGCATCGATCGACGGAAGAATCCTAGCGTCGATCGACGGAAGATGTTAAGTCGCGAAGAAAGATGATTTTTCCAATTATGAAGATTTACTTTTTACCCTAGAAGTTCCAGAAGTTAACAAATAAAGCCCAACACGAATCCTAGCCTATAAATACTCAATTTTCTTTTAGTTTTCATTACGCTCTCTTTTATTCAAGACCTAGAGATTTAGAGAGATTTCAAGAGTTAGGGAGACAAGTTTTCAGACCATTCAGATTGCTTTGAACCCTTTTGTATCTCTTTCTCTATCTTTATTTAATGCAGCATTATTCAGTTATCATGTTTTCTTTTTCCATGTCTGAGTAGTTTGCTTGTTAGGTTTAGGGTTTTTCAAAAGATTTAAGATGAATTGTTAGAATTGAATTCATGTTAGGATTATCTTAGGGTTCTTCATCTAGATTGCTTTAATTCTGATTTACGATTGATCACCCTTAATTAGACATCTTAGGTTGATTAATTAGAAGCGGAAGCATTAATTGATAACCTGACCATAATCTTAGATGAGCAAAATCACCTATTCTCAAAGGAATTTGGTTTAGGAATTTTGTGAACAAATTGAAACCTGCACTTTAATGCTTGCATAAATTAATTGATTTTACAAAGGAATTTGGATTTCTAGGGTTTATGCATAGATAATTAATTCAACGGAAGTCGTTTAATTTTACATTAGAGTTTCAAGTTCGAGAACGAATCTTCATTAAAACCCTGACAGTTCTATAAATCTACAATTTATCTTTGCCTGCGAACTTCCCGAAAACCTAGTTTTTGTTTAATTGAACTTTAAGAAACCAACAACCTTTCTCTGTTTTAAATTGTTTTTGCTTTTACTTTACTTTATTCGCTTAGCTCAATTCGAAGTCATACATTCTATTGTTTGATTTGACTCCCAGTGATTCGACCCCTACTACAATTGATCTCTTAATTTGAGAGAGTAGCTCAGGGTAAATTTGAGCATATCAAATGGTTTTCAAAAACCTCAATGCTTTTAAACAACATATGGCACTCTATGCATTAAAGAAAAAATTATAATATCGGAATGAACGATCTTTACCTCAAGTAATGATACTTACGTATTGTGGGGTTTCTTGCCAATGGAGAATTTACGCAAGTCATTTAGAAACATCATAGAAATATGTAATTAAAAAAACATATCTCGACCACGAGTGTACCGTAGAAGAACGAGCTGGATATCAAAGGCAAGCAACAACCATTATTATTGGACAACTCCTAGAGTCGAGGTATGGAGGAACAGGAAGAGCGCCAGGGGCAACTGAAATTAGAGATATCATGCAAGGAGAACACAATGTTTGGATTTCGTACTGGAAAGCGTGGCGATCAAGAGAACTCGCAATTGATGGTGCAAAAGGATCAGCAGTAAAAGGATATAGCAGACTACCAGGTGTACCTCCAGAGATTGGTTGTTTCAAACCATGGTACACTAGTAAGCTTAGAAACGGTGTATGACAAAGGAAAAAACCAGAAATTTAAATACATGTTCTTCGCATTTGGCGCATCAGTGGAAGGATACAACTTCACGAGAAAAGTAGTTGCGATAGATGGCACCCACCAGAAAGGGAAATAAGCCGGCTGCCTACTCACCGCCTCAGCACAAGATGGAAATTACATGATATTTCCACTTGAATTTGCAGTCGTAGACAGCGAGAACGATAAGTCTTGAGAATAGTTTCTTAGAAAACTAAGAATGTTTGCTCCAAACTCGGAAGATGTCGTTTTCATATCCGACCGTCATGCATCAATTTATGCCACTATAGGGAAGGTACATTGAAGTATTTTCCTAATTTCCTCACAAATCACATCGATATGCAATAGACCATAACATTTCGTTTTGATCTAAACCATTGTAGGTTTACCCGAATGTTCGTCATTGCGCATGCATTGTGCACCTGATTAAAAACATCAAGACACATTTTAAAAGGAGTTCCCTTGGATATTTGGTTTCCATAGCTCCAAGGTCTTTCAATGATTTCTATAAGACGTTCAATGAAATTAAAGAGCTTGATCCAAAATGCGCAGACTATCTAATTGACATTGGTTTTGAACATTGGGCACGAGCACATTTTGAAGGGTTAAGGTATGATATAATGACCACAAACGTTGCTGAATCTTGGAATTCAGTCTTAAAATATTCACGGGAACTCCCAGTAGTTGCTTTAGTGGAAAACATTCGAGCAAAACTCATGACTTGGTTTGCTGCACGCCGTGAAGACTCTTCCAACTGGACCGATACGCTAACGCCAAAAATAAAGGAACTTGTTTCTGCAAATTTTGAAACATATTCTGGTTTTGTTGTCAAAGCAATCACCAACTTAGAGTTCCAAGTGAAGACAAACGATGGAGTGTCATTCCATGTTGACCTACGCAAACAAACTTGCAGCTGTTATAAATTTCAGATGCTACAAATTCCTTGTCCCCATGCAGTACCGCCGCTGTGGTGTGTAAAACGGATGTCTCATCATTGGTGGAAGATAAGTATAATACAACCCATTGGAGGAGTGCTTATGCTGGCATAATTAACCCGGCGATAGAGTTGACTAGTGTTGACCCATGAGTCAATGTAATGACCCTCGATTAGGGCTAAACCGCGCCTCGGCAAGACCCATAGCGATGACCAGTTTAATTTGTTAAGTTTTTGGCCAAAACCTAGTTAAGCACCTCGGTGACTAAGCTAAGGGCCTGCCTGGTTGGTTAGTCACCAGCGTTACCTTCGGACGAAGAAACGTCAGTTACCTTTGGACGAAGAAACGTCAGTTACCTTAGGACGAAGAAACGTCACTTACCTTCGGATGAAGAAACATCCAAGCTGATTGGGTTTGTCCAAGCACGACAAATCCCGCAAGCACGACAAAGCCCTGCTGACTCAGCTACCTGCTTGCTTAAGCTTATATATAGGAACCAAACACCTCATTTTCTTTCATCCAAAAACGTGGGAACCTCTACCAAAATCACTCTAGAAAACCCGATCTTTGTCCACTTTCTTGATCCAATCCGTTCTATAGTCTTGATCCATCGCTTAGTTCACGATTAGTCGATAATATAGCCGAAGTTCTGGCCGTTTTTAGAGAAGGAAGATCCGTTCTAGATCTTTAGTCGAATCCAAATCCTAACTGTTCATAAAGTAAAGGTGAGTCTTGGTTATGTTTGTCGTGTGTTAGATGAGTAGAACACACGTGCTTGTTTATTATTATGCTTATAACCATAAAGGATAGGATTTTAGGAATTTAGTTTAGGTGTTTTAATTAATTGTTATGCATGAGGTTTGATTGTGTGATTGAGTGCTGCATAATTCATGTGATGATTGTGTGTAGTTGCTACTAACCTTTGTGGATGCACGGTTTCAAGTTAAATTTGATTCGCATATATGATTTGTATGATATATGCGGGTTATTGTAATTTTTGTGTTGTTTGTGATTAACGTTACAAGTGATCAAGAGGATCATGTAACATTCTAACTTTCTAACATTAGTAGTGAGCGGTTTACACTTCCATGTATCGGGAGTCACGGAGAGACGGGATTGCAGCCTTGGGCCGTGACTCTGCCGATGTAATCCACGAAGAGACGGGATTTCAGCCTTGAGCCGTGGTATTACACTAGTTGGATCACTGGTCTTTTAGCCTTGGTGGTTAAGGCCGAGTGAGGTAAAATGGACAATGGAAGGAAGTTGTCAACTGGCTTTATAGGTTTTTGTGTGTTAACTTGTCATTTTAAAAGAGGACTGCGGTAAGATGTCCTCTTAGTGTGTTGTGCTTTAATCATCGTTTCCGCATGTGCATTCTCTGATTATTGTGTGATTCCTTCTTGATTGTTATTTTGGGTTTGGGTTGGGAATATTTATATGCATGTTAGGGCAGCCTTGGCTCATTGGATAATTAGTACTCATGACTCCAATTTGTATTGCAGATAAACATTTAGAGAGAACCAGTAGCGGGTGTGCGGAACGATAGGACCACCGGAAGTAGGTTTTTGATGTTTTTGTAAATTTCTGTTTTTGATATGTTTTTATGACTCTTTTGGGCTCTAGGCTAACACAACTCTTGGTCATGGAACGGGTTGCAAAGCCTTAGGCCATGGTCAAGAGGTAAAGGTACCTCAGACGGGTTGATTCGGGAAGCTGGATCTGTTCTAGTAACCTTTATCGGCCGGTCAACAGGTATCTACCGTGGCGTTCCTGGTCAACATTGATCTGGGGCGTTACAGTCAGTCTGTTGCCTTCACTAACACTTTATCCACCCACAACCAGACGTCCTCCTGGTAGGCCAGGCAAGATCCGTTACGCAGCCCGCGGAGAATCTCTAGTAAGTTTTTTAAACGCATTGATACACCATCCTATAAACATCGATATGTTTTGATGACTTACAATGTAACAACATCTTTGGGTTTTGATGTCTAGTTAAAGACTGTTCGTCGCAGAACAATTTGAAGCAGATGCAAACATGTGGGTCACAACCGAGCCACCTGTAAGATGGCGATGTAATTCGTATAAGGAGGAGGGCATGGAGGAAAATCGTGCCGGCCAGAACATGGTGCTGTAAAAACGTACTAGGAAAAGGCAAGGAAGAGTTGATGATTTCGTACTATCCAATGTTGTACCTGGGTCAGCATTTTATATTGTGTAAATGTAATATAACTAAGCTACCATCCCAGATGAGACATATTTCCAACTCATGTAAAAAAATAATTGCTGTCCTTGCATAAATATCAATGTTCTTTCTTGTTCTTTCATAGAAGCCCTTTCGTTAATTTGCGTGGACGTAGAAAGTATATTATGTTAAAAACACATCCAATAATATTTCATAATTTTTAGCGTTTAATTCCAGCTCTAACCGGCTTAATTGTATTCTTTCCAACAAGTTTATGTTTGTAGCGTCTATTTCCATTTGTACCCGCTTATATTGTTATTCTCCTGACTACCATTATAAGATCTCAAAAAAAATTATTGATCTTCTAACAATTCTTGCTTAAAAATCCCACAAAGTTGTCGGGCACAATAGTCACAATAAATTTGTAAATAAAACCATATTTTAGAGTACTAAGAGCATCTCCAACCCCACTCTTTTTTCTCCTCTAAACTCTATTATAGAGTAAAATCATCTCCAACCCCACTCTATATTTCACTCTAAAATAGAGAAATGAATAGTATTACTCCAAATATAGAGTAACACTATTCATCCCTCTATTTTAGAGTTGAACTTCTTTTTTTAACAAAATGGTCCTCTAAATTTTATATGTTTTCATTTTGTATTTAAACAATTTAATAAAACAGTTTTTTTATTAGTAATTTGATTAATCAATAAATAACAATATAAAAACCAGTTTTATAAGAATAATTTACAAAAAAAGTTAACGAATTTTTAATGAAAAGACTGTGATCTCAACTCGCCAATTGAAGTGGAACAAGAAGCTCCACCTCCGGATGTCGAAGTCGTGGAGAATGATAATATCCGATTTCAAGAATTTCTTGGTCGGTTTAGAAAAATCAAGGATAAAGAATCCCATTTTTCACTTCGAAATGCGTTAATTGATCAAAACTATACTAATGATGATGTTTAAAAAATAAATAAGGTATCTTTGTTTTTGTTTAGTATTATTGTTTAATGTTGTTTGAATTAAAATAAAATTTTAGTTTTAGTATGTTATTAATGAAAAGAGAATAATTGGGCCAAAATTTGTAATTTTGATAAATAAAAGGTGCTATTTAAAGTTTTAATTAAATAGAAATATAATATAATTGGAATATTCTTTTTTAGAGTGGAAAAAATAGAGTAATGGGTTGGAGAGAAACACAACTCTATTTTAGAGTTTCTCTATTATAGAGTGAAAAATATACTAATAGGTTGGAGATGCTCTAAGTCAAAGGTGGGGCACAAAAACTTCAAAGTTTACACACAGAAGTACAACATTTTTCGAAATGAAACGAAACAAGAAGAGGGTTTTTGAATTTAGTTTACAACCTTCCACAATTTTCTTTATACATCATAACTGCTAGCCGCATGCTCACCCCAGAGAGAATATCCGGTGGAACACACTGACACATTTCAACTCCTCCAATAGAATGAGCATGCATAAGTAAAAGCGCAGGAACACCAGAATCAACGTGCCTCCCATTTTGGGGAATGCTCATTGGCCTCTGAAGTGTGAAAGGTGGACAACCACTCTTCATCTGAGTATAGCCAACTTGGTTAAGTAAGTAAGGCAACATCTGTGCAATAGGATCCAGCTCCTTTGCTATCGAACTCTCATTCCGCAAAGAAAAATCGCAGTCAACTATGTGGATAGTTGACGCCACACAATCTACACATATTCCAACCCAATGCTTCTTGTCAAAATTTAAGGGGAAATAAAATTTCTCTAACTCACCTTTTCCAGCCTTCACATCTTTGAAAAACATTACCACCTGCTTCTTGAATTGATAAAGTTCATTTCCTTCCGTCTTGGAAAATTTGGTATAATTTTTGGCAAGCAATGCAACAAATTTGCTCTCAAAGAAAGCAATATTTTCCATCACGGGTGATCCTTCACGAGCAGCAGTAGTTATCAAATCAACAACCTATAACAACAAAATAATTTTCAGAATCCACCAAATTAATAAACTTTTTAACATTTGAGAAATAACTAAATATAATAACAACCTTTGCAGATAAGCACTTGGTTCGCCAAACAATATTTGTGAATTCCCTTGATGGAATACAAACTCCATGACAATTTAAGCTTCTGAAAAATACAGTACAATCATTATATTAGCTGCGTTTGGAGTTCAAAATACATAGAAAACAATTAATATTCATCCAAACAAAAACATATAACACCAAATCCATAATTAGGCGTCCAACATTTTAAAATACATTCACAAAAACCATACTTTGCAAATTTCCTAGTTGGTTACGGTGCAAATTAAACAATACTTTTAATAAAACTTAGTGGTAGTTTTTCAGTTTCACTTCAAGTTTCTCATACTTCCTCTCAAATGCAGCTGATTGCCCTTCACCATAACCAATGAGATGTTCTAGCCTTGCCCTCTGAAGAATCTGCTTATCACATTGATAATCAGCGAGAAGAGGATCATGGATAGTTTTATGCCTCTTATTCTTACGACAATTAACCTCGCCTAAGGCAACACCATTTTCGGCTACACCAACAACAAAGTGAACAAAACTCGGAACCTCAGAACAAACTGAAAATGGAGTTTCTTCCTGCGCTGCCAAGTGAGAATGTAGATAGGTTGATAAATGGTACCAACTGCAACATCTGAAAACCGTTGTAGTATATGGTCTATTCTAAATAAAAGAAGTTACACTAATAAATTAACACGCACCTCACAATTATTATCACAATCGTTGTCACCTACTTCAGAGTTATCAGCGTAGTCGCCACCACCATCGCCACGACCACCACTGCAGAGTTATTGAAAATTTAACAAACTAAATAACTGAAGTGCATATACTATGAAGTTGTACATTATTATTCCAATTTAGCCTTTTTCACACCTAGAGAAATATCAATCTAATCCACTAACTAAAGCAACAAAATTCAAGTGTAGACAAGAACTTACATTATTCTGTGGACTACCGGACAAATGCAACTCTGTTGGAATTCTCTTCCTCTTTAACCCATTGATATTGCTGACATCCTTAGAGCCAACCTTATTTAAACCAAATAGGCTGCAAGTCTTTAGATAATCAACAACACCTTCAATGACTTTTGCTTTCATCTTCTCCATCTTGCTAAACAAGCGTACTTAACTCTAGTATCAAAATCTATAACCGTCTTCTTCTTCAACATTCGAATAACCGCTGCGACAGAGACATGTTTGAGTTTCCAAACAACGACGGCCAGTAAGGAGTTTCTGATATGTTGTTCTTCAATTTTGGCTTTGATTTTTTAGGATATTTGCCACAGGGGAGGCCAGTTACTATGGCAAACTCTCTCAAAGAAAATCGAACCGGTTTGCCCGAGAACAAAAACTAGATCTCATGTTTCTTGGAGACCTTCAGTAGCCTTGATAAAATAAACCGACCAAATCTCCCGGAATAAGACGGTTTCTCAGTTAACGAAATAAATATCCCAAAACTTGACTCTCGGATTAGATTTATCTCCTCTTCTAGAGAATTAAAACTTGTTCTAATCCCGCTAGTTGCTCTATAAGGAGTAACTTGAACACCAACTAGTTCATGTCTGGCGAAAAATCTCTCAGGAAGCTCGATTTGGCCGGCCATCTCTAATTATCTCTCCAGAAAAATGAATTGCAACGAAACTTCCAAAACCCAACTAAATATCAAAGTTCTTTCAAGCACACTCTACAAGAACCCAAAAAGAAAACCCTTTCTCGCTCCTAAATGAATTCTTCTCACTGACTAAGTTTTATTATTTTATTTCCTATTCTCCAAAATTATTAATTTGAAATATATACATCGATATTTTAAATTGATCTCAAGTATCTATGTCTGACATTACTTTACGTAACATGCAACACCCTATTCGAAGCTACCAATAGGGGTATCTTCGGATTTATCGAATAGTGAACAGAGATAAAACCAACTTCCCAATACACCGATACCGTATCTATAGGGAATGCAAATTCCCTTGTTTGTTTTTTTCTGATATATGTTGTTTCCCCGTTATTTATTACTTGTTAAATAAAATGGATAATTTGCCAAATAACTCAAAAAAATTTATAATTGGTCAAAACGCGAAAAAGGCGGAAGCTAAGATCCGATCTCCACATGGTCCACCACGTCCGCAGGCAAAATAGAGGCTAAGTCTAAAAAAAAGAAAAGAAATGAATGATTTAGCGTGGAGAATTCTCAACCCGAAATATTAAAAGTTGCAAAATCAATAGGTGCCAGAGCTGTTTTAGCCGTAACTCTTGTTGGAAGAGAATACCACGTGGGAGTTCAAACTCCCCTGCTGATCCATCTTCATTCCAAAGGCGAACATTTCAAAGTAGCCAAAACTCCCCAATGTGATATAACCACAACCATTAGATTTTGAGTTTTTTTTCTAGTTAATTAATTATAACTTGTTTTGTGCTATTTGGCAAATATACCTTTAAATAAATTCTAATTACTACATCAAAAGTGTGTTGTTTGCCTTAAAAATGTTGTTTGCAATATCTAATGGAAGAAATTTTTTAAGTGAAACTATTTCTTCCAGCTCCTAAGTCTACCGAATTTGGTTTCCTTTAAATTTGAGTGTGTTCCATCAAATAAATAGAAAATAATTCACATTACTTTGGTTTTTTAACTTTTAAAAAGAAGAGAGGAATACCGTGAACCAAAAGTCAATACCTCAACTGGTAAATATATGACTCATATCATATGAGGCAAAACTTAGAGGTCGCTGAGACCATAAAAACTCTATAAAATAATATGTTGGAACCATAAAAATTTATTACTTTATAGAGTTATCTCTTTATAACTAATGCTTAAAGAAATCAAGAAATTTATAATAAAACATAATTTAACCACTGATAATGTAGTTTACAGAATATAATTAGTTAAAAACAATAAAAAATTAATTAGTTATCTACTAAAATTTGAAAATTTAATATACTTCGAAAGAATTTGTTTCTCCTAAAACATCACTTACTATGAAATGAAAGAAATATATAACAATTATTATTTTATGATATTAATAGGACCATATATTTGTATAAATTTTTGAAAATTTTATTATCTTATAGGTTTTTACGGAGAAGGGCACTTTGTTAGAAACATATTACACATAAGACACTTTTTTACGGGATGTATACTTTTACATAGGTGGATTACATTTTTACCCCAAATCTTTTAAATTATCTAGTTACTAACTTAAAAAGAGGACCTCTATCTTATTTCAATTTTTGCCAATATCTGAATAAAAAATCAAATCTACGACACAACAACAAAAGAAGAAAATTCCTTCAAATCGTCTCTCTTCTCTTCATCATCTATTGTCGTTCGCTCGCTTCCAATAACAATTATGTCTTCTAGGGTTAGGGATTCCTATTTTGAGTGTTGTTAGGAAAAAAAATTGGAAGCAAATGAGAAAACACTATGCCGAACTGAAGCACAACAAAGAACGAGAAAGACAATAATATATATCTGGTCGTCTTCTTCGTTTGTATGTTTGTGTAAGTGTAGAGAACTTAGAACACAACACACCGGACTGTTCAATCAACACATAAATTATTTTCTCTTATAAGTATTCTTTACAACTGAATTCCTATATGAATCTATACACGTTTATTCCTCAAACTGTATCTATATTCAAGAAAAATAATCTATGCTACCCATTGCGATCTCACAACACCTAGTTGAATCTATGGGTATGAACACTCACCTCTAAAGCCTTGGTTTTCTCTCAAGCTTTCTAGGTTGCAATCTCTCTCAATAAGTCTGGAAAAAGTGTTAATTCACCCCCACAAACCAACCTCCTATTTATACTAATATTTAGAAAAATCCCTAACCCTAGTTTCCTAAATATTCTCTAAATCTTTAATAAGGAAAACTTCCTAGATCCTCCTTGGTCTTGAAGTCATCTTCTCCATATTGTTATACACCAAGATCTTCATATCTCCCGTGTATATCTTCTTGTCCAGCTCAACACGCCTTGAATCAATAGCTTGCTCGCCACTCCAAGCTCTCTACTGACTGGTCTGATTGCTGTTGTCCGAGCAGCTCTCTGTTGATGCACAGACTCATGTTCCACACAGACGTCTGCATCTTCAATCTCCTCCTTTTTAGCTTAGTTTGATAATCCAGCACTCCATCTCCTTTATACTTGAAACAGAACACCAAAGGAAACCAGTATCCACGAATATGCAAACGTACACTCACACAAAGAGAAGAGAATAATTGAATTCTGAAATAACCATACACTTCCAAGTGTTATGATTATAAAAAATATTAAAACAGATACACACCTAGTGTGATCTGACCGAGCCAAATCAGACTTTAGGTTCAAAACAGAAATTGAAGTATTACATGCCAAGAAACAAGGAAGTAAATGCTAAACAAATAGTCTATTAAGCATTAAGCTGCTTGCTCCCCCAAAGCTAAGTTGCCTTCCTCTTGCCTTTGTTCTTGGCCCTAGACTCCTCCTCCTTCTCAACCTCATCTTCCCCTGCTTGATAGCATAACTAAGCTAAAAACCCAAAGCAAGAGAGCACAAAAGCATGCAATAGATAAGGAGAGAGCACATACTTGTTAAAGCTGCTTGGAAAATCTGGATGGCTTGTCTGATAGCCCGTTGAAGCTTGGTACTTGACGGTCTAGATGATGTTGTTTCTTGGTCAGGCATGTCTGTGGGTTCAACCACCCCTGCTGGTGGAGGGTGAGGAGACACAACTTCCTGAAGACATTCCATTGGACGCTGAGCTGTCAACAGTCGATAGATGAGACTGGGAAATGGAAGATACAACTTAGCAACAGACGACCGAGCCACACTCAGAACATGATCCACCACCAGCTTCCCGAAGTTGAAAGAAATACCATTCCCCAACCTGTAGAGCAACATAAGCCTATTCCGATTCTTGTAGAACATATTCATTGTTGGAGACCAGTTTGTGCCACAAATTCGAACCAAGGAACGCATATCCTCAGTAAAACAAGAGGCAGTTGCTAAAGCAGCCAGGGAACCATGTTGGTTGCCAGACAGGTAGCCAGCCAGCTGTGCATCTGTTACTCTGGCAGCCTGTTCCAAGAATGCAAAATCATCAACGTTAGGCAACCCAAACAGCGCATTCACCCTTGTTGGAGAGAACTCATACTCATGACCTCGAAGCCACACCCTAACTGACACATCCCCACTCTTAACCGAAGGCAGATGTGCCCAAAATTCCCTTACCACGTCAGCATCAAACAGTTCCACATCGGTAAGCGTCCTTTGAAACCCCGCATGGACAATAAATTGACTAACCCCAGCAGGAAAATCATCAAGCACAAACACTTCCTCACACAACAGATTCTGATTCTTAAACCTATCATACCTTGATTGTGCAGCAAAAGTGTGAAATCGAGTGGCATCAACGATTGCATGAGGACCAGAAGATTGAGATCGAGCAGATCGGATTCTGGATGCAGGACCACTGTAGCCAAGTGGCATAACATGTCGCTTCTTTATCAAGGGAGCACCCTCTTCTCCATCAGACACTTCAATTGGACGGTTCAGAGGAGAAACGGCTCTCCTAGCAGCACCAACAGACTCCTCCGGAAGCGGTGGGGAAACAGACTGAGTGGTTTCAGAGTCACCACTGTCAGATGCAGCTGCACTGCCTTGGATGGAATCGCTAGACGTGGATTCATCAGGGCCTCGTGGTGGTACTGGAAGTGGCGGTCGTGAAAAGAGCACCAATTCTCTGCACTCAAATTCTGGAAAAGGCACAGGAATCCGTTCCAACGGAGTTTGGAGCTGATTTGAAGTAGGCTCCGGGTGATCCAAAGTTGGATCGACAGCGACTGGTGGCGAACTCGCCGCTTGAATCGCATCAGGTGAGTGAGTGCCCGTCGGAGACGAAGGCACAAGCGGTTGTTCCGGCTGAACTAAATTCCGGATACTATCGATAAAGGATTTCATCTCGAGGAACTACAAGTTGATGCTGTGAGAGACCTTTGTGGAGAGCAGGAAACTGAGATAGCGAATGTTTTTGATAAAGATGACAAATAACCGTCCCACCTCTCCACCTTCCTATTTAAGCGGCACATCAACCCTAGTGGTCTCCCCCCAAAACAGTTATGGGCCTTCAAAAACATAAGTGGGCTTGACATCACTGATGGGTCTGCGAAACGTTTTGAAACAACAAAAACACTAAACATACCATTAGTGCACCAAGGGTCACAAATTCAACTTATGTTCAGAACATGAACCTGTTCTAACACGGCTCAAAATGTATAAATGCATCTTTTCATACACAAATGAATCATGAGAAAACTTATTGAGGAACACAGACCTCAGAGACTACATAGGCACATGTTGTATCATTTTTCGAAGATCATTTTGTCACGTTGAAACCCTGTTTACTAACGTAAGTGTTCAAGACTTGATCCAGGCCAAGCACCAAAACATGTCAAAACCATAATGAAACTATTGTGATCCCCGGGTCCAATGACTAGTCAATTCGTACTGGCATGCCCACATCCTATACAACCCAGTGGACACTGTGATGATTCCAAAAACAGGACTAGAAATCTCTCTGAAAGCGAGGGTAAATTATCAGGGAATCTAACACGCATCATGTCATGGAACATTACTTTGATGTTCTTTGTAATGACTAAATCATCTGCATGTTTCATCTTCCTGTTATAGACCTCCAGACACAGAGCTGTGCTTTTTGTAACACAAACACATCACTGAACCAACCAACTCTTTGTGTTTTGTTCCCCTTTTTTTTTTTCCTCATAACCAAGACACATCACTTAAACAACCAGCTCTTTGTGTCCTGTTACCATGCACAGCTACTGGTCTGGTGACTCTTTATTACCCCACAACTGCTGCATTCTCGACACAAACACATCACTTAAACAACCAACTCTTTGTGTTTTGCCCTTTTTGCACTTAACACAGAGACATCACTGCTATCCAGCTCTTTGTGCCTTGTTCTATTCACAGCTGTTGGTTTTGTGAGAATCATGTTCAAAGGCAGCTGGTGTCTCCCAACACAAAAACATCACGTTGATTTTCATCTTAATGTGTTGAGAGTTTCTTTGTACCAGCGTTTCCTCAGCTTTCAGCCTTTTTTGCCTTTGTTTCTGTGCACACACACACTTGTACTTGATCATACAAGATCGCCATGACATACAACTTTTTTTCATTAAACACTACATAGACAGGGATCACCATTCATTAAAAAACTTTTTGAAGAAAACACTCTTTTTAGACATGTTCCAACACATGTCCCTGTCTTACTACACACAGCTTAACAAGCAAATTAGATTTCACAAATTCCAATAGCCTTCCTTAGATTAACAAACTGGTTAAAATCAAGAGCTTTTGTGAATAAATCAGCAAGTTGGAAATCAGTGCCCACATATTCAATTGAGATCAGTTTTTCCTCAACAAGTTCTCGAATAAAATGATGTCTAATATCTATACACTACAGGAAATGTGGATATTAATAGCAGTACAATATAGCGTTTTCAATGTTTCTGCTATAGTAGAGTTTTGAGAAATTTTTCATAGCGTTTTCAAAAAGACAAACGCTATAATAGGATGGGCGCGAAATCAATTTCTTTTTGGCGCTTAGTTTTGATTCTTGATAACAAAGATAACACTAGAAAACGTCATCATAGAGGTAACCGGGAAATGAAAATTATTTTGCCTCCCTACATTTTTTCTAAGTTTTAAAATTAAATTGAGAAAAATGGAAAACAAAATAAATTTTGTTGAAACTCGATCTAAAAAAAGGAAATAACTTTCTCCTCTTTCTATCCAAAATTACATGTGAAACTCGAAGAGAAATCCTCAAAGTCGATGGAAATTTGTTTCTCTCTTCTTTGACTCACGATCCCTCTTGATCCCTCTCTGTTCCAATCTCTCTCACTCTCAATCCTTCTGGTCTCGATCTCGCTATCTCAATCTCTCTCAGTCTCAATCCCTCTAGATCTCGATCGCTAGTTCCATAGGCGATCTACAAAGCCCAAAATCCAAATCAAATACGTGAGGTCGAAATTAACAGATTATGTGTTTATTTGAAGTTGGGTTTCATCCGTTTTGATTGTTCTGCTCTTTTGCAGGATGATTTATGTTAAGCTTCAGTAAAAGGTAATTGAAATTGGTTGTGTATTGTCAATTTGAGTTTTGGATTGATGTTTGTCGGAGTTGAATCGATTATTTCTTATGGTATTGTGCATTTGAATGTTGTTTGCAATTGGATTTTTGACAATACAAAACTTCAAGATATTTACGGTTATGGAATTGTTTCAATTGATAAAAATTCATTTAAAATTGCATTGTGCTTCAATGATTATGAGAGTTCATGTTGTTTCACTTTGCAGAATCTTGAATCTAGTTTTGAAGCTTCATTTTGTTTCTAACTTGTTGTTTATTTGTGTGAATTATTAAGTTTTCATGAAAAAGGTTAGGCATTGGTTGATATGTGTGTGTCTCAGGAGCAAATACAATCAATTGATAGTCAACTGGACTCCACTGAAAATGATAACATCAGAGAGGATGATGTTAGTCAAGTTTTGGGGAAAGGCATACATGGGAGAGTTAGAGGTTTGGCGGTGGAAGAAGAAAAAAGAGTGCATACTTTGCTGCTGTAAAGTCTTTGCTTCCTAACTCTTTCTTTGTACTTGAACTTGCCTCTGTTTGTATAACAGTTGGAATATTGATAGGCTTTGTAGGCTCTGTTTAAGATGCAAAGTTCATCTTCCATGGACAAAAGCGTATGGTTATGTGATATTGCACACAAGGACTATGGTAAGAAAAGTAATCCTTAATCCTAACATTCATATGGTTTCCAGAGATTCATGTTTTTTTACTCTATGATTTTCAGTTACTTGTGTACAATTCAATCCATTGGATGAAGATTACTTCATAAGTGGTTCCCTCGATGCCAAGATTCGTATATGGAACACATCAAACCATCAAGTAGTGGAGTTATGCTCATGATGGTCAAGTACATCTATATCGTATTGACTCTTATGTTGTTCAACTTACTTTTCTGTTGTTAGGGTCAAGTACTATAATGGATGCCTTTTGCACACTGTATATAAAAGATTTCGCAGCACAGACGGGTGAGGTCCAGTGGAATTGGGAAAGGTGAGGAAATTGGTGAGTTTTGTTGTTATAGAGAGGGTAATGTTGGGAGATAGATTGTGAGTTTGGTAAAGATCTTAGTTTTCTTCTTGGATTTGTTGTTGTAGCTTGTTCTGGCTAATGATTTACGC
Organism: Arabis alpina; assembly: GCA_900128785.1. Lineage (NCBI taxonomy): Eukaryota > Viridiplantae > Streptophyta > Magnoliopsida > Brassicales > Brassicaceae > Arabis > Arabis alpina. The sequence goes on from LT669794.1 coordinate 31,701,479, forward strand.
AACTGACTTTGTTGAAGCTCAAAGATCCCAACTTTGAGGAAGGCAAGACCATGGTTGAACATTTCTGGGCTCTGTGGATTGTTTAAGCATTAGTAAGAGAATCCAGAGGCGACTTAGATGTTCTTCTCAAGACCCCATTTAAGAGAATGGCATAGGTTAATTTGGGGATTGAAAATTTGGAAGTGACTAATATTTTGTCATGTATGTGTTTTTTTTTTTTGTCGAAATTATGTATGTGTATATCTTCCTTTTTATATATTTTGTTTTCGTTTTTATAAATATTTCAAAGTTTTGTATCATAATGCGAAACAATTTGAAATTTATTAACATAAGAAATGATTTGATTTTTTTAATTTAAATGAATTTAGGGTTTAGGGTATCATAATTTTTGTCCATAAATGAATGTAGGCTTTGGGTTTAGTGTTTAACAAACTATGTAAAAAAAAATACAAGAAGTTCTTGTTACATAAATTATATAAACAAAATTAAACATACCAAATCTTTAATTTAGGGTTTAGGGTATCATAATTTTATCAATAAATGGATGTATGCTTTGGGTTAATGTTTAACAAACTATATAAAAAATGCAAGAAGTTATTGTTTCATAAATTATATAAACGAAAATAAACATACAAAACCCAATCTTATTGGGTTTAGGGTATAACAATACATATATAACTTGTGATAAATGTGATAATACATACTTATGATAAATGTGATAAACATGTGATAAATGTTTTTTCGAAAAAAAACTTGTGATAAATGTTTTTGGTTTATAATAGAAAATGAATGTTTGATTTAGGGTTTAGAGTTTGAGGTTATGGTTTAAGATATCATAATACATAAATAATTTGGATATAGGGTTTTTACTTTTTATAGAGAAATGAATGTTTGATTCGAGGGTTTAAGATATCATAGTACATAGAATAAGTTTTGATATAGAATAATACTTTTTGTGAATAAATGAATGTGGTTTTAAGGTTTAGGGTATCATACTAATCACACTACATACACAACTATAGATATTGATGAAATTCAAAGAATTTGTATAGTATATTTAAGATTTGTACCATTTATGAATAATTTGGATTTACCCATTTAGGATATAGATTAGGGTATGTATAACTTGTTTTTATAAAAAAAGTTTACTTTAGATAGTTTTTATTCTTAATAATATTTGATGAAGTTAAGTTTCGATACTAAATTCATGAAATTTTCATTATAATTTAAATAAATTCACGGACTTTTAATTATGTTTAAAGTTCAATGTTAAGAATATCATATTACAGACATAAGTTTGATATAAGGATTTGAGGGTTTAAGAGAAATAATGGTTTGATTTAAGGTATGTGGTTATACATTTTTAATTAATTATTAAAATGATATGAGATTAAATAAAGGAATATTTTCAGTATTTTTAATACATACGTTTTAGTTTACTTTTTACTAAATGTTTGCAATTGCTTTATCTAGCTACCAATAATTACAATAGGCAAATGTGTCTAAAAAATTAAAAAGATAGGATACGAAATACCCATTCCCGCTAACATTTTAGACTAAAATATGTGTTCCCGGTTAAAATATTTTAGTAGACCACAAGGATCGATGACATGGCAATATCAGAGAGTCAATCTTGTCCGTACAAGTATAAGAGAGACAATCATGGCCGTTTAACCCTTGTAATATCTGAACCCTATCTTTTTCTTCTCTACCGTCTAAGGAAACATAAACAAAACAAATCCATTAGGGTTTTTGAGAGAAAAAGGGGTATAATGTGAATTTCTTGTTATCTCTTTCAATCTACCTCTAAATTTAGCTGAGATTTGCAATCTGATTCACGGGTTAAATTTTTGAGAGATTCGCGATTACTTAGTCTAGATCTGACCGGACAGAAGTCTATATTTCATTTCGTTTCTCCAACGAAAGTTCGATTCATCACCTGTGAAACACGAAATCTTTCTCCTTTGATTGATGTTCTGGGGTAAGCGTTTCATACGCATCACTTTCGATCCTTGTCGTTTGCTTGTTCTGCTTTTGGATTTGCTTCTTCTTTATGTGTATCTCTGGGATTTGATTGTCTTTGTTGATAGATCGTTTTGAGTATCTGATATGTGGTTTAGCTTTCAATCGATTATTAACTGTTTTCTTACTCATCGAATCGATCTTGGTCTAGATTTTATTCGATTTGCTTTTTCATTCAATCATTTTTCAAACATGTATGGTCTACTTCCTTTATTCTGTTTTACAAATTGAATAAGTTTTGAAACAAACATACATACTTCATCTCCTAAAGGTTGCAGGGGCTGCTCTTATCTATGAGGTGCAGAGAAACGACATAGGAGAAGCGAGAAAGAAAGAGAAGCGACATAAAGAACTAGTGGTGAGCTATTCTTTTATTCTTACCTCCCAATGTTAACCATGTCTCTAATTGCGCATCTCCTCTGTTTCATTTGTTATAAGGCTTTTCAACAATCTCAACAAATTATTGTTGTTGTCCAAGGTATTTACAGCATGCAAGGGGAGATTTGTCAACCGCCTGAAACTGTCAACATATACAAGCATCTTTAAAGCGCATTTTGAAGCACATATTGAAGAGAAGAGAAGAGAAATATTTACTATCAATGGTTTCAGTTGTGAAAATGGGATAGCAGAAGAAATTGATGAATCAAGCAGGTTTGAGGAGTCTATTGTGTAGTTGTTTGTATTCACAAGTTTAATAACGAGAATCGTATGACTTTTTTTTTGTCGTCGAATTGTATGACCTTATCTTTAAATTAAATTATGTGCTTTGATTTTGTAATATTCTATTTTGTATAATAGTTTTGTACAAGAAAATATGATTCCTTTAATACAGTATGCTAATTTATTGAAAAGCAAAAAAAAATCCGATAAATCGTAATTTAAATACAAATAATATAACAAATACAAATTTTTGAACAAATTATAGGAATCATTGTATATACCATATTGAAAAATGTTGTTAATTAATAACGATTATCAAATGCTATTACATTTATATATTATTGCATTAGAAAAAACGCTATATCAAATGAAATTATGATAGCAATGACAAAAACTGCTATTGAAAGTACGTGACCTATTATAACGGGCGCAGACATAGCGCTTTCTACTTCGCTGTAGTAACGTTAGATAGCAGTTTTCGTTTGCTATTAATACACATATTTCTTGTAGTGATATGTTTAGTACGAGAGTGTTGAACATGATTTTTAGCGATATTGATAGCACTTTGATTATCACAGCGCACTAACAAAGAGTCAGAGATGGTATCGTAATCAGCCGCCATCTGTTTCATCCATAGAAGTTGAGTGCAGCAGCTTCCCATTGCGATATATTCAGCTTCAGCCGTTGACATTGACACACTATTCTGTTTCTTGCTATGCCATGACACAAGATTGTTTCCCATGAAAAAACATCTCCCACTTGTGCTTCGACGATCATCCAAACACCCAGCCCAATCCGCATCATAGTAACCTGCCAGATTCTTGTTGGTATCCTTGGTGTAGTATGTCACAAGATTCGCTGATCCTTTCACATACTTGATGATTCGCTTGACTGCCTGAAGATGAGACATCTTTGGTTTCGCTTGAAATCTAGCACACATCCCAACACTGAAACACAAGTCTGGTCTACTTGCAGTAAGATACAAGAGACTGCCTATCATCCCTCTGTAAATCTTTTCATCAACAGCTTCTCCATGTTCATCCTTTGATAACTTGGTTGTGGTTCCCATAGGGGTCCGTGCACTCTTGCTCGTTTGGAGATTAAAACGTGTCACAAGATTTCAAGCATAGGTACTTTGTGTGATGAAAATCCCTTCAGATGTCTGTTTTACTTGAAATCCAAGGAAATAAGTAAGTTCCCCAATCATGCTCATTTCAAACTCCTTCATCATACTTTCCACAAAGACATTAACCAGCTTCTGATCTGTAGACCCAAACACAATATCATCGACATAGATCTGAACAACCATCACACTTCTGTTTCCGTTCAGAATAAACAGGGTCTTGTCTACACTTCCTCTCATGTATCCTTGTTCCACCAAGAACGTGGTCAGCCGTTCATACCAAGCTCGAGGAGCTTGCTTCAAACCATACAATGCCTTCTTCAGCTTATAGACATAGTGTGAATGAGTTGGATTCTCAAAACCCTTCGGCTGTTCAACATACACTTTTTCTTGCAGGATACCGTTAAGAAATGCACTTTTGACATCCATCTGATAGAGCTTGGACTTCAAAACACAGGCCATTCCAAACAGAAATCGAATAGATTCTAACCGAGCAACTAGTGCAAATGTCTCATCAAAGTCAATCCCTTCAATTTGAGAATATCCTTGAGCCACTAACCTTGCCTTGTTCCTTACAACAGCACCTTGACCGTCAGTTTTATTCTTGAAGATCCACTTTGTTCCGACCACATTCACCTTACTTGGACGTGGAACCAAGTCCAAAACTTGACTTCTCTCAAATTGTTCAAACTCTTCTTGCATATCAGCAATCTAGTACTCATCAATCAGTGCTTCCTTGTGATTCTTAGGCTCTATTTCAGATACAAAATATGAGTATCCTGCCATCTTTTTGTAGTTCAATCGGTCAAATTTACGCATAACTCTTTCAGCTGATACAGTCCCTATGACATCTTTTTGTGAGTGATTTCGGGGTACCTTAACTGGTGTCTTGATAGGTATCTGCACAGGTGATTTAAAACACGCAAAATCTTCAACTGAGTCTGAATCTGATTCTTGATGTGGTTTATTAGTTTCATGTTCATGGTGTTCAGGCTCCTAAGATTTCAACACATCCATGTTCTCCTGATTCTTCACCTCCTGCTTGCCGTTGTCTTCTGTTATGTCTAAAAGTCTGACATAGCACTTCTGAGATGGTGATTCATTGTGGAAGCCGAAATTCGCACAATTAGATTTGTAAGGGTTTTGAGAGGAAGCAGAGATTTCTGAAGATAAGCTATGAAGAACAATGATGAGCAGAGAGAAATTAGGGTTTGTAATTGCTTTGTATTGCTTGTGTGATAAAAATTTGTGAATCCCTTTACAAGTGTTTTTGCATTCCTATATATAACCCCCTAAGTCGGCTAAGCCTTTTTCCTAAACCCTTTGGGATTTCCTTTTTCGCCTATGTCGGTCGAGCCTATGTGGGCTTCGTTGCTGGGCTTTGACATGCTGAACCTTCTGGAACCCTTGCTGTAGTTCTGACGAGCGTTGAAGGATCTGAAGCCGATGGGAAAGGCTCAGGCGCCGATGTCAACTGCCTGGGTGCCGATGAGGCCAGGCACATCGGCGTCACTGGGCAGTGACGTCGGCACCACTGCCTGTCATCGGTGTCACTGCTCAGTGACATCGGTGCCAGGCAGCCTTCGTCTCTGCAGCGCCTTCTGCTGGCTCGGTGACCTCTCCGACGCTGCATCATGGCTTCTCCTGAGAGAAAGACCACTTCGAAGGTTCCTTCAACAGGCAGAAGGTTCAAAGGACTTAGGAGTTTTCAGGAGGTCTTCACCTTCTTCTGTGGGTGAAATGACCTAGGAGTTATGTTATCTCTTGCTTGCTTGAGACATGCGCGTTGCTTTTCATAACTTTGGAGGTCGAGGCTCAGCGGGTGAAATCCGACCCCAACATTCATCAAATGTGACATTCATCGTTTGATTCCATTATAGTCTTTGCCTTTTGATTATATACTCGGTATGCCATGCTCGTACTTGAATATCCAAGAAAGATCCCATCTTCACTCTTTGCCTCGAATTTTCCAAGCTGATGTCTATCATTTAGTATGATGCATGCACAACCGAACACATGAAAATAACTCACAGTAGGTTCCTTTCCTTTCCAAAGTTCGTACGGGGTCTTGTCTGTACCCTTGCGCACATACACTCGATTTATGATATAGCACGCAGTAATAACAGCTTCTCCCCAAAAGTGCTTAGCCACCTTGTTACCATGCAGCATTGCTCTTGCCATTTCCTGTAAGGTCCTGTTCTTCCTTTCCACCACACCATTCTGCTCCGGAGTGTAAGGAGCTGCATACTGACGCACTATTCCCTGATCGCCACAAAACTGATCAAACAGGTGATTCTCAAACTCAGTTCCATGATCACTCCTGATAGCCTTGATCTCTCCTCTTTCGGTTTTTAGTTGAAGTGCCAGTATCTTGAAGTTTTCCAAGATTTCAGATTTCAACCGTAGGAGATGAACCCATGTGAACCTTGTATAGTCATCAACTAGCACGGACACATACTTCTTTCTAGAGTAGCTCTCGACCTGAATCGGTCCCATCAAATCCATGTGAACTAAGTCTAGAGCATTCTGAGATTGAATACCCCGAGGTCTTCGGGGTTGTTGCCGTATCCCGACGAAGACCATGACCTTACTCGCTCCTGTACTGAAGAATTTGAGATCATCGGTGTTAAACGCTTTCGACCCGAGGACTTCACGCTTCTCCGCGGACCCGAAGACTCACCCGGAGATCGAAGGCCCGAAGTCTCCATCACGTACTGACTATCCGATGTGGAGGAAGTCCCGATGAGCTGGATTCACTAGAGTGACGATGACCCAACCCCACCAAGGCTTCACACTGGTGACCCGATGGGATGACGTGAGGAAAAGGACGACGAAGTCGAGGCAGACGACGATGATGTCGTTGTAGACGACGTCGAGACGTAGACGACGTCGAGGCAAACCACAACAATGATGTCGAGGCAGAAGACGAAGATGTCGAGGTAGGTGACGATGATGTCCCGGGTAACGACAACGACAATGTCGACGCAGACGACGATGACGATGACGATGTCGAGGCAGACGGCGATGACAACGAGGCAGACGACGACGACGACGATGAGGCAGGCGACGACGATGTCAACGAGGCAGACGACGACGACGACGATGAGGCAGGCGACGACGATGTCAACGAGGCAAACGATGACGACGTCGAGGCAGACGACGACGACGTCGAGGAAGACGACGACGACGTCGAGGCAGACGACGACGACGTCGAGGCAGACGAAGACGACGTCGAGGAAGACGACGACGACGTCGAGGCAGACGAAGACGACGTCGAGGCAGACGACGACGTCGAGACAGACGAAGACGTCGTGGAGGCTGACGACGATGACATTGAGACAGACAAAGACGACGTCGAGGAAGACAAAGACAACGTCGAGGCAGACGATGATGGGGATGATGACGAGGAAATCGATGAGGAGATCGATGACCGATTGACTTTCTCGTTTTATGCCTTTTTTGTTTTGTCTTTGACAGATCATAAGAGTAATGATAATTGTTTTGCTGACCAAGCCTTTAGTATAAGTTGATGGTCGTATACACTTGAAGCGCCATTGGCTGTTTGTACCAACGTTGTTGTTGGGTTTGTCATTGTAGAGTAGCAAAATCGCAAGTGCGCTTGTGCTCCTTTCCTACCAACGCTTGTTGTTGGGTTTCTATTTTTACCAACGTTGTTGTTGGATTTTGTAGAATGGTGGTGCTTTCCGAACACGTCTGTTCAGAAGCGATCACACCTTTTGACTTGACCAACGTGGTGTTGGGTTTTCTGAATGATTATTCGGTGTATAAACCTAAGTAATCATTGGCAGCTGCTTTTTACCAACGGTGTTGTTGGGTTTTTGAATGAACGTCCAGGGTCAACAGCCCAGGATCTGAACATTAGAATCAGTCGGGGTCAAAAGCCCAGAAACTGATCGTTATAACTTATATAGCGCGCTTAGGATCCGATGATGGATGTCAATGTGTTCAGGTTCACACATTGTTGCTGTGGCCAGCAGCAACGACAGTGGATTGAACTTTGCTTTTGAAAAGGCTTTGAAGAATCCCTGGAGGATGTAATTGATAACATTGCTTAAACAAGGCTTCGAGTAATCCATAGAGGATGTAAGTGATGAAGTCTATGAGACTTGTGTCAAGTGAATCATGAGAAGGACGTAGACGAAGTGCTCGAGACTTGTCTAATAAATCCAGAAAAGGATGTTTGACGTTTTCCAGCATGGTGGAAGTAAAGGATGGGAGTATACGAGTATACGTACCCCACTCCCCCCTCCTTTTACGGAGGAAGGCAACTGAACTCGTCCGGAGACAAGCTGCCTACGTACCCTTTTGCAGGGATCAAGTCGCCTCGTAGTTCGTTCCAGAGGCCTCAAAAGGTACTAGTGGCAGTACCCTTCGAGTGCCTTGCAAACCACTAGGGAGTGGTGTGGGAGGTTTTTCGGTGATGTAGGCTCGCGGTGGTGACATGCTGCAGACCTTGCTACTTGCAGACGCGTTGGCTCTGCGTTTTCAGTAGCTTCTGCGAGCTGTAACTGCTGTAGAAGGTTGGTCAAATCATTGACATGTTCGGAACTGGTCCTTCTCCTCTTTCGTGATTCTTGAGGTGAAGATTCCTCCTTCTTTTTCTCGGTGTTCCTCAGCTTGTGCTCTGCCATGAAACACATACGAGACTCCTTCTGGTTGCCCCATTTCGTTTTTACGCCGATGGGTGTGGGAAACTTGAGGCATAAATGGTATGTTGAAGGCACAGCTCTCATCAGGTTGAGCCAAGGAGTCCCCATGATCATGTTGTAAATTCCTGGATGATCGAAGACGGTGAAGTCGACCATCTTCTTAACGTTGTCAGCTTGGACGGGAAGGCGAATTGTTCCCATCGTCATAGTTGGCTCGCCAGAGAAACCTGTTATGGGTTTAGGCCTCCCTTTGATCGTGGATAGGTTAATCTTCATTCGCTCAAGTGTTTTCTTAAAGATGACGTCCACCAAGCTTCCTGTATCGATAAGAACCCGAGCGACGTTGAAGTCGTAAACAGTCAAGTTTATTACCAGAGGATCGTTGTGTGGTTGATCGAGACCCTCAGTGTCTTGCTCGTCGAAGGTGATAGGGTCGCTGGAAAGCCTTGGCTTTGCAGGTGCTGATATGTTCGCGCAGACGTCAGCGCGGCATTGGTAAGCTTTGATCGCAGTCTCATTGTCAGCACAGTACTGCGAGCCTCCCATTATCATGTTCATAACTTCGTGCTGGTCCTCGTTTTCCATGCCATCATCGCGACGTTGGCGCCTGGGAGTATCCACTTGTTGTTCGGTGTTGGCAGGAGCTTTCTCCTTGGGTTTGAAGTCTGACAGGCTAACGTTGCCTTTCAATGTGCCTTCAGTCAGTTTGGCTATGAGCTGCTGCCCCAACTCCTGACACTTTGCAGTTGAGTGTCCATTTGCCTTGTGGAAATCGCAGTATAACTCTTCGTCATACTCCTTCGGTTCTTCGTAACCCGACGACTCCACTTGGTAGTTATGGACCCCTCTGGATCCTCCCTCGTATTGGATGTAGGCGGGATTCACACCATTCCTAGCACGGACTTCTTCTTCGGTTCGAGCGAAGTCAGCAGCACGGTGCAGAGCGTCTTGGATCTTCGTTGGCGTGTTGAGACTCATCTCTTGCCAGAATGGAGATGGACACCGAAGTGCTCCTCGCAGGGCTTCTAGGGCTGACTTGTTGCTGATACCTTCAACCTTTGAAAGCGTGTTCTTGAACCTTGTCATGAAAGACCGAAGACTCTCGGTCTCGCCTTGTTTGTTATTCCATAGTTCCGAGTCGTAGATTTTCCGCTCCATGAAGATGTTGTAATGCTGCACGAACAACTCGGAAAGCTGGAGGAAAGTGTGAACTGAATTCTTCTCCAGCTTGTAGAACCATTAAAGTGCAGGCCCCTTGAGACTTTCTACGAACAGCTTGCAGTAGACGGTGTCCCTTTCTACTTCTTTAAAGTTTGCTCTCCCCAGGGCTACTTCAAATTCCATCAGATGATCCGAAGGGTCTGTAGTTCCTTCGTAGACTGGTAACTTGATTCTTCCAGGGTCGGAGATTTTTGTCTTCGCGATTCGACTGTCGAAGGGTGTATTCCTCGCCTTTTCTAGAACCTGGGCGATGGCAGGAGCCTTTCCCGTTCCCTGATGCATCTGCGATTGGGTGTACTTTAGGTCTAAGGTCACCCGATCCATCTGAGCTTTAACTGCAGCAAGCTCTGCAGCGTAAGAGCGTTTGAATGCTCTGCGCTCCTGCTCCTTCTTGTACCTCTCTTCGCTAGAGTAGTTGGAGTATTCCGCGGTGTCCCCCACAATCTCTGTCTTGGAAGAACTTGACGTGCTTTTAGTGTCAGGGGCGCATGGTTCCTGTCGGTTTCCTTCTGGACCTTCCGCCCGTGTACGCTTTGCGGGAGCTGGTTCTTCTCCGTCGGAGACGTCTACGACGCGTTCGGGGGACTTGTCCGTTTCTCGACGCGGAGGTGGTGGTGGTAAATCCTCTGGGTTCCCCCGAGTAGTGCGAGGCGCTGAGAAGTCGAGGCGTTGAGGGTCGACGCGCGCTCTGAGTCTCGTCGTGTTAGGTCTTTCGCGTTTTCTTCGCGAAAGAGCTTTCAGTTCCTTCGAGTTCTCTTCGATCATCTTGGCTTGCTTCTTCTGCTCAGTGAAGAAGTCTTCTAGCATCTTCTTCACCTCGGTTAGGTCATCACGAGCAGGGGTCTTTGCAGCGGTAGCCTCGACCGGAGGTTCTCTTTCCCGGTTGTCTCTGCGGGACGTGTTCTCTTCGCCACTCACCATCTTTGAGTTGTTACGTAGCTTTTTGGTGTAAGAAATTCTCTAAATCCCCTTAGTCGGCGCCAAATTGTGGAAGCCGAAATTCGCACAATTAGATTTGTAAGGGTTTTGAGAGGAAGCAGAGATTTCTGAAGATAAGCTATGAAGAACAATGATGAGCAGAGAGAAATTAGGGTTTGTAATTGCTTTGTATTGCTTGTGTGATAAAAATTTGTGAATCCCTTTACAAGTGTTTTTGCATTCCTATATATAACCCCCTAAGTCGGCTAAGCCTTTTTCCTAAACCCTTTGGGATTTCCTTTTTCGCCTATGTCGGTCGAGCCTATGTGGGCTTCGTTGCTGGGCTTTGACATGCTGAACCTTCTGGAACCCTTGCTGTAGTTCTGACGAGCGTTGAAGGATCTGAAGCCGATGGGAAAGGCTCAGGCGCCGATGTCAACTGCCTGGGTGCCGATGAGGCCAGGCACATCGGCGTCACTGGGCAGTGACGTCGGCACCACTGCCTGTCATCGGTGTCACTGCTCAGTGACATCGGTGCCAGGCAGCCTTCGTCTCTGCAGCGCCTTCTGCTGGCTCGGTGACCTCTCCGACGCTGCATCATGGCTTCTCCTGAGAGAAAGACCACTTCGAAGGTTCCTTCAACAGGCAGAAGGTTCAAAGGACTTAGGAGTTTTCAGGAGGTCTTCACCTTCTTCTGTGGGTGAAATGACCTAGGAGTTATGTTATCTCTTGCTTGCTTGAGACATGCGCGTTGCTTTTCATAACTTTGGAGGTCGAGGCTCAGCGGGTGAAATCCGACCCCAACATTCATCAAATGTGACATTCATCGTTTGATTCCATTATAGTCTTTGCCTTTTGATTATATACTCGGTATGCCATGCTCGTACTTGAATATCCAAGAAAGATCCCATCTTCACTCTTTGCCTCGAATTTTCCAAGCTGATGTCTATCATTTAGTATGATGCATGCACAACCGAACACATGAAAATAACTCACAGTAGGTTCCTTTCCTTTCCAAAGTTCGTACGGGGTCTTGTCTGTACCCTTGCGCACATACACTCGATTTATGATATAGCACGCAGTAATAACAGCTTCTCCCCAAAAGTGCTTAGCCACCTTGTTACCATGCAGCATTGCTCTTGCCATTTCCTGTAAGGTCCTGTTCTTCCTTTCCACCACACCATTCTGCTCCGGAGTGTAAGGAGCTGCATACTGACGCACTATTCCCTGATCGCCACAAAACTGATCAAACAGGTGATTCTCAAACTCAGTTCCATGATCACTCCTGATAGCCTTGATCTCTCCTCTTTCGGTTTTTAGTTGAAGTGCCAGTATCTTGAAGTTTTCCAAGATTTCAGATTTCAACCGTAGGAGATGAACCCATGTGAACCTTGTATAGTCATCAACTAGCACGGACACATACTTCTTTCTAGAGTAGCTCTCGACCTGAATCGGTCCCATCAAATCCATGTGAACTAAGTCTAGAGCATTCTGAGATTGAATACCCCGAGGTCTTCGGGGTTGTTGCCGTATCCCGACGAAGACCATGACCTTACTCGCTCCTGTACTGAAGAATTTGAGATCATCGGTGTTAAACGCTTTCGACCCGAGGACTTCACGCTTCTCCGCGGACCCGAAGACTCACCCGGAGATCGAAGGCCCGAAGTCTCCATCACGTACTGACTATCCGATGTGGAGGAAGTCCCGATGAGCTGGATTCACTAGAGTGACGATGACCCAACCCCACCAAGGCTTCACACTGGTGACCCGATGGGATGACGTGAGGAAAAGGACGACGAAGTCGAGGCAGACGACGATGATGTCGTTGTAGACGACGTCGAGACGTAGACGACGTCGAGGCAAACCACAACAATGATGTCGAGGCAGAAGACGAAGATGTCGAGGTAGGTGACGATGATGTCCCGGGTAACGACAACGACAATGTCGACGCAGACGACGATGACGATGACGATGTCGAGGCAGACGGCGATGACAACGAGGCAGACGACGACGACGACGATGAGGCAGGCGACGACGATGTCAACGAGGCAGACGACGACGACGACGATGAGGCAGGCGACGACGATGTCAACGAGGCAAACGATGACGACGTCGAGGCAGACGACGACGACGTCGAGGAAGACGACGACGACGTCGAGGCAGACGACGACGACGTCGAGGCAGACGAAGACGACGTCGAGGAAGACGACGACGACGTCGAGGCAGACGAAGACGACGTCGAGGCAGACGACGACGTCGAGACAGACGAAGACGTCGTGGAGGCTGACGACGATGACATTGAGACAGACAAAGACGACGTCGAGGAAGACAAAGACAACGTCGAGGCAGACGATGATGGGGATGATGACGAGGAAATCGATGAGGAGATCGATGACCGATTGACTTTCTCGTTTTATGCCTTTTTTGTTTTGTCTTTGACAGATCATAAGAGTAATGATAATTGTTTTGCTGACCAAGCCTTTAGTATAAGTTGATGGTCGTATACACTTGAAGCGCCATTGGCTGTTTGTACCAACGTTGTTGTTGGGTTTGTCATTGTAGAGTAGCAAAATCGCAAGTGCGCTTGTGCTCCTTTCCTACCAACGCTTGTTGTTGGGTTTCTATTTTTACCAACGTTGTTGTTGGATTTTGTAGAATGGTGGTGCTTTCCGAACACGTCTGTTCAGAAGCGATCACACCTTTTGACTTGACCAACGTGGTGTTGGGTTTTCTGAATGATTATTCGGTGTATAAACCTAAGTAATCATTGGCAGCTGCTTTTTACCAACGGTGTTGTTGGGTTTTTGAATGAACGTCCAGGGTCAACAGCCCAGGATCTGAACATTAGAATCAGTCGGGGTCAAAAGCCCAGAAACTGATCGTTATAACTTATATAGCGCGCTTAGGATCCGATGATGGATGTCAATGTGTTCAGGTTCACACATTGTTGCTGTGGCCAGCAGCAACGACAGTGGATTGAACTTTGCTTTTGAAAAGGCTTTGAAGAATCCCTGGAGGATGTAATTGATAACATTGCTTAAACAAGGCTTCGAGTAATCCATAGAGGATGTAAGTGATGAAGTCTATGAGACTTGTGTCAAGTGAATCATGAGAAGGACGTAGACGAAGTGCTCGAGACTTGTCTAATAAATCCAGAAAAGGATGTTTGACGTTTTCCAGCATGGTGGAAGTAAAGGATGGGAGTATACGAGTATACGTACCCCACTCCCCCCTCCTTTTACGGAGGAAGGCAACTGAACTCGTCCGGAGACAAGCTGCCTACGTACCCTTTTGCAGGGATCAAGTCGCCTCGTAGTTCGTTCCAGAGGCCTCAAAAGGTACTAGTGGCAGTACCCTTCGAGTGCCTTGCAAACCACTAGGGAGTGGTGTGGGAGGTTTTTCGGTGATGTAGGCTCGCGGTGGTGACATGCTGCAGACCTTGCTACTTGCAGACGCGTTGGCTCTGCGTTTTCAGTAGCTTCTGCGAGCTGTAACTGCTGTAGAAGGTTGGTCAAATCATTGACATGTTCGGAACTGGTCCTTCTCCTCTTTCGTGATTCTTGAGGTGAAGATTCCTCCTTCTTTTTCTCGGTGTTCCTCAGCTTGTGCTCTGCCATGAAACACATACGAGACTCCTTCTGGTTGCCCCATTTCGTTTTTACGCCGATGGGTGTGGGAAACTTGAGGCATAAATGGTATGTTGAAGGCACAGCTCTCATCAGGTTGAGCCAAGGAGTCCCCATGATCATGTTGTAAATTCCTGGATGATCGAAGACGGTGAAGTCGACCATCTTCTTAACGTTGTCAGCTTGGACGGGAAGGCGAATTGTTCCCATCGTCATAGTTGGCTCGCCAGAGAAACCTGTTATGGGTTTAGGCCTCCCTTTGATCGTGGATAGGTTAATCTTCATTCGCTCAAGTGTTTTCTTAAAGATGACGTCCACCAAGCTTCCTGTATCGATAAGAACCCGAGCGACGTTGAAGTCGTAAACAGTCAAGTTTATTACCAGAGGATCGTTGTGTGGTTGATCGAGACCCTCAGTGTCTTGCTCGTCGAAGGTGATAGGGTCGCTGGAAAGCCTTGGCTTTGCAGGTGCTGATATGTTCGCGCAGACGTCAGCGCGGCATTGGTAAGCTTTGATCGCAGTCTCATTGTCAGCACAGTACTGCGAGCCTCCCATTATCATGTTCATAACTTCGTGCTGGTCCTCGTTTTCCATGCCATCATCGCGACGTTGGCGCCTGGGAGTATCCACTTGTTGTTCGGTGTTGGCAGGAGCTTTCTCCTTGGGTTTGAAGTCTGACAGGCTAACGTTGCCTTTCAATGTGCCTTCAGTCAGTTTGGCTATGAGCTGCTGCCCCAACTCCTGACACTTTGCAGTTGAGTGTCCATTTGCCTTGTGGAAATCGCAGTATAACTCTTCGTCATACTCCTTCGGTTCTTCGTAACCCGACGACTCCACTTGGTAGTTATGGACCCCTCTGGATCCTCCCTCGTATTGGATGTAGGCGGGATTCACACCATTCCTAGCACGGACTTCTTCTTCGGTTCGAGCGAAGTCAGCAGCACGGTGCAGAGCGTCTTGGATCTTCGTTGGCGTGTTGAGACTCATCTCTTGCCAGAATGGAGATGGACACCGAAGTGCTCCTCGCAGGGCTTCTAGGGCTGACTTGTTGCTGATACCTTCAACCTTTGAAAGCGTGTTCTTGAACCTTGTCATGAAAGACCGAAGACTCTCGGTCTCGCCTTGTTTGTTATTCCATAGTTCCGAGTCGTAGATTTTCCGCTCCATGAAGATGTTGTAATGCTGCACGAACAACTCGGAAAGCTGGAGGAAAGTGTGAACTGAATTCTTCTCCAGCTTGTAGAACCATTAAAGTGCAGGCCCCTTGAGACTTTCTACGAACAGCTTGCAGTAGACGGTGTCCCTTTCTACTTCTTTAAAGTTTGCTCTCCCCAGGGCTACTTCAAATTCCATCAGATGATCCGAAGGGTCTGTAGTTCCTTCGTAGACTGGTAACTTGATTCTTCCAGGGTCGGAGATTTTTGTCTTCGCGATTCGACTGTCGAAGGGTGTATTCCTCGCCTTTTCTAGAACCTGGGCGATGGCAGGAGCCTTTCCCGTTCCCTGATGCATCTGCGATTGGGTGTACTTTAGGTCTAAGGTCACCCGATCCATCTGAGCTTTAACTGCAGCAAGCTCTGCAGCGTAAGAGCGTTTGAATGCTCTGCGCTCCTGCTCCTTCTTGTACCTCTCTTCGCTAGAGTAGTTGGAGTATTCCGCGGTGTCCCCCACAATCTCTGTCTTGGAAGAACTTGACGTGCTTTTAGTGTCAGGGGCGCATGGTTCCTGTCGGTTTCCTTCTGGACCTTCCGCCCGTGTACGCTTTGCGGGAGCTGGTTCTTCTCCGTCGGAGACGTCTACGACGCGTTCGGGGGACTTGTCCGTTTCTCGACGCGGAGGTGGTGGTGGTAAATCCTCTGGGTTCCCCCGAGTAGTGCGAGGCGCTGAGAAGTCGAGGCGTTGAGGGTCGACGCGCGCTCTGAGTCTCGTCGTGTTAGGTCTTTCGCGTTTTCTTCGCGAAAGAGCTTTCAGTTCCTTCGAGTTCTCTTCGATCATCTTGGCTTGCTTCTTCTGCTCAGTGAAGAAGTCTTCTAGCATCTTCTTCACCTCGGTTAGGTCATCACGAGCAGGGGTCTTTGCAGCGGTAGCCTCGACCGGAGGTTCTCTTTCCCGGTTGTCTCTGCGGGACGTGTTCTCTTCGCCACTCACCATCTTTGAGTTGTTACGTAGCTTTTTGGTGTAAGAAATTCTCTAAATCCCCTTAGTCGGCGCCAAATTGTGGAAGCCGAAATTCGCACAATTAGATTTGTAAGGGTTTTGAGAGGAAGCAGAGATTTCTGAAGATAAGCTATGAAGAACAATGATGAGCAGAGAGAAATTAGGGTTTGTAATTGCTTTGTATTGCTTGTGTGATAAAAATTTGTGAATCCTTTACAAGTGTTTTTGCATTCCTATATATAACCCCCTAAGTCGGCTAAGCCTTTTTCCTAAACCCTTTGGGATTTCCTTTTTCGCCTATGTCGGTCGAGCCTATGTGGGCTTCGTTGCTGGGCTTTGACATGCTGAACCTTCTGGAACCCTTGCTGTAGTTCTGACGAGCGTTGAAAGGATCTGAAGCCGATGGGAAAGGCTCAGGCGCCGATGTCAACTGCCTGGGTGCCGATGAGGCCAGGCACATCGGCGTCACTGGGCAGTGACGTCGGCACCACTGCCTGTCATCGGTGTCACTGCTCAGTGACATCGGTGCCAGGCAGCCTTCGTCTCTGCAGCGCCTTCTGCTGGCTCGGTGACCTCTCCGACGCTGCATCATGGCTTCTCCTGAGAGAAAGACCACTTCGAAGGTTCCTTCAACAGGCAGAAGGTTCAAAGGACTTAGGAGTTTTCAGGAGGTCTTCACCTTCTTCTGTGGGTGAAATGACCTAGGAGTTATGTTATCTCTTGCTTGCTTGAGACATGCGCGTTGCTTTTCATAACTTTGGAGGTCGAGGCTCAGCGGGTGAAATCCGACCCCAACATTCATCAAATGTGACATTCATCGTTTGATTCCATTATAGTCTTTGCCTTTTGATTATATACTCGGTATGCCATGCTCGTACTTGAATATCCAAGAAAGATCCCATCTTCACTCTTTGCCTCGAATTTTCCAAGCTGATGTCTATCATTTAGTATGATGCATGCACAACCGAACACATGAAAATAACTCACAGTAGGTTCCTTTCCTTTCCAAAGTTCGTACGGGGTCTTGTCTGTACCCTTGCGCACATACACTCGATTTATGATATAGCACGCAGTAATAACAGCTTCTCCCAAAAGTGCTTAGCCACCTTGTTACCATGCAGCATTGCTCTTGCCATTTCCTGTAAGGTCCTGTTCTTCCTTTCCACCACACCATTCTGCTCCGGAGTGTAAGGAGCTGCATACTGACGCACTATTCCCTGATCGCCACAAAACTGATCAAACAGGTGATTCTCAAACTCAGTTCCATGATCACTCCTGATAGCCTTGATCTCTCCTCTTTCGGTTTTTAGTTGAAGTGCCAGTATCTTGAAGTTTTCCAAGATTTCAGATTTCAACCGTAGGAGATGAACCCATGTGAACCTTGTATAGTCATCAACTAGCACGGACACATACTTCTTTCTAGAGTAGCTCTCGACCTGAATCGGTCCATCAAATCCATGTGAACTAAGTCTAGAGCATTCTGAGATTGAATACCCCGAGGTCTTCGGGGTTGTTGCCGTATCCCGACGAAGACCATGACCTTACTCGCTCCTGTACTGAAGAATTTGAGATCATCGGTGTTAAACGCTTTCGACCCGAGGACTTCACGCTTCTCCGCGGACCCGAAGACTCACCCGGAGATCGAAGGCCCGAAGTCTCCATCACGTACTGACTATCCGATGTGGAGGAAGTCCCGATGAGCTGGATTCACTAGAGTGACGATGACCCAACCCCACCAAGGCTTCACACTGGTGACCCGATGGGATGACGTGAGGAAAAGGACGACGAAGTCGAGGCAGACGACGATGATGTCGTTGTAGACGACGTCGAGACGTAGACGACGTCGAGGCAAACCACAACAATGATGTCGAGGCAGAAGACGAAGATGTCGAGGAGGTGACGATGATGTCCCGGTAACGACAACGACAATGTCGACGCAGACGACGATGACGATGACGATGTCGAGGCAGACGCGATGACAACGAGGCAGACGACGACGACGACGTGAGGCAGCGACGACGATGTCGAGGCAGACGACGACGACGACGATGAGGCAGCGACGACGATGTCGAGGCAAACGATGACGACGTCGAGGCAGACGACGACGACGTCGAGGAAGACGACGACGACGTCGAGGCAGACGACGACGACGTCGAGGCAGACGAGACGACGTCGAGGAAGACGACGACGACGTCGAGGCAGACGAGACGACGTCGAGGCAGACGACGACGTCGAGACAGACGAAGACGACGTGGAGGCTGACGACGATGACATTGAGACAGACAAAGACGACGTCGAGAAGACAAGACAACGTCGAGGCAGACGATGAGGATGGTGACGAGGAAATCGATGAGGAGATCGATGACTGATTGACTTTCTCGTTTTATGCCTTTTTTGTTTTGTCTTTGATAGATCATAAGAGTAATGATAATTGTTTTGCTGACCAAGCCTTTAGTATAAGTTGATGGTCGTATACACTTGAAGCGCCATTGGCTGTTTGTACCAACGTTGTTGTTGGGTTTGTCATTGTAGAGTAGCAAAATCGCAAGTGCGCTTGTGCTCCTTTCCTACCAACGCTTGTTGTTGGGTTTCTATTTTACCAACGTTGTTGTTGGATTTTGTAGAATGGTGGTGCTTTCCGAACACGTCTGTTCAGAAGCGATCACACCTTTTGACTTGACCAACGTGGTGTTGGGTTTTCTGAATGATTATTCGGTGTATAAACCTAAGTAATCATTGGCAGCTGCTTTTTACCAACGGTGTTGTTGGGTTTTTGAATGAACGTCCAGGGTCAACAGCCCAGGATCTGAACATTAGAATCAGTCGGGGTCAAAAGCCCAGAAACTGATCGTTATAACTTATATAGCGCGCTTAGGATCCGATGATGGATGTCAATGTGTTCAGGTTCACACATTGTTGCTGTGGCCAGCAGCAACGACAGTGGATTGAACTTTGCTTTGAAAAGGCTTTGAAGAATCCCTGGAGGATGTAATTGATAACATTGCTTAAACAAGGCTTCGAGTAATCCATAGAGGATGTAAGTGATGAAGTCTATGAGACTTGTGTCAAGTGAATCATGAGAAGGACGTAGACGAAGTGCTCGAGACTTGTCTAATAAATCCAGAAAGGATGTTTGACGTTTTCCAGCATGGTGGAAGTAAAGGATGGGAGTATACGAGTATACGTACCCCACTCCCCCCTCCTTTTACGGAGGAAGGCAACTGAACTCGTCCGGAGACAAGCTGCCTACGTACCCTTTTGCAGGGATCAAGTCGCCTCGTAGTTCGTTCCAGAGGCCTCAAAAGGTACTAGTGGCAGTACCCTTCGAGTGCCTTGCAAACCACTAGGGAGTGGTGTGGGAGGTTTTTCGGTGATGTAGGCTCGCGGTGGTGACATGCTGCAGACTTGCTACTTGCAGACGCGTTGGCTCTGCGTTTTCAGTAGCTTCTGCGAGCTGTAACTGCTGTAGAAGGTTGGTCAAATCATTGACATGTTCGGAACTGGTCCTTCTCCTCTTTCGTGATTCTTGAGGTGAAGATTCCTCCTTCTTTTTCTCGGTGTTCCTCAGCTTGTGCTCTGCCATGAAACACATACGAGACTCCTTCTGGTTGCCCCATTTCGTTTTTACGCGATGGGTGTGGGAAAACTTGAGGCATAAATGGTATGTTGAAGGCACAGCTCTCATCAGGTTGAGCCAAGGAGTCCCCATGATCATGTTGTAAATTCCTGGATGATCGAAGACGGTGAAGTCGACCATCTTCTTAACGTTGTCAGCTTGGACGGGAAGGCGAATTGTTCCCATCGTCATAGTTGGCTCGCCAGAGAAACCTGTTATGGGTTTAGGCCTCCCTTTGATCGTGGATAGGTTAATCTTCATTCGCTCAAGTGTTTTCTTAAAGATGACGTCCACCAAGCTTCCTGTATCGATAAGAACCCGAGCGACGTTGAAGTCGTAAACAGTCAAGTTTATTACCAGAGGATCGTTGTGTGGTTGATCGAGACCCTCAGTGTCTTGCTCGTCGAAGGTGATAGGGTCGCTGGAAAGCCTTGGCTTTGCAGGTGCTGATATGTTCGCGCAGACGTCAGCGCGGCATTGGTAAGCTTTGATCGCAGTCTCATTGTCAGCACAGTACTGCGAGCCTCCATTATCATGTTCATAACTTCGTGCTGGTCCTCGTTTTCCATGCCATCATCGCGACGTTGGCGCCTGGGAGTATCCACTTGTTGTTCGGTGTTGGCAGGAGCTTTCTCCTTGGGTTTGAAGTTGACAGGCTAACGTTGCCTTTCAATGTGCCTTCAGTCAGTTTGGCTATGAGCTGCTGCCCCAACTCCTGACACTTTGCAGTTGAGTGTCCATTTGCCTTGTGGAAATCGCAGTATAACTCTTCGTCATACTCCTTCGGTTCTTCGTAACCCGACGACTCCACTTGGTAGTTATGGACCCCTCTGGATCCTCCCTCGTATTGGATGTAGGCGGGATTCACACCATTCCTAGCACGGACTTCTTCTTCGGTTCGAGCGAAGTCAGCAGCACGGTGCAGAGCGTCTTGGATCTTCGTTGGCGTGTTGAGACTCATCTCTTGCCAGAATGGAGATGGACACCGAAGTGCTCCTCGCAGGGCTTCTAGGGCTGACTTGTTGCTGATACCTTCAACCTTTGAAAGCGTGTTCTTGAACCTTGTCATGAAAGACCGAAGACTCTCGGTCTCGCCTTGTTTGTTATTCCATAGTTCCGAGTCGTAGATTTTCCGCTCCATGAAGATGTTGTAATGCTGCACGAACAACTCGGAAAGCTGGAGGAAAGTGTGAACTGAATTCTTCTCCAGCTTGTAGAACCATTAAAGTGCAGGCCCCTTGAGACTTTCTACGAACAGCTTGCAGTAGACGGTGTCCCTTTCTACTTCTTTAAAGTTTGCTCTCCCCAGGGCTACTTCAAATTCCATCAGATGATCCGAAGGGTCTGTAGTTCCTTCGTAGACTGGTAACTTGATTCTTCCAGGGTCGGAGATTTTTGTCTTCGCGATTCGACTGTCGAAGGGTGTATTCCTCGCCTTTTCTAGAACCTGGGCGATGGCAGGAGCCTTTCCCGTTCCCTGATGCATCTGCGATTGGGTGTACTTTAGGTCTAAGGTCACCCGATCCATCTGAGCTTTAACTGCAGCAAGCTCTGCAGCGTAAGAGCGTTGAATGCTCTGCGCTCCTGCTCCTTCTTGTACCTCTCTTCGCTAGAGTAGTTGGAGTATTCCGCGGTGTCCCCCACAATCTCTGTCTTGGAAGAACTTGACGTGCTTTTAGTGTCAGGGGCGCATGGTTCCTGTCGGTTTCCCTTCTGGACCTTCCGCCCGTGTACGCTTTGCGGGAGCTGGTTCTTCTCCGTCGGAGACGTCTACGACGCGTTCGGGGGACTTGTCCGTTTCTCGACGCGGAGGTGGTGGTGGTAAATCCTCTGGGTTCCCCGAGTAGTGCGAGGCGCTGAGAAGTCGAGGCGTTGAGGGTCGACGCGCGCTCTGAGTCTCGTCGTGTTAGGTCTTTCGCGTTTTCTTCGCGAAAGAGCTTTCAGTTCCTTCGAGTTCTCTTCGATCATCTTGGCTTGCTTCTTCTGCTCAGTGAAGAAGTCTTCTAGCATCTTCTTCACCTCGGTTAGGTCATCACGAGCAGGGGTCTTTGCAGCGGTAGCCTCGACCGGAGGTTCTCTTTCCCGGTTGTCTCTGCGGGACGTGTTCTCTTCGCCACTCACCATCTTTGAGTTGTTACGTAGCTTTTTGGTGTAAGAAATTCTCTAAATCCCCTTAGTCGGCGCCAAATTGTGGAAGCCGAAATTCGCACAATTAGATTTGTAAGGGTTTTGAGAGGAAGCAGAGATTTCTGAAGATAAGCTATGAAGAACAATGATGAGCAGAGAGAAATTAGGGTTTGTAATTGCTTTGTATTGCTTGTGTGATAAAAATTTGTGAATCCCTTTACAAGTGTTTTTGCATTCCTATATATAACCCCCTAAGTCGGCTAAGCCTTTTTCCTAAACCCTTTGGGATTTCCTTTTTCGCCTATGTCGGTCGAGCCTATGTGGGCTTCGTTGCTGGGCTTTGACATGCTGAACCTTCTGGAACCCTTGCTGTAGTTCTGACGAGCGTTGAAGGATCTGAAGCCGATGGGAAAGGCTCAGGCGCCGATGTCAACTGCCTGGGTGCCGATGAGGCCAGGCACATCGGCGTCACTGGGCAGTGACGTCGGCACCACTGCCTGTCATCGGTGTCACTGCTCAGTGACATCGGTGCCAGGCAGCCTTCGTCTCTGCAGCGCCTTCTGCTGGCTCGGTGACCTCTCCGACGCTGCATCATGGCTTCTCCTGAGAGAAAGACCACTTCGAAGGTTCCTTCAACAGGCAGAAGGTTCAAAGGACTTAGGAGTTTTCAGGAGGTCTTCACCTTCTTCTGTGGGTGAAATGACCTAGGAGTTATGTTATCTCTTGCTTGCTTGAGACATGCGCGTTGCTTTTCATAACTTTGGAGGTCGAGGCTCAGCGGGTGAAATCCGACCCCAACATTCATCAAATGTGACATTCATCGTTTGATTCCATTATAGTCTTTGCCTTTTGATTATTACTCGGTATGCCATGCTCGTACTTGAATATCCAAGAAAGATCCCATCTTCACTCTTTGCCTCGAATTTTCCAAGCTGATGTCTATCATTTAGTATGATGCATGCACAACCGAACACATGAAAATAACTCACAGTAGGTTCCTTTCCTTTCCAAAGTTCGTACGGGGTCTTGTCTGTACCCTTGCGCACATACACTCGATTTATGATATAGCACGCAGTAATAACAGCTTCTCCCCAAAAGTGCTTAGCCACCTTGTTACCATGCAGCATTGCTCTTGCCATTTCCTGTAAGGTCCTGTTCTTCCTTTCCACCACACCATTCTGCTCCGGAGTGTAAGGAGCTGCATACTGACGCACTATTCCCTGATCGCCACAAAACTGATCAAACAGGTGATTCTCAAACTCAGTTCCATGATCACTCCTGATAGCCTTGATCTCTCCTCTTTCGGTTTTTAGTTGAAGTGCCAGTATCTTGAAGTTTTCCAAGATTTCAGATTTCAACCGTAGGAGATGAACCCATGTGAACCTTGTATAGTCATCAACTAGCACGGACACATACTTCTTTCTAGAGTAGCTCTCGACCTGAATCGGTCCCATCAAATCCATGTGAACTAAGTCTAGAGCATTCTGAGATTGAATACCCCGAGGTCTTCGGGGTTGTTGCCGTATCCCGACGAAGACCATGACCTTACTCGCTCCTGTACTGAAGAATTTGAGATCATCGGTGTTAAACGCTTTCGACCCGAGGACTTCACGCTTCTCCGCGGACCCGAAGACTCACCCGGAGATCGAAGGCCCGAAGTCTCCATCACGTACTGACTATCCGATGTGGAGGAAGTCCCGATGAGCTGGATTCACTAGAGTGACGATGACCCAACCCCACCAAGGCTTCACACTGGTGACCCGATGGGATGACGTGAGGAAAAGGACGACGAAGTCGAGGCAGACGACGATGATGTCGTTGTAGACGACGTCGAGACGTAGACGACGTCGAGGCAAACCACAACAATGATGTCGAGGCAGAAGACGAAGATGTCGAGGTAGGTGACGATGATGTCCCGGGTAACGACAACGACAATGTCGACGCAGACGACGATGACGATGACGATGTCGAGGCAGACGGCGATGACAACGAGGCAGACGACGACGACGACGATGAGGCAGGCGACGACGATGTCAACGAGGCAGACGACGACGACGACGATGAGGCAGGCGACGACGATGTCAACGAGGCAAACGATGACGACGTCGAGGCAGACGACGACGACGTCGAGGAAGACGACGACGACGTCGAGGCAGACGACGACGACGTCGAGGCAGACGAAGACGACGTCGAGGAAGACGACGACGACGTCGAGGCAGACGAAGACGACGTCGAGGCAGACGACGACGTCGAGACAGACGAAGACGTCGTGGAGGCTGACGACGATGACATTGAGACAGACAAAGACGACGTCGAGGAAGACAAAGACAACGTCGAGGCAGACGATGATGGGGATGATGACGAGGAAATCGATGAGGAGATCGATGACCGATTGACTTTCTCGTTTTATGCCTTTTTTGTTTTGTCTTTGACAGATCATAAGAGTAATGATAATTGTTTTGCTGACCAAGCCTTTAGTATAAGTTGATGGTCGTATACACTTGAAGCGCCATTGGCTGTTTGTACCAACGTTGTTGTTGGGTTTGTCATTGTAGAGTAGCAAAATCGCAAGTGCGCTTGTGCTCCTTTCCTACCAACGCTTGTTGTTGGGTTTCTATTTTTACCAACGTTGTTGTTGGATTTTGTAGAATGGTGGTGCTTTCCGAACACGTCTGTTCAGAAGCGATCACACCTTTTGACTTGACCAACGTGGTGTTGGGTTTTCTGAATGATTATTCGGTGTATAAACCTAAGTAATCATTGGCAGCTGCTTTTTACCAACGGTGTTGTTGGGTTTTTGAATGAACGTCCAGGGTCAACAGCCCAGGATCTGAACATTAGAATCAGTCGGGGTCAAAAGCCCAGAAACTGATCGTTATAACTTATATAGCGCGCTTAGGATCCGATGATGGATGTCAATGTGTTCAGGTTCACACATTGTTGCTGTGGCCAGCAGCAACGACAGTGGATTGAACTTTGCTTTTGAAAAGGCTTTGAAGAATCCCTGGAGGATGTAATTGATAACATTGCTTAAACAAGGCTTCGAGTAATCCATAGAGGATGTAAGTGATGAAGTCTATGAGACTTGTGTCAAGTGAATCATGAGAAGGACGTAGACGAAGTGCTCGAGACTTGTCTAATAAATCCAGAAAAGGATGTTTGACGTTTTCCAGCATGGTGGAAGTAAAGGATGGGAGTATACGAGTATACGTACCCCACTCCCCCCTCCTTTTACGGAGGAAGGCAACTGAACTCGTCCGGAGACAAGCTGCCTACGTACCCTTTTGCAGGGATCAAGTCGCCTCGTAGTTCGTTCCAGAGGCCTCAAAAGGTACTAGTGGCAGTACCCTTCGAGTGCCTTGCAAACCACTAGGGAGTGGTGTGGGAGGTTTTTCGGTGATGTAGGCTCGCGGTGGTGACATGCTGCAGACCTTGCTACTTGCAGACGCGTTGGCTCTGCGTTTTCAGTAGCTTCTGCGAGCTGTAACTGCTGTAGAAGGTTGGTCAAATCATTGACATGTTCGGAACTGGTCCTTCTCCTCTTTCGTGATTCTTGAGGTGAAGATTCCTCCTTCTTTTTCTCGGTGTTCCTCAGCTTGTGCTCTGCCATGAAACACATACGAGACTCCTTCTGGTTGCCCCATTTCGTTTTTACGCCGATGGGTGTGGGAAACTTGAGGCATAAATGGTATGTTGAAGGCACAGCTCTCATCAGGTTGAGCCAAGGAGTCCCCATGATCATGTTGTAAATTCCTGGATGATCGAAGACGGTGAAGTCGACCATCTTCTTAACGTTGTCAGCTTGGACGGGAAGGCGAATTGTTCCCATCGTCATAGTTGGCTCGCCAGAGAAACCTGTTATGGGTTTAGGCCTCCCTTTGATCGTGGATAGGTTAATCTTCATTCGCTCAAGTGTTTTCTTAAAGATGACGTCCACCAAGCTTCCTGTATCGATAAGAACCCGAGCGACGTTGAAGTCGTAAACAGTCAAGTTTATTACCAGAGGATCGTTGTGTGGTTGATCGAGACCCTCAGTGTCTTGCTCGTCGAAGGTGATAGGGTCGCTGGAAAGCCTTGGCTTTGCAGGTGCTGATATGTTCGCGCAGACGTCAGCGCGGCATTGGTAAGCTTTGATCGCAGTCTCATTGTCAGCACAGTACTGCGAGCCTCCCATTATCATGTTCATAACTTCGTGCTGGTCCTCGTTTTCCATGCCATCATCGCGACGTTGGCGCCTGGGAGTATCCACTTGTTGTTCGGTGTTGGCAGGAGCTTTCTCCTTGGGTTTGAAGTCTGACAGGCTAACGTTGCCTTTCAATGTGCCTTCAGTCAGTTTGGCTATGAGCTGCTGCCCCAACTCCTGACACTTTGCAGTTGAGTGTCCATTTGCCTTGTGGAAATCGCAGTATAACTCTTCGTCATACTCCTTCGGTTCTTCGTAACCCGACGACTCCACTTGGTAGTTATGGACCCCTCTGGATCCTCCCTCGTATTGGATGTAGGCGGGATTCACACCATTCCTAGCACGGACTTCTTCTTCGGTTCGAGCGAAGTCAGCAGCACGGTGCAGAGCGTCTTGGATCTTCGTTGGCGTGTTGAGACTCATCTCTTGCCAGAATGGAGATGGACACCGAAGTGCTCCTCGCAGGGCTTCTAGGGCTGACTTGTTGCTGATACCTTCAACCTTTGAAAGCGTGTTCTTGAACCTTGTCATGAAAGACCGAAGACTCTCGGTCTCGCCTTGTTTGTTATTCCATAGTTCCGAGTCGTAGATTTTCCGCTCCATGAAGATGTTGTAATGCTGCACGAACAACTCGGAAAGCTGGAGGAAAGTGTGAACTGAATTCTTCTCCAGCTTGTAGAACCATTAAAGTGCAGGCCCCTTGAGACTTTCTACGAACAGCTTGCAGTAGACGGTGTCCCTTTCTACTTCTTTAAAGTTTGCTCTCC
The DNA here is from genome assembly GCA_900128785.1 of Arabis alpina. Lineage (NCBI taxonomy): Eukaryota > Viridiplantae > Streptophyta > Magnoliopsida > Brassicales > Brassicaceae > Arabis > Arabis alpina. The sequence goes on from LT669794.1 coordinate 31,728,569, forward strand.
CCAGGGCTACTTCAAATTCCATCAGATGATCCGAAGGGTCTGTAGTTCCTTCGTAGACTGGTAACTTGATTCTTCCAGGGTCGGAGATTTTTGTCTTCGCGATTCGACTGTCGAAGGGTGTATTCCTCGCCTTTTCTAGAACCTGGGCGATGGCAGGAGCCTTTCCCGTTCCCTGATGCATCTGCGATTGGGTGTACTTTAGGTCTAAGGTCACCCGATCCATCTGAGCTTTAACTGCAGCAAGCTCTGCAGCGTAAGAGCGTTTGAATGCTCTGCGCTCCTGCTCCTTCTTGTACCTCTCTTCGCTAGAGTAGTTGGAGTATTCCGCGGTGTCCCCCACAATCTCTGTCTTGGAAGAACTTGACGTGCTTTTAGTGTCAGGGGCGCATGGTTCCTGTCGGTTTCCTTCTGGACCTTCCGCCCGTGTACGCTTTGCGGGAGCTGGTTCTTCTCCGTCGGAGACGTCTACGACGCGTTCGGGGGACTTGTCCGTTTCTCGACGCGGAGGTGGTGGTGGTAAATCCTCTGGGTTCCCCCGAGTAGTGCGAGGCGCTGAGAAGTCGAGGCGTTGAGGGTCGACGCGCGCTCTGAGTCTCGTCGTGTTAGGTCTTTCGCGTTTTCTTCGCGAAAGAGCTTTCAGTTCCTTCGAGTTCTCTTCGATCATCTTGGCTTGCTTCTTCTGCTCAGTGAAGAAGTCTTCTAGCATCTTCTTCACCTCGGTTAGGTCATCACGAGCAGGGGTCTTTGCAGCGGTAGCCTCGACCGGAGGTTCTCTTTCCCGGTTGTCTCTGCGGGACGTGTTCTCTTCGCCACTCACCATCTTTGAGTTGTTACGTAGCTTTTTGGTGTAAGAAATTCTCTAAATCCCCTTAGTCGGCGCCAAATTGTGGAAGCCGAAATTCGCACAATTAGATTTGTAAGGGTTTTGAGAGGAAGCAGAGATTTCTGAAGATAAGCTATGAAGAACAATGATGAGCAGAGAGAAATTAGGGTTTGTAATTGCTTTGTATTGCTTGTGTGATAAAAATTTGTGAATCCCTTTACAAGTGTTTTTGCATTCCTATATATAACCCCCTAAGTCGGCTAAGCCTTTTTCCTAAACCCTTTGGGATTTCCTTTTTCGCCTATGTCGGTCGAGCCTATGTGGGCTTCGTTGCTGGGCTTTGACATGCTGAACCTTCTGGAACCCTTGCTGTAGTTCTGACGAGCGTTGAAGGATCTGAAGCCGATGGGAAAGGCTCAGGCGCCGATGTCAACTGCCTGGGTGCCGATGAGGCCAGGCACATCGGCGTCACTGGGCAGTGACGTCGGCACCACTGCCTGTCATCGGTGTCACTGCTCAGTGACATCGGTGCCAGGCAGCCTTCGTCTCTGCAGCGCCTTCTGCTGGCTCGGTGACCTCTCCGACGCTGCATCATGGCTTCTCCTGAGAGAAAGACCACTTCGAAGGTTCCTTCAACAGGCAGAAGGTTCAAAGGACTTAGGAGTTTTCAGGAGGTCTTCACCTTCTTCTGTGGGTGAAATGACCTAGGAGTTATGTTATCTCTTGCTTGCTTGAGACATGCGCGTTGCTTTTCATAACTTTGGAGGTCGAGGCTCAGCGGGTGAAATCCGACCCCAACATTCATCAAATGTGACATTCATCGTTTGATTCCATTATAGTCTTTGCCTTTTGATTATATACTCGGTATGCCATGCTCGTACTTGAATATCCAAGAAAGATCCCATCTTCACTCTTTGCCTCGAATTTTCCAAGCTGATGTCTATCATTTAGTATGATGCATGCACAACCGAACACATGAAAATAACTCACAGTAGGTTCCTTTCCTTTCCAAAGTTCGTACGGGGTCTTGTCTGTACCCTTGCGCACATACACTCGATTTATGATATAGCACGCAGTAATAACAGCTTCTCCCCAAAAGTGCTTAGCCACCTTGTTACCATGCAGCATTGCTCTTGCCATTTCCTGTAAGGTCCTGTTCTTCCTTTCCACCACACCATTCTGCTCCGGAGTGTAAGGAGCTGCATACTGACGCACTATTCCCTGATCGCCACAAAACTGATCAAACAGGTGATTCTCAAACTCAGTTCCATGATCACTCCTGATAGCCTTGATCTCTCCTCTTTCGGTTTTTAGTTGAAGTGCCAGTATCTTGAAGTTTTCCAAGATTTCAGATTTCAACCGTAGGAGATGAACCCATGTGAACCTTGTATAGTCATCAACTAGCACGGACACATACTTCTTTCTAGAGTAGCTCTCGACCTGAATCGGTCCCATCAAATCCATGTGAACTAAGTCTAGAGCATTCTGAGATTGAATACCCTGTATTGCCTTGTGTTGAACTTTCACCTGTTTTCCCTTGTTACAGGGACCACAAACAAACTTCTGTGTTGGAATGATCTTAGGAACTCCTCTGATCATCTCCTGATTAACTACCTTGGTCATTGTTCTCACATTCATATGACCCAACCTCTGATGCCATAGTTGCACCTCACTGTCATCAAACGGCTTGAAACAACTATTTGTGTCCTCCCACATATAGTAGTTGTTTCCTGTCCTGATACCTTTAATCTTCACTTCTTGATGCGAGTCTATAGCTCTACAGTCTGTTCTTGTGAACAACACACTGTATCCTTTGTCACACAGTTGATTGATGCTTATCAGATTTGCCTTTAACCCTTCAACATAGAACACATCTTCTAACTTAGGTTGATAGGGTCTAGTGGTCATCCATTTTCCTCTCATTTTACCTTTTGCTCCATCACCAAAGGTAACGATACCAGTGTTAACATCTTCAAAGTCTTCTAGATGGCTTTGGTTTCCTGTCATATGTCGTGAGCAACCACTATCAAAGTACCACTTAGCAATATGGCTCCTTGGTTCATAACCATCAGCTGTGTAAGCCACACTGCAGTGAAGATCATTCTTAGCCACCCAGACTTTGTTCTTCATCGTCCGATCAGGATACACATGCTTGTATACCAACAAGTGCTTGACTTTCTCGATGAACCGATAACATTGATTCTTCATGTGTCCTGGTTTTTCACAGAAGTAACATCCCGACATATTCTAGGTATGCCATTGTTTACCCTGGTGGAATTGTCCAGAAACTGATCCCTGTAGCCTCCTATGAGAAGTAGACATCTGTGGAGCCATTCGATTTCGCTTCCTAGGAACAGATCTGTGTACCTCTTGTCGAAATTCTGTTTTGGGCTGAGTTGTTCTTGGATTCACTGCATGAAGTTGTGATTCCTTCACAAATATAGACTTACCAGAAGAAGAGCCACCATTGTATCCCAAACCCCACTGAATTCTTAGTGATTGCCCAACATACAAGATCTTGTCTAGCGTATTCGTTCCACTGCACAACATCTTGATGTTGCGGAGCTGTTCATTCAACCTATTGCGCAACCCTTGTGATTCAGTCTTCTCATTCTCCAAAACTTTGTTCAGATGGGTAATCTCATTTTTCATTATGAGTTCATTCATCAACAGCTTCTGGTTTGTTGATCACAAATTCCTTGATTTGTTGACTTCAGCTCTTTGATAACTTCATCATGCTCGATCCGTGTTTTCTTGATTAACTCATTCATCAACTTGTTTTCTTCAGCTAGCTCATTGTTCTTGTCTTGAATTTTAACTAGATGTTCTGACAGCACCTTGTTATCCTCAATCAAGGACTGTGTTGACTCCTCATCTTCAATGACTCCAAAATACCCACACACTTGAGTCTCATCCTCATCCTCTGACTTACTCTCTGACCAAGTCACAAGTGATTTCTCTTTTCCCTTTGACTGTCCAACACACTCTGCTCTAGTATGTCCAATACCTTTGCATTCAGAACACTTGAGCTGATGTTCACGACGACTGATAGTAGGACACTCCTTAACAAAGTGACCAATACCTTGGCACCCGTGACATCTTCCTTCACTTCTCACACTCTTGTTAGCGTCTTTCCTACTCTGGTTGTTTCCAACCTTATGTTGAGTGAATGAGCCTCTACGTTGACCTTGATCATATTTCTTGAAGTACTTCTTCACAATAAGACCAACATGATTGTTTACATCATCCGGTTTTTCACATTCAGCACTGGCTGTAAATGCCAGACCTTTGGACCTGACACCCATCTTAGTGTTGTACTCAAGCTCATATGCTTGCATCATTCCAATAACTCGAGGAAAAGTCATTTCATCCGAGTTCTTGGACACATCAATAGTTGATTTGTGTGACTGAAACCTGTATGGTAAGCCTCTGAGAAATTTCTTCACCAACTTCTTGTCTTTGTATCTTTTACCCAGCACAGAAGCTTCATTTGCGATTGCATTCAACCGTCCACTGTAGGTCTGAATTGACTCATTTTCTTCCATTGTCATGGTTTCAAACTTTGAGGCCAGCATGTCAATCCGAGTCCTTCTCACGTTGTCCATCCCTTCATACTATGTCTTCAGCTTGTCCCATGCCTCCTTTGCAGTAACACAACTCTGAACTTGTTCGAACTGAGCTTTGGACAGTGACCTCCAGATCAACGACACAACCTTGCAGTTGAACTTTGATTGTTGTTTCTCATCAGCAGTCCATCCACTCTTTGGTTTGGCCACAGCTACACCTTCATCATTCAAAACAGTAGGCTTTGTATACCCTTCTTCCACCAGTGTCCAAGCATCCTCATCAATACCTTGGATCAGCGCCTGCACTTGAACTTTCCACCATCCGAAATTCTCAGATTCAAGGACCAATGTGTTGTTCACTCCGTACACGTGTTGTGGGTTCTCCATACTCATCTCAGGATCACACCTGTTCGAAGAAACAAACGATCTTTATCAGATGTCTGCTCTGCTACCAATTGTAAGTGTAGAGAACTTAGAACCCACAACAGAGAGTTGTTGTCCGAGCAGCTCTCTGTTGATGCACAGACTTCTGTTCCACACAGACGTCGGCATCTTCAGTTTCCCAAATATCTTTGATTTTGGTTGAAGTTGATTGATTATATTGATAAGAAATTTGTTGAATTTACTGTGTACGCTGAGAAATTCTGCAAATGGGTCTAGACTCATGCCACCAAATCGTGGATATTATGCTCATTCTTTCAATCTTAAAGTGTCCATTTCGAGATGCACAAATGGTCATAAGCGGATGGATGATGTGTATAACTGAAGATATGGATGAAGGTGAAGAAACATATAACTCACGAGACTAGTGCATCATGATTTGGTCTAATGCAATTTAAGCGGTAAGAACAATAGTGTTAACTCCAGTTTGGCGATAAATTTGTTTGTGTTCTTTAGTTAATTCATCGTTTGTGTGTCTGAATTAAAGTTTTGTGTTTACTCTGAATTGTGGTATCTACGACATCATATCCAATTTGTGTTATACACCACATCAAAATTAGAATCTTATATAATATTTTAAGGTTCTCAAAACTTCAAGCCATGATAGGTTGTCATGTGTCATCTACTCTTTTGACATTTGACATTTTAATTTATTTATTAAATTTTTTTAATTTTGACAATTAATTCTAACAATTTAATAGCTAATTAATGTTAATTCATTTCAAGAACAAGTTACAATATAAATTAGTCACTATTCTCTTTCTTTCTTTGATATTCACCAAAAACTATGATTCTAAATTTTGCAAATTTTAAATAGTTTGGAAAATATATCTTCTATAATATTGTGGTGTTTTCTTAAATTCAAGTCATGGATGCCATGTATCACCTATTCCTTTTTCACATTTTCTTTCTAATTTGGTTATTAAAAAAATTATTTGTTAAAAAAATCACTTTAACAATTAATCCTAACAATTTAAAAAAAAAACCACTTTAACAAGACAAATGTTTAAAATCGTGTCTTGTATAAATAGTTGTGATTTTAAAACAAAAAATTACAAAAAATCATTAATAAAAGAAGTAACATGAACAAAAAAATGTTGTGAGAAATTAAGAAATGATTTAAGAACTTTTAAAACTTTTAGAATGCTAAAGTCTAACTAGAAAAATGTATATTTGTTTTTTTTTTGTTTAAGTCCTCACAGCTTTTAACTTCAATTTGCCAATACAATTAAAATAATTTGTGGTAGACAAAGTAACGCTTCTAACCAATACTCTATGAAAAAAAACCTTTACTCCAGCACAAATTATGAATCTATAGAAAACAGATTTATTTCACCACTGAATTGATGTTAAAGACAAAAATCACAACAAATTAATAAAGAGAGTGAGACAAAAATACAATCAAGCTGCAATTATTCTCTTAGTACGATTCAAAGTTCTCATGAAACAATTACAAAGATGCATTCCAAATTTTTTGTTGAGATCAAATGTCTCACTAAAAGCAAAGAATACTACAATTTATCTAATCAATCTTTTTTTTACATATGTGTTTGATGCATGGAAAAAAGACGACCAATCATTTTTTATTAAGGAACCGTAGTGAATATTGATAAAGACATACATGTTTGAGATTTGTACCAAAAAAATGTCTTCCATATGTTATAAATTTTATTAATGAATGACCTATTTCTTTTTCATATAACATTATATATGTCCATTAATTTTCTACAAATGCTTAGTCTTCTAAGGTAGATAATTATTTACGATAAACATTAAATTTATGTAACATTAAATATACATATAGTGAAGAAATTATAATAAATTTTACTTTTATAATAAATTTTTAAACCCACGCAACGCGTGGGCAATCCCTAGTTTACTATAAACTCGAGTTTGTATTATCCATGAAAAGATTTAGTAGTAAAGTCTCGAATAGAGAAGACCATTACGTCAAAGCTAACAAGGTTTGCATAGATAGAGATATCAAAGTCTATTATTGGTCTTGTCCATCATATGTTGTCCATGATACTTGTTTGCACCAACTAGTCTACATATACTCGTTCACGTCTACATGATTCATAAGGTGTACTCATTTATTGTTTAGTCAAACTGGTTTCAGTGTTCTGATATAAGATCTCTAGGCTTTGTTTTGTTTCCTTCTTTGAAAAGGGTTCATGTTCAATGTACAATAGAACCTCTCGATTATAATCTATCCACCAAGACTTTTATTGATGGATTGATTATGTGTTTCATATGTGTTATCTTTTGCATGTATAGACATCATAAACAGATGTACAATCCATACTATTTCAAATAAGAATGAATTATGTTGCTTGATCGCTTAACAAGTTGTCTTGAATCGACAAACATGTTTCCAATCGAAGCTCTCAAACAAAAACGTGACATACGCGAGACTAGTGGAGGTGGTGACGAGATTGGTGGTGGCGGCGACGAGATCGATAAAGATATTCAAAGGAGGAACAAGAAAGAAGAATATTGCTTTGGGAGTTTTATAGACTCATAGTCCAGGGCGGAACTACTAAGGTCAAAGGATGGTTAGCTAACCCCTACTACTTTTGAAATAATAATGTTATTTCTTTAAACAAATTGATAGTGACCCTGCTTAAAAAGATAACTGACCCACTGACCCCACACCAAAATCTAATTTGTTTAAATCGACTCACAAGATAATTAATTGGCTCTTATTAAAATTGAGATCCAGTTTAAAATTGATCCATTGACATGATTTACCTAATTATATAATATTATATAATTTGAATTTTGTAAAATAGAAACCCTTTGTTTTCTTCGTCTCTCCGTTTCTCTGTACGACAAACAAACTAAAAATTCTCAAGTCTCAAGTTTCAATTGAGTTTCAAGTTGAATTTCAGTTTCAGATTAGGACTTTTGTTTTAAAATACTTTACTTTAATTTGTTTCAATTATGTATTCGATTTTTATTAGATTGGAGATTGACATCAAGTAATTGTGTCATAAATCAATCATGAGTTTGCTTGAAATCATGAGTTCGTGGTCATGATGAGACAGACGATTCAAGGAACAAAGGTAATTTTTTGGAGTTAGTGAGGTATACCGCATAACAAAATGAAGATGTGAATAAAGTTGTGTTGAAGAATGCTCCTGGAAATAATCAAATGGTGTCTCATCCAATTCATATAGACATTGTTAATTGCTTTTCAGAAGAAATAGTCAATTCCATAATTCAAGAAATTGATCATGATGTGTTTGCTCTGTGGTGGATGAATCTGCTGATGTTTCTAATATAGAGCAAATGGCTGTAGTTTTTCGTTTTGTTGATAAGCATGGGATAGTCAAAGAGAGATTTGTTGGTCTTATTAATGTGAAGGATACATATTATTTATCTCTGAAACATGATATTGGTTCATTATTTGCTAAATACAGCTTGAGTTTGAACAAAGTGAGAGGACAAGGCTACGATGGAGCAGGAAATATGAGGGGTGAACTTAATGGCTTCAGAGCATTGATTTCAAGAGAGAGTACCTCTGCATATTATGTCCATTTTTTTGCTCACCAACTTCAATTGGTAATTGTTGGAGTGGCAAAGAATCATTTAGAAGTGGAATTTTTTTTCGATATGGTTTATTTGTTAGTAAATATGGTTGGAGCTTCTTGCAAGAGAAAATATATGATGCGAGATAGTCAGTGGGAGTTAATTGATGAGGGAGTAAGTAGTGGTGAAATCAAAACTAGAAAAGGATGAAATCAAGAGTCTTCACTTCCAAGACCAGGAAGTACACGTTGGGATTCTCATTATAAAAAACGTTGTTGCGGTTACAAAACTTGTTTTCTTATGTGGTTAAGGTACTTGAGTATGTCCAAGATGAAGGTACGGATAATCTCAAGAGGCGCCAAGCAAATGGTCTTCTCAAATACATTCATAATTTTGATTTCATCTTCTATCTACACTTGATGTTGCTTATATTAGGATTCGCGGAGAATCTATCAATGGCATTACAAAAGAAAGATCAAGACATTGTCTATGACATGTCACTAGTGGAATCCACTAAGAGACAATTGCAAAAATTAAGAGATGATGGATGGGATTCTTTTTTGAAGAAGGTCTTTGATTTTTGTAAGAAGCATAACACGGATATCCTCAACATGGAAGATGAATTCATTGATTCAAAGAGGCCACGGATACGGACAACCATAATGAACTTGCATAATTACCAAGTTAGTTGTTTTTATAAGATATTGGATATGCAGTTTCAAGAGTTTAATGATCGATTTAATGAGGTAAACTCTAAATTACTCATTTGCATAGCGGCTTTAAATCCTGCGGATTCATTATGTGAGTTTGACAAAGAGAATCTGTTGAGATTGGCTGAATTTTATCCTGAAGATTTCAGCCATGTGGAGTGCATTTCTCTTGAGCATCAACTTGACATATATCGATAATGTACGAGAAGTTGAAAGGTTTACTGATTTGAGAAATATTGGAGATCTAACATGAGTGATGGTAGAAACTAAGAAACATCTTTCACATCCTTTGGTTTATAGACTTTTGAAGTTAGTTTTGACTTTACATGTTGCTACTGCAACCGTCGAGAGATGTTTTTTCCGGATTGAAGACTGTGAAAACCACACTACGAAATCACATCGGTGATCAATTTCTAAGTGATAGTCTTATTTGTTACATCGAAAAAGAATTATTCAATGATGTAAATAATGAAAGGGCGATGACAAGATTTCAAGCTATGAGTGAGCGTAGAATGCATTTGTAGACTCTGTTTTTTTTCATTTATAAACTATGTTTTTTACTTTTAGGGTATGACCCCCTTCGAAAAAAGTTCTAGCTCCGCCACTGTTGTAGTCTATGATTTTGATTGATAATAAAGATGAGATTAGGTATTCATTGATTTTGCCAACGTTTTATACTTCTAAATTTTGATCTTTGTGATGATTATGGTCAGGATCTACGGCTGAAAATTTTGGGATATAGAGATCTCAAAAGAATAAGACGAGAGAGCGTGGATTGTTTTATAGATCTACAGTAAAACCTCAATAAATTAATAATGTTGGGACTATGAAAAATTATTAATTTAGAGAGATATTAATTTATCGATAAATTAATATTTATTAATTTATAGAGAGAAATCCATTTTAGGAAATAATTTTCTTAACTTGGTTTTTGAATGATGTTATATTATGGACTTTAATGAATCCATTTGCAAAAAGGACATGAAATTATGATTAAAAGTTTTGATTATCGCATTAGAGTATATGTTATTATCATAATAGACGATGAAATTAAAAGGATATATATTATGTATACCCTTATGTCGATGGATTCATTTAGAAAGAGTGATGTATAAAAAATCAATTATTTTATCTAGAACTTTTCACAAATTTATGATACACACCGAGAAAATAATTCTAATTTTTTTTGATGCAATAAGTAAATTTAAAGATAAGGTCTAATGAAATTTTCAATTTGCAATCAAAACAAAAATCTTTAAACCATGTTTTAGTATATTATATATATATGCATAATTATATATGATTATTAATTTATACTATTATTGGGACTATATTTTACATAAGAGTTTCAAAAAAATTATTATCTTATCATTTTATCGAATTTCGCTAATTTTACATAGGCCCGACTCGGGACCGGAATATTTTGTTAATTTATGGTGATTATTAATTTATAGAGTATCAATTTATAGAGGTTCTACTGTATAATAATTACAACCATTGGATCTTAACTAATGATAAAACTTGATGGTCCAGATCTTCTCTCATCTAACACTTGTCTCTCTCTCTCGTTCAACTATTAAAGACAAATTAGTCATTAATTTTTTTCTACAGAGGAAAAAGATCTCCTCTCTTAGAAAGTGTTCTTTTTTTAAGGCAAAGTCTAGAATATGTTTGTTTGTGTTATTCACCATTATCTTATTATTTTATTCTTATCGATTTGTGTTAAATTTTGCATTTGCCGACTCGGGACCGACACAATTTAATAGTTTATCGAGTTTACTAATTTGTCGAGTATTACTTTATAGAGTTTCTACTGTATAGTCAAAATAAAGATAGATTGATGCTATAAGAGCTTGTTGAGATAGAAATCTAAACTAGAAAATGAAATAGAAAATAGCTCAAAGAGCAAGAAACATAAAGAAATGAAAAGCTTTAACTTGTCACCAAGAACACAAATATTTACATTAATATCAAAGATGATTAAAAAGGAGAGTTGTTTTCCAACTCTCAAAGGTTATCATACAATGATCTCATATAAGATTTTTATATGAAAATTTGATAAACCTAGTTACATGAATCAATCTTTTGGGCTTGTGAATTGAGCTTCTAATGGATCCTCTAATACTCCCCCGAAAACTTAGCGTGGATGGAACATATACGCGAAGGCTGAAATCGCAAATGGAGATTACTTGACAAGAGCATGAGTAGTTGATGAAAAATCATAGTGATGTATGATAACTCTATTCACCAAGAAGAACAACCATTAGTGTGAGAACTATTCAAGTCTATCCATAGAGATGTATCGCATGGCTCCCTCAAAGGTATTCTCTTTGAGAACTATACCTGGAGAGCTTAGTCGACCTCTCTTATTTGACCTATTTGTCTCACTAACAGTCCGAATATATTTTGCCCGTTTAACTCCCTAATTTGTCTTATGAAGAAAAAAAATTCTCTTTCCACACCACTGAAATCTTACTCACTATATGCTGCTTCTCACCTATTAACCACCAAAAATGTGCACTTTAACAATCTCGTTTTTCTCTTTGGCATATTGTCGAACACCTTATGTGCATCCTTGAAATTATGTTTCTTTGCCACGAAAACCAACAGAAGCTTTCATCCTACACACATCATTGGCAAACCCAAATAGTCCTATGTCATATAGCTTTACGGTTCCATACCTTCTCAAGTAACCACATTACCTATTGTTCTTGTTTAGAAGCAAATGCACATAACCATGGATAAATGTGATGGAAGCTTGAATTACCGTCTCTAGAATCAATCTCTTTTTCTTCTGGAATCTTAGTCACATTTCAATCTTCTGGAATATGGATGTGATTTCTTTATGGAATTGAGATTATGAACCAATTCGAGTCTATAGCTTTGTTCAATAGAATTGCAACACTAAAATGATGAAAACGTTCTCCAATTTCTTCCTATTCAGTCTTGCATATTTCATCAGCTTCTTCCTTTCTTTGTCAGAAGCTTGAAGATCCGAATACATAAGGAGATATCCACCAATTGTTGACACACAATATCAAGACCCAACGATCGCGTTTCATTACAAGATTCTTTTAAACTTCTTCTTCATCTCTTTGTTTTAATGAATGTGTGCAGAGTTACAACCCTCATATTCGATTTAGTTCCTCTCGTCTACTCATGACAACCATGATTGAAACTAGATTGATGGCTTATGTAAAGTGATTAACCGTAACGCTGAAGTCACAGGAAGAAAAATCTGCTTTTTACTTAATATTTCACTTCCGCCGTGGTGAATATGAGACTTTGCAAAGTCTCTCTTTTTCGATCTGGTTGTCGCAGCGTGAAGAAAAAAGTCATGTAAGGATCCATGCTTTTAATAGTCTTGGGAAAACACCCAATATGAGTAGAGACTAAGAAAGTAGACATAAATCCTTATAAATCGACTAAAGATCTTATACCATGTAAATAGAATCAAAAGGAAGATCTATTGATGATATAAAAGCTTGTTGAGATAAAAATCTAAACTAGAAATTGAAATATAAAATAGATCAAAGAGCTTTATTGTGCATGAAACATAAATAAATGAAAAGTTTTTAACTTGTCACCAAGAACACAAATATTTAGATTGATATCAAAGATGATTAAAAAGAGAGTTGTTTTCCAATGATCAAATATAAGAGATATTTATAGAGATTATTACCTCTCTACATACTTTTTGGCAAAGTTATTTCAGCTAGAGGTACTTTTATTGGATGCCATACTTTTGGCCTTCAACAATTCAAAAAATGGCAAAATTGCCCTTCTTCTTTTTTTATCTCACAAGACTGAGTAACATTTTATTAAATCTTGACCGTTCATTTTTGTTTCAACTTGCTTCATTCCTTATCGTTAGATCCACTTATCGTTCAACTTATACAATAATTTTCTGACAAAACTAAATTTCCACAACCCAATCACATAGAACGTCTTCTGTTAAATAAACCCTTCTTTCTCCTCTGTTCTTCGTGCTTACCTTCACAACGCAAATTCAACACTTTTTCTACTCTGAAACCCACAATCATCGACACTCATTCAATTTCAATTTCACTGCAATGGTCTCTCATACATTTCTGATAAACCTTTTGTCGAATCTTCATGACGTCTCCGTTGATATTTCCGATCAACCGGCTTGGATCTCCGCCAGAGCCATTCTCGGCAAAGTTTATGACATAATTTTGGAGAAGAGCAAAATCCATGGATTTTGGCAAGAGTAATGGCTATATATGGAATGAAGATCGATTGAAATTGGATTCCAACAGAAAATTCTAGGTATACATTTGTTGATTGAATCTCATTCAAAATTTTAAAAGATCAACAAGTAGATGTCAAGATCTCGTAATACTTGGTTTTTGATAATGTTTGTGAACAAAACACCCAACAAGTTTATGAGCTTATTTTAGCTTAAAGGACTTCTATTTTCCTTAGCTTTTGATAGTTTGAGCAAAAGTCATTCTCTTTTTGATATAACTCTAGTCTTTTGATTCAAGTTTTCTTTGTAACTTTAGTATACAATTTCTAGTTTTAAATTACAAAATGTTATGCTTCTTGGTTTGAGAATAGCAGTTTGTGGTGATGAGAGAGGTTAAAGCAAACGCGAGGGCGTTGAAAGAGCAAGAGAAAACGAGAAACATGTCAAAGCTTGGGCATTCCTTCAAGGTAAAAAAACATGCTTACTTTTCATGGTCATGTATGGATAGTCAACGGACCATAAACTATACATATCAATTCAATGTTTTGACTACATGAATTCACTACAATGCTGATTCTTATGGATTATGAAATATTTTGTTATTTTGGTAGATAACTTCCAAGTTATCAAATTTTGATTTTTGTACATCGATTCATATTGTTAGGAATATGTGTAATTAAGTGGACATTTTATTATGGATGTTGTGTTCAATGGATGGGTATAAAATTTTGATCTTTCGATCATACTCTCTTATAATAGATCTTGGTATGTTTGCTAGTGGAATGATCTTAAATTGATGACTATGGAGCAATGGGTTGTTCTATAGTGTCGATATTCACGCTCTTTTTTTGTGTCTCTAGCTTCTGGATTTGTTGTTGTTGTTGTTAATTTGTGAAAAAATGTTGTTGCTTTTGCGTTAAAAATGGCAATGTTAGTGTTAGATTAAGGGTAATAACAAAAGAACAAATAATCCTTTTGTTTTTCTTTGTTACATGTGACGCGAAGAAAGCTGTATAACGTTATAAAATGGTCACATATAGATAGTCACATATGAATGGTCATATGTTACTTGTGTCCATCGTAACATAACCACGGTGATTTGTCTTTCACAATTTCATATTTGTGGAAGAATGGACAGCTATATAACATGTTATTTAATGTGAATAAAGAAGAAATCTTCTTGGTTAAATGAGATCGTTACCATCTTGATTATCATTATTTTGATTGTAATCGAAAGAAACATGTCCAATACCAATAAAGCCAATCTTATACATTTCCAAATTTTAAAAAAAAGGTGAAGATTAAGATTGTTGACCATAATAATTCGTCTAAAAACATATATCCATGAGGATCAAAACATCAAATAGAAAGAAAACAAAAAATTAAATCTTGGCCTGGTAAGATCGAAAGATAAGTGCCATAAATCCAAATGAACGACAATCAATCGAGCTTCTTAACGGCGATGTCTTCAACAGTCATGCTCATGAAAGTGTCGATTCCTTCTTAGTTCAAGCGAGATTGCAGTTGCATATCTACGAGGAAATACAAAAGTAATCAAGCAAATAGCCTAACAAAATTTAATGCTTAGGCAAGCATGTACATGGAAATAGCAATTCATAAATCCTCCTAAGATTTTGAATTCGTCATTAAGCATTGAACAAGAAACATCAAATATCAGAGGGAAAATAATGCAAATTTTAAAATGGTAGCAAAGAGAAGCTAAATTAGAGAAACAATAAAGAATTCATGGATTTTGTTTGTTTCATTTCAAATCACCGAATCCACCGCCTTGAATTGTCGCTTGAGAGAATTTAATTTTCTCAAATCTCGAACGAATCGACTTACATCAAGATGGATGAGGAGAAAACCTTGTTATGGAAATTTTCGGAGTCACAGATCTACAATGTTTACATGCAAAACAAATATGAAGAATCGCCGATTTCAGAATCACCAATCTTCTTCTTCAGTCTCGCCGGAAATCGCCGCGCAGTAAACCTGGGTACATAGGCCGTAAAAAAGAAAATGGTAATTTCAATACTAAACTCTTTTCATTACTTTCAGGGTCATTTTCGTATTTTACCATCACAGAAGTACACCATAGAAAAAAAGTAAGATTATTGTAACGAAACTTTCATAAAGTACATATTGGTGTTAAAAGCCCATATTTATATGAGAACTTGATAAACCTAGTTACATGAATCAATCTCTTGGGCTTGTGGATTGAGCTTTTAATGGATCCTCTAATAAAAAAAACTAGAAAAAATATAATTTTTTTTTCTTTGCCATTTATTAATTGAGGAAATTTGGAAAAATACTCTCCTTGAGTTTAAAATTTTGAAAAATACTCTTTTTGTTTTTGAAAAATACACTTTTGAAATAGAAATGTATTAAAATGTCCTCTAGATAAAGGAAAATGGTATTTAAAAATAGAAACGTTTTTTAAACTAACAAATGTTTTTAACAAATACTAAAATATTTTCTTCGAAAATTATTTTTAAATAAATTATTGAATTATTCTTATAATTTAAACAAATACAAATTTTATCTACATTAATATAATTGAACCAATCAAAGTAATAACAAACTAAATGGTAAATTTTATTAAAGAAGTTTGGAAAACTCATATTATAGAGAAACATAATTTTGAAAACATACATTGTCTAATGATCAACTATGCATTATGAAATTATGAAATGAGAATAGTTCAACCTAACTTAATAAGTGCACAAAATCTTATACACTTTGCCTCTTTGATAAAAACTTAATTCGATTATCAAAACAAAAAATTTCGTCTCATTTGTTTTTATACACAACAAATTATATAGAAAAAATGAGATGAAATTAACGATTAAGTTGTGATTACAAAAATATTATAAGACGAAATGGTTTTGGTATTAAAACAAACCACAATAGTTAGGGTAATATTAAGGTTGTAAATTTTAAATTCAAATATTAGTGTAATTTAAATTATCAAATATGTCATTTTAAATTCAAATAGAAATTAAATAGTCTTATCACATTATAGAAGAAGTAGTTTTCAAAAAACTTTAGAATTAGGGTATTTTACAAAATTGTAAACTCAAATATGGTATTTTTCAAAAAAAAACCCCTATTAAATTTTCCTCTTAATTCTCACTTACAACTATTTGCACTGAGTTCCATTTACGAAGAAATCTAAATCGAAAAAATTGTTTTTAATAACAAAATTCCTAGACCATGTGCAATGAACCTGTTGAAATTTGTTATTCTACAGTTTAAATCCTCCATAAGGGTTTTTAGTTTTTGACAAAAAGACGTGACATTCATTTAGTTAGAAAGTTTCAACTCGTTGAAGCAAATAAAATCGGGGCCTCCTTGGACACCTGGCATAATTCGAGAGGAGTTGGGGAGAATGTTGCACGCGAAGAGAATTTGTTTTCATCTTGATAAGAACACGTGTTATGAAATATTGGGTTGCTAAAAAAATTGTGATTTTTATCCTACCCTCATTATTTGAGCTCAATTAGTTTGTATTATCCTTATTTTAAAAATATAAAAAAATTAACCAAAATTCAGCATTTTTCAAGATCTGTAAACAGAGGATCTTAATATGAAAAACCCAACTATCTAAAATCTCTAATCTAAAACACCCGTCTTCTCAAAAAGTAATTTGTCATGATTTATTTTTAAACGAAAATCTGATTGAAACCCAAATTCTGATACCTTTTTTCATCTATTTCGATCTAAACATTTTCCTTCTCCTCTCTCCTCTCTGGTTTCTCTGTCTCGATAGTCGATAAACGAAAAAGCTCTCACTTATTGCTGACCATCGTAAACACACCATCACTCTTTTCACTAGCTCTTTTCCACTATTAATTGGTTGCAAATCCTTTTACTTCTATAGGTCAAAAGCATAAACGGTGGCTCAATAGCTTACAGCAAGCAGATGAGAGACCATGGATAATTCCAATCAATCCGATTCTAGTCTTTGATGAGTTTTGCGTATGGAGTTTCTATTGGAGAATGAATGAAGAACTTGAGAGACGACAATGGGAGAAAATGGAAAAAGTAAGCATCTCAAACTTCACTCAATTCTTTTTAACTAGATTTTATTTATTTATTCAGATATTTTATTAATCTTGTTTTTGGCTCCTGATTACAGATCCAAGGTTCTCACTTCTTAATTGTTTCCTAATATTTTAAAGTTTGATCGATCCTAGAAACATCCAATGGAATTTGTGAGTAAGAGATAAAGATTGATCTTAGTAACAAATTCATGTATTCTTGATTTACTTTGAATTCATGCAAATGATGGGTGACGAGTTCTCGTGAATTTCATCTTTGTTTTGATTCTTTTCATTGGATAGGGGCATGGATCGTTATATGGAAATGGGGAACGAGTTAGGCTCTGTACACGGGTCGGGTTCTTCTTCCTCTGGGTTTTCCCACCCGAAACTAGGTCGTTTGTCTTTGTCCGTGGAAGTTTATTGATTGGCCGGACAAAGGAAAGTACATGTATGATTTGGTTTTAACACTTCTCTTACTTACGATTGTGTTATGATTCTGAAATATAGATTCGGATTTAGAACTTTGTGATTGATAATTGTCTATAGCGTTTAATTGGTTTCATAGACGGGTTTTGCCTAGTTTTATGGCTATTGGACTTTGATGTTAGAGTTATGTAGAACACGCAAAGTTATGGATTTGATTATGTTAATGGTGGTTTCATGTATGCATACATTTTATTACCTAAAATAGTGTCTAGAACTAGAAAAAGGAGTACATAAAAAGAAAGAGAAAAAGCGAAGAGAAGGAGAATAAGAGAAATAAAAAAAGCAACATTGGTTGTTGTTCATGAGGGAAATCTAATTAAAGAAAATTGATGGCTATTGTTGGTGAGAAATGAGGTGCTAAAATTGAAGAAAAGAGGAAAAAGAAATCAAATCGAAGCAGTTAGAAATCAAGTAGTAGAAGAAGAACATGAACAAAGGTGAAATGGAGGTTAAGAAAGAAGGAAAACAAAGAAATGAATTATGTTCCTTTGTAATGGTGAACTGATCTTTTAGGTAGTTAAATATTAAAACTGGTAAATTGATGTTTTTAGGTACTAGGTATCCGTGTTTGTATTTAATACTTATGTAGGATAAAAAAGACAACTTGAATAACATCTTCCATAATCAATACATATGATTATACAATTCATTGTCCCATGTAAAAGAATAAGAAAATAACAAATATTGTTAGTATATAATCAAGTATAAAATTATATTCCCTCCGTTCTTTTATGTTTGATGTTTTAGAGTGATTTTTTTGTTTTGTTTAGATTGATGTTTTCAATTTTCTATGCAAAATTAATTGTGATTTTGAGTTTTTGACTGTTTAAATTCTGTAGATTGTTTTTTGATTGGTTGATTTATTTTGGAATTGATGATAAAACATGTTTTGTTTTGAAAAAAATAAAAATTAATGATTTCTTAATTTGTGTGTAGAAACCTTAAACATCAAACAAAAAAGAACGAGGGAGTAATATCAGTTACACTCATTATTGTCAGGAATACCACTTACTTTCACTAGTGCTAGTAATATTAGTAGTACCAGTAACACCTCTACATTTTCAATTTACCTCTGATTTCATATGATTTAGAACGATTCAAGTACTAGTTTACCACAAAACCTATCACATTACGCTAATAGACTTAGAAAATAAGTTTAATGTCCAAAACCCCATACAAAAAGAACAAATTATCTAATTTACAAACAAATCTCTAAAATTATAAAAAAATCTAATGTATATGAAAATTACAAAAACAAAAAAATCTCACTTTAATTTTGAGATTGAACTGCGTAAAGAAGAATATAACAAGCTTTCAATCCTCTTTGGCTCATGTTTTTGTTTCCAACGACATGGAGAAGAAGAAGGACACCGACGAGAGGAAGACACTATTTCCCACGAGATGGACAAAAATAAAGACAAAGAGAAGACAAATAGATGAAGAAATAACCATAAGAAGCTTTCTCTATTTTCTGATTTTTTGCAGAGAAAAGAGAGATCCGGGATCGATCAAGAGGAAATTTTGTTGTTACACGTGGATGATTTTTATAGGTTATAACTGTTTTTAGTTGTCATGAATTAATTAATAGTAATTGTACTCCATATACATAACTTATCATATACAAACACTATTCTATCCACTAAACATTTTTTCGATAATTCGATCCTACCCCTAGTAGCATTAGAGATACTCTATGGTATATAGTCTTTATAGTTGTATGTGCTAGAGAATAATTATTTTAGGTATGCCTACACCAGCTCGTTATATCTATTGTATAATTAATGTATTTTCATAATTATATCATTTTAAGGTATAGTTTAGTTTAGTTTAGGGTTTAAAGTTTATAAATATAAATATCTATTTTGATCTATTTACCATACTTTAAATTTTTGTTTATAAAAATACCATCATTTGTTAAATTTTTGGGTTTGACTTAACTATTGTAAACTTAGGGTATAGTTTTTGGAAGGGGGAGAATTTGCATTTGTGGTTTAGGGTTTAGTTTTGAATGTTGAAAGTTAAATTTATTGGTTTGGGTTAACTATTGTAGAACTAGGGTATATTTTAGGGGGTAGGGTTTGGGTTTGTGGTCTAGAGTTTAGTTTTGAATGTTGGAAGTTAAAGTTATGGGTTTAGGGTTAACTATTGTAGTATTAGGGTGTAATTTTAAGGATATGATTTGGGTTAACTATGGTAGAATTAGGGTATAGTTTTGAGAGATAGGATTTGGATTTAAGATATCTATCTTGATGATTTGGATGTCGAATTAGGGTTTAGGGTTTATGTTGTATTTTTGGCCATTTGGGTTTATCGTGTACGATTTAGGGTTATAGTTTATATTTAGGCTATTTGGGTTGAGATTGTAGTGTTTAAAATTTAGGGTTTATGTTGTATATTTTGCCATTTTGGTTTAGTGTGTACGATTTAGAGTTTATGGTTTATATTTAGGCTATTTAGGTTGAGATTGTAGTGTTTAAAATTTAGGGTTTAATGTCATAAATATTTGGATAACGTGCTAAATAAATAACTCAACGTCCAATTTTTTTTGTTATCATTTAAGAGAGAATTTTCTCTAGTACACTTGCCTAAGCCTTAGTGTGTATGTGACGCCTGTGAACCATTTTTGTTAAAATGGAGGGGCTGTCGATCGACACACGTGGTGTCTGTCGATCGACAGGGCTCTTAGGGGTTGTCGATCAACACACCTAGGGTATGTCGATCGACAGGTGCCCGAATTGGTTGGTTTTCTGGTTCGATTTAAGTCGTTCAATTGGACCAGGCCGGTTTGGGGAAAACCTAGGGCTTCGTATTTAAGGCTTTTTGGCCGCATTTGAGAGAACCAAAGTCCCAAAATCAGCAGCAAAGAGTTTTGAGAGGAGTTTCTCTTGTTCCTGATAGTTTTGTGGATTAGGGTTTCGTTTCTTGAGAGATTTGGAGTAGTTTCTTGTGGAGATTGTCGTGGATTCGTGTCTAGCCTCAGTTCTACCAGATTCTATCCGAAAATCTAAGGTGAGTGCGTGACCATGGCTTCTAGGCCGGTGGATTCGTTAGGGTTGATTGGTGATAGGTTGAATTGATTGATTGGATTGTGTTGTGGATTGATTGTGTCTGTGATTTGTGTTTGGATGGTGTGGATTGTGTTTTTCGTGCAGGTTTCGTGTCATCACAGAGGAGGAAAGCGATCCGAGAGGATAATGATCGATTTCCCATGAATCTGCGACGGCCTGTCGATCGACAGCACTTGGGTGTGTCGATCGACAGGGGAACACGAGAGCTGTCGATCGACACCTAGAGGTTGTGTCGATCGACATGTGATCGAGGAGCTGTCGATCGACACCTAGTGGTTGTGTCAATCGACAGGGTCTTCTGGAGCTGTCGATCGACAGGCACCGTGGGTGTGTCGATCGACAGGTGTGCACAGGGGTGTCGATCGACACCTAGTGGTAGTGTCGATCGACAGGCCGCCTGTTGGGCTGTAGTTGAGCCGCGTTGTTGTGATTGTGTGATTGTTTGATGCGTGTTTGCCTGAGCGGATCCATCGCGTCTGAGTGCGCAGTCGTAGATGGGAGGACCGTCTCACTGGGTATTTGTGATAATACTCACGCATCTCTTTTTTCCATGTGATGCAGGTAAAATCAATTTGTGATCGTGGAATCATGGTAACGAAGAGGGAGATGATCTAGGGTCTCAGTTTCGTGCTGTGTGATTTTGTTGTTTTTTTCCATTTCTGTTTAGAACCTGGTTAGGTTGCTGGTTTTGTGGAATTATGTTGAACTGGTTTGGTTTAGTGTTTTAATGGAATTGGTTTGTTGGTTTATTATTGTTATCCGTTGGTTGCTTGTATTTGTTGCTTGGTTGTTGAGGATAGCATTTATGGGAATGCTAGTCCGAGACCAAGGGTTTAATTGTAAAAAAAAAATGGGTCGGGTCGTTTCAGTTTGGTATCAGAGCCCTTACGGTTTTAGGACGGGCTAGAACTGATAGGGTTGAATTTGGTAAATTTCAATTCTGTGAGTTTGGGGGTTCTAGATCATCTTCCTTCGAGCCTTCAAAGAGATTCCACGGTAAGTGTTGATTGTTTTGTGATTGGTCTTTCTAGTGCTTAGTTGGGCTGCTTGTGAGTGCAGTGAGATGGCTAGAGCTACTAGAGGACGTGGTCGTGGGGGCCGAGGCCGGGGTCGTGGACTCGTCGAGGAGCCAGTCGTGAGTGAGGCTCAGAGTTCCGCGCATGGACATGCGGCAGGTCAGCAGTCGGTGCATGATGGTCAGACTGCCAGTGTGACTGCCAGTGTGGGGGCCGGTTTGGGTCCTGTTGGGGCCGGTGTGGGTCCTGGTTTGGGTCCCGTTGAGGCTGGTGGTGTTGGTCCAGCTGTGGGTGCGGTTGCGGCCGCGGGTGTAGCCTAAGCTAGAGATGACCGTCTGGCTGACCTGCTGAGACAGTTGTTGGAGCGGTTACTGGGTGCGGTGCCAGTGCAGGCTCCAGTGTTGCCACGAGTGGCAGAGGTGCAGCCGAGGGCTGCGGTTGCTGATGAGGTTCCGTCATATATCCGTATGATGGAGCAGATGCAGAGGATCGGTACTGGTTCTTTTGCGGGAGGTGTTAAGCCTGAGGAGGCGGATGAGTGGAGGATGAGGTTGGAGCGGAATTTCCGCTCGATTAGGTGTCCCGAGGGATACAAGGTTGACTTGGCGGTCCATTATTTGGACGGTGATGCACACCTCTGGTGGAGGAGTGTGGCGGCTAGATGGGCCGGGACTGCGATGTCGTGGTCAGATTTTGTGACGGAGTTTAACTCCAAGTTCTTTCCTCAGGAGGCGTTAGATCGTTTGGAGGCGAGGTTCTTGGACTTGACTAGGGCGTGAGGTCTGTGCGAGAGTATGACGTGGAGTTTAACAGACTCCTGGGTTATGCTGGTAGGAGCTTGGAGGATGAGCAGGCTCAGGTTCGGAGGTTCTTGCGAGGACTTCGACCAGATTTGGGGACTCGGTGCAGAGGCATCAGGTTCGGGTGTAGAGTGGAGTTGGTAGAGGTGGCTGCACAGATCGAGGAGGATCTGAGGGAGCAGGCTGCGATTGTAGTTCCAGCTGTTCAGCCTCGGAGGCCTCAGCAGCAGCAGGTGCAGCAGGCAGGTCCTGGCAAAGGCGGCAAGCCTGCACAAGGACAGAAGAGGAAGTGGGAAGGTGCTTCGGGATCGGGCCAGAGTGGCCGAGGCTGTTACGTTTGTGGTAGTCTAGACCACAAGAGGGCGAGTTGCCCGAAGCAGAGTGAGGTTCGAGAGGCTCTAACGTGCTATCAGTGTGGAGAGTCGGGGCACATCAAGCCGAACTGTCCGAAGTTGCAGCCGTTGGCGGTGGCAGTGGTCCAGCCAATAGCTCAGTATGGGGCGGTGCTGCCTTTGGACCAGATCGCGGCGATGGAGCGTCCGCCGGCTATTGCAGCGCCGATCACATGGAGCTCGAAGCCGATCACATGTAACTTTCTAATTCAGACTTTGTAAATTCAGTAGTGTAGAATTTCTTGGTGCTTGTGTTAGAGTGTTTGCCTGTGATAGAAAGTTAGGTTGCTTAGCACATGGGATTTGTGTAGGGACCTTGTTTGTAGGTGGGTGTGAGTCCCACGTGTTGTTTGATTCTGGAGCATCGAATTGCTTCATTACTCCGGACCATGCTGAGAGAAGTGGTATCCGGAGTGACGCTGGTGAGCGGACTGGACCGGTTATGGTTGCTGGAGGAGAATTTCTAGCTACGCATGGCCGAGCGAAGGAGGTGGATATTCTGGTAGTGGGAGAGTTGATGCCAGCTGACTTAGTGATTAGTCCGGTGGAGCTGTACGATGTTATCCTTAGTATGGATTGGTTGAATCGGTACAGAGTCCATCTGGATTGTCACCGGGGTCGAGTGGTATTTGAACGTGAAGGTGGTAGGTTGGTTTATCAAGGAGTGAGACCGACTTCAGGAAGTCTCGTAATCTCACTTGTCCAGGCAGAAGCGATGATTGAGAGGGGCTGCGAGGCTTACCTGGCCACGATTGTAATGCCGGAGGCTGTTGGTGGGGTTGCTGTGAGAGATATTCGGGTCGCTCGGGATTTTGAGGATGTCTTTCAGTCGTTGCAGGGACTACCACCATCTCGGTCGGATCCTTTCACGATTGAGTTATAACCCGGAACGACGCCGTTGTCTAAGGCACCCTATCGAATGTCTCCAGCAGAGTTGGCTGAATTGAAGAAGCAGTTGGAGGATTTATTGGAGAAGGGGTTTATTAGACCAAGCACTTCACCATGGGGAGCACCGGTGTTGTTTGTGAAGAAAAAAGATGGTAGTTTCCGGCTGTGCATCGATTATCGAGGGCTTAACCGAGTCACTGTGAAGAACAAGTATCCTCTTCTGAGGATTGATGAGTTGTTAGATTAGTTGAGAGGGGCTACTTGGTTCTCTAAGATTGACTTGGCATCCGGCTACCACCAGATTCCGATAGACGAAGCAGATGTTCGGAAGACGGCTTTCAGGACTCGGTATGGGCATTTTGAGTTTGTAGTAATGCCATTCGGGTTAACGAATTCACCTGCGGCATTTATGAGGTTGATGAATGGAGTTTTCCAGGAGTATCTGGATGAGTTCGTGATTATCTTCATCGATGACATTTTGGTGTATTCGAAGAGTCTGGAGGAACATGAGGTTCATTTGAGGAGAGTTCTGGAGAAGTTGCGGGAACAGAAGTTGTTTGCGAAGTTGAGTAAGTGCAGTTTCTGGCAGAGAGAGATGGGATTTTTGGGTCACATCGTTTCTGCAGAAGGAGTTTCTGTGGATCCGGCAAATATTCAGTCTAACCGAGATTGGCCTAGACCAAGGAATGCAACTGAGATCCGGAGTTTTCTTGGGTTGGCAGGCTATTATCGGAGATTCGTCAAAGGTTTTGCGAGTATGGCTCAGTCTATGACGAAGCTGACGGGGAAGGATGTTCCTTTCGTGTGGTCTGTTGATTGTGAGCTGAGTTTTGCGAAGCTGAAGACGATGTTGACTAGTACACCATTATTGGCGTTGCCTGAACCGGGCGAACCTTATGTGGTGTACACAGATGCTTCGGGAGTTGGTTTGGGATGTGTGCTGATGCAGCAGGGTAAGGTGATTGCTTATGCTTCAAGGCAGTTAAGGAAGCACGAAGGCAATTATCCTGTTCATGACATAGAGTTGGCTGCAGTGATCTTCGCGTTGAAAATCTGGAGGTCTTACTTGTATGGTGGCAGAGTTCAGGTGTTCACGGATCATCACAATCTGAAGTACATTTTTACTCAGCAGAATTTAAATGTACGGCAGAGGCGATGGTCAGAGTTGTTGGCTGATTATGACCTGGACATTGTTTACCATCCGGGTAAGGCTAACACTGTAGCGGATGCTCTTAGTCGAAGGAGGTATGATTCATCTCAGGAGCGGGATGTGGAGGCTCTTGTGTGTGAGTTGAGTACTTTTAGGTTGTGTGTTACTTCAGAGGAACCGTTGGGTTTGGCGGCGGCGGATCAGGCAGATCTATTGAGCAGGATCCGAGTAGCTCAAGAGAAGGATCCGGTGTTGTTAGATCTCTCCAAGGCTACTGGTTCCGAATATCAGGTTTCTGCCAATGGGACTATCTTAGTGCATGGACGAGTCTGTGTTCCTAAGGATGAGGACTTGAGGCAGGAAATTATTAGAGAAGCTCATGCGAGTAAGTTTTCGATTCATCCGGGAGCGACTAAGATGTATCGGGATCTGAAACGGTATTATCATTGGGTCGGAATGAAGAGAGATGTGGCAGATTGGGTTGCAGCTTGCAATGTGTGTCAGTTGGTGAAGGCTGAACACCAAGTTCCTAGTGGCTTATTGCAGAGTCTACCCATTCCAGAGTGGAAGTGGGACATGATCACTATGGATTTCGTAGTAGGGTTGCCGGTTTCTCGGACCTATGATGCGATTTGGGTGATTGTGGACCGACTGACTAAGTCCGCACATTTTCTGGCCATTAAGAAGACAGATGGAGCTGAGGTCTTGGCTAAGAAGTATGTGAAGGAGATTGCGAGGTTGCATGGAGTGCCAGCAAGTATTGTGTCGGATAGAGATCCGAGGTTTGCTTCAGTGTTCTGGTGAGCGTTTCAGGCTGAGATGGGCACTAAGGTGCACATGAGCACACCTAATCATCCGCAGACGGATGGGCAGTCCGAAAGGACGATTCATACACTGGAAGATCTGTTAAGGATGTGCATGCTAGATTGGGGTGGTCATTGGGCGGATCACTTGAGTTTGGTGGAGTTCGCATATAACAACAGTTTTCAGGCGAGTATCGGAATGGCTCCTTTTGAGGCATTGTATGGGAGGCCATGTCGTACTCCGCTATGTTTTACCCAAGTGGGGGAGAGGAGCATCTTTGGGGCTGATTTTGTTCAGGAGACGACGGAGAAGACCCGTGTTGTGAAGCTGAACATGAAAGAGGCTCAGGATCGGCAAAAGAGTTATGCCGATAGGAGAAGGAAAGAGTTGGAGTTTGCAGTCGGAGATCGAGTGTATCTCAAGATGGCGATGATGCGGGGTCAGAACAGGTCCATATCCAAGGATAAGCTTAGTACGAGGTACATGGGTCCGTTCCGGGTTGTGGAACGTGTGAGACCAGTTGCTTATCGGTTGGAGCTGCCTCCGATTATGGAGAAATTCCATGATGTGTTTCATGTTTCGAAACTCAGGAGATGCTTGCATGCTTCTGAGGAGGTAGCAGTGACGATTCCTGCGGATCTTCAGCCAAATCTGACTGTTGGGATGAGACCGGTTAGGATTCTTGAGAGAAGTATCAAGCAACTGCGCCGGAAGAGAGTGCCGTTGTTGAGAGTCTTGTGGGACTGTGACGGTATTCAGGAGGAGACTTGGGAACCAGAGGAAAAGATGAAAACGAAGTTCAAGAAGTGGTTCGAGAAGCAAGAAGAAGAGTGAATTCGTTTCTTTGTGGTTTCCAGTTTCAGTTTTTGTTGTGATCACCGGGTGTGGTGAGGTTTTGGTTGTGGATTTTTGTATTTTCATTAAGTTGTAATGATAATGACATTTTTCCAGTGGAATAAGATAGTGTTTTTCTTATGTTTTGACTTTGAGAGTCATGTAGTTGTGGTTAAAGAACCCCGAAATGGAAGTTTTATTGCGGATAGGACTTGCCAGTTTCGGTGGGGGGGGGGAACTCTAACGGTTTTGTGTGTGAGTAGGCGAGAGTCTCGGAATAGAAGTTTTACGGTGGTTAGGACTGTCTAGTTCCGGGGAGACTCTGCAGGGACATCCAAGGTGAGGGATAGTCCGGGTGATCTGTGATGATCACGTTTGTGATGGCATTCCGGGAGGGGAATATCATGCGAGACCTTAGGAGGTAGTTCCTGTCGGAGGTGCATTATAGACGTTAGGAATTGATTGCGTTGCTCAGAGATAGACATTGGTTCTTTCTTGGAGATGAGTCTCCAGCAGATCTTGAGAGATGCGTCTCTCCGGGGGACAGTGGGTTCCCTGCATACCGATCGTTCGTCAGGTCTGCGAGTACTGAGAGCGTGAGGGTATGGGGATAGTTTGGGAGGTTGCGACCTCTGGCAGATCTTTGCATACCGAGAGCTTGATAGACTGTGTGTCTTGATGGATTGAGGTGTGGAGATGGTTGAGTATCAAACACCGTCAGGACTGCGCGGACTGAGGTGGGTTGATACTAGACACCTAGAGCTGAGGGGTGACGATCCCGAGCGCTAGATGGTGGTTATGAGTTACGAGCTATGGGCAATCAATGTCTGAGACGGGTCTATGTGCATAGGACGGATGTGAACCTCGAGAGGGTCTGGGAGATGTAGTCTCCGGTTTTACTGGCGGGTAGGCCAGGGGTTAGCTTGGTGGGTAGTGTTAGAGGATTCAGGACGAATCCAGTTTTAGTGGGGGAGAATTGTGACTCCCGTAAACCATTTTTGTTAAAATGGAGGGGCTGTCGATCGACACACATAGGGTATGTCGATCGACAGGTGCCCAAATTGGTTGGTTTTCTGGTTCGATTTAAGTCGTTCAATTGGACCGGGCCGGTTTGG
Organism: Arabis alpina; assembly: GCA_900128785.1. Taxonomy (NCBI): domain Eukaryota; kingdom Viridiplantae; phylum Streptophyta; class Magnoliopsida; order Brassicales; family Brassicaceae; genus Arabis; species Arabis alpina. Next base: position 31,756,449 of record LT669794.1, read on the forward strand.
GGAAAACCTAGGGCTTCGTATTTAAGGCTTTTTGGCCGCATTTGAGCGAACCAAAGTCCCAAAATCAGCAGCAAAGAGTTTTGAGAGGAGTTTCTCTTGTTCCTGATAGTTTTGTGGATTAGGGTTTCGTTTCTTGAGAGATTTGGAGTAGTTTCTTGTGGAGATTGTCGTGGATTCGTGTCTAGCCTCAGTTCTACCAGATTCTATCCGAAAATCTAAGGTGAGTGCGTGACCATGGCTTCTAGGCCGGTGGATTCGTTAGGGTTGATTGGTGGTAGGTTGAATTGATTGATTGGATTGTGTTGTGGATTGATTGTATCTGTGATTTGTGTTTGGATGGTGTGGATTGTGTTTTTCGTGCAGGTTTCGTGTCATCACAGAGGAGGAAAGCGATCCGAGAGGATAATGATCGATTTCCCATGAATCTGCGACGGCCTGTCGATCGACAACACTTGGGTGTGTCGATCGACAGGGGAACACGAGAGCTGTCGATCGACACCTAGAGGTTGTGTCGATCGATAGGTGACCGAGGAGCTGTCGATCGACACCTAGTGGTTGTGTCGATCGACAGGGTCTTCTGGAGCTGTCGATCGACAGGCACCGTGGGTGTGTCGATCGACAGGTGTGCACAGGGGTGTCGATCGACACCTAGTGGTAGTGTCGATCGACAGGCCGCCTGTTGGGCTGTGGTTGAGCCGCGTTGTTGTGATTGTGTGATTGTTTGATGCGTGTTTGCCTGAGCGGATCCATCGCGTCTGAGTGCGCAGTCGTAGATGGGAGGACCGTCTCACTGGGTATTTGTGATAATACTCACGCATCTCTTTTTTCCATGTGATGCAGGTAAAGGCAAATTGTGATCGTGGAATCATGGCAACGAAGAGGGAGATGATCTAGGGTCTCGGTTTCGTGCTGTGTGATTTTGTTGTTTTTTTCCATTTCTGTTTATAACCTGGTTAGGTTGCTGGTTTTGTGGAATTATGTTGAACTGGTTTGGTTTAGTGTTTTAATGGAATTGGTTTGTTGGTTTATTATTGTTATCCGCTGGTTGCTTGTATTTGTTGCTTGGTTGTTGAAGATAGCATTTATGGGAATGCTAATCCGAGACCAAGGGTTTAATTGTAAAAAAAAAAAAAACGGGTCGGGTCGTTTCAGTGTAGCCGCCTAAAAACGTGAGGGACTGCAGTGTCTTTCTTCTTTGCTCTGACACACGTAAAGCAAGCTTGTGCAGAAATTCTTTCAACAAAATCAACAAAATGCTGGGTAAATGGATTGGTGCTTTTGATAACTCTAAGCATATGCAACAAAGCGGGTAGTTGGGAAACGTTGTATTGGCAAAAGCACATGAACTCTATGAAAGTGGAGGGGATATACATATCAATTTAATGTCATAATCGGTCAATGTCTGTTATCAACCACATTATATTAGTCAGCTTTGAGGAAATATTGGCTCTGGAACCAGTGCATCGAAGAGAGTGCACGGGAGTGATGCAAGTGATTCCAACTATGTACGATATAGTGTTTGTCCAATGGGGATGGATGCCGCTAAAAAGAAAGGTAAGGCTGCAGCTTTGGAAGTGGTCGACGAAGAGTGTAATAAATACAAACAATTGAAGGAAAAAGAGTTGTAGCTATTAGAAAAAATAGTCCTGAGGAAAGAGAAGGCAAACCAATTGTTGAAAGACAAGACTTATGCATAGAAGATGAAGATGTGGATGAAGCTAAATAAAAAGAAGCATCTCGATGATCGGAGCAAAGAGCTGTTGGAGAAGCTTGGTCAAGAACTATTTGGAAATTAATTATTATCAAATGTCCATTTTTATTTTATCATTTTATGCTTTAATAATATTTGTTTGTCACTTTTTGTTTTAAATATGTTTGTTTGTCATTTTTTTCTTTAACAATATTTGTTGTCACTTCATGCTTTAATAATGTTTGGAAGTTTTTGTCTATGTTGCATGGAACCGGAAGCAGGTACGCAGAAGAGGAAGCGTTGAAGCGAGTTTTTTAAAAAAAATTAGGAAGCGTATACTTGTTGGAAGCGCAAACTTATTGTAAACGGGTACTTGTTGGAAACGTATTTATTTATATTTATATTTCATGGAAAAATAAAAATATTTAAAAAAATAATTTAAACAATTAAAATACCAATACATTTATAACAAAATCATAGATTAAAAATTATAATGTTGAAAATCGAAAGTTGAAATCATAATCTAATACATATGCTTAATCTTTTTGTTCACGATTTGAAGAAAGAAATTAGAAACTTATTATAACAAAAATTGTAATCTACATTAATCTTCTTTGTTTCTTTATTAATTAGGATTTTAGTTTCTATGTTAATAACATGGACTAATTTAGGCCATAAATTATATTAAACATTTTAAGCCCAAAGAATAATTAACTTCATCTTCTCTAAAGATTAACTTGCATAAGAAGTTATGGCCACCATTAATACCTCAACGATTTCACTACTAGAAACTGCATACATAGTTACAATTTATTCTGTAACTATGACAGATTATTTGTTGCAATAATATGTTTGCTACAAATTAGTGACAATAAAAATTCTCTGAGTTTCGGCTCGTTGGTAATTTTGTTTTGTCGCAAATTGTAGTAATTTAGCCATGAAATGCAACACATTTTTTTTGTAGCAAATTGAGTTAATAAGCTACCGTTTAAATGGTAGCATATTTGTTACAACCGATTGTTTTCTATTTGTAGCAATAGTCACAAAAGCCGACGAAAGTTTCGGAACACATTACCAGAAATTGACACAACATAATTGAAGCTAAAGCTACTCAAGTTTCAAATTGAATGTAAATAATATATACACTTTGGCACACACAAAATTGTAGACAGTTGTTGCAGTCGTAAATAAACATTAGAAACCAGTAGTTACTAAATTTCTAATAGAAATCATATCCAAATTATTGTTTAACAAACAAATTTACAAATACAATAATAATCTACTTATACAAAAGATAAATGTAAAACAGAAATATTAAACATTAGAACATTCATACGATTGCGTTACAGCGTATACAATAGACAAAAGTCGATTACAAAGACTAATTACAAAACCGGATTACATTAATTACAAAATCGGATTTGATAGGTAAGAAAATAGTAGTTAACATATCAAACATGTGTACCAAAAAATAATTAACATCTTCCACGGCCAACTCCTCTTCCTTGACCTAGACCGCCATCGCGGCTACCACAAGAGCCATCACCAAATCTTGAGAGTAAAAACAGAAAATGGAATTTAAGAAAGAGATAAGGCTACCACAAAAGATCTACAACTCTATCACTGGAAAAAGGGTATATCAGATCTAACCAAAAAGTTATAATTGTAAATCAGATCTAAAACTTTTTCACCAAACTTTAAATCTTTGTTTTGGCAAAAAAAAAAGCTTTAAACCAAAACTTTTCTTCTCTAGACAAACAAATCTGAGTTTTTAACATGCAATACTTCACCTGTTAGCACGAGATTATTGTCGTTGAATCAAACCATGAGCAACAGAAGAATAAGAAAAAGTAATGAAAACCCTAGATCTAGAAGTGAGACACGACAATATAAAAAGCTCAAGGGTCGAAGATATTTTTTTGTTTTTACTTGATACTTGTGTTAAACTTAAATCTTTACGTTTTATTGAATTTCTTACAAATTTTATGTAACCATCTATAGCAAAATAAGGGTTTTACTTGTCTATCACCGGCTGGAAACAAAGAAGTATTAAAAATGGGCTTCATTTTCGAATTCGTAATAGGCCCATATTGGTAAACATAACTACTTGTGGCTCATAATAATAAAACTTCTCAAGTATTGTTATAAATATTTTTGATGATGAGATTAACACTTAGGGTCTGACTGGTTTAGCCGCAGCGGGTGCGGGTGCAGTTGCGGGAGTTTGCGGAAACGAACGACTGCGGTTTGAAGCGTTTGCGGGACGTTTATACGAATGGCGCAGCGGTTGGAAATTGGTGCGTTTGCTGGATGTTTATAACTGGTTGACTAGCGGAACAGTAGCGGTTAGATAATAAATTTATAATATAAAAACATTATACAGTAATAATAACATCAAAACCCATATTATTATAATAGGGTATAAAATTCATTAATTCAATATAATTAATAATAGAAAACTATTTATATAATATTTACTTTGTTTTCAAAAAGATTTTTTGTTTGGATGAAAGTTATGATTTTAATGAAGAATTTATTTTTTATTGGAGAGACTTAGATTATATTTAAATTGTTAAATTTATGAAGATTCTATAACTATAAAATTGTGATGGATTATTGAATATTAATTAAAAATATCAAATTATTTATATATTTTGTAATTATAATATCTAAACTTTGAATTTTAATTATATATTAAAAAAAAAAACTAAAACATCCAACCGCAACCGCAACCGCAACCGCAAACACTCGAAGGACTGAGCTTTTGGATTTGAGAGGTTTGGAGCGGTACGGAGCGCTGGAAAGCGTTTTCCATGATTGTTGTCAAACGGTACTAACCGCAACCGCCCACAAACGCAGCGTTTGTGGGTGGTAGCGGGTAAACCAATCAAGCTCTTACTTACTTAGCTTACTTGTTCTATTAAAACATAACTACATGATTCCTTTTCTTCTCTCTGACCCAGGTTCGACTATTCGTTGAGTAAAACTATGACACCCGTTAACCAATTTTTGAGGAAATTGGAGGATGTGTTGATCGACACTAGTGAGGTGTGTCGATCGACATGCTGTGTTGTGGGGCTTAAGGCCGGTTTGTGCGAGTGGCTGTCGACCGACACACGTGGTGTATGTCGATCGACAAAGTTTTTAAGGGTTGTCGTTCGACACACGTGGTGTATGTCGATCGACATGGGTTTTAGTGATTGGTTCAATTTTGATTTTAATTGAACGGTTCGCGTTGGTTCGGTTTGGGGAAACCTAGGGTTTCATATTTAAGCTTTGTGGTCGTATTCTGATCAAAACAAAGTTCCAAAACCAGTGGAAAAGAGTTTCTCTTGTTCCTGAGAGTTTTGTGAGTTTAGGTTTCGTTCTTGGTTGTTTTGGAGTAGAACTTTGTGGTGGTTGTAGCTGATTTCGATTGTAGTCTCAATTCCACCAGTTTCTATCCGAAAATCCAAGGTGAGTGCGTGACAATGGCTTCTGGATCGTTAGGGATTCTTGGTGATAGGTTTGTATGCGTTGTGTGATATTTTGGTTATCGAATTGTGGCTTTGTATGTTTGTTGTGGTGTTGTGATTGTTGTTTTGTGCAGGTTTTCGTATTGGCGCAGAGGAGGAATCGATCCAAGAGGATCATGATCGATTCCCAGGTTTCTGCCAGGGGCCTGTCGAACGACACACACGAAGTGTTTCGAACGACAGACCAGTACGAGGGCTGTCGAACGACACACATGAGGTGTGTCGAACGACACCCAGTACAGAGGGTGTCGATCGACACCTAGTGGTAGTGTCGATCGACAGCCTGTCTGATTGGCTGTGTTGAGCCTTTGTTGTTTGTGTGATGTGTGTTTTGTATGTTTGCCTGAGCGGTCCATCGTGCCTGAGTGCGTAGTCGTAGATGGGATGACCGTCTCACTGGGTATGTATGATAATACTCACGCATCTCTTTTTTCCATGTGATGCAGGTAAAGGCAAAATGTGATCGTGGAATCACGGCTACGAAGAAGGAGATGATCTAGGATCTCGTGTTTCGTGTTGTTTCAGTTATTGTTTAGAACTGCCGTTTAGGTTGCTGGAACTTGTTGAATTTGGTTGTTGTTGAACTGGTTTGATTGTTTAATGGAAATTGTTTTGGTTATCGGCTGTAGTGTTGTCTGTGTGTTTTATTTGATTGTTGAGGATAGCATTTATGGGAATGCTAGTCCGAGACCAAGGGTCTAATGTTAAAAAAAAAAACGGGTCAGGTCGTTTCAAAAACTTTTTGTTTTATTAAAATTTCACAGTACTATTTTTCATAATTGTACAAATTATTTCGTTCGTTAGAAAGTATAAGGTGTTTAATAGAAAGGTAACTAATAAAAAGTTGGAGTTTGGGTATGCAACGAACATTATTTTATAATTGCTTCAGTAGGCTAAACATTATCACAAATTATCTACATCCATAATTTGTAACAATTAGCTACTATAATGTTGTGGATTCTTGTAACTTATGTTACACATTGCTTCACACTTTTTTATTGCAAATTGTGTCACATATAATATGTAGCTTTTTGGAGCAAATTTGTTACACGGTTAAATTTGTAATAATTTATAACTAATTAACCACAAATAGCTAGATATTAGCTACTGAAAAATAAAATATGAAATTAGTAGCAAATAGTATCTTTTTGCAGCTAATTTTTACTACAAAATGCTTTTGTAACAAAAATTGTGACTATGTTATCATATTCTAGTAGTGAGTATACATCATCGACACTTCCAAATCCGAATCATGCCTTTCCATTATGCTTCCAAACACTTCTTTTTGGAATCGTTATTCCAAGACGATTCCGGACAATTCCTACCGACTCCGTTTCCGCTTCCGCTTCTGAAGCGAGAAGCAAACCACCAGCCACGATTTCATGCTACCTAGGGTTTGTCAATGTAATCCATGAATTTTGGCTTTCCTTTGAAGAACCCAATCCTATCTATTGATTAACTATATTCTATCATTTTTGGAATCCGTCGGTTTTTACCACTCTTTATGAATCTAATTTTTATCTATTAATAAATTGCATATCATTATCTGTTTGAAGTCCATCTATTTCAGTCACTCACGTGCTTATAAATGAGGACTCATTCTTCCATTTATGTCAGCAAAAGCCTCATCTTACTAAAATTTTTTTGTGTGGATCCATCAAACTTTCTTTTTGATATCAAAACTTACAAAAGGCAGTTTGAAATTGAAGAGAAGTACATCCTCAACCGGTTTAGGGAGCATCGAAAGAGAATAGAGGAAAATGCATCTTATAGAAAGAGAGGATATTTCAAGAGAGATCATGCAGCAGCAAACCAAAGACTAATTGACGACTACTTTGCCAATCAACCAACATATGATAATGCAATGTTTTGTCAGCGATTTTGGATACAAAAACATGTTTTTCTTCGAATTGTTGGGACCTATGAAGTGACAACTACTTCACTCAGAGAGTTGACGCAACCAACATAGAAGGGATATCTTCACTAGCAAAATGTACTACAGCCTTGTGAATGTTAGCATATGTTGTGGCGGCCGACACGGTTGATGAATACATGAAAATATGAAGTATTACATCATTGGGGTGCTTGCGTAGATTTTGTTAAGGAATCATACAATCGTATGAGTAAGTATATTTCATAACCCTAACTCACGATGACTTGCAAAGAATACTACATGTTAGTGAAATTTAGGGGTTCCCTTGGATGATTGGGAGTGTTGATTGCATGCACTGGCAATGGAAAAAAATTTCCTACAGCGTGGAAAAGTCAATTTACTCAGAAAGATAACGGAACAACCACTATAATTATCTATGGATCTCGCATGACTTTTTCCGGTATTCGGGGACATTAAACGACATCAACGTTCTAGATTAGTCTAATGATGTTGAACATGGAAATACTCCAAGAGTGAACTTCTTCGAGAACCAACATCTGTATAATATGGCATACTATCCAGCTGACGGTATTTATCCTTCTTATCCAACTTTTATCAAATCCATTAGACTTCCTCATAGTGAACGGGACAAGTTATTTGAAAAACGTCAATAGGGATGTCGTAAGGACATCGAACATGCATTTGGAGTGTTGCACGCTCGATTTAAGATCATTCGTGAACCAGCTCGTAGTGGAGCATATGAGATTTAGCTATCATTACGAGGACATGTATCATATTGCATAATATGATTGTTGAGGATGAACAAGACACATATGTTCAATATTGGACCGATTATGATGTCTGAAGCAAGTGGGTCTACTACTCCGCAACCATTCTCAACTGAGGTGTTACCTGCATTTGTAAACCATGTGCGTGCTACATCCCAGTTGCGTGATTCAAATGTACATTACGAATTGCAAGCATCTCTAGTCAAACACATATGAACAAAATTCCGAGATTAAAGAGATTTAATAGTCTCTATGTGTGATTTATAAGTTTTATTGTTTGTGAGTTGGATCTATTGTAAGCATTTTTATATGTGTTTTATTGCAAGCAATTTTATTGTATTGATTATATTATACGTTTTATTAGTTTTTTTGTATTAGTTTTAGAATAAATTGTTGTTCTAAATATATAACACGTTAAAGACAGAAATTCTTAGCCTACGTTTGCCACATGGCATGTTATCACTGTGTGTAGCACATGCTATTGTAGGCGCGTAAAGCATGGGAATATATGCAAAATTATTTAATTTCTTTAATGGAATATTCTGGTTTGCGGCTGAAACTTTTTAGATTTTATCTTATCCAAAATTATTTGAAGTGAATTATTTGATAGTAAAATATTTTAATTTTTGTATACCAAAATTCATCATTTTTCCAAATCTATAAATAGAGACTCACTTCATTTGATTTTAACACACACACACACAAAAAATGCATTTTTCTACTAAATATTTTCTATTTGCTTCCAATAAACTCTCATTTACAATTTTAAACATCTTTTTAAAGGAAATGGATCCCAACAATAACTTTTTTAACACCCAAAATTCTTCCATTTACCATTTTAACTACCCAAATCCCAACAATTATCAATTTCAAAACCAATCTCTCAACCAATCCAAAATATACCAAATTATGATTTTCCTCCAAAATAATTTATGCCATCATCTGCTCCAAAATATCGTCTATATTATGAACCGATAATGTCATATTCCTCTCAAACACCCCATTTTTCTTCTACTCCAACAAGTAACAAAAATGTTAAAAATGTTGGAGCACTTGAATTTCCTGAATTTTCTACACAAATGTCTTTTGGTGCCATGAGCTGTGGTAATGAAGCCACTCCAGCTGCAGAGGATTTAACTCTTGCTCTCCAGAGAAGTGCCAATTGGACCACTGAACAAAATTTAGTGCTAATTAGTGGGTGGAATAAATATGGAACAAATAGTATTGTTGGCAGAAACCAAAAAAGTGAATCATATTGGAGTAAAATTGTTAAGTATTCTAATGAGCTTTGCTCATTTGACCCTCCGAGTGATAAAGTTTCGTGAAGAAATCTCTACAACTATATTAACAAATATTGGAGAAATGGGTCGGCACTTACGATAATGCTAAGCGTATGCAACAAAGTAGATGGTCGGAGAATGATGTATTGGCGAAATCGCATGAACTATTTTCAGAATTGATCGCTTAGTGTGATCAACCACGTTATGATAGTAAAGTACAAAGAATCATTGGCTCTAGAAGCAATGGATCTAAGAGAGGCCGCGAGAGTGATGCTAGTGACTCCAATTCAGTACGATCTATTGCTCGTCCAATGTAGAGGGATGCAGCTAAAAAAAAGAGTAAAAAGAAATGTAAGAATACAACTTTGGAAGTAGTGGATGAATAAGAATACAACTTTGGAAGTAGTGGATGAAGACTGGAATGAATACAATCAATTGAAAGAACAAGAGCTTAACCGACTGGAAAAAATAGCCATGCAACATGAGGAGGCAACTCAGACGATGAAAGAAAAGACTCATGCCAAGAAGATGAAAATGTGGATGAAGCTAAGTGAAAAGAAGCATCTCGATGATCGGAGTAAAGAGCAGTTTGAGAAGTTGGGCATGATCTGTTTGGCAATTAGATGTTGTTACGTGTATGATTTTGCTTTGTTGTTATCCGCTTTAATGTTTGTTTCTGGCTTTATGCTTTTATAATGTGTGTTGTCAATTTCTTCTTTAATAATTTGTGTTGTCAGTTTCTTTCAATGTGATATGTGACTTTCGGCTTTTAATGAAAAAAATCTATTCCTTTTCTTTTACTTCACTATAATTCATCATTTTTGGAATCCGTTTGTTTCAACCAGTCAATATGAATTCAGTTCGTATCTACTACTTTTTTGTCACTTCTGCTTTAATAATGTGTGTTTGTCAGTTTTCATCATTGTTATTCGTGAATTTCAGCTTTCAATGAATTTTTTTTATCTTTATCTATTTCTTCATTAGGTTTTACCCGATCAATATGAATCTAGTCTTTATCTTTTAATAAATTACATTCAATTATTGTCACTAAGTCTGTCTATTTCAACCACTCAATTTATTATAAATAGAGACTCATTCTTTCATTGATGTATCACTAACAAAAATATCATCTTACTAAAAATTATCAATGGATCCATCATAATTTCCTTTTGATAGCGAAGCTTAAAGAAGAGAGTCTAAAATTCAAGATAAGTACATTGTCAATCGGTTCAGTGAGCGTCGAAACAAAATAGAGGAAGACTTTCCACCTCACGTAAAGAGAAATAACTTCAAAGGGATCATGTAGCGGCAAACCGAAACTGGTAGACGACTACTTTTCCGATCATCCTACTTATGACGATGCAGTGTTTTGTCGACGATTCCGAAAGCGAAAACATGTTTTCCGTCGGATCCTTGGGGACCTATGGAGCCATGACAACTACTTCATCCAAAGAGTTTGATGCGGTCAATAAAGAAGGTATATCTCTAATAGCAAAATAGACCACAACCATGCGAATGTTAGCATAAGGTGTGACGGCCGACGCGGTCGATAAGTACATCAAAATAGAAGGTACGACAACATTGGAGTGCTTGCGTAGATTCTGCAAAGAAATCATACAATTGTAGGAGCAAGAGTATCCAAGAGTGAACTTTTCTATGAACCACCGCCCGTATAATATGGCGTACTATCTAGCTGACAGTATATATCCTTATTATCCTACTTTTGTCAAATCAATTAGACATCCTGAACGTGAACCATATAAGTTATTTGCACAACATCAAGAAGGATGCCGAAAAGACGTCGAATGTGCATTTAGAGTGTTGCAATTTCGTCTTAAAATCATTCACAAACAAGCTTGCATGGGGAACATAACCGATTTGAATATCATCATGAGGTCATGTATCATATTGCATAATATAACTATTGAGGATGAACGAGATATGTATGCTCAACATTGGACCGGTTATGATCAACATCAGGCAAGTGGGTCAAATACAAAGCAACCATTCTTGACTGAGGTGATACCTGCATTTGCAAATCATGTGCATGCAAGATCTGAATTGCGTAATTCAAATGTACATCACGAATTGCAGGCTGATCTAGTTCTGTGACTAAAGAGATTTTCAAGTCTCTTGTGTTATTTAAAAGTTTATTATTAGTGAGTTGAGTTTAATTTACTAATTAAGTTGTGTGTTAATACCAAGTAATCATACAAATCTTATTATATACAGGAGACTTCGTTCGATAAGAGTTTGACACGTAAGCAAAATTGTAACTCATGAGATCATGACATGTAAATTTTATTGACATGTGTTAAATTTTAAAATGAGAAATTCCCTAAAAATCACCTTTTTCAAAAGTTTTAAAAATACCATTTTTTGTAAAAGTTCCAAAAATACCACAAAATTAAAAGTTGGTTTTTAAGATTTATAATTTTAAAAAAATTTGTTTGGGTGAACTATTCTAAAATAATGAACTAGTAATACATCATAGTTCAAGTGGTCGTAGCAGCTCTCTATTTGCTCGGCCCACCTGAGTTCGAATCCTCATGCTACCCTTTTTATTCTTAATTGTTTTCTGAATTCTCATGGTTGCAATAATGTTTCCTTTTTTTTCTTTGGTTTCCAAACTTTGTAATATCTTCACATTGCCTTTTATGTGTTTTTCTCTCTTTCAAATATTGTTTTTTTTTTGCTGATTCTCTTTCAAATATTGTTTCCTCATATTTTCTATCATAATTCATTTTCATTAAGTTGTCTTTTGTTTTTTTTTCTTCTTTTAAAATCTAGATAAAATAAAAATTAGATTCTATATACTTTTAACAAATATGGAAATTTATGTACCATGTACAATTTTATGTTAATAGTAAGGATATTAAAAATTTACAGAAAAACAATTATATATAAATTTAGTTTGATCCAGTTTAAATTTTTTAATAGTGTAAACTTTTATATATTAAAAATCTATTTTAACTAACTAAATTTTACCTAATATTCATATATATTGTGTCCTATACAAATTTTGTTACTGGATCCGCCCCTGGTTTTAATTTGAGGTTAAAGGTTTAGTTTTGAATGTTAAAATTGAATTTTAAATTTGTGGTATTTTTGGAACTTTTAGAGAAGGTTATTTTTTGGAACTTTTATAAAAATGGTGGTATTTTTGTAAATTGCCCAAAATGAGAAATTCATTAAGATAAAGTAAAACTAAAAATGGAAAACACACAAAATAATTGTTAAGTAATTAACCAAATTGCAAAAAAGATAACTTCTAAGAAAATTAAAAATGGAAAACACACAAAATAATTGTGAAACAACTAACCAAATTGTACAAAAATAAAATTTCTAATATTCTAAATTAATTAGATAACAAGAAAAAATTTAGTAGTTTAAAATAATTAGAAAAAATATATAAAATTTCTAATAGTCTAAACTAATTATGAAAAAATCTAGGAATAAAATTTGAGGGAATATAAATTGTAAAAATGGTAGAGTCAATATATATCGATAACATTAACTTACCAGATTGAAACAAGTGTCTAATATATGATCGGATGATGATATGTGTCAAAACTTAACTTTAATTAAAAAAAAGAGGAAACTTAATAATAAAAAATTAACAAAACAAGTGTCAAATAACTAACCAACGAATAAAAAAGAAAAATTATAATAGTCCACAACTAATTAGGAAAAGAGGAATCTTATAGTCCATATGAACATTTAAGGGTTTATAGTGGAAGATCCCCTCAACTATTTCCAAATCGTGAAAAATCCCCTAAACTATTTTTTAATGAAAAACCCCTCAACTAAGCTTTGTTAGTGAAATCAACCCTATCTTTATAACAACGTTTAAATCCAATAAAACGTTGTTTTTTGCTAAAAGAATGACAAGACGTCTCAAACATGGTCAAATTAGCAAGTTGTTTATAAGAAAACGACGTAAACTATCAATGCAGCTACAAAAAAAGACAGAAGAAAAAGCAGAAAACTATATCTAAAGAAGACACAACAACTAAAAAAACTGAATCTTCCACAGGAAAGTGTAAATAACTTGATGTTTTTGTCATTATTTGAGACGTCTTATCATTATTTTAGCAAATTAACAATTTTTGTTGTAGAATTTAAACTTTACCGTAGATGGAGGGTTGATTCCACTAACAAAGCTTAGTTCATAGTTTTTTTCACTAAAAAACTAGTTGAGGAGTTATTTCACAATCCAAATATAGTTTAAAACTATTATGTCTTCAAATAACGATGACATTTCTTTCAATAAAAAATGACATGACTACGATAAATTATAACTACCTAGAACTCATCTTATAATTGAAAAAAAATATTATGCCTCCTACAAGTTATAACGAAATCAACGAAGTAAGAAGAATATGAGGATTTATTCATGATTGTGTTATGCACAATCATGCGAGTACAATAGGAAAATCAAAGCTCATATTATGTTGAAACAAAATAAATCTTGATGATTGTGTATAATAGGAGAATAAATCGAACACCAATAACTTTCCAGACTAATGGTTTTAATTGCCCCTTTGATTTGTACGCCGACTTCGTTTATTAGTCAACGATAAACTTGTTAATGAGCATAGAATGAAAAAAAAAATAGAATGTAGTTTATTCAACCCATCTTATATAGTATGTTGGACTGAAGATTAACTCAAATAGTAAAGGTAAATAATGTTGGAATGATGATTAACTCTTCCAAAGCACACATTTTTTCTTAAATAATGATTAGATGCGGTAATGGAAGGAAACAAGAATGTTTCAAATTCACATCGATCTAATAATTTCCAGTCTAAATAAAATGGTGTGCAACGAATACAAACGAAAAATAAAATACAAAATAGTCCCCAATATCTCTTGTTTCAGAACGCAAATCGAACCTCTTTCTTACAGTCGCTTTGGCACGTAGCTTTTACCAGCTGTAAAACCTTCCGAATAGGCTGTGTTCTTGTACAAAACCTGCAATTTAATCCAAAACCAACATTGGTACAAAACGGTTCAATGTTAACCTGATGAGAACCATGTACATGATTGTAAAGTACTTACCGCGAGGTGGGTGAGTTCTGAGGTAAGGCGTTTTCTCAATGTGTCTACCAAAGCAACCCCATGTTCGACACTCTCTCCCTTCATCTGTACGTAAGGTTTCCATAACCAGTTAAGAAATAACCCCAAACCATTACGATTTTTTTCTTGTTCTAGTTAGGGATGTATTGTTACCTCGGACAACAATAGCGCCGATGTTTTGTTCAAAACCTCCTCCACGAATTTCTCAGGACTCTTGTAAGCTAATGGGACTGAGTTGTCCTCGACGCTCTTCACATTACTGGCTGGCTTGCTCGCTTTGCCTGCACCGGTGGAGAAAAGCAGTATATATAAATGATCCTTCTCAGTTTAGCAATGGTCAAAACCTGATAATATCAGCTATACCTGAAGCAGTAGGCTTAATCTTTGCTGACACATTTGGAGGAGGTGCTTGTACAGAGGGTGTTGTTTTAGGAAGCTCGAGAATAACTGAAGCAGACGGAACATAAACAGCTAGATCTGGAGGCTGGTCTTTACCAACTGCCGGGTTAGCCTAAAACAGTAAAACCATTAGTTTAATAGGTCAGCCCTGAAGAAAGGAACTGTGGAACATGAGACCTGAAGTTAAATGTTTAGAGCATTTACCTCAAGGTCAACGTATACGGGATCCCTCCCTATCGACTGGAGAAACTTGTCAAGACCCAATGTGTTAAGAGCTGGAAATGATATGGACAAACCGGATCAGTGTTACACACAACAGAAGTTGAAAATTGTAAAACTAAAAATAGCCATAAAAGAGAAATCTGTAATGAAAAAGCTTACAGATTGAGACGTCATTAGACAATGGATGGAAGATGCAGCGCGTTTGGTTCTTGAAATTTTGGTCTAACAAGAGAGACACGTCTCTTTAACAAGGAAAATATTAAAACAAAACGTCAATCAATGGAAACAATCAAAACAAGAAGGGTGAATCAATATTAATCATACGATACCTTGCTGATTCATTTATAACTGCGAACGGGGTAACACATCCAAGGGATACCTTAAAGGAAAAGAGAGTAGAACGAGTGTCAAATATAGTAGTTGTTCCACTAGATAAAACCATGAAATTAAGTCACATAAATTCATATGGACCTTTTCTAGACTACACTAAGCAAAACAAACGTATCACCATGAACCAATTGACTCATTTTAAGCAACCCGGTATGGAGAAAGCAAGAAAACAAACACTACCATTGTTCAATCGCTACAACACGCTTATTTACTAAATTTCAGTCCAGATATACTACGAAACACAGTAGCAGTGGAAGTGACACTGAATAATACCTGCAATAGCTCACCAAGTGCTTCTTCAGGAGCCATTCTTATTCCTCCTTTTCCCAAACCAAGTCTCTGAGATAAAACTGCTTGGATTAGAAGTCACAGGGAACACACATTAACATCAAAAGAAACATCTTGATTTCACAAGTCTTCTAAAGGAAATAAACATATGTTACCTTTCATATCAACTTTTGTATCTTCAATTGCTGAAACTATGTAATACCGATGTTTCTTGTCCTGGAAAAGAAGGAACAAGAAGCAATTGAGCCAATTACATTGGGTTTATGGTGTCTACACTTTGAACATTACCTTCAAGAAGAGATTCTTGCTTAGTGCCCCCTCGTTACTGCTTACATACTTGGCCTAAAGATTTAGAGAGAAAAAACAAAGCCTTTATAAACCCCATCTCACACTTGTGCAAGCAATATCTATAAATCTTGAAAGGATTTTCACCTGTTCTTCGACAGTTAGAACAGGCGGATGTTCATACTTGGAGTAATCAATCTCAAGTTCCTAAAAGACCAAGAAGATTCATACATAACATAACATAACATAAAGACCAAGCAATTAACTTTGGCAAAGATGAATCTGGTAATACCAAATCACAAATTCGAAGAAATCAAAAGGATTAGTAGAGTTTGAGATGAAGATTGGAACCTGAAGTCGAGCAAGCAATTCATCTTTGGAGAAACCCATTGGAACTGTATCAATCACAAATCGAAGAATTTGGGGACTGCAGAGGAAGAGGAAATAGGTTTTTCCCAAAGATTGGGCTTTTAAATACAAAGCCCATTTTACTTTACCCGCAAAGCCTAAAACCCATAAGATAACTATCCTCTGAAGATAAAAAGGCACATTCGTCCCAACTGACTTTGTTGTTGTGAAGATGGAAGCAGACAAGAAGCTACCTCTCATCTGGGGTTGCTGTTTTCTCAAGACAGTTGGAACAGTTATGAACTTGAAGTAACCTTAACCAATGTTGATGCTAACCTTAACCAAGAGCATGATTATCTGGGGATGAAATGGGAGTTCATTTGTGTTAAACATTTTAATAATAGCACTTAAAGGTTGATTTACAAAGAATTGGTTCATTTGTTGCCACGTGTCCCAATTTTATTGGACCGACTCATTTTGCGGTGGGCAAAACGAAGGATGCAACATCATTTCGCAAAAATCTCTCGAGACTGCTTCTCCGAAGCGACTTCAATGGCGATTTCAATTCGCTCTCTCTCTCGTGTTCAGGTTTCAAACCGTATATGAACCAAAGGTTGTTTCCTTCAAATCCTCTTCCCGATTCCGATCAGAATTTTCACTTTGTTTGTTGAATTGCGAACTTAGGAAGGAATCATCCAAAGGAAAAAATGGTAAATTTTCATACTTTCTTCTTCGTTTTGGTGTTTTTGTTGTTTGACCTAACGAAAGCTTTCTTCATTCTTTATTGGTGATTGGGTTTGGTTTTGGCTGATGATTTAGGGTTTGTCGTGATGGTTTTTGATTTGTTTGACACTTTCTCTGTTTGATTATATGGGTCTTTTTAATGGTAGCTCTTCCAACATTCGATTTCGTTTATTTGATCGATTGCTTAGATTGGAGTAGACGTGATCGGTTCTGTTTTGGAACTAATCCTCGTCGGTCGCCGTGATTTCAACGCTTTCGGTATTTTCACGTCCATGGTTCTGCTTCTCACGTCCGTTTCCGCCATTTTCATTCTCTCGCCGAAGCTCGCACTTACCTCAAGGTCTAATTTCAAAATTACCCAAAATCTGAGAAACTATGTATTGTAGTATTCTTCTCGTTACATAATCATTGGGGGGTTTTCAAAATTTTGAAATTTTATGTTGGGTTTGCTTTGAAGGAAGAGAAAGATTGTGATATATGTGGAGTAGATATTGCTGATGGAGCTTCTCAGGTCAATGAACATCCTTTTAAGAAAAACACAGCTTTTCTTCTTGGTAATGAGGTAATCAATCCAAAGATCTAATCTTTGTATTCAACAATTTTGTTTTAAGTTTGTGTGTTAGGTCTGTGGACAATGAGTGAACAAGTTGATTAATAGTAACTTCAATGGCTTGAAAATGGATTTAGGACTCAAGAAGGTTGAGATATTGTCAAATTCTCTAGCTTTCTTTTGCATATCCTCTCGTCCTGTAAACGATTTCTAGAGACTAATGTTTTGGCTTCGATGGTGTTAGTAGTAGTCTCTGCCATTCACTAATAAGCATCCAAGATTTTGGTAGTCAATACTAAGTGGATAAGTTTTTTTTTTTTGGGTTCTTGTTTCTAAAATTCAGCTCTTGTTGTTGTGCTAATAAGAAATTCTATGCACACGCATGAATAAGAGCAATTTGGAATCTTTCTTGTTTAGTTGGATAGAACTACTAGTTGTAAGATCATGATCATGGAAAAAATACATCTTTGAATCAAACAGTTGCTTAGCACATTAGTTGAGTTTTGGATTTGGAATAGACTCCGTAGCTTATTGGAACAGCGTGTTCTTTTGTTGTACATTGCATGTTTTTTTCATTTATCATTGAGAGATAAAGCAGAAATTTTCACATTCATTGCTACTTTATGCAGAAATTCCATGTTTTGGTTTTGGAACTGTATTATGCGGTGAAGCGAAAAGCTGTTGATAAAGCTTTGTTAATTTTTATTTTTATTAATAAAATAAATAATAAAATAATAATAGTTATTTTTAATTAAAAATTTAACGGAGTTAACTATTCCGTTAATGGAATTAACTGTTACGTTAGCAAAAATGACGGCACAAACAAAAAACCTAATTTGAAGGTTTATTTAGCTAAACATGATATTTTGAAGGTTTATAGTGAGTGATAAAGTTTGGAGGTTTAAAGTGCTAGTGGTCGTTACTTTCAAGGTTTTTTATGCCATTTTCCCGGATACAAGGACATTGTAAGTGTTGACCATGAGAAGACCCTCACCCCATCCACTAATCTGTTTGGAGAACCTCTGAACTACAAGGAAAATACAAGGAGGGTGGTAAAATGAATTCTCTTTTGTATGATGATGTTGGTATAACTTGACTTTCAAGAGAAACTGAAAATGTTAGTGTCACTGAGATGATGCATGACTGGGACCAAGCTTAGGTGATGGTTCTCGACACTCTTCCGCCTAAAAGGAATAATAATGCCAAGCTTAGTGACGGAAAACAAGCGAACTTGGGAGGCATTCCCATGTCTATCCTTTGTATATATCATTTTTATTGCTTTATTTATATATATTGGGTCCGATTGGTGACGTAAAGCGGTACAAGTTTTTTAGATGTAAGCTATACAACATAGTCCAAAGCAATAAGCTGTACAACATAGTGGAAAGCTGTAAGCTGAATATGTACAAAAAAAACAAAGCTAGATTAATAGTATTTCGAATGGTAACATTAAAGTTGTACAAATAATAATTATATTAAATAAAAAAGAAATATTTAAATAAATCTTTTAGAATAGCTAAAAATATAGTAAATAAAAATAAAATATATAAATTTACAAATTGTTACAATAATATTTTTTAAATAAACTTTTATTCAAATAATATTAGTACAACATAAAAATGATTAAAAAAAACAAGTTAATAAGCTGAAAAATCCAGCAAAATGTGTTATTTAGGTGTGTGTGACAAACTAAAGCATAAATGAGGTTTTTCAGTTTCTGACTGAATAAGGAGGAAATAACAAAAATAACTCCCCACCACCACGTGAACATATATATATACATACATACATCTCTTTCCATCTCTCTCTCATCAATTTTCTTAAACCAATTCACCACCACAAATCTGAATCACCGCCACAGATCCGATTCACGGCCATGGATCTGGTGGTGTGTAGCATTCCGGAGAAGGAGGAACAGATCCGGTGGTATGTAGCAGCCACAATTAACCATAGCGGCTAAAATTAATCATGGCGGCCAAAATTAACCTTGGCCGCTACAGTTACTATCGATTTGCTTTTTCGATTCACCGTCACAAATCCAATTCACCGCCACAAATTCGTTTCACCGCCACATATCTGGTGGTCTGTAGCATTCCGGAGAATGAGGTACATATCTGGTGGTATGTAGCGGCCACAGTCAACCCTAGCCGCTACAGTTACTATCAATTTGCTTTCCGATTCACCGCCACAGATTCGATTCACCGCCACAAATTCGATTCACCGCCACATATTCGATTCACCGCCACAGATCAGGTGGTCTATAGCATTCCTGAGAAGGATGGACAAATACGGTGGTATGTAGCGGCCACAGTCAACCCTAGCCACTACAATTACTATCGATTCACCGCCACAGGTTTGATTCACCGCCACATATCCAATTTGCTTTTTCATGTTTCACGAAAGAGAGTTTGAGTTATAATAGGAAGCGATAAAGATGAGAGAGTCAGGCGGAGTGAGAGAGACAAAGAGATAAGATAGAGATAGAAATAAAGAGAAATAGAGATAAGGGTAAGGTAGGGTTATTGATAAAATGAATAGTTGATAAGTCAACTAACTAAATAGCCTAATATATGTGTATATGAAACCTAATGTCTGTAAAAAAAATGCAAAATAATATAGTTATTTGGGGTAAGCACCAAATTTAAAAATAATTAAATATGAACAAAGAAATTGTAAATATCGCTTAATAAAAAAAAGCAACATGTGTAACTGAGTTTAGAATTAACTTATATATCTTATTATATAAAGTTGGATGCGCACCAAATCGTAACTGACGAGATTACGACATTTGTCAACTAATTGATTAGATTTCGACATAAGTCAGTTACTAAAAAATATAATTTATGTATATTATTATATAAAGTATAGTTTCCATCTTTTAAATGGAAACTATTAAATAAGAAAAGTTAGAGAAATAGAAACTTAGAAACTGTAAATTTTAAAATGTAAAAAATTGAAAGAATAAGATTACTTATGTTCATTATAAACAAATGGAAACTATTAAATCAAAAAGGTTAGCGAAATAGAAACTTATAAATTGGAAATTTTAAAAATAGAAAATAGATAAATTATGTTAGATTTAAAATATAAAAACTGAAATTAAGAATAACATTGATGTTTATTATCAAATCGATTCAATTTTAATTTATATAAGATTTCAAATATGCTTTTGAAATCTTTTCATCATTTAAAAGGATTATTTTTGGATTTATGGATGACTAGAACCCATTTCTATTTCTTTACTAACAGTTAACAGAATTGCAAGTTCTTAATAAAGAAACGGGGTTTTAATTTAGAACTAGATTAGGACCCGCATAATATGCTGGTATTAGATATTAAAATTGATTATTTATATAGTTATTATTTTTATAATTATATTCTACATTAAAACACATATAAGTAATTCTAAATTGAAACCCATATAATCGTATTTTAAGTTGAAACCCGTATAATTATCAATTTATTTATCATAAATTGCATTTTGTTAACCGCAAGATAGAAAATATAAATTAGTTCAAATCACCTCTCCTTTATATAATAAGATTAATTTATTTTCTCTATAATTTTGTTTATTTATTTTTTATAATCTCTTTAGGTTAATGTTTTTACTAACTATTCGTTTTATATTTTCAGTTCTTTTTGTCACTTATATATTTTCTCGATTTCTTTCTTAATTTTTTATATATGTAGTTTGGATTATAAATTTTATTTTATTTCCTAATGATTTTAGACTATTATAAAAAAAATTCTAATTAGTTTGAACTATTAGAATTTTCCTTTTCACTATTTAGTTAGTCACTTAACAATTTGTTTTGTTAGTTTTCTATTTTTTTCTTTCTAATTAAGTTAAACTATTGCAATTTTTTCTTTTCACTATTTACTTAATTATTTAACAGTTTTTTTTTGTTAGTTTTTCGTTTTAATTCTTTTTACACATGTCATCATCACGATCGATATTAGACACGTGGCAAGATCTCGTGAGTTATAATTTTGACAAACTCTACTTTATATAATAAGATATAACAACGTGATACAAAAAAATAATTTTAATATCTAATACCTGCATATTATGCGGGTCTTAATTTATATGCTTTATACATTATTAATGTTTTACACATATACACATTTTTAATATATAAATCATATATTACATATAACAATACTAACCACGCTCTTCCCATAAAGATTTTGCTATTTCAGCACGAACAATTGCCATGTCTGTTTCCGCCTCTTCTATCTCCTCGATCAGATTTGCATTTTCTTATTGTTGTCCATTGGCATTTTCATTTTATGTGGTTGGGTTGGCGTCAAAATCATCATCCATTATGTCTCCAGTCGAATAAAGTTATGAAGGCTCATTGTAACAAACACCACTTTTTTTGTATTTCTAATCGATATCTCGATAATTCTTTCACGACCCTCCTTTTTTCCAAATCCTGAAGGTTCTTTCTATAACAGAGCGGAGCGATGCATGCCATATATTAAACAATTCGTGTTGATTTCTTGGAGGTGGACCATTGTCAAATTTCCGTAAATGATATATAACCTCTTCTTACTGCCCCCCCCCCCCCCCCCCCCCCCCGATAAAGAGCTAAATATCCTTTTTTATTTGCATACCCGAGTCGACGAGGTAATATTTTCCTGTGGGAGGTCTCGTAAACCGTTGGTTGTTCTGTTGCGCTATCGATAGAACTCTGGAATCATGAATTAAACCTGGCGCTCCATTCCACACATATGTGAAAAGCATGTCTAAATCACATATAGCCAAAATATTAAGGCTTGATTCACCAAAACGGTCCCAATACAATCTTTGATTCTCTGGCGGTGCAATGACAAGAACATGTGTTCCATCTATAGCACCAATAAAAACTTCGAAGAATGGATAATAACGAGTGTCATTATGAAGCATTGATGGAATTGATCTAAGTTGACGAGTTGTTGGAGTCATCATTTTATCACAAGCAAGCTATTCCATTGCATCCAATACTTCATGAAACTTCCAATTAACAGGTTCTTGGGTACGCCCAAAATTTTGCCCTATTGTCCGTTGAACCTCATTATGCCCACACGTGGTAAGAAACATTGCAACACTTAGAGGATCTTATTCAATGATGGATTTTAACAGAGTTTAAATCTAATCAAAATCCACTGTTATTCAATCAATGATTTTAAATCCTATTTTAAAATCTGGTGTTATTGGATATGATATTTGTAAAATCATATCTTAAAGAATTTAAAATCTTGTGTTATTCAATAGAAGATTTCAAATCTATAATTAAAATTCATTGTTATTCAATCAATGATTTTAAATCCTATTTTAAAATCCGGTGTTATTGGATATGATAATTGTAAAATCATATCTTAAGGATTTTAAAATCTTGTGTTATTCAATAGAAGATTTCAAATCTATAATTAAAATCCACTGTTATTCAACTTTAAAAGATTTTGGAAGTCTTTGTTTTTTAATGGATTTGAAATCACATGAGAATGAAGTTTATTGAACTAATAATTAAAAATTAAATCTCAAGGATACTGTAGAGATTTTTAGGGAGTGTATTCAAACTAGTATTTGGAGTGATTTCAGTTTAATTGAGTGTTTGTGTGATTTTAAAGAGTTTGTGTGATTCTATAGAATTTATTATAAAATTCTCTACAATCCCACCTAAAACCATGTGATTTGGCTCTTTGTATTTTTAACAAAGAAATCCCACGAAATTCCTCTAAAATCATTAAAAGTTTAATCCTACGTATGTTTCCAATAACAGTGGATTTGAAAATACTTTTCCAAATCGCTAGTTTAATAACACGAGATTTTAATAGCTCTTTTAAAATCCAGGATTCAATAACATAGGATTTGATAAATTAAAACAAATCACACCAAATCCTTGTTTGAATACACCCCCCTTAGAATCCACCCAAATAAATTTCATCAGAGTTTAAAATTTCAAGGATTTTAAAACTTATGGAATTGATTTCAAATCATTTATCCAATAACATCCCCTTAATATTTTCTGTCGATGTTAGACCACACTCGTTTCCACCATTTGACACAAAAGTTGGAATGTTCTTCTACGCATTCTAAGTGCATGTAAGCATGTCACATCATCACGCTCAATTTGTCGTTTAATGTTTAACTAACCTAATCCTCCTCCAGCTTGCATGTGCTTACGACATAAATACTGCTCATAATATTGTATCGTTGGTTCGACAAGTACCTCATCGACTTGTTCATCCTCAAGCATAAATAATTCGCATAATTCCTCACGTGTTAGATTGTTTAGTCCAATAGAGTATAACTCTTCGATTCGGTTTGCCTAACATCACATTAAGAAGAAAAAAATAGTTAAGGAACTTCACTTTTTTGTTATTAAAATGATAATTAAAAAACATAGAAACACAAATTTCTTTAAACAATTATAATCAAATAATATTTGAAATTTACTGCCGCGAATTATTAGCTGGCTGATTTTCTGTCCCATCATCGGAAAAATTCAAATGCCGTGGTCTAGATCTAAATTATGATGGTACACTAAACCTATAACTAGTATTTGCAGCCCGTCTAGATGGTGTTCCAAAATCATGAGATGCATTCATTCGTGGATCACGATTAGCATCCTCATTTATCTTGGTGGTGTCCCACTCAACATTGAAGATGTCCCCACGTTAAAGACTATAGAAAGGGACCTTAATATGATATGTCATTTGACCAAAACATATAATCTCATATGTCCCTTGACCAAAATGAATTTATTTTTTCTTTATTTTTTAAACCAAAATCTATGTAAAGACCAAAAAGATTTAATGAATTTCTAAAATTACCAACCCAACCATTCGGATCCGAATCCGAATCCAGATCCAACAAGAAAATCAAGAAATATGGATCATAAATAAAAAAACAAAACCCAATTTCTTTTTCCTCATCTTCGACAATCATCTTCATCTTCATAGGCTAATTTTCTTTTCTCCTTCTTCTTTGCAGCCATTAACCACGCTAGATTCTTTTCAATTTTTATAGATTCTAGGTATGATGATTTCGTGTCTCTTTTCTCCATTAATCTGCTGCGTTTGGGATCCGTTGCTTGATTTAGGGTTTTTTCTAATTTGAACAGAGATGGTGTTAAAATGATATGAAGTTCACCGATTAGAGGCGGTGGTGTGGAGGATCTCGATCTATCCTTGTGCTCCTCGTTTTTTTCCTTGTTTTTGTACCTCTCGTCTTCTTTGTTGGTCGAGGAATATACATCGACGGGTGATGGATGTCCATGGCTCTAGTCTCAAATCTGTAAGTTAAATTTGTTATATCGATCGTGTTTTCATTCACCGATTTTTCCATCTTCATTGGTCGATTTGGTTTGTTGTTGTGAAAGTAGTTGCCAATTTTACGGGTGATGATTTGATTCGAAATTTGTGATTTAGTTTAGAATTTGTTCTTGAACCTTATGCAAGTGTACTTGTATTCGAAACATGTGGTTGAATTTCTTGAGACATAGCTGCTGGAACTTGTTATTTAGTTGTATATGTATGCAAATCCTGGGTTTTAGGAAATAAGCATAAAAACAAGGAAGAACAAGTAATACAACAAACGTCAAGAAGGTCTGATGCAAAGGTGTGTATTTATGTAATCTTCTTATTGCAACCTTTTCAAAATTCTCATTACAGAACATTTAGGCGAATTTATTTGTGTAATCTTTTGGTTTTTGTTTGTAGAAACCTGATAGAAAATTATGCTTGCGAAACAAAAAGGATTGTCAAAAAAGTAGGTAAATTGAGATTTTTGTCGTACTTAAGGTTGCAATCTTTGTGTGTTTTACTTGAGTCACTTTGGGTTCTTTGCATCGTAATTAGGTTGCTAATTGGTTCATAAATGCGAGAGTTTGTCAATGAAAACAGATGATTATAAAGAAGACTTCGGTGATGAGTCTGACTTACTACTTCAAGTCTTCTCAAGAACCAAACCGCACAAACCAAGAACACTCATCGTCGTAAGCAGCAGTAGGGAAAAATTGTTATGTTGAAGGACAAGACAGAAAACGAAGAAATGACAGGATTTTAGAATGATTTAGGAGGATATAAAAATTCAGGAATGGATGATATCTTGTTATGTTGAATTGCTATTCTATTTGAAACAAATGTTTTAGGTACTTCTGTGTATCTCGAAGACCAAGAGAAAGATACTTTTCTCTTTTTGTTTATAAGCTTAATGTTTATATATTCACATTAATGGGTTGAAGCTTAATGTTTGCAGAAAGAGAAGAAGATCAAACAATTGTTGCTGCGAGTCCAACAAGAAACATCCATGTACGACAGAAAGCAAAAACATGATGAAGGATGCTGCGAAGAAGCTGAACAAAAGGAAAAACACCGAAAAGCTTGTGAAGAAACTGAAGTCGTAATGGTTCTTGTGCGAAAGAAGAAATAATGGATTCTGTGTTTAGGCTGTTGCGAATGTTGGACAACTTTAAATGATGTTTTGTACTCGTTTGTATAGATTTTAGGTGCTTGGAACTATTTGGTATGAATGATACTAATAAGTATGACTATGAATTGATTTCTATTTTTCGTACTACTGATATAACTAGTCGTTAAAAATGTTTGTCAATTATGTGTCTTGAATATAAAAAACGTGTAAAATATGTATTAATCAATAAAATTTTAAAAAAATAGATAAGAAATTTAAGTCACATTTAACACATGGGCCGTCATGTATTAAAAAATATTTAAATACTTTATTTAGTTATACCCAGTTATCTAGTAGTACCGTTTTACACACAGTCACTTTTAGCTAGTTTTCAAGTATTATCAGTCATACTTAGGTCAAATTAAACAAATTCTAGTAGTATTCATCAAATTGAACCATTTAAATGTATTTACTATCGTTTCATGTATTCAAATGTGAAAAACCTTGTTTTTAGCTTATTTGACATAAGAATGAAGCATGTACTCATACATTAACCATATGTATAAGGTATAGTTTTGGGTAAAAAGTTATGTTTTTTCTCTAATTTCAATTTTTTCCGGTAGTACCTGATAATCAAGTAGAGATAGATATACCAATAAATAATAGGTACATAAGTCTTATAATACGGAAACAAAACGTAAAGAAAAAGAAGACACAAAATAATCAACACAATCATAATCATTTATACCAGTTATACAAATTGGCAAACACAGTTATACGCAGTAGTAGTAGTTATATCAGACAGAGAGAATTACCATTTTCTAGCTAGTTTTGTTCCTACTCGTTGGGTTCCTGCACTCCATCTCCATCTGTAAAAGTCTCCCTCATACCTCCTCTTCCTCTTCCTCCATGTTCTCCAATTGACCGGTGTTTTACTTCTCGATTTCATCCTTTCTTAACCACGTGGACCGCAGGCAAGCCGTAACGGATCTCGCTGAGGTCTAGCTCAGGTATCAGCCAAGTTATGGAATGGGGTACATGATATATCATCTTTGTACATTCCATTTCCCTCATCTCGACCAAATAAAATCTAGAGGCAAACTCATAATGACGAACCTCCTTGTCTCCGCTTAATTGGATGATAGCTTATAATGCATGCCGCATGGGTATTCGTCTATATCAAAGTACTTGCAACTGCAAGTTTTCTCGCTCAAATTAACTATAAAACTCTTCCCATCAAGGCCAATCACATTGTACTCATGGGATGAGTTGTTTAGCTCTCGCGACAATAACTTCCTTCCAGCCATTACTCCCTTCTGTTAAATAATATCCTCCATAATCAAATTGAACCATTTAAACGTATTTACTATCGTTTTGTATATTAAAATGTCTGAAAACAACATTTGTGTTTGTTTGACATAACAATGAGGCTTATACTCATACATTAACCATAAGCATAAGGTATAGTTTTAGGAAAAAATATGTTTATCTCTAATTTTAATTTTTTTTCGGTAGTACCTATGTACCAAGTAGATACAGATGTACCAATAACTAATACGTACATAAATGAACATACTAAGAAACCAAACATAAAGAGAAAGAATACACAAAATAATCAACACAGTCATACTCAGTTGTATCAGTTATCTATGACATAGAGAATTACCATAATAATTAAACACAGTCATATTCAGTTATATTAGTTATCCTTGACAGAGAATTGCCATAATAATTAAACATAGTCATATTCAGTTATATCAGTTATCTCTCACAGAGAGAATTGCCATAATAATTAAACACAATCATATTCAGTTATATCAGTTATCTTTGACATAGACACCACTTGTATCTCCAATTTACCTTTGATTTACCTCCAATTTTGTTTGATTTCGCACGATTCAACATCTATGTTAGCTCAAAATCTACCACATTACACTAATAGATTTAGAAAACAAGTCTAATATAATTTACAAACAATATTTTCAAAACTAAAAGAACTTTTAATGTAACCCTAACCATTTTTTTTAAACGTAAATTTCTAACTTTATTAATTCAGATCTAACTTTGTAAGGAAGAAGATAATATTATTTTACTTCTCATTAGGATATTTTCCTCATTGCCTCTGTTTTTTGTTAGTAAAGATGAAGAATCATATAAAAAGGACGACAACGAGTGAGGAAGAGGAAGAAGATGACCAAGACCAGAAGAAGAATCATAAGATGAGGAAGCTTATGGATCTTAAGCTTCCTCTACTTTTCGTTTAGTTGTTCTTGAGAAAAAAAGTGAGAGGAAAACGAAGAAGACAATAGGAAGAGAAGGAAGATAGGAAGAAGATGAAGAACACAAAAGACGACGAGAGAAGAAAGAAGAAGATAGAAAAATCAACAAATTTCTTCAAGCTTGTTCTGTTTCGTTTTGTTGTAACAGAGATATGGAGAGAGGAGGAAGAGGAAGCACGTGGAAGATGTAGATATGTTAGAATAGTTTTTGGTTGGTGAATTATTTAATTGAAATTTTAATTAGGGTATGTGTATTATATTAATAAAAAAAGAGAAGTAGAGTGAGGGTAAATTGAAAAAGGTAAAAGTTGGGGGTTAGTTAGGTTAAAAAAATTTGAGGAAGATTATTTGAGATTAAAGTCCCTTGAAAAAGTTGATTATAATACATATGCATTAAAAGGTCCGCCGTGGAGCTATAAGACGATTATGAAGGAGCTATTGAAGAAAGATGCATGGTGGCGTAATACATTTGTGGACACCCCTTTTCAATCATATGATGATAAAATCGGATTATTCGAAAGTATAACTGGAGTGGATTGGGTAGGCAACAGAACTGGCCAGCTTACGAGAACTTTCAACCTTTTTTAAGAGGTTCTAGAGCTGGTAGTGCAAGATCATCTTGAAGTTTAGTGAGATATTCATCTGGGAACTCACAATACAATAAGCCTGACACTCTACAATTTCATCAGTCAGCTGCCATGGGGCAGTTCTTTCCATCCCATGGACTCGGATTTAAAATAATGTATCCTCAAGGACTTAGTAGTTTTCCTTTTATAGCCCCATCACAAGCTGGTCAAATGATGCAAACACCTGCTCTTTCTATATTCAAGGTCAACCTCAAACAATTTGATAAGAACACTTTCTTCCGTAGAATTCCAACTTTCTTTCTAAAAAATAAAACCAAATCACACTCACACACACATATATATGTATATACTTCTTATCGTAAACACCATTATATAATGTATACTAAAATGATAATTAAATAACTTACGTTTTTCTTCTGCGTGAAGGTCTAGAACCATCGTTAGAAGCCATTTACTACAATAAAAAAATTTGTTAATTTTTTTTTTCACTAAAATTGTATAAAAGATTTAGTTTACTAAAATATTGGTATTATAAATATAAAAAATTATATTTTGAAACGGGTGTTTTTGCAAAGTAACGCAATTTATTAATTTAATTTGTGTAATAGCTATGTAATAATTGTAATAAGGAGATTAGCAATTGGACAAAAACTTGAGGTGGTGCTTTTACATTTTAAGCCCTAAATCCCAAATCCAAATCCTACCCCTAAAACTATATCCTAAACCCCAAACCCAAATCCTACCCCCTAAAACTATACCCTAAACCCCAAACCCAAACCCTACCCCCTAAAACTATACCCTAATTTTGGAATAGTTAACCCAAACCAAAAAATTTAACATTCAAAACTAAACCCTAAACCCCAAACCCAAACCCTACCCCCTAAAACGATATCCTAATTTTGGAATAGTTAACCCAAACCCAAAAATTTAACATTCAAAACTAAACCCTAAACCCCAAACCCAAACCCTACCCCCTAAAACTATACCCTAATTTTAGTTAACCTAAACCCAAAAATTTAACATTCAAAACTAAACCCTAAACCCCAAACCCAAACCCAAACCCCTAAAACTATACCCTAATTTTGGAATAGTTAACCCAAACCCAAAAATTTAACATTCAAAACTAAACCCTAAACCCCAAACCCAAACCCTACCCCTGACACTATACCCTAATTTTGGAATAGTTAACCCAAACCCAAAAATTGAGTTTGTCATTGAGGACATTTTTGTCATTAATACATAATACAGAGGAGCACAGTAAATTGTGCTATTGGATGCGTTATAATTTTTTTTTGCGTTATACACTACAATTACCCTATTATCAATGCATTTAAGACATGTTAATCTTTTATCAGTATAGTTGACTACCATACTATCAATGCATAAGGTTTGTACACTGTATAAAAATAAATTAGTCGACACAAAAATATAGATTGGAAATAAATATTAAAAAGTCTTTCACAATGTCCAAGCTGTGCAAGCAATTTTATTTTTATTTTGTTTCGATGGTTTTCTTCTCAGGTATCTAACTTTGTTTTTCTCTTTAGTATTATAGTGTATAGTCAACATTCTACAATGCAATACACCAATGTAAGAAAAAAGACTTTTTAACTAGTTTACATGTCTCCAATATTAGAATACTGCTTACATTTTTTATTTTTTTAAAACTTTTGCTTACAATTTTTGATATGCACTTTTATTGATACAAACCTATTTAGCTTCTTTTTTAATAAATAAATATATATTTGTTAAATTTTATCTACCATTGGTTGCAGCTTTATTGGTTATTCCTAAAATTGAGGCAAAGCAGAGATGTAGACAAGAACTAGAGCCGGGGACACAATGTGTGTTGCCAAAGTGTAGAGAGGAATGTTTCAAAAAGCTAGATGGATTTGGAAGTTGTATTGAGAAGCCAGCAGGATCTGATAAATACACATGTAATTGTTTCTACGATTGTGGTGCACCATAATTTCATAGTGTTCAGTGATACATTACTCAAACATTAATATATTTCATGAATTACAAGTTAAAATTATATTTTTAAGGGTCGACGAACTGTATCCTCCCGAGAACTTTCATATAGTGTTAGTTCCACACAAAGTATAAGTCTCTCTAACGCTACGCACATTTAAGTTTTGCAATATGTACCTCTCCAGTTGATACTTTTAAACCCAGAATATGAAATTATGGTGCACACATGATATTAATTTCATGTTTTCTATTCAAAAGCACGATTAGATCTTAATCTAAACCTGATTTAATCTCTAATTCAGCTTGAATCGTAATGATGAAACCAACAGAAAAATCTGATCCATATATAAATCAACCCAAAGATTTAGTAGATTAACATGATTTAGTTTTACTATCGGCATTCCCAAATTGACATTCAATTTTTTCCAGATCTATTTTACTCCATATTTATTTGAGAAGTTTCATCAGTTCTTGACGTAAACTAGATTTAAAAGAGAGAAAACAAAATAAAAAGGTCAAAAATTTACGAGTATTTCAGCATAATTGTAGATTCCATGCTCCATTAGGTCACGATTTAATCCTTTAGAACCTCCATTAAAGAGACAAGACAGCTCGTGGGATAGTGATAATGTGGCTTTTGTGTGAAACATTTTTATTCGGAGCTACGATGAAGATAGAAAACCAGAGGTCACATAGTTCGACTAGAAAGGTACTATGGGGTAATCCAAGAGGTCACATGATCGAACGACAGTTGGGACGGATAATTTAATAAATGATGATCCGGACCTAAGGGATATGCAAACTTCAGTTCGGTTGCTCCTAGATATTAAAAAAAGGGATCCTTCGTGCTCGCTCTTTATTTTCAAACAAATAAATTTTAAACTGAACCAAACTTACTGGTTATTTATCTTAAATCTATCTTCGTTCATTAAAACTCAATTGGATCGGATAAAAAGCCCAAAAGATACCCGCTTTTTGCTAAAGCTGTCTTCTTCACCTAACAAACCCCACCACCAGGTCAGGCTTTTGTTTTGGTTTTGTCATTATGTTTTAATCTGAATTAAAGATTAAAACCGGTTAGTAAAAATCTATTGTGATTTTGAATCGAAAACGCAAAATTAAAATCATTGGTGGTCTAGGTTTAAAAAAATATATTGGGGGGATGCATGTTGCAAAACTTAACCATGTATAGCGTTCGTATGGAACAAACACTATTTGAAAGTTCTCGGGGGATACAAATCGTCTATCTTTTTTGTAAATTAAGAAAACTACAATTGTTCACTTTTTTATCTTAATACATGTATATTTGATAACTTTTGTAAAATGCGTAAAAAAGTATAATTATAAGAAAACTTTGATTTTGCTATGAAGAAACAAATTGTATGATATAAGAAAAATTATTTCTAATAAATATAACGACAAATATATATTGTTTAGATAACATGTAACTGAACTTAAAATATTTAACTATTTTTATATTTGAAAAAGACTAGAAGATTCAATTCTTCAGAAATCACCCGTTCTTCGAGTGCTGCCGTTGTTTGGATACCTTTCGCAGAGATGTTCCAAATTCCTCCAACCACCATCTTGGTTGATGGTGTTGGACAATCTTCTCTCAATGACTGGAAATGGACTCTTGAAACTCCTCTCCAGATTAGCGTGGCAAACATCAATATATGACTTATGGAACAAAAGGAAAGGAATGATTGGCTTCACCGGAACACGACTTCAGCTTCAGCTTCCCTTATTAAAACCATTTGAAATACTGTTAAAAACCGAATCAATGCTTAACGCCATCACAACCGGATTTCCGCAAGTGATTGTATGCATAATTGGTTATCTCTGGATAATCGAAAATGATGGGAACGAGATTAACTCATCATGGTCATATCCTCACGAAACTAGGGTTCTCTAGTTACATTGTTACTACAAGCGACTTGGGTTCCGAGATTAACTACATCTCTTCTACATTTGGTTCAATTTGGTTTTTTATGGGTTTAGTGTATGTAATTTAAGTTGGATGTAGGAGCAATTGGATTTCCCGTATTTTTTACACAAACGGCTCTCTGAGGCACAAATGACGTTAGTGAAGCGATTACAAATGCAGATGATTCAACTTCTCCTCCAAATGGACCCCTTTGCAAAATTTGGTCCTAATGAGTGGATGGATTAAATATGGAACATACAGTGATGTTGGCAGAAACCAAAAAATGAATAAAGGTAAGGCTAAATACAAAGGGTAAGGCTGCATTTTTAGAAGTGGTCGAGGAAGAGTGGAATAAATACAAACAATTGAAGGAACAAGAGTTAGGGCTATTAAAAAAATAGTCATGAGGCAAGAGGAGACAAACCATTTGTTGAAAGACAAGACTTATGCCAAGAAGATAAAGATGTGTATGGAGCTAAATGAAAAGGAGCATCTCGATGATCGGAGCAAAGAGTTGTTGGAGAAGCTTGGCCGGGAACTATTTGGAAATTAATTATTATCAAGTATCCGTTTGTATTTTATCATTATATACTTAAATAATGTTTGTTTCTCACTTTCTGCTTTAATAATGTTTGTTTGTTGTTTTTTGCTTTAACAATATTTGTTGTCACTTCATGCTCTAATAATGTTTCTCAGCTGTTGTCTATGTTGCATGGAATCGGAAGCGCGTACGCGGAAGCAGAAGCGTTGAAGTGAGTTTAAAAAAAAAAATTAGGAAGAGGGTACTTGTTGGAAGAGGATTTTCTGCAAATAAACCCTCAAAGTGGCTAGATTTTACGACTTTACCCTCCAAGTCAAAAACTCACAGAACAACCCTTAAAGTATGAGTTAACCCGCAATATAACCCTCGGTCATATATGAATTTTTTCAGTCCGTATATAAGCGATTGCATCTTCTTCTAAGAGAAAGCCATTATTTATAATAATTTTATACATAAACATGTTTGTAATATACGGTAGAAAAATCAATATATGGCCGAGGGTTATATTGTGGATTAACTCATACTTTAAGGGTTGATCTGTGAGTTTTTGACTTGAAGTGTAAAATTGCAAAATCTAGCTACTTCGAAGGTTTATTTGCAGAAAACCCTTATTTATATGTCATGAAAAACTAAAAATATTATAACAATAATTTAAACAACTAAAACCCAATACATATACATCAAAATTATAGATAAATAATTAGCTCGAAGTCGAAATCCAATACCTATGCTAATCTTTAATTTTTTTTTTTTTTTACCTATGCTAATCTTTTTGTTCACGATTTGGAGAAAAAATTATAAACTTATTATAACAAAAATTATAACCTACATTCATCTTCTTTGTTTCTTTATTAATTAGGATTTTAGTTTCTATGTTAGTTAAATGGATTAAGTTAGGCCACAAAACATATTAAACAATTTAAGCCCAAAGAATAATTAACTTCATCTTCTCTAAAGATTAACTTGTATAAGAAGTTACGACCACCGTTAATAGCAACACGACGCTTCCAAATCTGAATCGTGCGTTTCCACCGTGCTTCCAAACACCTCTTTTTTGGAATCGCGATTCCAAGGCAATTCTGGAAAATTACTAGTGATTCTGTTTCCGCTTCCGCTTCCGAAGAGAAAAGCGCACCACGACCCACGATTCCATGCTACCTAGGTATTTGTCAATGTAATTCGTGACTTTGGCTTCTCTTTGGAAAAATCCAATCCTATATAGTAATTAACTATATTCTATCATTTTTGAATCCGTAGGTATCAACCACTCAATATGAATCTAATTCTTATCTATTAATAAATTGCATTTCATTATATGTTTGAAGTCAATCTATTTTAACAATTCAAGTGCTTATAAATCAAATGTACGAACACCAAAAGCCTCATCTTACTTAAAAAAAATCAATGTATCCATCAGACTTTCCTTTTGATATCGAAGCTTACAAAAGGCAGTCTGAAATTGAAGAGAAGTACATCCTCAACCGGTTTAGGGACCGTCAAAAGAAAATAGTGGCTGATGCACCTCGTAGCAAGGACAATTTATTAAGAGAGATCATGCAGCAGCAAACCAAAGACTAATTGATGACTACTTTGCCAATCTACCAACACATGATGATGCAATGTTTCGTCAGCATTTCCGGATGCGAAAACATGTTTCTTTCGACTCGTTGGGGACCTATCAAGTAGTAATAAGTACTTCACTCGCAGAGTTGACACAACAAAATAAAAAAGATATCCACTAGCAAAATGTACCACGACCTTGTGAATGTTAGCATATATTGTGGCGGCCGAAGCGATTGATGAATACATGAAAATATGAGGTACTACATTGGAGTGTTCGCATAGATTCTGTTCAGAAATCATACAATTGTATGAGCAAGTATATTTTATAACCCCAACTCACGATGAATGGTAAAGAATATTGCATGTTAGTGAAATTTAGGGGTTCCCCAAGATGATTAGGAGTACTGAATGCATGCACTAGGAATGAAAAAAATTCCCTACAGCGCGGGAATGTCAATTTACTCGAGACGATAAGGGAACAACCATTGTAATTATCTATGGATCTGGCATGCCATTTTTGGGTGTTCAGGGACATTGAACGACATCAACATTCTAGATTGGTCTTGAACATGGAAATACTCCAAGAGTGAACTTCGTCGTGAACAATCTAGCTGATGGTATTTATCCTTCTTATCCAACATTTGTCAAATCAATTAGACTTCCTTATAATGAACCGGACAAGTTATTTGTAAAACATCAAGAGAAATGTCGTAAGGACATCGAACTTGCAATTGAAACAACTAAGCATTTTCAATAAATGTACTTACCTTTTATTAGTAAGAGGTTATTAAAAGTTGATGCCAATCAAATCCAAATTCTATCATTAAACTGAATAAACCAACATCTATCTATACTATAATAGATGACCAACACTCGACACGTGGCACACCACTCTAATCATCATTTTTTTTTTAAATAATATTTTCTCCTTACGAAAACAAAACGCTTCTAAATAAAAATCGAAACAAAATCCCAAAAGGCTTCTCTTCGCAGTCTTCTTCTTGGTCTTTGACAAAATTGAATCCATAATCTATATTTTCTTTCTCTCTTGCCAGGAGTTCCTGATTGGTCATAACAACTAGGTATTCCCATCTTCCGATTAATAAACATGTTTGTCTTCTCAATTGAATCGAATTTAGGGCAAAAATGTGATTACATGAGTATTGTATCCTTTTCTTTCTTTTTGGGGTATAATCTTCAGGCGGGCATCTGTGGAGGAAGCAAGATCGGAAAACGTTGCTAATTGTCAGGGAATCAGGAAAACCTAAAAGCATGCTTCGATGATTCGAAATCCCATGGTTTAGTGTAATGTGTCTCGGTTTGTGATGCTTTGGTTAGGGATCAGAGAGAGAAAAGTTGATTTAGGAAGTGTTGTAAGTTTCTGTCTCTTGCAAAATGCTTCTCAAAATTTATCTGCATTTTGATATGTTTCCTCCTCATTAGAATCAACATTGCACTTAAAATTGTTTACTGCACTCGCTCAGCATCCTTATAAATCTCTATACACGATAAAATGGCAACTCCGTGTTCGCCAAACAGATTCAAAGTGGATTTACTCACCCCCATGTCCGCCGAACAAATTACTCCTTTTCTCCACAACGGAAATTTCGCATCTCATTTACTTACACGCCCTCTCTGAGAAGACTCGGGAAATGGAGGTAGGTGGTAAGACTGAGAGCCATAGACCATTGGTTCAGAACGTGTATGTTGTTGTAGTGCAGCATCTTACAAAAGCGAACAAGGTGATTTCTCTTTCTTAAAATATCTTTATATGATTATCTTAAAACAAACTGCCAAATAGGAACTCTTTCCTTCTCAAACCTGTAATTTTAACTCGAATCATAATTGAGTGAAACCATTCTACCTCTATGAAATTACGATATGAAGAAATAAGCTTTTTGTTTCAGACCTTTTTTGGGTTTAATACTGAGGACAAGTGTTCAAAATGTGTTTTGGAAACCTGTTTGTCAACATATATGTCAATTTGGAGAAGAAGGGAGGACTTGATCGTGTGTTTTCTGTTTCAAATTATTTCGTATGAGCAACAACCTTTTCCATTTGGTGTGGATGTTAGAATGGCAGTGACGAATAAGGAGATGCTCACTTCCTAAGGTTTGTAGCCCTACTTGAACAAGAAAAGATAGATGAGTCAGATAAATAGAAACAACAAAGAAGTGCACACTGGTAAAGGAACATTTCACGTCAATTATCTAGAAGCTGTGAATAACTATATTTTCGTTCTCTTATGTGCATTGTTTTTGTTCCTTTCTAATGGTACTTTCTTTTGTGGAATGCAGCTCATATCATAGTGTTCAGTCATCCTCTTGTACTTGGGCAACTAGCCTTAGGCCAGGTACTAAATCAGATTTATGCATATAGCTTGTTTAAGTTTCAAATGGGTATTTCCCTCCATATTATTTTCATAGATGCTCTCTTTAAATTAAATTCTTCTATTAGTTTAGAATATACACATGTTTAACCCATTACGGTAGTAGAAGAAGACGTGCTAAATCAGATGCATAGCTTGTTTAAGTTTAAAATGGGTATTTGTCTCCATATTATTCTCGTAGGTGGTCTCCATTACAAGCTGAAGCACAATATGCAGATATAAAAACCATTGCAATATAGAAGAAGACGTCATTTATGGGGGTTTTCATGCACACTAGAATCGTCTAATAAAGAAATATCAAGGTTAGTTCCGTATAGTAGTTTCTTGTCAAACTGATTTGGTAATATATAAGTATAAGTAAACTAACTATTGATTGCATCGATTTATTACTTTCAAAAGTGTGACTGACTATATTTATGTTGTGTATCTATGTATCCATAGAGTATTTTACCCCAAAGCCTGGTTTGTTTCTGCCACAATGTTCTTGGTCCATTGCTTCGCTGAACATAACTTATATGGAGGTTTCTTTTCTATCTAACTTTGAGATAAGCAGATCGATAGATTAGACAAACTTTCACGAATTCCATCCTCTAGAACGAAGTTTCCTTATGCTTGTCTTCCCTCTACAACTTCATTGTTGTTCTCTGGTTATTTTTATATGGACTTGAAAATGCTTGATATATATTTTACCCGTGGACATTAGATTGGTTTTTCAACTGCTGCTTGAAGATATAGCTCTGGTGTATTGACACATTCTTCTCTCTATGTAAGATTTACTCTCTTTAAACGATGAGAGCATGTAAAAAGATTCTTTTGCTATCAAATCTTTTAGTTGTATAATTCTTTAACTACTTTCTGCTTTGTAGCTTTAACATTTTTATGATGGTCTTTGAATGTTTTGAGCAAACTAGCTAGTAGATCAACTGTTTTTTCATTTTTCATATCATGACCACGCTGTTGCAAACTCGATAATTGCAAAGATAGTTTAAACCTTATAAATGACCTTAAGAGAAGTGGGAAGATGCAGAGCCAAAGATCCCAAAAAATAGGAAGAACAATAAGAATGTGTGTGTTATTCTATGATACAAGAAGCATCGATGAATGGGATAAAGAAAATGATGGAAATGCTTTGAAACGTCATTCTTATGGAGATTCTAATGAGGCTGGAAAGAAAATCCGAGATAACAGTCATGAGCTAGCACAGGTTCTCTTGAGAAAGTTGATGCGGTGTTTTATATGGATAAACACGTTACGGATTGTGACTTGCTTGAGATTGTAGTTTCTTACAAGGAGAATTTATCATGTCGTGAAGGATATATGTGTAGATGAAGGTGTGCAGTCCAGTCAAGGAGAAGTTCTTATTCGGCGAGAAGGATTTTGTGAGTGTGTAAACTCAAACCAGCAACGTAAACATGTGTCAAAGAGTCCGTTGTGGAGGACCATCATCGTCTATAGAAAGAACCAAATAGAAAAGCGTTACTAAATTTATTGTATCAGTCGATATTCGTTTTCATGTTTTGTTTATTGTTTCAGATTCGAGAGATGGCATTCATTATTCAAGATGAACAAAAACCGGTTCGTGCCAAATGCAGATTTTGGAGAGAAAAAAATCCACAAATATCCTAAAATGTTTTAAACTTGTTTGTGTTTACATAATTTCAATTATCTTTGTTGCTTTGTTTCTTTTCTTTTAGCTTTATGGTCTTGAGGTGTTAAACCTACTGCTTTCAACTTAATTTTTCTCTTTATGTTTATCAAAACACAATTTCAAAATTGCTAAAAAGAATTAGGTGGTATATAGGTGGATAACTCAAATTCAAGTTTTTGTTATTTTTTGTTATTCTAAAGAAATTAAATCAAAGGTTCTTTATTGTGCATGTGAACCTACGTGTATTGTAGGTAGGAGATGCTTGTGGGACAAGAAAATACATATGGAGTTGTGGAGAAAACACAAGCACATGTAATTTCAGTATTCACGGCGGTCTACACATTACATTATAACTACACAATTTAAGTTACACAATTCAAAACTGATGTATCGACTATTTTATTATATATAAAAATATTAACTCTTTTTTGTGTACATACATATATATATATATAACGACGTGTAATATTTAACTCATCTTTGTGTAAGTTGTAATAATTATTAACAAAATCATTCATACTCAAATTTTTCAATATCTTCCTAACTTGATATGAGATCAGCTTTAGGGAACATAAACGATATTTTAAAATTCAAATATCCTACAAATATTTGTTTTTAACTAATATTTAAAATCACAGAGAAGTGTGATTACATCAAGGGAGAATTGGATAAGTACCCTAAATTTGTTTGAAAATTTGAAAACTATACCAAATTTGTTAATATTTGAAAACTACCCTATTTTTAGTTTGAAATGATATTTTTACTATTAGACTATTAGTTAATCATTAATCTGTCTAATTTTTTTCAAACAAAATAATTTGATTTTTCAGTTTTAAATAAAAATTAAAATAATTTTTAAAATTAATAAATATTTAAAATAAATAGATAGTGTAAAATAAATCGATGAATACAAAAAATTAAGTCGACGAACATAAAAACAATAAGTCAATGGTTATATAAGTCGACAAAGGAAAAAATCAACCAATACAAATATAAATCTATAGTTGAAAATAAGTCGACCAAGCTGAAAATTAAGTCGACGAACATAAAAAAATAAGTCAGTAGTTTAAATAAATCAATAGAGCAAACAATCAACTAATAAAATATAAATCAACTGTGTAAAATAAATCAACTTACTTAATTATAATTTTAGTTGGAAAAATTATGATTAATTAACCATATAGTTTTTTTGTTTTAAATAATAAATATGAGTTGTTAATAAATTGAACTTAATTTTAAAATTTACACTAAACAATTTTTAATTATCAACCTATTTTATATGATAATTTGTTCAATATTAAAGGTAGTTTTCCAATTTTGTAAAATTTGGTATAGTTTTCCAATGTTCAACAAGTTTTAGGGTATACAATCCAATTTTTTCTTACATCAATCAGTACCAACAAAAAACCTAATTTTCTCTCCGCCGCTTCTACAGTACTCGAACTCAGTTTTGCTTGGTTTGGTCCGGCGACCGGCGGTGGATCCACGGGTCTCGTATTAGCTTTGTCTTTGTTCCTTTTTCTTGGTTGCCGTT
This sequence comes from Arabis alpina, assembly GCA_900128785.1. NCBI lineage: Eukaryota > Viridiplantae > Streptophyta > Magnoliopsida > Brassicales > Brassicaceae > Arabis > Arabis alpina. The sequence continues at coordinate 31,796,737 of LT669794.1, forward strand.
TAAAGGTTGGTCGGTTTGTTTTCAGATGCGGTTTGAAAGTTGAGATCCGACTGAGCTTTACTCTGATTCGTTGAGATTGAAGCAGTGGTCTTCTTCTCAGTGTTGTTTTGGTCTCTCTTCAACTTATCTGGTTTCAGATCCGGCTCCGCTTTCAGATTTGATCTCGGTTCGCGGGTGAGGAACAGAGTTTGCCTCCATTTTCTTTGCTTACTGGCTCATTGGATTTGAAGACCTTCCTTAGTAGTTTGTGTTTTGTCTTTTAGATCTGTTGTTAAGTTTTGCATTGGTGTAGGCGTAGCAGTGTTGCTTGTGTATCGGTTTGATCTGTTTTTGGTGTTGATGAAGATTCTCTCAGGGCAGTGATTCCCCGTCCAACATCTCAGTCTCCTTGCTCTCCGAATCTCCATAATAAATCTTCTTTGCACTTTAACAGCTTTCCCTCAATGATATTGGGTTGAGTTGTAAAGAAGCTTCGGAATCGTTTGGCTTCTGTTTATCTCACTTTGTTGGTGGTCTTCTATGCCATGGTCTCTATTGCTTAAGTCATCCGTGTTTGGGTTTCCCCTTGCCACCGTCCGTCGTGGAAAAAGTGCTTTGCTAAGGTTTACAGCTCCCGCGTTTCCGTCCCTTTTTGGTGTGAAGTATTGGTTGTGAGTGTGCCTCCCATTTCTACCTTGTGTTTTAGTTGTTTGCTTGCAGATTTGGCGATTGTTTAATTGGATTCTTCGTAGGTCGGAGTTTGTTTTAGTCAACAGGTTTAGTTAGATTTCATTTGTAGTTTTGCTTCTGATGTCGTTCTTGTTGACATCGGCTCTGTATTCCAAAACCGTATTACACCCTTGTATCCCCAAAACCGAATTCTACGAGGCTTATTAATATAAACTTTCAGATGACAAAAAAAAAAAAACTAATATTTAAAATCAAAGAGGATAAAATACTTTCGGTTTTTAGCAACTAAAATAAGAAGTCAGCACTATTTTTTTACCCGAATATATAATACATTGGCCAATTAAAATGCAGCATAATGAATACATTGACTTAATATTCTCTCTCCAAATATCTTAATTAATGTTTTACGCGTGATTTTTTCTTATATAGCCTATAAGACTTCCGAGAGGAAAGCTTGGTTATTCTGCACTCTTTCATTGAAATTCTTTTTCAATTTCATTATTTGTGTTAATGGTTGTATTGAAATATTTTTGTATTTTGTAAACTTTTCATGATATAATGAATGATTGCCGGAAAAAAAAGAGAATGTCATTTAATCATACTTATTACCTAATTTCCGTTTTAGTTTCGGTTACCAAATATTTTCATAAATAAATTTATATTTTTCAGGATCTAAATCTTTTTATTTATATTGTAGACTAAGATTAAAATGAAAATCCTATAAACTAACTGGTGATGCCGGATTTAGCAACAATCCGAGATCGGTCCAAAGAATAGAGGAACTAGGTTTAAATGTAAAATCACAAGGAAAAACTCAAGGAAAAAGATGTGTATAGAATTCTCTATTGAAGGCGATGTCCTCGTTTTGGAGGAATACATCAAATATTTATACAAGTACAAAGTCGGTCGAAATAACCTTAAAAGATAAATGGAAAATTTCCTAAAAGATAAAAGGAAGTTATACTAATTCTAAGTATTTCCTTTTATCCTAGCTAAGCCTTCCAATTTGCTTGTATTTGCCTAGGTCAGCTGATGCTCCTTAACGGGCCAAGACGCCTAAATGGATCCTCGCTGGCCCATTTCTGCGAGATGTTTCCCGAAGCTCCATATCGGGTCGGATGTGAGTCGGGTATGGTAATGGGTGCTAAACCTGGTACCACCAACTAGTCCCCTTCCCTCCGAGCTCGGCGAGTATTACTTTAGTAAGCTCGGCTGAAACGTACTGAGGAAGATTTACCCAACTCAGATCTTGATTCGACACGTCGCTTCACCTTTACACGTGGCATGCTCTAGACCGCTTAATTTGAAAGGACAATGAAGAGATGTCTCGGTTCGCTCGCATCCGCCGCTAAGGTTTAATGATTACCCTAGACTTTCGCGCCTTTGAGTATAAATGCTGGATCTTTCGACCCTTGGATTTTCCTTATTTATTCGTCATCCGAACAAGGTAAAATCTTCTTTCTCCCTTCTCTCTCTCTTACTTTCCTTACTCATCTGCATTTTTAGGGTTTATCTTATGTTTCGTACTTCTTCGATCTGCGTCATGACAAAGATTTCAAAATCTTTATCTTGTTCCTTTTCTTCGGAAAGGACCACCAGTCTCGACGTCAACCACGAGACCTCTTCGGTCAATATTGACCCTATTTCTTTCTCGGCCGAGGTTGAAGCGTCGTCGTCAAGATTCAAGCTGAATGATGCCAACACTTTGGAGCAAATTGGTGCGAATCTTGAGACTTCAACTCCGGTTGTTGGTACGAGTAATCGTACGGAAGATGGATCTGGTGAACAGTATCCAGGTGAACAGATCGGTCAGGAACAGGTCGCTCAAGAACATGTCGTTCAAGAGATTCTTGCAGCACAGTTTGATATTTATAATATCTCTCCTTCGCTGTCAGATGTGGATTCGTTGGAGTCGATGAGAAGGGTGTGCCGCATGTCGGAGGAATTAGAATTCCTGGCCCCTGGATCCCATGAACGTCCATGGAATTGCCCAACGGGTTACATCTGTTTTCACGAACAGAAGTTTATGGATTGCTTCATGTAGTTCCCACTGCCTTATATCTTCGTAAGGTATTGCGAGAACAGGAACATCTGTTTCTCACAAATGACGATGGCCGGGATATGTAATTGATATGCTCATATTTAACCCTGAGCTAGACTCTCTCAAATTAAGAGGTCGTCGTAGTAGGGGTCGAATCACTGGGAGTCAAATCAAACGATAGGATGTATAACTTCGAATCAAGCTAAACGAATAATGTAATGTAAATGCAATGACAAGTCGAAACATAGAAAGATTGTTGTTTTCTTAGAATTCAATTAAACAAAGAGCTAGGTTTTCAGGAAATTCTCAGGATGAATCAAAATTGCATATTAAAAGATGTTAGGATTTAATTAAGAACCGTTCTTGAACTTGGAACACTAAGATATAATTAACCAACTTTCGTTGCGAAAACTAACTATGCATAAACTCTAGAAAGTCAAATTCCTTTGCGAATTCAATCAATTTAAACAAGCTTTAAATTCAAGTCCAATTTGTTCACAACATCCCTAAACCAAATTCCTTTGCGAATAGGAGATCTTGCTCTCCTAAGATCTAGTTCAACCTAACCAATTACACTTCCGTGTCAATCTATCAACCTAGGATATCCAATTTCAGGGTCGCGAATCCTAAATCAGAGTTAATGCAATCTAGGTGAAGAACCAAAAAGATAATCCTAACAAGTGAGTTAAATCTAACAAATCATGTTTGATCCTTTCGAATAACCCTAAACCTAACAAGAGAACTACTCAGACATGGATGCAAAACACAACATAGCTGAATAATACTGCATAAAGAAAAAGATTAAGGAAGAGATACAAAGGATTTGAAGAATCTCAAAAACGAAGTAGATTTGTCTCCCTAAAACTCTCAAAAACTCTTTCTCAATTTGTTCAATAGAAACCAAGGTAAAAATCTAAAAACCCAAAAAAAAAAGTATAAACAGTGTTCTGAAATCGTGGTGTAGTGTTTCTGATAACTTCTGAAAACTTATGGGGCAAAAGCGCAATTCTTCCATTCTTTTAAAATCAGGCCGTCAGCTTGATAAACGTGTGTGTCGATCAACACTCATAGAGTGTGTCGAGCGACACATGTATCTGACGGCAATTCCAAATCCGTCCTAGTGACTTTAACTATTTTTTCCACAATGCTCCAAAATGCTCCATAATCACTAATTAAGCTCCACACGTAGAATAACATGCAAAGACTCTAAAAAGACTCGAATAGCAATGAAAAGACTCGATAAAAGGACTTATATCATGGTCGAAAACCGGCAAAAACCATGATATATTAGTAATCTCGTGACACTTATAGTGCTTGGTGCCAAGGTTGGCATTAATTTTTCCGTCGAGAAATATAAACAGATCTCTGAAATGAAGGAGGGTCAATTCTCCGGCCGTTTTTACAACAACATGAAGGCTGGATGTAAATTCATATAGCTGAAAAGCAAGATCGGCAAATGGTTTGACCGATACTTCTTCGTGAAGATAAATGACGCTTCGGTCTGGGATACTACTAGGACTTATCATAGTCGGTGGAATCCTTCAATAGGTAGATTTTTATAAATCTTGCATGCATGTAACACTTCGGTTATCACGATGCTTTTTAACACGTTCGTGTTATATTATGTTTTGTAGTTCTTCATCTTCCGGCTCCTCCTCTTGCGGATTTGCCTTTCAAAGGAGATCTCAACATATTAAGGGCAGGAGATCACCGCTGGGACGATCTCTCCTATGCTCCGTCGTGCTCGTGACAGATTTGGTAATGACTCTCTGCGAGTTACTTTAATTTTATAAAGTTCCTTGATTTTGTGACTTTAAAAGTCAGACATCGCTTTGGATGTTAACTATTTTCATATATCTGGAATAACGAATACTAGGCCGCACAGATGAGAGGAGCTACTCATGGTATTCCTGCGTTCAGCGCTCCTTCTATCCCGATCTGTTCTAGGAAGTCTAGGAGACTTTCCGAGGTGTTTAATAGGTCGGATGTTGAGGTTACGGCCGATTCGTCCGCCATAGTGATTATCCAAGACTCCGAGGATAATACTAAAGCCATCTCTATTCCAAACCTGTAAGAGAACCTAGTTGTTCAAGGTGGTTCTCAGAAGATTCTGTCTGCGACCGATGCGGCCGATACGCAAATGGCCGATGATGCGCTAGCTCGGGGATAGGTCTGTGTCGAGTCTAACGAGCTAAAGGGTCCTGACAATGCTTCCCGTTCAAAGGGAAAAGAGAAAGTCGATCTCGTCGATAAGAAGGCCGAGAAGAAGAGGATAGTGGCTAGAGCTAAAGGGTCCTCGCAATGCTTCCCGTTCAAAGGGAAAAGAGAAAGTCGATCTCGTCGATAAGAAGGCCGAGAAGAAGAGGATAGTGGCTAGGGCTAAAGCCAACCTCGAAGCAGGGAGGGTTCCGGCCTTCCAGATCGGTGGAACTTGTGAAGTTCATCCGTCCGACGCACCCGCTGCTCAAAGTTTGGGTGTTACCCCTCTTGCTCCTCTTCCGGTCAATTTTGACAGTCCAATGGTTCCACCATCTTCAGTTGTTCAAACAATTGTTGCTGAATTTCAACCTCTTCCCCCTCGTGCTCCTTCTGTCACTATGTTGACTAGATCAACCTCAGAGCTTTCGTCTGAGTCTTCTCTTTCAAAGAGAAGGCGTATTGGTCAATGCACGTTATCTCATGTTGATCATATCTTGCATTTTTGCAACACTGCTCCCGCATCAAAAAGCAACGCTGATATCTCTTATCAATGGTATCAGAATCGATCTCCCCAGCACGGACATACTAATAATCTCGGAACTCTTATTCTTTGATTGGGCTTCAGATATCATCAGTGTAAGTCACCCTCTACCCCTAATCGTTTGATTTCTTTTAGCTCATCCTTAGTTTCTTTCATGCTCTTTTACAGGTGATTAGTACCGGTAATCGCATTATTGGCGGGTACGAAGCCGAGATGCAAAAACGAGAAGATAGGATTAAGACTCTTGCGTCTCGTTCCGATGTGGATGCAGAATGGCAGGAGGTCGGCCGTCAAATGCATAGAGCCGATAGCTGGGAAGCGCCTACTTCCGAGAATTAACAAAGTCTGAATGACTTATTTGACCAGGCCAGTGCTTTAAAAGATGAGAAGCAGAAGCTGGAGGAAGAACTGAAGAAAAGAGATGTAAATCTCGAGGCTGCTTCTGCCGAGGTGACTAAACTTCAAGCCGACCTGGAGAAATCGCGCCTTATAGAGGGTCGTCTCATAAAGGAGCATGACGAGGCACGTCGCCGAGCTGATTAGATCGCTAGTGGCAGTTCTGCCCAAAGTGAGAGACACTCGTCTCGTTTAGAGAGGATACGTTCCTCTCTGGTTTCTCTTCACGCTCAGAAATAGGTAAAGGCTCAATTCTACTACAGACGTGGGGCTTGGATAAGTTTGGAAAATATGGTGGAAGCTGAGTATGAAGTTCCTCATGGTCTTCTTGAAAATTACATGGAGGAGGAGAAAGAGTACCTCGCCCAAGTCGAATCCTTTAATGTTGACTCCCTCGGTTTTCATGCTTGACTTTTCGACGTCATGGCTTGGGCTTTCTTGACCTCTTTTTCCTTTAGAACGTCGACCTCACCATTTTTAAGCGAGCTTCTGATTCGGCTTTGAGCCGATTCTTCTTCTCGATGGCAAAGCAATTACGAGCTTCCTTTTGGTTGTCCTTGATCGTGGATGTTCCAGTAGCAGTAGGGAACTTGACACATTGATAGTAGGTTGAGGCTACCGATTTCATGGCATAAAGCCAAGGCGTCCACAAGATTGCATTGTACACTGAATGTGTATCCACAGTAAAAAACTTGATGAAGTGAGTAACTCCGGCCACATAGACAGGAAGCTTGATCGTACCGACTGTCGAGGTAGTATCATTGGCGAAGCCAGTCAGTCGTTTGTTCCCAAACATGTTGTCATCGTGAGTTACTCCCATCCTCTCGAGGGTGTTTCGATAAATCAGGTCTACCGAGCTTCTGGTGTCGATCGTTACACGACCAACTTCACAATCGTTGATAACGAGCTGAATCACCAGGGGATCGTTATGAGGTCGATCCCGACCTTTAGTATCTTGCTCGTCGAATGTAACAAAAAGGTCCTTCTCGGCTGGTACCGGCCACTTCCTGGCGGTTTCGGCCACTTCCTGGCGGTTTCGGCCACTTCCTGGCGGTTTCGGCCTTCCTTTCGTATTGATGTATCGTTCTTACAGAATCTTTACATTCATCAAGCACACCCATAATCATGTAGAGATTTTTCCAGGGTGCAGATGGATTCTTATCCTCATGCAAGTCGTCTTGGTCCCGCTTAGGAGGGTTGACTCCAGGATGCAGCTGTTTCGGCTGACTCTGATCGTCTTTCCGTTGTAACAGGTTCATTTTTCCAAGGAAGTTCTTCTGCAATTCTATATCAAGAACTCTCCCGGCTTGGTAGCGTTTCATCAACACATCCTAGAGGTGACAACATTGAGCTGTTGAATGTCCCGACGTTTGGTGAAAGTCACTCTAACTCCGGGCGTTGCTTTCTTCCATATGTCGGTTACTCCTAGACCATTGTTTCTGCGTGGGTTCTTCAGCGTCATCGATGATTTGGAAACTTTGTTCCTTTCTTCCGTGGCTTGGTTTGTCACCTTCTTTTGCTTCCTGTTGATCCTCTTCCAACTCCATAAAGCTCGATGATTTATGCAGGGCGTCTTCCAAGATCGCAGGTCGGTTAATAGTCAGTTTATTTTAAAATGGACTTTTCAAGAGTAACACTTTCTGAAGCGCGTCGATAGCGGTATCGTCTGCCACAACCAATTTGGATACGGTTCCTTTGAACCTCCCCATTAATTCTCTTAATGACTCGTTCGGTTTCTGTTGTGGAGACCAAAGATTGGCGGTAGACGTCTTCTTCTCAATGTGCATTGAGTAGTGTTTTACGAAAGCCGTTGATAACTGATGAAAGTTATCAATAGAGTTTCGATCGAGTTGGGAGACCCAAACTAGAGCGTCGCCAGCAAGGTGTTCTACGAACAGCTAACAGTAACCAACCTCATTTTCCTCGGGAGGGAAGTGAGCTCGGCCCATGGCGATATTAAACGTCGTGAGATGCTGAGTTGGATGGATCTGTCCTTGGTAGAACGCGATCTAAATCTTAGCGTTTGGTTTGACCAGAGTGTTTACTACACGGGTGGTGAAGGGAATCTATTTCGTTCCCTCAAAGACTTTATCGAGCTTACTACGCGTTGCATCCTCGAGTTCATCAAACGGATGGTCTCTTTCATGGTTGTTATGTCCTCGTCTCTTTCCTCCAAGCTTCATGAAGGTGGTGTGACTTGAGTCGCAGGCTGACCTCCCACCGATAAAACTCTAGGCGTTGTCTCGGTTGGAAACAGGTTTCGATCGATTCAAGTTGTTATGTTCCGGAATTTCTGATCGCATCGTCCCATGAAGAGATTCAACTCTTCACAGAGCTTTTCATGATCGCCCTGCCGGTTATCGTACTTCTCTTGTAGCGATTTCAGCGTGGCAGGAACATCAGGTTCCGTGTTTTTGATCAGGATTACCTTGTGGTCTGATGTCTCTACTCGGGTCTCCGGTTGGTGGTCCTTCTCGGAGATGGGGACCTCCAGAGTTAGATTCTGCTTTTCTAAGCTCTTTGCGCCTCGTCGGAATCATTTCCGTCGGCTGGATTTTTCTCCGCTTTGGCTGCGTTCGCAGTTTGTGGAGTTTGGGTTTCGTCTCCGTACATCTTCAAAGATTTTCTGTCGTGAAAGTTACATAGTAAACCTAATCGGTCCCCCTGGTCGGCGCCAAATTGGTGATGCCGGATTGAGCAACAATCCGAGATCGGTCCAGAGAATAGAGGAACTAGGTTTAAACGTAAAATCACAAGGAAAAAGATGTGTATAGAATTCTCTATTGAAGACGATGTCCACGTTTCGGAGGAATACATCAAGTATTTATACAAGTACAAAGTCCGTCGAAATAACCTTAAAAGATAAATGGAAAATCTCCTAAAAGATAAAAGAAAGTTATACTACTTCTAAATATTTCCTTTTATCCGAGCTAAGGCTTCCAATTTGCTTGTATATGCCTAGGTCAGCTAATGCTCCGTAACGGGCCGAGACGCCTAAATGGATCATCGCAAGCCCATTTCTCCGAGATGTTTCCCGAAGCTACATGTCGGGTCGAATGTGAGTCGGATATGGTAATGGGTGTTAAACCCGGTACCACCACTAATATTATAATTCTCTATAAATAATTGACATTTGATCTCGGTATCTTCTAAAAGTGTAGTTGTCTCAAATTTCTGTTCGTTTTCTTTTCTATGTTTTTTCATGGTTATAATTATTATGAAATGAATAATGATTATCCACATTTACATTATAGTATTGTTGGATAATTATCAACATTATAATACTAGTTACTTTACTATAAGGAAAAGTAAATTATCCTACTATGAAGAAAGGTTAATTACCTTACCATGAAGAAAGATTCTACCGCCTATCTCTCCTATAAATATAGATGATAGTATGTTGTAAACTAAAAGATGGAATAATAAGAATAAGTCCTCTCTCTCTTCTTTACTCTGTCTCTCGTCTTTTTCTATACATAATATATATATATATATATACTTCTACACATATATATCATACATAGACATATGTATGAAACATATATATCTCACTTCTTATAGTATAATTTATAACATGTTATCAGCATGATCGTCTCGCTATCTGTTCTATTTCGATTAATCCGATTAATCTGTTCTGATCATACGTAAAGGAGGTAATCTCTTAATTTGTGCTAAGTTAAATATGTGCTGATTTTATTTGAGATTATATATATATATCGTATATATGGAGTGGAAGGTTCGCCTCCTCCTTAGTTTTATAGTAGACTATCTCTACTAATTATTATATAGAAAAGACATATCTTAAACAGTGTCTTTTCGGGATTGATCATTATATATGGTAGGCGTTGTCTCCTTTGATCAAAATAAATTTATGTCTCTGTAATCTTATGGTAGGCTTGCCTCCTTGATTATTATTTGCTTTATTTTTTATTATCGCATATTATATATTTTATGCGTTTAATTTATGCATTTGATTTACGCTGTTATTATGTTCAATTTTTTTTTTTCATGTTCAATTGAATTTCAAATTCAAAAAAAAAATTATGATGCACATGTTAATATAAAATTGGACAGTGCAAACGCTCCAGAAGAGCGAAATGATAACTCTTTTTGAAAGCATATAGCTAAGACATGTTTGTATGTGATCGTATATACGGAATATAAAAATGGTAAAATGGCAAAAATTAGTAAACCTAATGTTTACTACTAAGTCAAAGAAAGTTATACCATTGAAAATTTATGTGAAAATCAAAAGTTTTTCACGTAGTATGTCTTATGCAAAAATAAGGCCATCATGAGAGATACATGAATGAGTCACCATCTTTGGTTAAATGAGCTCATTGGTTATGGTGGTTGAGTTCTTAATAAATCTCCTAAAATTATATCTCGGTATAACCAATTTTTATGCAAGATTCGGTTCATATTAATGGGCTGGAAGATCCATTATCATAAATGGCGATATTAAGAGTCTCACATGAATTTTTTATAGGATCCAAGATAAAGCACATGATCCAAGATGAATATGTTATGATCCTAGAGTGAGATTCTATGCGAGATGAATGGACCTAGAGTGTCATCATCTCGAGGGGGAGAATTAAAGAATCACACAATGACAAGTAAGTTGATGATTTTGGTGAGCATATATCCCAAAAACTTGATCACTTTTGCTGATTATGCATCCTAAAATTTATCACTTACTGTATGTCGAGATAAAGTAGAACATAAATAAGGTTATGTTCACATTTAAAATGAGCTGACTAAAATATTTATATAGCAAATCTGAGGGATTGCAAAGATGATTGATGGTGAAATTTAGTCTCTATGATTTGGCATATAACATGCAGTCGTGCATGTAATGTATTAAGCCATCAAGTGGGTATGAGCTTATATGATTTGCATTCATCATTTTGATGAGAATTTTCCCATGGAAAGTTGTTGAATAGTTAATATCCTTGACATGTTAATATGAACTTGAAGTTGAAAAAGACCAAAAGAATCACTATTCAACATATGTTGCAAATCAAATAGAGAGTTGGCAGATGAGATTTCAAGAATTATCAGAGATCCTCGAGAATATGAACTTGAAAGTTCAAAAGATAATTCATGTAATAGAAAAGAGTAGATTTCATATTGCAGCTGAAATGCTCCAAATAAGAATAGATGTCTCTGAAGGAGAGTCAATGAAGTCTATAACACGTAAAGAAGTGATAGACTACTTTGGTTCCAAAAAGATAAAGAAATCCTCGAACAAAAAATGGAGAAAATAAAAGAAGGATTAAACTCTTGAAGAAGAGTAAAGAAACAGTTATGTGGTTAATAATAGAATCATGTACATGAAAGAAATCATTGTGAATGATTTAGAGATCTCGACTAACCATGTCGTTACGGTAAAAAGAGGAACCAAAGATAAAATGGGTGTCGACACAATAAAGAATAGCGCGGTATAATTAATAGAGAATGAGGATCATGAGTCTTCACTATGTGGATGAGCGTAGAGATAAATGTATTGGCCAGTAAGTTACAAAGAGGCAATCAAGTTTTTGTTATACTCGTTTGAAGAACGAGAAGTTTTAGACCAGTAGTCTAAACGAAAAAGATATGTCAAGGAAAAAGAAAAAAAAATGATTTGGATTGCGCCTCATAGGAAAATCACTAAAGATGTGATTTCTGATATCATTATTATGTTTCCGGGAACTTTGAGCGATTGAAACTCCTGAAGAGTTATCGCAAGTAGTGTAATGAAAATAATTTGAAATTAGAGACTTTGGAAGGACAAAGTTGTCCTCAGGTATTCCAAAATCAGACATCTAGTAAAAGAGATGTTATATAAAAATCTTGAAAGGATTTACATTAAACTCACATTTAAGCATTTCTAGAAGACATGATGTTTGATGTTTGGTCTAGAAGTACCAAATTTTAAATGTTATGTTAGTAATTTATTAACATATACATTATGTATAAAGTGTGTGGGAGTATAAGATGCGCTTTCAGAAATAAAGCCAAAATAGTGTATATAAGAAGAGCATGAATAACTCTTAAGTACAATCGAGTTTTTAGGATATTGTACGTAAAGAGAAGTTTGGCCAGAAGCCTAACTAGTTAGAAATGATCTTCTATGTGAACGGGATGGACTGGAAGTCCGATGACCCGAGAAATTGTATGATTATCATACGACTTTATTCACTAATTATTTGGTGAATTTTCCAAGAGGAAAATGTCACCATTTGAGATCAAAGACGGAGATAGTAAATACTGCGATAATGCAAAAAATACTTAAAGATAAAAAGTATTTGTTTGATCTCAAATCGATAGACTCTGTTAAATGCGTGAGTCTTTGGTTGTGTTTGTTGTTTTACTGCAAAAAAAAGTTGAGTCGATAGACTCTGTTAAATGCGTGAGTACTATATCAGGTGATAAAAAGATCATCATAGACTTTGGTAGAGTCATGATTTCCATCCCGACGGGGATAAAGTTTGAGATAGATAATGCAATAGATTAAGATTTTCAATGCCAAGGGGGAGAAAGTTTGAAATACATGATGCATTATACTCTTCTAGTTCATAGAGAAACTTCGTAAGTTTCACAGATATCCGGCGAAATGGATATCATATTGAAAGTATGAATAATGATGGCATTGAATATATTGGCATTACATCGGAGGGAAAGCATACGTTGAAAGAATTACCAATGATGTCCTCCGGATTATATTGCAGAAATATATATGACTGAATCATATGTTAAAGTAAACCAGAAGTTTACTAGTACATTCAAAGCCTAGCATGAAGGCTAGGCATCTAGGATCAGTCATGATGAGAAGAATTGTGAAAAATTCTTGTGGCTACCCATTGAAAAACCAGAAATTTTTTCAGTCGGAACAATTTTTATGTAAGGCATGTCCTCAAGAAAAAATTAATTCAGCCATCAACAGTCAAAGTTGGAAATGAATCTCCGGTATTCTTATAAAGGAATACATTGTGATATATGTGAACCTATTCATCCACCGTGTGTGCCATTTTGATACTTTATCGTATTAATTGACGCATTTGGTAAATAGTCACATGTTTGTCCGTTGACAACACGAAATGAGAATTTCGCAAGATATATTATCCAAATAATCAGATTGAAAGTCAAATTTCCTGATTATGCCTTAAAGAAAGTTAGGCTTGATAACACTGGAGATCTTGGAGATCTCACTTCGCAAGCTTTTAATGACTATTGTATGTCAATGGGGACAGATGTTGAGCATCCGGTTCTCATGTTCATACACAAAATGGCATGTCTGAGAGTTTAATCAAATAGTTGCAATTGATTGCATGACCGTTACTATTAGAACAAAGCTCTCGGATTTTGTATGGGGACATACTATATTGCATGCAGTAGCAGTAGTTTGGATACGACCAAAATGCATGTCATAAAAGTTTTGGTCAAGAGGTAAATATATTCGATCTCCGTGTTTTTAGGTGTGCGGTCTATGTTTTGATAGCATCACCACAAAAATAGAATCACATGGAGACTAAGAATATATATATCGCGTATACTCACAAAGTATATTTTAGTATCTTGAACTAGTAACTGGATATAGGTTTATGGGATGTTTTGCCAATTGCCATTTTGATGAATGTAAATTTTCGGCGTTAAGGAGGAGAGACTTAATAAATGCTAAATGATGTTTTTTTTTGTAGACCTTCTTTGGTATATTTAGATCTCCGTACATAATAACGTGAGGTGAAAGTTTAGAAAATGTTACATTTACAGAATATGGCAATTACGTAATGTATTCATAGATACAAAAGAAAAACAAAGTTATATATTCTTGTTGCTAATGTTCCATCAAGTATTAGTGTTCTTGAAGAACATATTGATGGGAGTGAGTAAATGAACTAAGTGTTCGACTAAAGCGAGAGAGACCACTGAGGTCTAAAGCTTCCAATCTCTTTATCTGAAAGAGATGTATAGTTTATATTTTTCCGAGAGAAAGATAATGATATGCGTGGCTGTACTCTTTTTCCCTTATCATGGTTTTTTGTCCCATTGGAGTTTTCTCATGGCAAGGTTTTTACCGAGGCAGCAAACAAATACACAAAAACTACCAAAATAATGGTATATATTAGCGGAATGCATCTCCTGAAAAAGATGATGTTTCCAGGGGGAGTTATATATGATAAGCGTGGTTGTACTTTTTTCCCTTAATATAGTTTTTGTCCTACTGGGTTTTCCATGACGAGGTTTTTAACGAGACAACAAAGAACACGCTAAAGATAGAATGTCATAATCCTAAATGAGAAAGGTCTATCCTTTTTCAAACGCTTTCTCATACATTGATGAGATCGTGGCAAACGAAGAAGATGATCGCAATGAATCAGATACGAAAGAAGCCAGAAAGAGACGAATCAATCAATGGAACCTATGAAGAGACATGACTTATTTTAGGGGGAGATTGCGTCATCTACATGAAAAGAAGATCATATCCGCTTCTAGAAGAGAAAATTGCACTCTTTTTTTATCATGGTTTTTATCCTAAACGGATTTTTCCATGAAATGTTTTTAATGAGACAGTCAACAACATATAATTAGTGATGGATAATCAAGGGGAGTATTATGAAATGGATAATGATTATCCACATTTACATTATAGTATTGTTGGATAATTATCAACATTATAATACTAGTTACTTTACTATAAGGAAAAGTAAATTACCCTACTATGAAGAAAGGTTAATTACCTTACCATGAAGAAAGATTCTACCGCCTATCTCTCCTATAAATATAGATGATAGTATGTTGTAAACTAAAAGATGGAATAATAAGAATAAATCCTCTCTCTCTTCTTTACTCTGTCTCTCGTCTTTTTCTATACATAATATATATATATATATATATATATATATATATATATATATATATATATACTTCTACACATATATATCATACATAGACATATGTATGAAACATATATATCTATAAGAAGTATAATTTATAACAATAATCAATTAGTTTTTTCTTTTCGTGGTCTATTTTTGACCCAATTGATCTTTTTAGTCTTTTGTTATTTTTTTCTTCAAGACCTAACACTATTATGACTTTCAAGACCTAAACTTATATTGAAAGTCAAAATTACTTTTGATGCCATTAATATTTTTGCTATATTTACCCGTTACTTTTACTTCACATTATTTTCAAGTCAGTTGCATACTTTTTTCTTTACAATATATATTTTTGAACATTTACTATAACGGGTGTAATACTGGTAGAAACAGTAAAGGAAAAACACACGACCCATTGAAAATAGATTTACGATAGGGTTATCTTTTAAAACAATTCTAAACAAAAATTTAACCTACATAATCGACAATTTCACGGGTAAATATTATTTTTCTAGAAAAAATAAATGTATGTAAGGTGTTGACAATTTATTGCTATCGAATTTATTATTTATTTTATAAATATACACATAAGTCACTAAGATGGGGTTTAAATATATGTATTGTTGGATACAAGTTTGGAATTTAGCACTTGAAGACATATGTGGGACACTATACAAGATTCAAAGAAAATACAAGCCGTTGAAGAACTTTTTTAGAGAGGTACTTACTCTTTAAAGGTTTTTGACGTGATGGCTCTGTTAATTATATGAAAGAAAAATCTCTAAAAATAAGTTGCATTCTTTGTTTGCTTATAATATATATTTTTGAACATTTATTATAACGGGTGTAATGCTAGTAGGAACGGTGAAGAAAAAAAACACGACCATTGAAAATAGATTTACTATAGGGTTATCTTTTAAAAAAAATTTAAACAAAAATAAATATAGGGTAGATATTATTTTTTATAGAAAAAATAAATGTGTCTAAGGTGTTGGCAATTTATCGCTATCGAAATTATTATTTAGTATTATAAATATAGGCATAAATGAAAGTAAGATGGGTTTTAAATATATAAATTGTAGAAAATAAGCATGGAAATGATCATAAGAAAACATATGTGGGGCCATTATACAAGAGGTGCCTACTTTTTAAAAGTTTTTGACGGGCTTGCTATGTTAATTACTAGAAATGCCTTTTTAGATTTGGTGTTTACTCAAATAACCTTTAAATTTTTGAGCTCTTATTTTTTTTCTAAAAAAGGTTACAAAGACCTTTAAAATATGGCAAAACCATTTATTAACGAAAATGCCATTATCCTTTGAGAAAAAAAAAACTGCATAAAACCAAAAAAAAACAAAAAAAATCAGATTTCACATTTTCATCTTCTTCTTCCTCTCTCCGGCGACTCCTCTCTCCGGCGACTCAAATCGCGATTTCTTCTCCGACGACGAGATTCGTTGCTTTTAACGGTTAGTTTTGAAATAAATCATGAGTTATCTTCCTCTCTATCATTCACGAGTGTTTTAAGTTCGGATTTATGAACTTCAATATGTTCTTCGTTCATAGTTTTCGAAATTCCGGCGAATAAAAGTTCCGGCGAATGTTGGGGTTTCGTTTTCGTGCGTTGTAGAGAGGTAATCTCTTGATTCTAACCGTTTCGTTTGGGTATGTTGAACTTTTGTAAAATCACGTTTTGGTCCAAATCTGAATTTTTTCCAGATCTGGATTTTTTCCCGATTTGGATTTTTGTTTGATGGTAGACTTATTTTTTGTTTGATGGTAAACTTATTTTCTATTTGATGGTAGACTTATTTTTTGTTTGATGGTAAACTTATTTTCTATTTGATGGTAGACTTATTTTTGTTCGATGGTAGACTTATTTTCTGTTTGATGGTAGACTTATTTTCTACTCGATGATAGACTACTTTTTGTTTGATGGTAGACTTATTTTCTGTTTGATGGTAGACTAATTTTTGTTTGATGGTAGACTTATTTTCTGTTTGATGGTAGACTTATTTTTTATTTGATGGTAGACTTATTTTCTGTTTGATGGTAGACTTATTTTCTGTTTGATGGTAGACTTATTTTTTGTTTGATGGTAGACTTATTTTCTGTTTGATGGTAGACTTATTTTTTGTTTGATGGTAGACTTATTTTCTGTTTGATGGTAGACTTATTTTCTGATTGATGGTAGACTTATTTTTGTTTCAATGGTAGACTTATTTTCTGTTTGATGGTAGACTTATTTTCTACTCGATGATAGACTTATTTTCCAAAATGTTCTAATTTCCATGAATTTCTTTACAGGTATTCTTTGTACGTGCAATGCGTAACCGCATGAAGATTGTAAAGAACATCCAAAAGATCATGAAGATGGTAGATTTTTATGAGACACACACGTTCTGATTTGTAATATAAGATACAATTGTTATGGTAAACTTTTTGTAAATAGATTCAAACATTATGGTAGACATTTATGAACATTTTTTTGTAGTGTAATGAATGAATTGACAACATTTATTTATGTATGGTTAAAACATAACTTCTGAAATGTCTCTGTAACGATTACAAAATCCTTAAAACACGAGTACGAGTTCATACGAAAAGATAGAAAAAATATATGAAAATATATAGTACATACTAAATCTACCACCACTTGTATATAAATCTATCATCACTTGCATGATATATGTCGAACCGGGTTTAATAGTGTTTTTAAAAATAATAATATATATAGTTTTTGTATAATTATAAGTCTATCATCGAGTAGAAAATAAGTCTACCATCAAACAGAAAATAAGTCTACCATCGAACAAAAATAAGTCTACCATCAAACAGAAAATAAGTTTATCATCAAACAGAAAATAAGTCTACCGTCAAACAACAATAAGTCTACCATCAAACAGAAAATAAGTCTACCATCAAACGGAAAATAAGTCTACCATCAAACAGAAAATAAGTCTACTGTCAAACCAAAATAAGTCTACCATCAAACAGAAAATAAGTCTACCGTCAAACAAAAATAAGTCTACCATCAAACAAAAAATAAGTCTACCATCAAATATAAAATAAGTCTACCATCAAAAAGAAAATAAGTCTATCATCGAGTTGAAAATAAGTCTACCATCAAACAGAAAATAAGTCTACCATCAAACAAAAATAAGTCTACCATCAAACAGAAAATAAGTCTACCATCAAACAAAAAATAAGTCTACCATCAAACAGAAAATATGTCTACCATCAAACAAAAATAAGTCTACCATCAAACAGAAAATAAGTCTACCGTCAAACAGAAAATAAGTCTACCGTCAAACAAAAATAAGTCTACCATCAAACAGAAAATAAGTCTACCATCAAACAGAAAATAAGTCTACCATCAAACAGAAAATAAGTCTACCATCAAACAAAAAATAAGTCTACCATCAAACAAAAAATAAGTCTACCATCAAACAAAAATCCAGATCTGGAAAAAATTCAGATTTGGACCAAAACGTGACTTATTTTTGTTTGATGGTAGACTTATTTTTGTTTGACGGTAGACTTATTATCTGTTTGATTACTTTTGGTTTAATTTGCGAACTAAAGGTCTACCACCACTAAAGTTTCTTAAACAGAAAACAAGTCTACCACCAAGTACAATAAGTCTACCGCTATCACAAATAGGTTTACCGTCACTAAGTTCGATAAAAAGTCTACCACCACTAAAGTTTCTTAAACAGAAAACAAGTCTACCACCAAGTACAATAAGTCTACCGCTATCACAAATAGGTCTACCGTCACTAAGTTCGAAAATAAGTCTACCACCACTATAAATTCCTAAACAGGAAATAAGTCTACCACCAAGTACAATAAGTCTACCACTATCACAAATAAGTCTACCAAATGTCTAATGTGAAAAAAAGTCTACCGTCACTAAGTTTGAAAATAAGTCTACCATCACTAAACCTGGGTAAAAACAAATCTACCGCTTCTATCGCTAAAAACGCATAAGTCTACCACCATTGATCCTAAAAAACTAAGTCTACCAGTCAACGGTTGGTTTCGTTGACCGAAAATACAAAATAAGTCTACCGCTAACTATAAGTCTACCACTACTACAATAAGTCTACCACTACTAAACATAAAAGAAATCTACCACCACGATAAAAAAGTCTACCGCAAATTATAAGTCTACCGCTACTAAAATAAGTCTACCGTCACTATAAATCTACCGCTACTATGACTAAAAATCTACCACCAAAGGAAACAAATCTACCAGGCAAAATAAATCTACTATCGAACAAAAATAAATCTACCGCTGAAAATAAGTCTACGGAAATAAATCTACCACTCGAAGAATAAGTCTACCGCAAAAAATAAGTCTACCGCTACGGGATAATAAGTCTACCGTTCGGAAATAAGTCTACCACCAAAGGAGACAAAATAAGTCTACCGCTCAAAAATAAGTCTACCGCTCCTCAAATAAGTCTACAGACAAAAAAATAAGTCTACCAGAACTCAAATAAGTCTACCATCACATAGCGGTAGACTTATTTTTTTAGGCGGGAAATTTTAGCGCTTACGCGGCGCGTTTCATTAATGGCATTTTCGTAAATACGTTTTTTGTTATCAAAGCAAAAAGGGTAAAACGGACTCGAAAATAGCCCCAATAATTAAAATCTAAGAAGGTTGTTTGAGTAACGCCAAAATCTAAGAAGGTTATTCTAGTAAGTCTCCCTTAATTATATGAATGAGAAATTTCTATAAATAAGTTGCATACTTTGTCTGCTTATATTTTAAAACATTTACTATACCGTAGAAAACAAGCATAGACTTTATCAGTTGATGACATATGTGGGACACTATAAAAGATTCAAAGAAAATACTCGTTTTTTAAATTTTAATTGAACCATCGAATCAAAATTTGCATTTCCAAATGCAATATTGCCAATTACCTTTAGCAGTTGTTTTTGCTATTACGATTAACAAAAGTCAAGGACAATCGCTCAAGAATGTTGGTTAGTTCTTACCAAATCCAGTATTTTCGCATGGTCAACTCTATGTGGTTATATCAAGGGTAACATCAAAAAAAGGATTGAAGATTCTTATAGTTGGCGATGATGGTTTACGTAAACCACAATAGAAGACGGAAACTTTTGTTTAGAAAGAAGTGTTTAAAAATCTATGTTTATCGTTTCTGAATACTTTTACTCTACATTATTTTGCAATCATAACTGCATTTTATATTCAGTATATACAATATCTTTTGTTCTTGAAAACTTTAAGATCAAAGATATGGCTACAGGCTTTGTAACCTAAGTTTTTCTCTCTAAATCAAGTCTATTTGATGATTAACATAACTGTGGCGAATTACACAAAACAAGGATATATAGAGAAAAGAGTAAAAGTCAATAAAGAGTAAAGAGTAAAATTAAGTGCATATTGATTTACACATTTATATACAAACAAATAAAATAAAAATATTTATCGATTTTTTTTGTTTTATCTAAACCAATTTTTTTTTAATAGAATTAAATATTTTACCGCGACTGCCCCGCGGGTCGAGTCCTAGTATATATTTATTCACATTGGCTTGATCATTTTTGAAAGTTTGATCTTTTATATCCATGTATTTCTTCATTATCAAAGTTATGACTATTTTATCATTCATGGACACATCATGTTAAATAAATTTTGGGGTAAGAGGATTTATAATAGAGCTGAGGTCAAGAACTTGCATCAGTATGGAAATATGGAATTTAATTTTGCTAATCAAAATAAATATAATATTTGCAATCTTAGCTTTTGAGATTTTTGGCTTGTGAATTATGATATAAGTATTTTTGTTAGACATGATAACTATATATTTAAAATATATACAGGAGTACATTTATATTTTAATATCAAATATCTTTTATCCAAACAAAAAACACTAACCAACCCAGTTTTGTTTTCAAACTAAAACTAATGGAACTAATAAAATGTTGTTTTAGTTAGGCAATGTTTACTTCAAATATTTTTTATATTGGTCAACATACATATCATCCATAAGAGTTAATGTATTTAAAACATGTTAATCTTTTTGTCAATATAGTTGAATACCATATTATCAATGCATTTAAGACATGTTAATCTTTTTATAATTATAGTTGACTACCATACTATCAATGCATAAGGTTTGTTTCTACATTGTATATAAGTGTTTCACAATGTGTTAGAAAACAAATTAGTCGACACAAAAATATAGATTAGAAACAAATATTAAAAAAGTGTTTCACAATGTCCAAGTTGTGCAAGCAAATTTATTTTTATTTTATTGTTTCGATGGTTCTGTTCTCAGGTATCTAACTTTGTTTTCCTCTTTAGTATTATAGTGTATAGTCAACATATTACAATAAAATATACCAATGTAAAAAAAAAGAGTTTTTAACTAGTTTACATGTCTCCAATATTAGAGTACTGCTTACAATTTTTGTTTTTTAAGCTTCTGCTTACAAGTTTTGATATGCACATTTATTGATACAAACCGAGTTAGCTTCTTTTTAATAAATAAATATATATTTGTTAAATTTTATCTACCATTGGTTGCAGCATTATTGGTTATTCCTAAAATTGAGGCAAAGCAGAGATGTAGACAAGAACTAGAGCCGGGGACACAATGTGTGTTGCCAAAGTGTAGGGAGCAATGTTTCAAAAAGCTAGATGGATTTGGAAGTTGTATTGAGAAGCCAGCAGGATCTGATAAATACACATGTAATTGTTTCTACGATTGTGGTGCACCATAATTTCATATTGTTCAGTGATGCACTACTCAAATATTAATATATTTCATGAATTACTAGTTAAAATTATATTCTTAAGGGTCGACGAACTGTATCCTCCTGAGAACTTTCATATAGTGTTAGTTCCATACAAAGTATAAGTCTCTCTCTAACGCTACACACATTTAAGTTTTGCAATATGTACCTCTCTAGTTGATACTTTTAAACCCATAATACGAAATTATGGTGCACACATAATTTTAATTTCATGTTTTCTATTCAAAAGCACGATTAGATCTTAATCTAAACCGATTTTAATCTCTAATTCAGCTTGAATCGTAATGACGAAATCAAAAGAAAAATCTGATCCAATATATAAATCAACCCAAAGATTTAGTCGATTAACATGATTTAGTTTTACTATCGGCATTTGAAAATTCCCAAATCGACATTCAATTTTTTCCAGGTCTATTTTACTCCATATTGATTTGAGAATTTCATCAGTTCTTGACGAAAACTAGATTTAAAAGAGAGAAAACAAAGTAAAAAGGTCAAAAATTTACAGGTATTTCAGCAGAATTGTAGAGCCCATGCTCCATTAGGTCACGATTTAATCCTTTAGAACTTCCATTAAAGAGACAGTAGAGCTCGTGGGATAGTGATAATGTGACTTTTGTGTGAAAGATTTTTCTTCGGAGCTACGGTGAAGATAGAAAACCCGAGGTCACATAGCTCGACTAGAAAGGTACTATGGGGTAATCCAAGAGGTCACATGATCGAACGATAATTGGGACGGATAATTTAATAAATGATGATTCGGGCCTAAGGGATATGAAAACTTCACTTCGGTTGCTCCTAGATATTAAAAAAAAGGATCCTTCATGCTCGCTCTTCATTTTCAAACAAATAAATTTTAAACCGAACCAAAATTTTACCGGTTATTTATCTTAACTCTATCTTTGTTCATTAAAACTCAGTTGGATCAGATAAAAAACCCAAAAGATACCCGCTTTTTGCTAAAGCTGTCTGTTGGGGTCAGATCTCACTCCGGTAGAGATCGTCAAGAAAATGACAAAGTACCATAGGTAGGCGCATAGTTATCTGGACCAGCTCTGTCTCAGGGACCAGCTCTGTCTCTGGGACCGGCTCTCCAGAATAACTGTGACTAGGACCGGCACCTTTCCAAGACGACGTCTATAGTGGTCATTTAGACTCCGAGAAACCGTTGCGACCATTTCACTTCAAGACAAAGAACGGGCCGAGCTCACAAGGCCCACATTGGAAAGAACGAGTCAGGAGCCCGTGAGTAACAAGTCACGCCGACCTCTACTACCAGACTGGGCCTAGAAGACGAGCTCTCGGATTTGGGCCCATGACACGGACAAGGTCAAGACCTAAAGGTGGCCGCCGACTAAGCTGAGAGAGAATCCCGAAGATTGAGGGATTTGACCTTATCTCTTTAGGCGTAGACCTAGGCTGACTTAGACTTGTATAAATAGACCTAGGATACCTCCAAAAAGGGGAGCCGAATTCTTACACAGAAACCAATTGTAATATTTGCAAACAGATTAATAACATACTCTCTTGAGATATTCGTTAGGTGTTTCTCATCTCAGAGCTTTCAGACCTAGACCATTGACTATTTCAACTATGCAGGTTTCCACCACCACAGTTTGGCGCTAGAAGGAGGGGGTTTTTGAAAGCATCTTACTCCGAAGAACCACCGCGAAGATATCCAGAGCACGATGACTGACGAACGACGTATTGCTGATCCGAAAGACGCCGCACCGAGAGATCTGGTAGAGGGAGAGATCCAAGCCAAAGGAAGTACCAATAAGGACCAAGCCGCTCGTGATGATCCGCCACCAGCAGGTGCAGCTCGCGCCGATCTACTTGGCGAGAAGTCAACGGAACCCCCTAGAGCGAGCTCGCTTCTTCCTGAGCTGTTGCAGAAGATGAGCGCGACACTCGACGCACTGCTGGAGAGCACCGAGCGGCAAAACAGAGCCAACGGGACGATAACCGACGAGCTCAAGTCCATAGGAGCAGACGTCCGGGCACGACCCCTCGAGCCAGGTCTGTTCAGAAAACCAGTGGCACGAATCGATCCAGTGGCGCTCAACTTCACTACACCAGTACGATCGTCGAGCCGACCTCGGCAGCAAAAACCATTAACCGCCCCAACAGACGGACGATCCGCTCTCCTACCTCAGGCATGACGAGAAAAAGCTAAAGTTGGCGACGAGCCAATAGACCTCGACAACGACGACGAGGACCTGGCTAGAAGAGTCGTTCCGGATACGGAACTCACTGAGGAAGAAAGAACTCGGCACGCAATAGCTAAAGCGAGGAACGATGGTGATCGGCACGTAGCTTCACAACAGTTCTCCACCTTCGGAGACGAAGGCATCGCGAGGAGAGTTGCACGCAACGCCAACCCCTCAGAGGAGAAGTGGGACGGTGAACAACTACGAGGACAAAGCATGCCGACCCACAGAGGATGACCCAACAACGTTTCTCCGCTTTCGACGACGAGATCGATCCTGGATATGCCAGACACGTTTCGAAAGAAGAAGATAACGTTGAGTGGGTGAAACAGGCAGAGGTCGCTGAAGCGAAAAAAGCTGCGATTCAAGCCCAACATGACGAGATGGCCGAGTTCCGAGCCTCGTTAAGCAAGACTGCTGCTGAGTTGAAGATGATTCGCTCGCAAATGCATCGTGCCACTAGCAAGGCACCAGAACTCGATCTGATCCTGGAACAAGCTCAACACACTCCTTTCTCGGCACGCATCACCAAAGCCCGAGTGTCAGACCCATGCTAGATTAGGGTGCCGACCTACGATGGAACTGAAGACCCAGCTGACCACCTTAACGAATTCAGTGTGGCTATGACAAGAGCAAATTTCAAGGAGGAAGAGATGGACGTCGGGCAGTGCTTTCTTTTCGTAGATAACCTCAAAGTACCAGCTCTCAAATGGTTTAAAGGGCTGGAAAAGAATTCCATCGATACTTTCAAACAGTTGACAGCGGCCTTCATCAAGCACTACTCTATCTTCATTGAGACTCAAACGTCTGGCGCTGATTTATGGTCCATGAACCAAGGACCAACCGAGTCTCTCAAGATTTTCATCGAACGCTTCAAGTTGGTACTATCGCAAGTGAAAGAGATAGATGACTCGGACGCACTTCGAGCGCTGAAAAGAGCCATATGGCACGAATCTGACTTTTGGAAGGAGATTTCTCTCAACGAGCCTTCGACTATCCAGGATGCTCTGCATCGAGCGACGAACTTCGCCAAAAGCGAAGAAGAAGCGAAGAAACTCGCAAAAAAGTATGGGAAGTCAAAACAGAAAAGTGACAGCGACCACCAGCCAAGCTAGGCGCAAAAACCCCATAGTGGAAATTTCGTCCAACACGAAGGAGCCCACAACTATCAGGTGGATTCTCCAAACTATAGGCACGACCAAGGAGGATGTTTTCCTAAAGCGTGGACCGGTAATTCAACTTACGACGAGTCGTTATACTGCGACATTCATCACACTCACGGGCACTCGACAGTAAACTGCCAGTCTCTCTGCTCGGCGCTCGCCCAAAAACTACTAGACGGTGAACTTGGCGATAACTTCAACCTCAAAGACTTTGAATTAGAGGAAAACGACGTTGAAGTAGCGTCGATCAATGAAGAACCGCCTAAACGCGGAAGACAGAACGACGATTTGGCACAAGGTTGACCAAGAAAGAAGTACTACCATTGAGCAACTTTACCATCATTCGTCCACCACTCAATCACTTACCATGAACTACGGGTGACTTGATCCCTGCAAAGGGTACGTAGGCAGCTCATTTTCGGATGGGTTCAGTTGCCCCCCTCCCAAATAAGGGGGGGAGTGGGGTACGTATACTTGTATACTCTCACCTCTCTTTGTAGCAAACCTTTATGAGAATAAACACCTGCTACAAAAACTTGTCAAAACGACTATCTCTATCACATCCTTTACGGATAATTCAGGGTCTCACTTAAACGACCATCTCACCTTCGACCGCCGCTGCTGGCCACAGCGACGACCTTTCGCAAAATTTCTGCAGATCTTTATAATAACATCCACCATTGGATAAGCGCGCTATATAAATAACAATGGTTCATTATAAGAGCAGGTGTGTTTATAGAGAAGCACACTTGTAACCCAAGTGACCATTCAAAAAACCCAACAACATCGTTAGTCGAAACCAATGGTTCATTATAAGAGCAGGTGTGTTTAGAGAGAAGTACACTTGTAACCCAAGTGACCATTCAAAAAACCCAACAACATCGTTCGTCAAAACCAATGGTTCATTATACGAGCAAGTGTGTTTAGAGAGAAGCACACTTGTAAACCAAATGACCATTCAAAAAACCCAACAACATCGTTGGTCAAAACTAATGATCGTTATAAGAGCGGTCGTGCTCAAAGAGTGACACGGTCGTAAACCAAAACGATCATTTGAAAAACCCAGCAAATCTTAACGCTGGTTGCAATAACGTAACATGCTCACTTCTGGAGTTGGGTGGTCAACGACGACCTAACTCCTATAACAATGACGAGCACCGAAATACGGCAACAACGCCATCAATCACCACGATTGTTCAAATGGATTTTTAAACAAAGTCATTTGAATTAGACTGACTATACATCCTAGAAACGAATTCAAACAAGGATACAGTTCATCACAATTAGTTGCTTTTCTAAAAGTCTAAGTCAAGAAAGCTGGTTTTTTTAGAAAAACAAAAACAAATTAAGAAGTTGGATTCATTATCATCTTTTATAACACAAGCCATCTAGGCGCAAAATCAAAAGACAAGTCTAAAACATAAGCACTAACAGGCGCGCAAAGCAACTAAGGGACAATCCCCTCATCATCAACGACCCCTGCAGAAGTAGTCATGGTAGTCGGCTCTGCTGCCTCCTCGGTCCTGGTCTTCTCAAAGACTCGTCAGTCATGCTTTCCTTGAAGCCCTCGTCGGACTTTGTCCTCTCAAAGACTCGCCAGTCCTTGTCTCTTCGACTACCTCATCGGTCCTGGCCTCCTGAAAGACCTCGTTGGTCTTCGTCTTTTTGAAGACTCGTTGGTCCTAGTCTCCTCAACGATATCCACAATCCTAGTCTATCCTCGGCCTCATCTTCGCCACCAATAGAGAACTACCCAACTTTGCTCACCATTAGCAGTAGTGGTCGGCGCAGTAGTGGGCACAGTTAAAGCAGGTGAAGTAGTGGTCGCAGTAGAAAGCGCAGCAGTGGGGGCGGCTAAAGAAGGTGCAGTAGTAGTCGGCGCAGTAGTAGGCGTAGCTAAAGCAGTTCTGGTAGTGGTCAGCGCAGCAGAAAATGCAGTAGTGGGCGCAGCTAAAGTAGGTGCAGTAGTGGTCGGCGTAGTAGTGGGTGCGGATAAAACAGGTGTAGTAGTCGTCGGCGCAGTAGTGGGCACAAATAAAGCAGATGCAGTAGTAGGCGTTTTCTCTGAATATGAGTATCGACTAGCTGTTCATCAAAAAGAAAGGGACTATGCGCATTCAATGCATCATTCACATCCGAAACCAGAATTCGAGTCGCATCCCTATCCTTACAAGGACGCAGCCAGGAGCTAGACTCCGCGTCAGAACAATTTATTTCGAAGCTCGGTCCTAGGCTCTCCAAACTGGTGGTCCTCAGCTTCGAAATGGACTCTAAGAATTTCTCATAAGATGACGTTGAACTTAACATCGAGACAACGTTCGGGAAATACTAAAGTACCAAAGCCACGGCGACGATGCTTAACGCAATGGGGTTTGTTGAGGTTTTCGGTGACTTGCCGGAATCAGTGGTTTGGGTTCGAAGTCGTCACGAAGCTAACTCTCATTTTAATAATAAGTTTGGAACGATGACTAACTAATGGAGAGAGCTCGGCACTATTTTTCCTCAACAAATCAAGCTATCAACAAGGAACCGGAAATTATGCACTTATGTCAACGACCTAGCATCAACAAAAACGGTTAGCCTTTGTCAAAAGCAACGAGCTCGATCGCAACACCAAAATCTCGATTCAACGAAGACGGACTAATTGAACGCTGGGAACAAGTTCTTGTCGCAACAATATCCGTTCACGAAAGACCAACGCTGCAACCTCTAAGAAAACTTGACGAAAAGAGATCTTGAAGGATAATAACAAGTCAAGCTCTCATAGTCGACTTCTTCTGCGTGAGTTCACCTCGCATCGACTAGTTCGCAAACCATGGAAACAAGAATCGGTCAATGACGAGCCTTTTTGAGCAGCGGTAAATCGATCTTGTTCTGTTCGGACCGGAGAGGAGACGATGACTAGGACAATGTCCGGTAGGAGGAACAGTCGGAGCTGGTTCCTCTTGAGACAATTGGGTCACGGAATTGTTGTCGTCTTCAACATTTGTAGACGCAGCCGCCACACGAGCTCTCAAGGTCCAAAGAACAAGCTCTTACTCGGGGTGAAGCAGGGCAGTTCGTAGCTAGAAGCGGTAGTACGAGAACCCAGATCCGAGAGAGGAGAGCTCACCGGAAAAGATGGAGCCGTCGTCACAGCCGAGCACGAGTCAATAGCGTCGAGTGCTCGGCGATGGCTCTCCCAAAGTATCGACGACGAACACAAGCTTCACCTCCGGCAAAGCTCCCTAGAACGACGACGGATGAGCCCCTCTAAGAAAGACGAATCTGGCTCTGTTCTCTCTCGACGACGACTTTGGCTATGTTCTTTCTCGACGACGACTCCGGCTCTGTTCTCTCTCGACGACGACTCCGTCCCTGATTTCTCTCGGCGATGATCCTCCCAGAAACAAGGCCTCAGCTTCTGTAACACCCCCGATCAGGATCAGGTCAACACTGACCCAAAACCCGACCGAATATGCTACGTTTGCGCACCAGGCCGTCCGTTCCGAGGTTCCAAAAACTCATTAAAGAACCCTAGATTAAACGTCCAAGTATGCATTTCATATCGAGCATAAACCAAGGCTTTTCAACCCGATTTATGAACGATAGTTGGTTCGTCCTGGACTAGGACTAGTATCATATGTAACCCAAGCTTTAAACAAATACTTCTTTTATACATACTTATACTTAAGGTTTACAATAGTTACCAAAACATAGATATTTGCCGGCTTCGAGCCAATGCTCAAAATAACATTTCTACATATTAAATAAATACACGTTTGCAAAAAGGCAGACGATCTACACCAACTTTCCTAAGCTCCTCCAGCCCGACTAAAATCTCACTATTGGTTACCTACAAAACAAATGAGTCGTGAGCACTAATTGCTCAATGAGACAAGGCTCCCCTAACATGCAATAAATAAATTCCCAACCCAAACCCAAAATAACAATCGACAAGCAATCAAGAAGCAATCACACAAGTCAGAGAATGCAAATGCGGAAACGATGATTAAAGCACAACACACTGAGAGGACCTCTTACCGCAATCCTCTTTTAAAGTAACATGTTAGCACACAACAACCTATAAAGCCAATTGACAACTCCCTTTCATTGTCCTATTTTACCTCACTTAACTCTAACCACAAAGGCTAAAAGTCAAGTGATCCGACCACTGTAATTCACGGCCCTAGGCTGCAATCCCGTTCCTCCGTGAATTACATCGGATCCACGGCCATAGGCTGCAATCCCGTTCCTCCGTGACCTCCGATACATGGAAGTGTCAACTGCTTTCTACTAAAGTTAGGAAGTTAGAACGTTACATGATCCTCTTGATCACTTGCAACGCTTAACCACAAACACAACACACAAAAATACACAAATTAACATAAATCAATTGGTGGCCTTTAGCATCAAGAACAACGAGTGCCCTTCGGTCCCCTACGTTTCCTTGTGTTAACAAACCATACCATGCAAATAAAGAGTTAGTATAAGATGAGTATGCAGCCTTAATAAGGACATGCGTAGCCGTTAAGGGCTATACGCACCCGTTTATGGTCCTGCGCTACATCTTTATATCACTCCACACAAGCATGGTAAAACATAATATCAAACTTTCTCTTGAACCCTGCATCCACAAAGGTTAGTAGCAAGCTCACACACAATCATCACAAGAAATATGCAACACACATTCACACAATCATGCAAAACAATAAAATCAAACACTTAAACTAAATTCCTAAAATTCTAGCATGAACCTCAACGGTTATCAGCATAAAAATAAACAAGTATGACGCTCTATTTGTTTTGCAGTAAAGCAACAAACATAACCATGACTCACCTTTACTCTATGAACGGTTAGGATTTGGATTCGACTAAAGATCTAGAATGGATCTGTCTTCTCTAAAAACGGCCAGAGCTTATGCTAGATTATCGACTAATCTTGCTTCTACTCGATGGTCTAAGATGATAGAAAAGAGTGGATAAAAACGTGGATAAGAACTTGGGTTTTTTAAACCGATTTTAACAGAGGTTCGAAGTGGTTTCTAGAGTGATTTTGGTAGAGGTTCCCACGTTTTTGGATGAAAGAAAATGAGGTCTTAGGTCCTATATATAAGCTTAAGCAAGCAGGTAGGCAGGTAGCTGAGTCAGCCCAGCTTTGTCGTGCTTGCGGATTTGTCGTGCTTCCGATTTATCGTGCTTCTCGTTGACTCATTGAACACGGTCGCGATACCTCGTGCTTACGGGTTTGTCGTGCTTCCGATTTGTCGTGCTTGCAGATTTGTCGTGCTTGTGGGTTTGTCGTGCTTCAGCTGACTCGTCGCATACGATCGCGACACCTCGTGCTTACGGGATTTGTCTTGCTTCCGCTTAGTCGTGCTTCCGCTGACTCGTCCCACACGGTCGCGACACCTCGTGCTTATGGGATTTGTCCTGCTTGGACAATCCTTATCAGCTTGGACGTTTCTTCGTCCGAGGATAACTGACATTTCTTCGTCTGAGGGTAACTGACGTTTCTTTGAAAGAAGGTAACGCTAGTGACTAACCAACCAGGCAAGAACCTAGCTTAGTCACCAAGGTGCTTAACTAGGTTTTGGCCAAAAACTTAACGGACTAATTCGGAGATCGCTACAGGTCTTTGCCGAGGCGCGGCTTAGCCCTAAGCGAGGGTCATTACAGCTTCAAACTGGAATCGTGCAGCAACTAGTTCTCGCCGGGAAATCAAGAACGCAGATCGGACTTGACAATGGCGAAATCGAGCAGGAACGGAGAAGAATCAGTCGGCGCAGAGCGGAACAAGAAGAGCTCGTCGACGTGAAGATAGACAGCGGAAGTAGTGACTCGCCGGAAAAAATGAAGGTGGGTCGGCGGCGTGTAACCAGAGAAGAAAAAAAAAATATCCAAAACCCTAGATCTAAAACAGAAAATAGAGAGAGAAGAGAGGCTACCTTTCTTGTGGTGGAGTGAAGTTATGGAGAAAAGAAAAGGGGAAGGAGTATTTATAGTGTTACTGACAAAACCCTGGAGTGACACGCTTCAGTAGTCTGCGGGAATTAACAGTCCCAACTTCTGAAAGGAATCAAATCCTTACTGGGCTATGCGTTAAACATGAACACGAAAGCTCAGTAACGTCAGCAGGTCCTCAGAACAAGGTTTCACAATCTCGTCTCGTCAAACGCACCCCAAGCAGTATATTTTCTTGAAACCTCACTACGACTCTTTTCCCTCGGCATCATCAGAACTGATACTACCGAGCTGGGGGCTAACTGTTGGGGTCAGATCTCACTCCGGTAGAGATCGTCAAGAAAATGAAAAAGTACCATAGGTAGGCGCGCAGTTATCTGGACCAGCTATGTCTCAGGGACCAGCTCTGTCTCTGGGACCGGCTCTCCAGAATAATTGGGACTAGGACCGGCACCTTTCCAAGACGACGTCTATAGTGGTCATTTAGACTCCAAGAAATCGTTGCGACCATTTCACTTCAAGACAGAGAATGGGGCGAGCTCACAAGGACCACATTGGAAAGAACGAGTTGGGAGCCTGCGAGTAACAAGTCACGCCGACCTCTACTACAAGACTGGGCCTAGAAGACGAGCTTTCGGATTTGGGCCCATGACACACAAGGTCAAGACCTAAAGGTGGCCGCCGACTAAGCTGAGAGAGAATCCCGAAGATTGAGGGATTCGACCTTATCTCTTTAGGCGTAGACCTAGGCCGACTTAGACTTGTATAAATAGACCTAGGATACCTCCAAAAATGGGATCCGAATTCTTACACAGAAACCAATTGTAATATTTGCAAACAGATTAATAACATACCTTCTTGAGATCTTCGCTAGGTGTTTCTCATCTCAAAGCTTTCAGACCTAGACCATTGACTATTTCAACTGTGCAGGTTTCCACCACCACACTGTCTTCTTCACCTAACAAATCCAACCACCGGGTCAGGCTTTTGTTTTGATTTTGTCATCATGTTTTAACTCGAATTAAAGATTAAAACCGGTTATTAAAAACTATTGTGATTTTCAATCGAAAGCGCAAAATTAAAATCATTTGTGGTTCTACGTTTAAAAAAATATATTGGGGGGATGCATGTTGCAAAACTTAACCATGTATAGCGTTCGTATGGAACAAACACTATATAAAAGTTCTCGATAGATACAAATCGTCTATCTTTTTTGTAAATTAAGAAAACAATAATTGTTCACCCTTTTTTTTTTGTCGGCAACATATGATATCATTAAGAAGTCCAATGGGCTAATTACAGTAGAATACAATAAGTCACAAGAAGCAGAGACAAAACCAAACATATATAATACATTAGCCCAACACGTGTCTGCTGCTAGTGGTTTCCTCTGAAACGTAGCATCCATGCAAAATCCTTCAACCGCCATCGATTTGCTCACTCATTGCCATCGGCGCAGACGAAGAACTCTGATCATCCATCGCAAGAGTCCTGATTTGCCCAGATTCTACTGTAAAAACCTTCCTCTAACCTTTGAACACCGAAACTACTTGACCGGAGAACCAATATCATCAAAATAAACCAGGAGAACCTTGAAAAAGGAGAACAAATTCCCAGGCAAACACGCCACTTAAGAATTGTCTCTGATCTATTCCAAAATTCCCATAAACACCACTCTCAATCCCACAATAGATACGTTATCTAAAATTCTTAAAGACCCAACTATGGGGAGATAACGATTTACACTATTAGGAAAAAAGAGAATGATGGATGTGATAAAACGGATCCGACACAAGAGCAGACGGATTAAAATCTAAGTCCAAAAGAGGAAGGACAAGACAACAACCTATAAAACATAAAATCCGAACTAGATCAGAAAAGAGATCCCGCCGAAGCTGGAGAAAGGAAATCCGATCGAAATCGGAAAAGAGATCCAGACGAAACCGGAAGAAGGAAATTCGATCGAAATCGGAAGCCGCTATACATCTGAAACACAAAGAAAAGACAAAAAGATTATTCGGACCGACATCGTGGCTTTGGGAGCCCACGACCGCCGGCCGGAGAACTTAACTTGATGAAAGACTTTCTCTGAGAAACGAGAGGTTTTTAGAGAAATGAATTTTCCACTCAATCACTACACTATAAGAGAGATTGTTCACCCTTTTAAGTATACGTATATTTGATAACTTTGGTAAAATGCATAAAAAGTATAATTATAAGAAAACTTTGATTTTGCTATGAAGAAACAAATTGTATGATATAAGAAAAATTATTTCTAATAAATATAACAACAAATATATATTTTTTAGATAACATGTAACTGAAAAAGACTAGAAGATTCAATTCTTCAGAAATCACCGATTCTTCGAGTGCTACCGCTGTTTGGATACCTTTCGCGGAGATGTTCCAAATTCCTCCAACCACCATATCTTGGTTGATGGTGATAGACTATCTTCTCTCAATGACTGGAAATGGACTCTTGAAATTCCTCTCCAGATTAGCATGGCAAACATCAATATATGACTTATAGAAGGAAAGGATAGGAATGATTGGCTTCATCGTGGCACAACTTGAGCTTCATATTCCCTTATTAAACAATCTGAAAAACTGTTAAAAACCGAATCAATGCTTAACGCCATCACAACCGGATTGCCGCAAGTGATTGCATGCATAATTGTTAGAGTGTATGAGACCTGTTACAACTACAGAGGCTAAGAACACACAATATCCAGAACAAAATCTTTTTATATTATACCGATAATACAAGATTGTAGCTCCGCTATATACAATAAAGTTGCTAAAGAAATCTAACATATCTCTTACTCAAATGGGAAATAATCTCTTTTCCTAGCCTACCCAATAACTCACGACATCTCAAACATGAGATTCGTGTTACACAACTGATCCTATTCTACCTAGAAAGGACTCACTCAACTCACTTTGTTTCTCTCGGAGTTCTTCACACAAAACGAGTTCACTCTCAAACAATTTTTGTGACGCCCGTAAACCATTTTTGGTAAAATGGAGGGGCTGTCGATCGACACACTTGTGGTCTGTCGATCGACAGGGCTCTTAAGGGCTGTCGATCGACATACCTAGTGGTTGTCGATCGACAGGTGCTCGAATTGGCTGGTTTACTGGTTCGATTTAAGTCGTTCAATTGGACCGGGCCGGTTTGGGTAAACCCTAGGGCTTCGTATATAAGAGTTTTTGGCCGCATTTGAGCGAACCAAAGTCCCAAAATCAGAAACAAAGAGTTTTGAGAGGAGTTTCTCTTGTTCCTGATAGTTTGTGGATTAGGGTTTCGTTCTTGATCGATTTGAAGAGGAATTTCGTGGTGATTATAGCTGAATCTGTTTCTAGCCTCATTATCCAGCAAATTCTATCCGAAAATCTAAGGTGAGTGCGTGACCATGGCTTCTGGGCCGGTGGATTCGTTAGGGTTGTATGGTGGTAGGTTAAAACTGGTTGATTGTGATGATTGATGTTGTTTCTGTGTGTTTTGTGGTGTATGGATTGTTGGATTGTGTTTATGCGTGCAGGTTTCGTGTTAACGCAGAGGAGGAATCGATCCGAGAGGATTATGATCGATTTCCCATGAATCTGCGACGACCTGTCGATCGACAGCCCTAGGGTGTGTCGATCGACAGGGTCACACGAGAGCTGTCGATCGACACCTAGAGGTTGTGTGGATCGACAGGTGATCGAGGAGCTGTCGATCGACACCTAGAGGTTGTGTCGATCGACAGGGTCCTGTGGAGCTGTCGATCGACAGGCACCGTGGGTGTGTCGATCGACAGGTGTGAACAGGGGTGTCGATCGACACCTAGTGGTAGTGTCGATCGACAGGCCGCCTGTTGGGCTGTGGTTGAGCCGTGTTGTTGTGCTTGTTTGTGTGTTGTTTGATGCGTGTTTGCCTGAGCGGATCCATCGCGTCTGTGTGCGCAGTCGTAGATGGGAGGAGCGTCTCACTGGGTATTTGTGATAATACTCACGCATCTCTTTTAACCATGTGGTGCAGGTAAAGGCAAATTGTGATCGTGGAATCATGGCAACGAAGAGGGAGATGATCTAGGGTCTCGGTTTCGTGCTGTGTGTTGTTGTTAATTTCACTTCTGTTTTAGAACTCCGCTAGGTTGCTGGTTTTATTGCATTGGAATTTGTTATTGGAATTGTTTGGTTTAGATTTAATGGAATTCTTATTTTGGTTATCCGCTGTTGTTTGATTGTCTGTGTTGCTTGGTTGTTGAGGATAGCATTTATGGGAATGCTAGTCCGAGACCAAGGGTTTAATTGTTTAAAAAAAAAAAACGGGTCGGGTCGTTTCAGTTTGGTATCAGAGCGATACGGTTTTAGGACGGGCTAGAACTGCTAGGATTGAATTTGGTAAATTGCAATTCTGTGAGTTTGGGGGTTCTAGATCATCTTCCTTCGAGCCTTTAAAGAGATTCCACGGTAAGTGTTGATTGTTGTGTTTTGAGTCTTTCTAGTTCTTAGCTGGTCTGCGTGTGAGTGCAGTGAGATGGCTAGAGGAGCTAGAGGGCGTGGTCGTGGGGGCCGAGGAGGCCGAGGCCGGGGTCGCGGACTCGTTGAGGAGCCAGTCGTGAGCGAGGTTCAGAGTTCCGCGCATGGGCCCGCGGCAGGTCAGCAGTCGGTGCATGATGGACAGACTGCCAGTGTGACTGCCAGTGTGGGGGCCAGTGTGGGGGCCAGTGTGGGTCCTGTAGGGGCTGGTTTGGGTCCTGTTGAGGCTGGTGGTGCTGGTGGTGCTGGTCCAGCTGTGGGTGCGGTTGCGGCCGCGGGTGTAGCCCAAGCTAGAGATGATCGTCTGGCTGACCTGCTGACACAGTTGTTGGAGCGGTTACCGGGTGCGGTGCCAGTGCAGGCTCCAGAGGTGCCACGAGTGGCAGAGGTGCAGCCGAGGGCTGCGGTTGCTGAGGAGATTCCGTCATATATCCGTATGATGGAGCAGATGCAGAGGATCGGTACGGGTTCTTTTGCGGGTAGTGTGAAGCCTGAGGAGGCTGATGAGTGGCGGATGAGGGTGGAGCGGAACTTTCGCTCGATTAGGTGTCCCGAGGGATACAAGGTTGATTTGGCGGTCCATTATTTGGACGGTGATGCACATCTCTGGTGGAGGAGTGTAGCGGCTAGGTGGGCCGGGACTGCGATGGCGTGGTCAGATTTTGTGACGGAGTTCAACTCCAAGTTCTTTCCTCAGGAGGCGTTGGATCGTTTAGAGACGAGGTTTTTGGAACTAGATCTGTGAGAGAGATCAGTTCGTGGGTATGTTTTGGAGTTAATCAGCTCATGGGTTGGGTTGGTTCATGCTGGTAGGAGCATGGAGGGCGAAGAGGCCCGAGATAAAAGGTTCTTGAGAGGACTTTGATTATATTGAGGACATGGTGCGGAGTGTCCGTGTATGTTGTGAGAGCATAGTTGGTTGAGACTGCAGGAGGCATTGTTGAGACTCGAGAGAGCAGGCTGTGGTGGTTAGCCCAGTTGTTCAGTCTATTAAGTCTCAACAGGTGATACCCGGCAGGGCGGCAAGCCTGTGCAGGGGCAGAAAAGGAAGTGGGAGGATACTTCCAGTTTGAGGTAGAATGGCCGGGATGCTTCGGGTGCGGAAGCATGGGTCATAGTTGGCGAGATTGTTAGGTTTCTTAGCACATGGGAGTTGTGTAGAGACCTTTGAAGTGGGCAATGGTGACTTCCACGGGTTGTTCGATTCTGGAGCATGATTGCTTCATCTCTTCGGAGTGACGCTGGTGAGCGGACTGGACCGGTTATGGTTGCTGGAGGAGAATTTCTAGCTACGCATGGCCGGGCGAAGGAGGTGGATATTCTGGTAGCGGAAGAGTTGATGCCAGCTGACTTAGTGATTAGTCCGGTGGAACTGTACGATGTTATCCTTGGTATGGATTGGTTGAATCGGTACATAGTCCATCTGGATTGTCATCGGGGTCGAGTGGTATTTGAACGTGAAGGTGGTAGGTTGGTTTACCAAGGAGTGAGACCGACTTCAGGTAGTCTTGTGATTTCCCTTGTTCAAGCTGAGGCAATGATTGAGAGGGGTTGCGAGGCTTACTTGGCCACGATAGTAATGCCGGAGGCGGTCGGTGGGGTTGCTATGAGAGATATTCGGGTCGCTCGGGATTTTGAGGATGTCTTTCAGTCGTTGCAGGGATTGCCGCCATCTCGGTCAGATCCTTTCACGATTGAGTTAGAACCCGGAACGACGCCGTTGTCTAAGGCGCCTTACCGAATGGCTCCAGCAGAGTTAGCGGAATTGAAGAAGCAGTTGGAGGATTTGTTGGAGAAGGGTTTTATCCGACCCAGTACTTCACCGTGGGGAGCACCGGTGTTGTTCGTGAAAAAGAAAGACGGTAGTTTCCGGTTGTGCATCGATTATCGAGGTCTTAACCGAGTCACTGTGAAGAACAAGTATCCTCTTCCGCGAATTGATGAGTTGTTAGATCAGTTGAGAGGGGCTACTTGGTTTTCTAAGATTGACTTGGCATCCGGTTACCACCAGATTCCGATCGACGAAGCAGATGTTCGGAAGACGGCTTTCAGGACTCGGTATGGGCATTTTGAGTTTGTAGTAATGCCATTCGGGTTAACGAATGCACCTGCGGCGTTTATGAGGTTGATGAACGGAGTTTTCCAGGAGTATCTGGATGAGTTCGTAATCATTTTCATCGATGATATTCTGGTCTATTCGAAGAGTCTGGAGGAACATGAGGTTCATTTGAGGAGAGTTCTGGAGAAGTTGCGGGAACAGAAGCTGTTTGCGAAGTTGAGTAAGTGCAGTTTCTGGCAGAGAGAGATGGGATTTTTGGGTCACATCGTTTCTGCAGAAGGAGTTTCTGTGGATCCGGCGAAGATTCAGTCTATCCGAGATTGGCCTAGACCGAGGAATGCAACTGAGATCAGGAGTTTTCTTGGGTTGGCAGGCTATTATCGGAGATTCGTCAAGGGTTTTGCGAGTATGGCTCAGTCCATGACGAAGCTGACGGGAAAGGATGTTCCTTTCGTATGGTCTGCTGATTGTGAGATGAGTTTCGCGAAACTGAAGACGATGTTGACTAGTGCACCAGTATTGGCGTTGCCTGAACCGGGTGAGCCTTATGTGGTGTACACAGATGCTTCGGGAGTTGGCTTGGGTTGTGTGCTGATGCAGCAGGGTAAGGTGATTGCTTATGCTTCAAGGCAGTTGAGGAAGCATGAGGGCAATTATCCTGTTCATGACTTAGAGTTGGCGGCAGTGGTCTTCGCGTTGAAAATCTGGAGGTCTTACTTGTATGGTGGCAGAGTTCAGGTGTTCACTGATCATCATAATCTGAAGTACATTTTTACTCAGCAGAATATAAATGTACGACAGAGGCGATGGTCGGAGTTGTTGGCTGATTATGACTTGGACATTGTTTACCATCCTGGTAAGGCTAACACTGTAGCAGATGCTCTTAGTCGGAGGAGGTATGATTCATCTCAGGAGCGGGATGTGGAGAATCTGGTGAGTGTGCTTAGTACTTTGAGGTTATGTGTTACTTCAGAGGAACCGTTGGGTTTAGCGGCGGCAGATCAAGCGGATCTATTGAGCAGGATCCGAGTAGCTCAGGAGCAGGATCCGGTGTTGTTAGATCTCTCCAAGGCTACTGGTTCCGAATATCAGGTTTCTGCTAACGGGACTATCTTAGTGCATGGACGAGTATGTGTCCCTAAGGATGAGGACTTGAGGCAGGAAATTCTGAGAGAAGCTCATGCGAGTAAGTTTTCG
Organism: Arabis alpina; assembly: GCA_900128785.1. Lineage (NCBI taxonomy): Eukaryota > Viridiplantae > Streptophyta > Magnoliopsida > Brassicales > Brassicaceae > Arabis > Arabis alpina. The sequence continues at coordinate 31,835,340 of LT669794.1, forward strand.
ATTCATCCGGGAGCGACTAAGATGTATCGGGATCTGAAACGGTATTATCATTGGGTCGGGATGAAGAGAGATGTGGCAGATTGGGTTGCAGCTTGCAATGTGTGCCAGTTAGTGAAGGCTGAGCACCAAGTTCCTAGTGGCTTATTGCAGAGCCTACCCATTCCAGAGTGGAAGTGGGACATGATCACTATGGATTTCGTAGTAGGGTTGCCGGTTTCTCGGACCTATGACGCGATTTGGGTGATTGTGGATCGTCTGACTAAGTCAGCACATTTTCTGGCCATTAAGAAGACAGACGGAGCGGAGGTCTTGGCTAAGAAGTATGTGAAGGAAATTGTGAGGTGGCATGGAGTGCCAGCGAGTATTGTGTCGGATCGAGATCCGAGGTTTGCTTCAGTGTTCTGGAGAGCTTTTCAGGCTGAGATGGGCACTAAGGTGCACATGAGTACAGCTAATCATCCGCAGACGGATGGACAGTCGGAAAGGACGATTCAGACACTGGAAGATCTGTTGAGGATGTGCGTGCTAGATTGGGGTGGTCATTGGGCGGATCACTTGAGTTTGGTGGAGTTCGCATATAACAACAGTTTTCAGGCGAGTATCGGAATGGCTCCTTTTGAGGCGTTGTATGGGAGGCCATGTCGTACTCCGCTATGTTTTACCCAAGTGGGGGAGAGGAGCATCTTTGGGGCTGATTTTGTTCAGGAGACGACGGAGAAGATCCGTATTGTGAAGCTGAACATGAAAGAAGCCCAGGATCGGCAGAAGAGTTATGCCGATAGGAGAAGGAAAGAGTTGGAGTTTGCAGTCGGAGATCGAGTGTATCTCAAGATGGCGATGATGCGGGGTCTGAACAGGTCCATATCCGAGGATAAGCTGAGTACGAGGTACATGGGTCCGTTCCGGGTTGTGGAGCGTGTGGGACCAGTTGCTTATCGGTTGGAGCTGCCTCCGATTATGGAGAAATTCCATGATGTGTTTCATGTTTCGAAACTCAGGAGATGCTTGCATGCTTCTGAGGAGGTAGCAGTGACGATTCCTGCGGATCTTCAGCCAAATCTGACTGTTGGGATGAGGCCGGTTAGGATTCTTGAGAGAAGTATCAAGGTTCTGCGCCGGAAGAGAGTGTCGTTGTTGAGAGTCTTGTGGGACTGTGACGGTATTCAGGAGGAGACTTGGGAACCAGAGGCAAAGATGAAAACGAAGTTCAAGAAGTGGTTTGAGAAGCAAGCAGAAGAGTGAATTCGTTTTCTTTGTGGTTTCCAGTTTCAGTGTTTGTGTTGTGATCACCGTGTGTGGTGAGGTTTTTGGTTGTGGATTTTTGTATTTTCATTAAGTTGTAATGATTATGACATTTTTCCAGTGAATAAGAAAGTGTTTTTCTTATGTGTTTGACTTGAGAGTCATGTGTTTGTGGTTAGAGAACCCCGAAATGGAAGTTTTATTGCGGATAGAACTTGCCAGTTTCGGTGGAGACTCTAACGGTTTGTGTGTTTGTGTGTGAGAGAGTCTCGGAATAGAGGTTTTACGGTAGGTAGAACTGTCTAGTTCCGGAGGGACTCTGCAGGGACATCCGAGGTGAGGGATGGTCCGGGTGATCTGTGAGGATCACGTTTGTGATGGTATTCCGGGAGGGGAATATCATGTGAGACCTTAGGAGGTAGTTCCGGTCAGAGGTGCATTATAGACGTTAGGAATTGATTGCATAGCTCAGAGTTAGACCTCGGTCTTTCTTGGAGATTAGTCTCCGGCAGATCTTGAGAGATGCGTCTCTCCGGGGGACAGTGGGTTCCCCGCATACCGATCGTTCGTCAGGACTGCGCGGACTGAGATCGTGAGGGTATGGGGATAGTTTGGGAGGTTGCGACCTCTGGCAGATCTCTGCATACCGAGAGCTTGATAGACTGTGTGTCTTGATGGATTGAGGTGTGTGGAGATGATTGAGTATCGAACACCGTCAGGACTGCGCGGACTGAGGTGGGTTGATACTAGACACCTAGAGCTGAGGGGTGACGATCCCAAAGCTAGATGGTGGTTATGAGCTATGGGCAATCAATGTCTGAGACGGGTCTATGTGCATAGGATGGATGTGAACCTCGGGAAGGTCTGGGAGATGTAGCCTCCGGTGTTGCTGGCGGGTTAGGCCAGGGTAGATTGGTGGGTAGTGTTAGAGGATTCGAGGACGAATCCAGTTTTAGTGGGGGAGAATTGTGACGCCCGTAAACCATTTTTGGTAAAATGGAGGGGCTGTCGATCGACACACTTGTGGTCTGTCGATCGACAGGGCTCTTAAGGGCTGTCGATCGACATACCTAGTGGTTGTCGATCGACAGGTGCTCGAATTGGCTGGTTTACTGGTTCGATTTAAGTCGTTCAATTGGACCGGGCCGGTTTGGGTAAACCCTAGGGCTTCGTATATAAGAGTTTTTGGCCGCATTTGAGCGAACCAAAGTCCCAAAATCAGAAACAAAGAGTTTTGAGAGGAGTTTCTCTTGTTCCTGATAGTTTGTGGATTAGGGTTTCGTTCTTGATCGATTTGAAGAGGAATTTCGTGGTGATTGTAGCTGAATCTGTTTCTAGCCTCATTATCCAGCAAATTCTATCCGAAAATCTAAGGTGAGTGCGTGACCATGGCTTCTGGGCCGGTGGATTCGTTAGGGTTGTATGGTGGTAGGTTAAAACTGGTTGATTGTGATGATTGATGTTGTTTCTGTGTGTTTTGTGGTGTATGGATTGTTGGATTGTGTTTATGCGTGCAGGTTTCGTGTTAACGCAGAGGAGGAATCGATCCGAGAGGATTATGATCGATTTCCCATGAATCTGCGACGACCTGTCGATCGACAGCCCTAGGGTGTGTCGATCGACAGGGTCACACGAGAGCTGTCGATCGACACCTAGAGGTTGTGTCGATCGACAGGTGATCGAGGAGCTGTCGATCGACACCTAGAGGTTGTGTCGATCGACAGGGTCCTGTGGAGCTGTCGATCGACAGGCACCGTGGGTGTGTCGATCGACAGGGTCCAGTCGAGCTGTCGATCGACAGGCACCGTGGGTGTGTCGATCGACAGGTGTGAACAGGGGTGTCGATCGACACCTAGTGGTAGTGTCGATCGACAGGCCGCCTGTTGGGCTGTGGTTGAGCCGTGTTGTTGTGCTTGTTTGTGTGTTGTTTGATGCATGTTTGCCTGAGCGGATCCATCGCGTCTGTGTGCGCAGTCGTAGATGGGAGGAGCGTCTCACTGGGTATTTGTGATAATACTCACGCATCTCTTTTAACCATGTGGTGCAGGTAAAGGCAAATTGTGATCGTGGAATCATGGCAACGAAGAGGGAGATGATCTAGGGTCTCGGTTTCGTGCTGTGTGTTATTGTTAATTTCACTTCTGTTTTAGAACTCCGCTAGGTTGCTGGTTTTATTGCATTGGAATTTGTTATTGGAATTGTTTGGTTTAGATTTAATGGAATTCTTATTTTGGTTATCCGCTGTTGTTTGATTGTCTGTGTTGCTTGGTTGTTGAGGATAGCATTTATGGGAATGCTAGTCCGAGACCAAGGGTTTAATTGTTTAAAAAAAAAAAAAACGGGTCGGGTCGTTTCAATTTTCTTTTCGCCTAGAGAACTAAAGAGAAAGTAACTCAGAACTTTATCTTTATATAACACCTCTTCATTAAGCCAAAACCCTAGAGAAGATCACGTGAAGGTCCACTAGACCAAACACTGTTCTGTCGCAGAGAACACTCTATCTGCTGTCCCATCATGTTACTTGCTACACCCCATGATCACCGTTTATCCTTTTTGCACTAAGTCAAACTTCTTCTTATTATTTCCTAAGCTTCTCCTCTGCATCAGAGAGCCACTCGCACGTCGCAAGGCTCGAGGTGCCACCTGTCACTCGGTTGGTGAAGTAGGTTCTTTGGTCTCTGTTGAGCGCACACATCTTCCTTATCCCTTGGCCAATCCTCCTGTTGCGGCATAGAGCTCTTGAAACCTTATTGGCCTTTGATACTTCTACAATCTCCCCCTTTTTACTTGCATATGTTAATCCAAGCAACCTGTCAAGATTTAACACACACACAACAATCCGAAGCACATAGTGGAAACACCTCGGTGAAATCCAAGATCTTTATCACAAGCATACCAGGACAGAGTTATAGTGTAAAACCACCTTAGTGAGAATCACAGTTGTGTCCACATGTATGTTGGTTAGATCAGTGCAGAGACATAGCATGATCAAGCAAAAGCAGACACATAAACCTTAAAATACTTAACATAGATAGTAGGAGTTTGAGTTAAGTTCACACAAAAAACCTAAGGCAAGTGTTCCAAACTTAGAAGCTACTAAGAGGACACAATAAGAAATAAGTTTTTTAAGTTCAGAGAATCCGAGCAGGGAGATGAGAGAGTCAAGACACAAGAACCGGCTCAGAAAGAGACATCGGACTCTTCCACAACACCCTTGTCTTTCTTGTTCTTCTTTGGAGCAGTGGAGCCTTCAGCAATCCCGTCATCCTTTGGAGCAGCCTTTGATGTGCCAGTGCCATCATGTGTCGTGATCACAGGAGTTCCCAACTCAGTCTGTTCTACAACAGTCTGCTCCCCCTCAGTCCTCAGCACAATTTTCCCATTTGTGGTGACGGTGAAACCATATTCTCCCACTGCTTGGATGCATACTCAGGTAAAAATACAAGCAAGAAGGTATGGCATAATAAAATATGGACAGATTAAGGATAGAGGAACCTGTTAGACGTTTCTGAATAGCCAACCCCATGTTAATCAGCAAATCAAAGTCATATGCAAGATTAGGTACTGGAGAGACTTTAATCAATCCAGACAGAGGTTGAACACTTGCTGCTACCAAAAGCGGTGGTGGCGTAGAGAGTTGATCAGTGTCAATACTCGGGGCAATCTTTTGGAAGCGGATGAGTTGATCAATGATGTTGGGATACGTAATCCGATAAGGAGGTGCTACCCCCCCCCCCCACACACACACACTTGGTGATCTCATCGTACACCATTTGACCAAAGTTGAATGGTGTCTGATTGGCCACCATATAGACCACATAGGCTCTTTCCTTAGACATTGCACTTCAGTTAGTAGAGGGGAACCAGTTGTAGCAGCATATCTTGTAGAGGAAATACATTATAGGACTTAACAGAGAAGGAGTGAGTGCTTCCCACTGTGTGACACGATTATCCGAGAGAAACCCAACAACAACATCCAAAGACTCCTGAATGTGTGGGATTTTTTTGATCAGGATCGAACAGGTAATCCGGCAGTTGAAACATTTGATTGATGATCTTGAACCCCTGACATACATACAGTGGTAATCATTCTCTCTTTCCTCCATATAATCCAGATTCGCGCAGAACTCTCGAACCAACTCAGGACAGAAGGGTTCAATCTCTATTACAGTTGACAGAAGTCCTGAGTTGATGATGAGTTCTTCCGCTTCCGGAGAATTCGACGCACCTTGACGCATGACTCTCATATCAGTAAGATTCTTGGCCAGCATAGTTTTGTATCTTTCCTCCGCTGCAGCCATGACAAAGAGATCGTTGTGGGGAGTCACAGAACTCTGTTTGAATTCCAAGTATCTCCGGTCACGATTTTGAACTTCTTTCCGATTTGCAGCATATTGGAGAAGGAAGGAGGGAGGAGGATTCTCGGATTCTTCCGAAATTTCAGCAACTGAAGACTTTGCATGCTTCACTTTTGGATTTTAGGAGGTTCCTGTGGGGAGAACTCCTGCATCAAATTCTCCACTTCCTTCTGATTTGCTGGTGAGAACAAGCCCTTTTCCCTTAGGAGCGATCTTCGGATTACTAGAACGAAGACGAGCACTTACTGCAGCAGAGACAATCTCTGTTTTGATTGCACCTTTGCCTTTCTTGGATTTGTTCGCTTTCTGAGTCAAGCCTGGTCGTTTCTGACCAACGGAGGAACCTTCTTCATCTCTATGACTTCATTAGAGGAATTTGTCATGTTTGTAAGTTGAAAACTTTAACAAAGAGAACCGAATGTTTTTTGCAAACAAGGAGGGATTTTTCTTGGCAAGCGGCGAAAGAGAGAGAAATTAGGGTTCTTGAAAGGTAAAGTGGTTTTTGAGAGGACGGTTTTAAATATAAGAGAGAGAGAGAGAGAGAGAGAGAAAACAGTTGAACTCCTCTTTTCTCAGTTTTACCAAACGATGCAACAGTAACTGTCCACTCTTAACCTCTCTTTTTACCATAACCGTCGGCCCAAGCCCAGTAAAACTTAGATTGACAGATCGAATGGGCTTGATTTTATCTGAAAAGTTCACCTTAGGCAAAGATACACTTGTTAGTAACAACAAGATTAGCCTAAGCAACACTTTGAGAGACCTTCAAGTACACACCACATAGCACAGAGGGAAACAACTTTCACAGAAACACGACGAATTAACAAGATCCAGAATTACAATCGAACACCGTTAAACTTAGAGAGCATCAGAGCAAGTTTATAACGAGCCAGTGAAGTGGGACATAAAAACACACATAAGAGCACAACCCCTCAGAGGCCTTGTATTGGTTGTGAGTTACCAGACAATGTGATCAAAGTAGCATGCGGAAGATTTTCAATAAATCTGTTCAACCCATTGGTTCACTATGGCAGCTATTTCTCAAAGAGTAGCTTTCACCAAGAGTGATTGCCACAAACTAGCTCACACATTATCATTTGAGCTCAGATCCTCAAACTAACAACCAAAGGAAAAGAAATCAAGTTCCCAAAGAACGGAAATTTTTTGCACATGATATGGGTAAATGTTCACACATAAGAGATTATGACTTTTCTCCCTCTCTTCTAAAAATGAACTCTTAGGACTTTTCTCTTAATTTTTGGTTCTTGAATTTGAAGGTTTTGAGACTTTTCTCCCTCACCCTTTTTGATAATGAGATCATGGGACTTTTCTCCCCCTGTGTTAGACACACAGGATTCCCAAACTGCTGTTTAGCTACAGCTTTTGAACCCGAAAAAGAAAGAAAAAGAGACTAAGGAACTGAACCCGAATGAGGTTTTTAGGGGTGATTGTAGACCAAAGGACAAGATCCCAACATGCCACATTCAATCACAAGGATGAGTCACCCAACCTGTTTGGAAACAGAGAGATTAGTGCCTACTGAGAACACAGGATTTGTACATCTCAGCAAGGTGATTTTTCTTTACCACTTCAAGGTTCAGATTTCCAACACGGCATTTTATCACAGAGATTGCCTTTTCATGACTATAATATTTCTCAATTTGAACAGAACTGAGTGGTTCATGCTTCATCATTTCATTAAAAAGTTTAAACTTTATAAATTATTAGTAAGTCGAATGATCATACCAGACCCAATTAACGGAGGTATGAGTATCAACACAGGCACTTGAGAGTAGAGTTTCCCAAGTAATCTCATGTTGCTCACCTTGAACCCACAAGTTACCAAAGTTTTCAGAGGATATGTACAGTCTTCCTTCTGTGTTTCTCCTGAACTGTCCAGCACACAAGATTTTTTCATTAGTTAAATGAATGTTAGGAAGAGAGTTCATACCTGGAGATTTCCTTGGTATAGATTGAGGAGGTACCGAGCTAGTTGATCCCTCACCATTGCATCGGATTAAAGTCAGACTCTGTTGTAACCACTGTGAGGAATTTGCAGTTTCTGTACGAGCCTTTGACACGGATTGAGTATGTGCTGCAACAGAGGTCTCGCAATGTTCCTTCTGTGTAGTAGATTGTTTCTCCCACATATAACAGTTGTCTTCATTTCTAATCCCCATCATCAGACACTTTCCATGCTCATTGTTCACCCAGCAGTGAGTAGTATCAAACACAACCATGAGTCCTTCATAATAGAGTTGATTGATACTGATCAGATTCATCTTGAGGCCATCCACAAGAAAGACTTCATCCAATTCTGGAACATCTCCTCCAGCGGTGCTGCCTTTTGATAAGATCTGTCTTGACTCACCATCCCCAAACAGAACTTTTCCTCTGACATTCATGCAGATGTTTATGAGACAGTTTGCATCATTATTCATGTGTTTTGTGCATCCACTATCAAAATACCAGCTTGGTGTATTGATAGGTTCTTCTGTGATGTAAGACATGTGTGCCATTTCTTGAGTTGTTTCTTTGGCACTATCTGTATCCATGATACTCACCACATCTTCAATCTCCATGTCCTTAACACTCAGCACATCTACAATCTCTGAGTCCTTCGTACTCATCACAAATTCAGCTTCTGTAACCTTAGTACTCAGCACAGCCTTGACCTTTGTGATCGTAGCAGGATATCTTGGCTTTCTATAAAGTTCTTCCTTAGTGACCCAGACGTGTCCATAACATGAGGGATCAAACCAGCATTTCTTTGATTTCCACAGCTTCTGAATAATCCTCTTCCTCCTGAAGCACATTTCCCATTGATGTCATGTTTTTCCACAGTGGAAACAACCTCTGGTTCCTACCTTTGGGGTCGACCATTTGAACTGTAAATCAACCTTAGATTTCCCGTTTACTCGTGTGGAACCAGTGATTTCCTTTAGATTCACAGATGGTAGAGCATCACCAGAGGATGTGTATCCTTGATACTGTTTCTCATGTGATACCACAAGAAACCCTTTTTCTTTGACAAACACAGGAGAGTCACTAAGAAGTTCTTCACCACTTGAAGCCCAACCTGGATACCCAAGACCCCAAGGCGATGATTCAGTCCTTCCTATCGTCAGAATCTTCTCAAGTTGTTGAGTACCATTATTGAACTGTCTCAACTTCTCATCTGTCTCACGAATCTCTAGTTGCACAAGTTTTCGGTTCTGTTTCACAAGACAGATTAGCTCATGTAGGTACTTGATCTGAACTTCAGGATCTTCCGAGTTACAGTCTAAAAACTCCTTCTTGAATACTTCCATGATGTTGTCTTTTTCTTGCTCTATTAGAATAGCCTCTTTTTGTTCTTCAATGTCAGATTCGAGATCTGAGATATCCTCTTCCAGTCTTCTTGTATCTTCGTATAATTGAAATACAATTTTATGTAAGCTTCTCTTGGATCCAACTGAGGACACTTATAATCAGATTATGAATCAGAAGTAAGAAGAGACTTTTCTATGGTAGCAACAAAGGCTACAAAATTCAGCATTTCCTCTTCTGATCCATCACTATCTTCACCAGACTCCGATTCATCGAAGTTGACGAAAGACTGTTCCTTCTTCTTTACGATATTAGGACATTATGCCATTGTATGTCCACACCCCTTGCATTTGAAGCACTTCAGATCTCTTCGTTTGATGATGGGGCAATCAGGTCTGATGTGATCATTACCACCACACTCAAAGCATTGGATATCCTTTTGGTTTCTATCCCTGTCTCCGTTTGCCTTGAAGGTCTAGAAGTTTCCTTTCTCATTGCCTCGAACTTGCCCTCGATACTGACTTGACGAATCCTGATTTGATCCTTGAGAAACTCGGTTAAGAGCTTTTCCAAAGTTTCGAGCCATAAGAGATATATCATCTCTCATTCCTTTCAGTTCATCTCTGTCTTCTTCAACATAGAAAGAAATGCCCTTGGATTTTGACAATCTAACCTCATCCCCCTCCATTTCTTCAGATTTCAGCATACCAACAACTCCCAGAGACTCTCATCACAGCTTTGTGTGCTGAGAATTTTTAAAGGAGACATCTCAACAACTTCTTGACAAGTTTCTTATCCTTATAAGTCTTCCCCAAGACATCAGCTTCATTGGCGATAACACTCAGTTTGGAACTGAATTGACCAATACTTTCTTGAGAGTCCATCTTGAGATTCTCAAAGTTGGATGCAAGTTGATCCAGCCTTATCGTCTTGACAATCGTGGTTCCTTCATGAGTTTTCTGGAGAATATCCCACGCTTGTTTTGATGACTTACACCCTTGGATGAGTTTGAATTCCCCTTCACGAACAGAGCTGAAAATGGTGTTTAAGGCAAGTGCGTTGAATTTGGATATATTCTTCTCTTCCATTGTCCAAGCCACCTTCGGTTTGAGTAACTGAAATCCTTCTTCAGAGAGTGAGATCGGGGTTCCCATCCTTCTTCAACCGCGGGCCACGCATCTTCTCCAAGACCACGAATGTGTTGCGTAATTCTTACTTTCCAGTAGCCGTATTTGTTGGGGTCGAGCAAGATTGCTTTGTTGACGCCTGTTGTCTCAACAGTTGACTCCATGTCGCAGAACCTTCACACAGAGTTCTTGGTTTGGTGATCCGTTCTTATACCAATTTAGAGTGTATGAGACCTGTTACAACTACAGAAGCTAAGAACACACAATATCCAAAATGAAATCTTCTTATATTAAACCGATAATACAAGATTGTAGCTCCGCTACATACAACAAAGTTGCTAAATAGATCTAACATATCTCTCACTCAGGTGGGAAGTAAACTCTTTTCCAAATCTACCCTATAACTCACGACATCTCATACATGAGATTCATGTTACACAACTGATCATATTCTACCCAGAAAAGACTCACTCAACTCACTATGTTTCTCTCCGAGTTCTTCACACAAAACGAGTTCACTCTCAAACGATTTTCTTTTCGCCTAGAGAACTAAAGAGAAAGTAACTCAGAACTTTCTCTTTATATAACACCTCTTCATTAAGCCAAAACCCTAGAGAAGATCACGTGAAGGTCCAGCAGACCAAATATTGTTCTGTCGCATAGAACATTGTATCAGCTGTCCCATCTTGTTACTTGCTACACCCCATGATCATACTTTATCCTTTTTGCACTAAGTCAAACTTGTTCTTATTATTTCCCAAGCTGCTCCTCTGCATCAGACAGTCACTCGCAAGTTGCAAGGCTCGAGGTGCCACCTGTCACTCGGTTGGTGAAGCAGGTGATATGCTCAAATTTACCCTGAGCTACTCTTTCAAATTAAGAGATCAACTGTAGTACTTAGGGGTCGAATCACTGGGAATCGCAATCACACAATAGAATTGTAACTTCGAATTAAGCTAAGTGAATAATGAAAATAAGAACGCAAAAGTAAATAAAGCAAGTGAAAGTTGTATTTAATTTAAATTCAATTCAGGACAAAATAGTTAGGTCTTTGGGGAATTCGCAGGTAAAACTAAATTGCAGATTCAATTACGATAGGATTTTATTAAGAACAGTTCTTGAGCTAAAACACGAATGTAAAGATAACCAACTCTCGTTGCGAAAGTTATCTATGCCTAAATCCTAGAAAACTAAATCTCTTTACGAATTCTAACAACTTAAACAAGCATTAAGTTCAGGTTCAATTACTCACAATATCCCTAAACCAAATCTCTTTGCGAATAGGAATAGTCCTCATCTAAGATAGTTCAGGAAATCAATTACGCTCTCGCATCAATTCATTAACCTAAGATCATAATTCTAGGTGATCAATCTAGAACAAGCATTAAGAGTAAACTTAGATGAAGAACAAGATGATTATCCTAATCAATTATGTGAATCTAACAATACAGTTTTAACCTTTGAAAAACCCTAAACCTAATAAGCAAACTACTCAGACATGGGTGCAGAAAACATGATGACTGAATAATACTGCATTAATAAAAAGATAGAGAAAGAGATACATAAGGGTTCGAAGAAATTTGAAACGTCTGAAAACTTGTCTCCCTAATTCTCTCAAAAACTCTTTGAATCTCCAAGTCTTGAATAAAATCTAAGGTCATGATCTAAAAATCTAATAGCGAACTATATATAGTGTTTTGAATTCGTGGTGGGCTTTTCTAATGACTTATGGAAACTTCTGGGCCGAAAAGAGCAATTTTCCATTCTTTTAAATGTAATTCGTCGGCTTCTGAAAAGTGTGTGTCGTTCGATACTCGTTGAGTGTGTCGATCGACAGCTGATCATCGTGTGTGTCGATCGACAGCTGCTATAATTTTTGCTTCTCCACTTGTAATTTTGACTTCTATCTCATTTACGCTCTAAAATGCACCATAATTATCAAATAAGCTCCCCACGTATAATAACCTGTTAAGACACTAAAAAAACTCGAAAACAATAAAAAGACTCGATAAAAGGACTTATATCATGGTCGAAAACCGGCGAAAACTATGATATATCAGCAGGCTATTTGGTTTCTGTTGAGCGCACACAGCTTCCTTGTCCCTTGGCCAATCTACATGTTGCGGCACATATCTCTTGAAACCTTCTTGGCCTTTGATGCTATCTTTGATACATCTACAAATTGGTTCTCTCTGGATAAATTGAAAATGATGGGAACGAGATTAACTCCTCATGGTCAGATCCTAACGAAACTAGGGTTCTCTGGTTAAATTGTTACTACAAGCGACTTGGGTTCCGGATTAACTACATCTCTTCTACATTTGGTTCAATTTGGTTTTTTATGGGTTTAATGTATGTAATTTAAGTTGGCTACTAAACAATGTAACACTTATGCCACATTTAAATTAATGCAAGAAAATTTTGAAGAAAAAAAAATTTGCTCTACGAAAATTTATATGGAACTAGCTAATATTGCTTTTAGAGTACGATTTTCAAATAGATTAACATTATGAGATTTAATAATTGTTATAGTGAGACAACATAATCGTATAATGGAGATCATGACTTCACGACCAATGTTGGATCTATTTCAAATATTGCGTTGTGATTTAGCAACACCAAGTTCTTCCGTCTTTTGTACATATCTACATAAGAACAAAAAGGTTGGGTTTTCCGTTTCCGAATGTTCATTATAAATAAATCTTATGCAAAGTCTCTCTTTGTACTTAGAATATTTGTTGCCTAAACAAATGAGAAAACTCCAAAACTTATTTAGAAGACATGGCGAAAATAATGCAACGTGATGTGTTTTGTGCGATCATTAAGAGATACAAAAAATACAAATATAAAGAGAACATGTAGATTAAGCTCGTCTCGGTTCGCAGAATCTCATGTCATGTGGTGAAAGTGAGGCACCTTTCATGGGACCCACAATAACCAAAATTTTGTGTGTTTTCTAATAGTTCTTTTGTCTATTTTTTTTGCTCGTAGACAACACAAAGTCACAAAGGATGGGAAATAAGAAGAAGCAATAGTCAATTTGAAACTTGTTTTTGTTTTTGTTTTTGTAAATAGATCACATATGAGTCTATCTCCATTGTATTTTTCTACTTTTAACTATAACATAAAGTAACAAATAACTTCTTCTCATTTTTTTCTAATGTATACTTCTATTTATAATGAATCAATGATCATGGAGTTCTTCTGTCTTTATGTACATTAACTAAAATATATATCGTGTACTTATTATATATACGAATTATTTTAATTCTATATTTATTGGACTAGTTATAAAAATCATAAAATTCCAATGGAGAAGTTTGGTTGAGTAAGCAGAACTTACCGCTCTATTATAGTCTATACGGACTACATCATCCTTAGGTATAGACGGGTTGTATTCGAAGGGCATAATACAACTATTACTCGATTTCTCAATGAACATGGATCAAATGTGAAACTCCAATGGGCATAAATGGGTTGGAAACAAGTTTTTATGGACGTCACGTTCTCTTTCAAATTCAGAGATTCCTACAAACATGCGATTGCATCATCTCTCATCATTGGGATATTATTTATTTTGTCCAAATTTCTTAAAATCTTTTATAAATCTTGATTTCAATAATTTCTATTATATATTCTTGTCCAAATTATTCGATTAATTTTGCAATATTTTATTTTGAATTTTGATTATTTTAATCTTCTTAAAAAAATTACAGGACGGATCAGATTTCGGTGACCGGAAAAAAATGAATTTAAATACCAAAAAAATTTGAGGATACCCACTCTGTGCTCTGCTCTTGGAACATTTGTTTGTTATTTGATGGAAGAAGCCGTTCTAAAAGTAGAATGAAACATATCGAAAAAGATAGAGAAACAGTGTTTGTGAGTACTAGAGAGTGAGTAAAGAGGAAAAATGAGGAAATGGGACCCCATCTCACTTTATGGATGAAGAAGACACACATAACAAGAAACCAAAAACAACTCATGTGGCTTTCTGCTCAAATCTACTGTTAGATTTTTATTCAGATCAATGTTGGAGTAAATTTGATGTCATTTTTTCGCGAGAATCTAAGCAATATCATAGTTTTTCACGTTAACTCTTTCTGTTTGGTTTTACCAATTCTCACAAGTCGCAACCCTTTCTGCGTCTCTTGTCTCCTTAGTCCTCATTTTTCTTCTTTTAACATTTTTTTTATAAACAAAACGTAATATTTATTTGAACAAAAAAAAGAGATGTTTTTCTATTATTAAACCGTAAATATGTCGGATTTCCGATCGATTTCTGAGGCAAGCGTCGCGACACTAGTTCTGACACTTTTGACTTTGTAAATTTCACATGAAAACGTAACTAAAACTTTCAGTTTCACTCATGAGATGCCTTTATCCCATCAACGTATCGCACACAACTTTAGTATGTAGAGATCACTGCAAGTTTAATAATGTTCTAGTCGTAGGCTACCAATATTTAATATATACATATATACACATATAAATTTTCTTTTAATTAAACTGGAATAAATAAATCTATTTGACTTATTCCCATTTCCCACCACTATTTTTTTTTATCATATACTCATTATATACATATTAACAATGTTACAGAAACATTATCGTCAAAATTTGCACCGTGCACAGTTTAAGCTCAATAATGATATAAAATCACAAATAGTAACTATTAACATTAGCTTTGACATTTTGGTTTCATATAATTCAGCTCAAGACACAAAAGAAGATCATTTTCTTACCACTACTAAAATATTGTGTAACTAGACTCTATCACTATCGTTGTTTTAACATGCATGTCCATTGTCTATCATTCCAAGCTCGAAGCTATAAATCTATTTCCATTTTACGCATTCTTAACAGCTACGATATCTAGATTAATACTTCTAACATGACAATAATATCTACTTTAAAATTTACTTAATTAGATTTTGGTACAAAAATCCCCAAAAGTTCGATACATTGTGACTACATATATATTACATATTTTCTAATGTAAAGTTGTAGCTGAGAAGCCATCAACTTGTTCTAAATGTGAGAATCCATAAAAAAAAGAAAAACAATGCTAGTATAACACAGTGTATGCGTTACACAACTTAAGTAATTGTATAATGAAACAAAGAAATATATATGTTTTGATGAATGCAAGAATAAGGTACATATCTTGGTCAAAGCAGATTCAACAGAAATTCCATAATCTGATCTCATCTCCTTCCTCAAAAAAATCATCAACAGGTGGTATTGTCAAATACTGCACCGAAAGTCCATTGATGAACATAAACTGATCATCATCACCATCAAAGCAGTTGTACCATGATGATTCAGACAAGGAGACTTGTTGGTCGTACTGTGACATGGAGGCAGCATCATAGAGATCTTCAGATGGAGATGAAAGCATTAATGGCGATGAAGTAGAAGCTGAGGACGAAGAAGGATCAGTGTTGGCTGCTGCAGCAGCTACTCTCTGTATGGATTTAGGAGACATGTTAATATTGTTATCACCATTGTTGGTATTGTAAAGAGAGTTTGAGATCTCTGGGAAGTTGAGATTATTAGCTGAAGATCCTTTGAGACAGAGAAGCGCTGCGTCGTAGGCTCGAGCTGCGGCTTCAGCTGTTGAGTAAGAACCGAGCCAGATTCTAGTATTTTGGTTAGGAGCTCTGATCTCTGAAACCCATGAACCCCAACTTCTCATTCTCACTCCTTTATACTTCTTCATGTTAATCTTGCTTGTAGATGATGTTGATGATGAAGAGGTGGATATCGATGATGATGAAGACGAGGACATTCTCTTTGTCGCCTTTTGAAGAGTTTTCACCATTGATGTAGGTTTTATGTTGTAGTACTCAAGCTTATTGTAAAGAGAAGAGGAAGTTGCAAGAGATGAATGGTGGGTTTCTATTTATAGATGAGATTTGGAGAACAAAAGTAGAAAGACAAACATTAAGAAAAAATTATGAACATAGTCAAAGAGAGTAGCATGGGGCACACACAAAGAAATTAATACTTTTCCTTTAAAATTTGTGAGAGACAGGTGTTTTTTATTCATTTTTTTGCAAAAGAGATTTTCCTTAATCACAATCCCATATGCAGGACCCAATCACAGGTCACTAATGAAATAATCCTCCAAATTGTATTTCAAAAATGCATATATATTAACTGGCCTCCAAAATTCTTTACTTCCATATAAAGTACACTATTGTTTACCACTAAACTAGGATAAAGTACACTGAGTCTCACATAGGTCAAAAATCTAGGATAAAAACCTGAAGCAAATTACAAAAGCAACACTTAATTTATAGGAAATCAAGAAATGACAGAGAATTAGTAAAATATTATAAGGAGGGGACATTGGATTCTATTTTGAGGAGGCAACTCTTAGCTAGGAAGTAGAGCATGTGATTATCTAAGGTGGGTGAGTACAAACAAAAGAGAAAGTTAATCATATGAATTATTTAACTAGCTAATTATTTTGAAAAATAAGATGCTAAAAGAAAATCACATGATTATATTAAATTAGAAATTATACTCCTAAACTTATAAACATAGTTCAGAACCTTAAACGTAAAAGTAGCTGAAGTCATGTTTAGCAAGGTAATGCAGAAGAGGAACAAAACAGCTGGTGCATCTCTGTCTTAATGGGCTTTTAAAACTGCGCTATTAATTCATTTCTCTATGTCCCCTTCTTCCACTCGTAAATTCTCTGTCAAAATGACTTTACTAAACTAGTTATAATTGAATAAATTCAGATTTTAAGAGGCGTAACGAGTAACTAAAAATTAAACTAATCTATCCATGTTCACGTTCTGGCCAGAGTCCTCTTTACTAATATAATCCAGTAGTTTTTTGTTCTCCCATATATCAAAACACGAATCAACTGATTTGTTCGTTGGAAAATGGCAAATGCAGAGGAAAGTGCAGGAAAACAAATAAACTAAATAGAGTAATTGTACCCAATGAACCAGTCACTAGTGTACATGCGTTTGTGAAGGGATTTTTGTAATTAGAAAACGTGTTATTAGCAACTGAGTTGGTCCGTGGCTACCATAAGTGTAATTAAGAAAAGTGGATTGGGAACCACTTATTGACAAATTCGGGTTCTCTTCTTAAGCTGGACTAGTCACGACTATCATTTGTGGGTAGTTATAGCTTATTATAAACTCCGTAATTTCAAGAATCACAACATTTTAATGTTTGGTAGTCATGTTACCTAAGAGGTATTTCAAAGAACTTGAAAAAAGGCGTTGTGCATTTTTATGGAGTTGTTCACCAAACACACACCATAAGGCAAAGTTAGCATGGGAGGAGGTTTGCTTGCCAAAAGAGCGAAGGTGGATATGGAATCAGGCGAATGCACGAGGTCTCACGAGTTGTCACGCTTGGTTTGATTTGGAAACTATTTACTCTGTCAAGTTCTTTTATGGGTAGCATGGATTCAAAGATATTTGTTGGTAGGGTTTCTCTTGGCATGCTTGCAATACCACTATTGGCTACTGAATTTGGAGAAAGTTGCTCACATATCAGGCCTTAGGAACGGAATTTATTCGTATCGAGGTCCGTAATGACAACTCAACTTATGTCTAATCTAATTTATGATTACCATTTTGAACATTTATATGCCTTCGTTTCATTGTTATGAAACAAATAATTTTTCCGTATTATTTAATGTGTACACATTTAATCTTTTCTTCTCAATTATTCAACGCTATTTTTGTTTATGTTTTCAATTTATATGTATTGTTTTAAATGAATCCATAATCTTAAATATCTTAAACAAGAAAATATTGGGAATATTTCATTTGTTAATTGTTTCGTAAACACTAAATGTAAATGGATTAATAAGTTTATGCTTGCAATTGGCGTTTAAACTGAAAAAATATATTATGAACAAATAATTTGTATATGCTTTTAGATTTTAAAAATGTGAATTGTTAAGTTCACCTCTTTTATTTGTTGAGACCATATTTGAAAGCTATTGTTGCACATGTTGAAAGATGATCTTGCGATCAGAGTTTATAGTTAGATTGTTTTAGCGTGTAGAAGCTCGAGAGTCTCATGTTTTAAGTGTAAAAAGAAGAAGAAGAAGAAGACATGAGTTTTGTTATTGCCATAAGAGATAACAGTGAATTTGGTCAATTCGGAGAAGAAGATAAAGCAATAAAGATTCGTGCTTCTTTTTCTTATATTTAGAAAATGGCTACCTAACGAAGAAGAGGAAGGGGATCCCCACCTGAGGAAGTAGACAAATGGAATCATAAATGAAGATTCATGCTTCTTTCTCATATAATATGCATGTACTTTCCACTAAAATATCCTATTCGTGTTTGGACAATCTTAACTGGCACCGTACTCAATATATGACCTTCCGTACCTCTCTCATCAATCAATCATTTTTTTGTTGGTTTTAAATAATATTGCTGTGTTAAAAAGAGTTTAGTAGGTTGTAGAAGATTCAGCATTTAATGGAGATGGGTTAAGCCAGAGGCTAAGTAGGGTCGTGTTATATTATTATACATCCAACGAAAATTATTTAATACAAATAAAAAGAGAGAAGAAGAGAGACTCTTGTTACGTGTTATTATAGAAATAAATGAGGAAGAAATCGAATGGTAGAGAGGAACGTACGGAGAAGTCTCATGGATTGAAGTGTGTGTTGGATGGTGTAGAGGCAAATGCACATGTGGATTGTGACAAGACACAATCAAATCCTCTGTTTAAAATCTTAAAGATAGAGAAATTTCCTAGAAGAAGAAACGATTACGACAAAAGAAATTCAACATGATTTTAGTGATCGATGGTTGTTGAGTGATTCATCAAGAGAGGTCCCCCAATTTTTTAATTTTTTTGGTCCTAAATGGCTAGATCCTGTAAAATTTGAGGGCGGTCACATGTATTTATGAGAACCCATTATCCGCAGTGAAAGAAGGCAATAGTTTCTCCCTTCCAACTATTGTAGATGAATTTGAACAAGTTACTAGCGTTTTTTTTTTTTTTGAACAACTACAACTTCTTTATAGATTTTAAACGTTCAAATCATACAAAACAGCTTTTGCTAGGGAATCAGCCATATAATTTGCTGCCCTTGGAATAAAACTAACACTTGAAACATCAAATTGCAATAAGAGTTTAGAGATATCATGGACAATGCCATGGAGGGGAGTGTTAACGAAGCCAAGGTTAATGGCTCGTACCATTTGGAGAGAGTCGGTTTTGACCGAGATACTCTTTATGTTATCTTCAAGTGCTTGAGAGAGTGCTATCCGGATAGCCAGTCCTTCAGCTACAAGGGGAAAGATGACACAATCCTGCCTTGCTGAGCACTTGATGAAAGTATTAATTTTTGGATGTTGCGTAGTCCACCCAAAGCCAGCAGTCATCGTTTCCATTTTCCACGCAGCATCCGTGTGGCAGATGACCTCTGTTACAGGGAGCTCCAGGGGAGGTTTCTTTGCTGCAGTTCTAGGAGGAGGTTTACTTTCTTGCCCTGTAACCCAAGCTTCCGCATCACATATGGATTTTGACACCACTTCCATGACTACAGAGGTCCCCTTATTGAACACCAGATTATTTCGACATTTCCACAAGTTCCAACAAATCTAAGGAGCTAATAATCCATTTCCTAGCCTTGTTGGGGGAAGTCATGTTCTGGCTTGGCTAGTCTTCCAGAGGTGTGGAAAGTGAGGTGAATCCCCCACTTCCTCAACTTTTGCTAGAGGTGCTAGTTGCCAGACATTCTCTGCAAATTCACACTGGAAGAGGACTTACAGTTTCAAGGAGTCCACATCTGGCACATGTTGCATCCATCTCGATGTTCTTGTCTAACAAGCTTTCTCCCACTGGAAGAGCTCGCAAGCTGCCTTCCAAAGGAAGTGTTTCATTTTTGGTGATGTGTTGAGGTTCCATATGAGGGGGTTCCACTCAATGTCAACCTTTACTGCTGGTACCTACAGTTGCTCTTGCGCTGCATAGTATCATGACTTTGTGGTATAGTCACCAGTCAAAGTCTTTAGCCAAACTCTCTTGTCAGGTCCCTCCAGGACACTTGGATTGAGGCTCAAGATTGTGGATTCAAGCTGAGGGAAGAGGCTCATTATTTTTCCCCTGTTTCATTCCCCTGTAGAGTAGAGTAAATCAGCCACAACAGTCTTGGCGTCTTCCTCTTTACAAGGTCCAAAGGGGGCCTTCAATTTAGCTGTAGAGAGCCAGTTTTCCGTCCATACATTGATGTCTTTGCCATTTCCCACTGCCCAACCCAACTGCTTCACAAGGAGGTCTCTGCTAATGAATAGACTTCTCCATCAATGAGAGGCAGATTCTGGATAGACACTGTTGAGGAGAGTGGAAGAAATATAGTATTTCCCCAGCAGAACACGAGCAAGAAGGCAGTTATGGTTGTTCAAAACTCTCTAGCTAAGCTTTGTTAGAAGAGCATCATTGAAGGAAGGTATATCACGAAAACCCAAACCTCATTTTCCTTTTTGTTGTGTAAGCTTGTCCCAAGCCACCCAACACATCTTCTTGTTTCCATTACTTGCATCCCACCAGATTCTTGTCAATGCGGACTTGATTCTTTTACAAAGATAACCCGGTAATTTGAAGCAAGTCATTGCATAAGAGGGCATGGCTGCAAGCACACTCTTGAGCATGACCATCTTCCCTGCCCCTGAGAGGAATCTAGAAGACCAGCCTATTGCTTTTTGCCGTATTTTGTCCACAATTCCTGTAAACAAATCTCTTTTCCGTCTTCCAAAATGTTCAGGGAGACCAAGGTTACCTACACCTCCCTCTTTGGTAATGAGTAGCTCTTTCTTGACTCTTTCTCTGATCAGTGTAGGTGTTCTCTTGGAGAAACTTATGGAAGACTTTGCAAGGTTTATCACTTGCCCTGAAGCTTGACCATAGAGGGAGAGAATGCGGTTTAGAGCTGCAGTACTCTCTGGGCAAGTGCTACCAAAGATCATAATATCATCTGCGAAAAGCATATAATTTACTTTGGGACTGTTTTTTCCCACTTGGATGCCCTGTAATTCCCCTGAAATTTGAGCTTGGTTACAGAGACCAGAAAGTACCTCGCTACACATGATGAAAATGTATGGGAAGAGGGGGTCTCATTGACGAATTCCTCTAGATGGTCTCATATGTCCCTTAGGTTCATCGTTGATCAGGTAAGAATAGTTGACCGTACTTACACACTGCATAATCCAGGCCACTATCTTTTGATGAAACCCAAATCTTAATAGGACTAGCTCAATGAAATCCCATTCCAGGCGGTCGTAGGCCTTGCTCATATCCATTTTCACGGCCATTGAACATCAAACATTGGCCTTAGACTTCTTTAAACAATGTAAGACTTCATGCGTGATGAGAACATTGTCTGATATTGCGCGTCCTGAAACAAATGCGGATTGGTTTTCCGCAATGAGTATCTCGAGATGAGGTTGGAGACGTCTTGTGAGTAGCTTGGAGATTATTTTAAAGTATACATTGCATAATGCAATTGGTCTATATTCCGAAATCTTCTTTGGACTTGTGATCTTTGGGATGAGTCGAATAAATGTTTCATTGCAAGATTTTAGTAATACACCAGAGGAGAAAAAACCTTGAATTTCAGAGACAATCTCCGGTCCGACTGTACTCCAATTCGAGTGGAAGAAACTCGCTGAAAACCCATCTGGTCCCGGAGCCTTATCGGCGTAGATGGAGGAAATTGCTTGTTTAATGTCCTCTGCAGTAGGATGCTCAATTAGCTTGGTATTAATCTCAGTTGTCACTTTAGGTGATATAGCCTCCTCAACAATTTTACCTCCGCCGTAAACAGGTTTTCAAAATAAGAAACCACCACTTCTACAATCTGGTCTTGATCGAATTTAGGGGAGCCATCTTCTCCTTTAATCACCGAGAAGCTGGTTACGGCATGAAAGAAACCGGTATTTCTATCACCCAGGCTCAGCCACAGATTTTGGCTACGCTGCTTCCAGAAAGCTTCTTCTTCCTCATAAACAATTTTTAACTCATCATTCAGCTTCTGTAGTAGCTCACCGTCACTTGTCGGATTTGTCATAACTTGCTCAAGCTGTTGTTTTAGATCACCGATAAGTTCTTGGGAGTTGATGTGGTGGGCTTTGTTCCAGTCCACTAAGGCCACCTACATTTTGTGATTTTTGGGCTACTTTTCCGGGTCCAGAGGCCCAAGTCTCCTCGATCAGCTTTGTGATTTTAGGGTTCGTTCCCAGCCTTCGATCGTAACGAAAGAGGCCTCGTTTCTTCTTCTTGGTCAAGTCAAAATGCGATACGATGGGACGGTGGTCCTATCCCTCGAATCATAGGTACTCCGATCTGGCCGCCAGGAAACATTCGGCCTAGTCGCTATTGGCCATAGCTCTGTCCAATCGACATCGGACTAGGTGTTCTCCTCCGATTGGAATGACCGGAAGTCAATGAAAGTTCCTTCTGCTCTTTATGGTCCTCCCGTCTTCTCCGCGTTGCTCGTAATATCATTGAAGTCGCCGGTTAGGAACCATGGCGCTTCTCTCATCTTTGCTTCTTGGATGAGTCGATCCCAAGTTGACTTACGATTACTTCGATCTGGGTCACCATATATCAAAGTAATGTAGATCGTTTTACCTTCATACAGAAACTTTGTGTCGATGAAGTTATCACACGTTTCTAAGATTTTCAATTCCAAATTTTGTTTCCACAAGAGAGCTAGCCCTACTCCGCCTCGACCGTGTGGGGGAACCAGAAGATGTTTTTCATAGTCCAAGAATTTGAGCTTCGTTAGGACTACTTCCTCTCGATTCTTGGTTTCAGACAAGAATAATATCTCTGGTGCTATCTCTCGATGGATTTCCCAGATTCGCCGAACTGTCAAGCGGTTCCCCAACCCTTGGCAGTTCCAGCTAGCAACCTTTAAGGAAGAGGATTTGATGGAATGTGAAAATCCATCTTTCTCTTCCTTATCTTTGGTATTATGGTTGTTGTAGGAGGCTGGGATGACTCCTCAGGCCTCTCTTGGTGGGAGGTGTTTGAAGGTCCTACTCTGGGTTGTTTAGGCGAGGTGAGAATCCTCTGTGTCTTTCTCATTTTTGAGCTTGTTCCTTTGAATGCTTTAGGACTGACCTGAATCTTTTTCCGTTTCCCTGGTCCAGGGGGACGTCCTGGTTTTCTTTTCACCACACCAGTAGGGTTTGAGGCCCCTGCGTTTATTGGTCCAAGTCTTTCTGCAATTGGAGTTCTTTGTGGAGTGTTGTGTGGAGATAGAAAGGCTGAGAAAACAGTTTGAGCAGCTAGGTTTGCGTGAGCCAGTTTAAGAGCTGACTCAATGACTTGTCCAGATTCCTCAGCCTGTCTATACCTTTCTCGGCGCGCAGCACTCTCCACTGGGTCAGGGCATCTTGAATAGTTGCCCATAACGTCTCTAATTTCATAAATAGCTTCGCATACCGCTTCTTGGAGTACTCTGGGTGGGGGAGTAACATGGTTCACCATAGAATCAGTTGGAGTTCTATTGGTTCTGGAGGTTCCTACCCTTTCTTCTATGTTATGCTCAGGTCAGAGTTTTCCTTGTATTTGGCTCGCTCCGCACGTCCAGGCCTAATCCTGGAGTAGAGACTTCTACTGTCTTCTACTGATCTAGCAGGGTTACTGTGCTTCCTGGAACCCTCAGGTAGAGGTCTGTGACTACTAGTTTCCTTTTCCCCAAACAGATCTTTGAATCTGCTCCGGGAATAATCTGTCTCTCTGTGGTGATACTTCACTTCTGGGTTCCTTGCTCCCAGCTGGGAGTTTAGAGGTGGTAACCTTCTCCTTTCTGCAACATGGTTTTCACCAAGAGCGAGTATGTGAGTCTCGTCTGTGGGGGCTAGCTGTGTCACTTCTTTTGACATCAGGACACTCATTATCCTCATGTGTCAACATCATACATAATGAGCAGTGTCTCTCTAGCTTTTCATAGGCTAATGAGGCTTGAGCTTCATCGCCGTTTTCATACTCCACTATGGTGGTAGTTACTAGAGGTTTGAGGCCATTAATGGATACTCTCATCTTTGCCTCAGTAGTAGAGATCTCTATTGCTTCACATTGACCAATATTATCCCCAATGTCCTGGACAGTTTCAGGGGTCCAGAGGTGGACTGGGAAGCCTTGTAGTTTCACCCAAAATGGGATTTGGTTGGGGAAATCTCTATTGATTGAGGGTTCCCATCTTTGAATGATGAGCATCCACTTTGCATAGTGGTAGGGTCTGTTATTCAGCACCATCTGTAGGTCTTCCTCCGAGTCAAACTGAAATTGGAAGAGGCCATTGCCCATATCTGCACCCAGAGGTCAAACATAAGTCTTCCAGCGGTCAATGAAGAAGGGAATGAGTGACCACACCTTTTGGTATTTGGGGTGAGTTACTCTTCCAACGAGGGTGAGAGTATGTTTCAGCAGCAGAGCTGAATTGTCTGATTTCCTGGCCTTTACTCTTGAGACTCGCGGGTCATTTCCTTGGCCAGACACAGCTTTTCCTTTTTCTTGGTATGTTAGTCTGCGAGACATCTTAGTAGGCTTGATTTCTCTGGTTGATTGTGTGAAGTTTGTTGATATGGTTATTGAAAGAAGCTGAGTTGAGTTGAGCTAGAGCAGAGCAGTTTGGTAGGATTCACAAGTATCACTTCACCTCAAATCTGCTTGGTGATCTCGAGCTTGTTACTGATGGAGATGTATCATCTCTAAGGCTGCTAGAGCCCGGAGCTCCGGGGAGCTGTCTCCGGTTGGAGGATCAGAGGCTTCAAGGTCTTCTTTGCGTCTAGAAGAAGCAAATTAAAGTTAGTGCAAGTAGGGTTTTGCAAGGAAACACCCAAAAAATGAAAGTAACCGTTGTGCAAAGGTGACTTAGGTGATAGACTTGTGGTTAATACTTAATCTCGAAAAGAGTGCATGTGAAAGAATAACAACCATAATAATTTTACAAAAAAACTCTCATCTTTTGTTATTATTGCATTATTCTTCTACAAGTTACTAGTGTTTAATTTCGCACACAGCTTAGCCCAAGAAAGCCCATCATCGTACTGAATTAAGGTGAAACCCACTGAAATAAGAATAAGGTGAAAATCCCAATAACCGAGCTTGCCACATCGTAAGTGATGTGCTCATTTAACCATGAAACAGTTTTGCAAGATGACAATAAACGCAGTAATGTTTAGGAGTCGATCTATTGAAAAACACATAGCTACGCTACAAAATTATAAGCCATGAATCTAATTAAGAAAAAGTATATTTTGAGTTTTTTTGATTCATGAAACGAAATAGCAAGTACAACAAATAAATCAAATAAGAAAATGTTAGACAACTAATTCGCAGAAATATAATATTCACAATATTCCATAATTAAATTTGCTTAGGTTATAACGTATTGCTCACCAAATATTAGTTCAAATAATATAACAAACTTTTAGAAAGTATATCAATCTAAATCTAAGACAAGTTCACTAGATAGCCACCCAAACAAAAAAAAGTTTGACTAAATAAAGATGAAAATCCATAAGATATACCCTATAAATATTTATATTAATAAAGCATAATCATGGAAACATTGAAAACCTACAACTTAACAAGTAAACAAGTAAATTACTCTGGCATGTGAAGATTAAACATACAACATCAAGAATACAAAAGAACCATCATAGATAAATTGAATAAAAAAGATTTACGATTAGAAATCTTCTCTATATCAAAGTATAAAACGAGATCTTGAAAGCTCTAATAATCAAAAACTTATGAACAAAAACGTGTCTAATGTTTATGGTGATAATATGTATCTACTCACTTTTAATAAGAGGCTAAAAACAAGTATGTATAAACATAAAGAAGTCCTAAGTTGGCTAGAATTTTATCTTGGACAAAACCGAAATTTTACTTTTTGCGAGGAGTAGAGGGCATAGATTTTTAACTGATACTGAGAGTACTAGGACGACGCCTTGGGAGAGCCCCAACCGGTTTTAGGCTTTTCCATGGGTCACCTTCATTCGCTTTATGTGTGATCTAGATACTTAAGCATGTCTTCAATAAATCGGATGTAATTCTTCAACCACCAATCCAAATAATTTGAATCTACTTTACTAGAAAGATAACTCAATTATAAATTTTGTCACCAAATTACATCAAATTCAAAAGGGATCAAAGCCTTCGCCGAAGGTTAAACTTCTGATCCATATGTTATGTAAACTTGAAAAATTGCATATTTTGTGACATAATTTTTTTCACTTGAGTGAGTGGTTGGAGAGTTAATCATTAAGGTTATAGAAGCTTGAGATACTCAAATTTTATAAACACTTCATATTCAAAGGCTCATGGAGCTTGTTTTGATGAAAGCTTGTGGTTGAAGGTAGACTGAAAGACTAAGACTCCATTTGTGGTAAATTGTGACCCAATGGGGGTTGGATTCTATGATTTCAAAGGCCTTTCAATGCAAAAGAAGCACATATTACACACAAATACTCATGGGAATCCATGCAAGCTTACAAAAATGCTAGAGAAAAAAAAAGACTAAATCTTTGTTAATGAATAATACTTTATTAGAATGATCAAGGGTGATATACAAATAAATAAAATATTAGTGTTAATGAACTAATCTGAGAAAGGAGAAAAGTGAATTTGTTTTCTGTTATTCTCTCAACAAGACTGAGTACAACGTTTATATAGCTTTGGTATAGCATAACCCGCATAACCAATTGTAGCTAACCGAAATAAACCGGATCACATAATATCTAAGGATTTGACTGGTTTAGCCTCAGCGGTTGCGGTTAGCGGGAGTTTACGAAGCAGGCGGTAACGGTTTCAAGCGTAAATAAAAACCATATTATTATTAAAAAAAGAAATCATTAATTTATTATAATTAGTATTGAAAAACTATTTGAATAATATTTCATTATTTAAAATTATATTTTTTTGGATGAAAGTTATGATTTTAATAGCATCTTTTTAGAGATTAATGTTAAGTTTTAAATTATTAGATTTATGTATATTGGTGATTAAAATTGATCGTGAGAATTTTGGTTTGAAAAATCCATAAATATGAAATTATTATAGGTTATTAAATATTAAATTATTTATATATTTCGTAATTATTATAGCTAAATATTTATTTTTCAGACTTATTATATATTTTTCCATTTTAAAATGAATTTAATCTTCTTTTTTCAAAAAAATAATAATTATTTTCTTAATTATCCATTCGCAACCGCAAACGCTCGAAAGAAACAGCTTTTGAAATTGAGAGGTTTGGAGCGGCACGGAGTAATAAAAAGCATTTTGAATGATTGTTATCAAATGCTAACAACCACTACCACCCATAAACGATGCGTTTGCGGGTCGTTGCGGATGAACCAATCTAACACCTAAGTCTAATATAAAACTCTAGCTTATATAAGCGCAAGGTGCTAACGGTAACTAAGGTAGAAAAGAAAATAAAATAAAATGATGCGAAAGTTAAAAGGAAAAGAGCCAATGGTGATAATTGAAACACGTACCCCATCCCAAATTCTAAAGGTTTTTCACATGCAAATCACTAAGTAATACAACTTATCAATTTGCCATAGGCTATTACAAGTTATATGACCCTAGCTACCCGGACTGATCACCACCCATCTTCATGCCGTAAGTTTCGAGCCCCTAAGCTGATTTCATGATCACTATCCTTACATGAAAGCCAAAGAGGCGTAAGTTATTTGACAATTACTTTAGTGATGTGATCATTCTATCTCACTAAACTATGATGCACGGAGCAATGATGCAAATTCATACCTTTTCTAAACAAGCCTTTCTTAATGAGTTGATCGGATTCATCAAAATTCAAATCCAAAGATAAACGTCTCTGATTTCGTTAAGTATTGCTGAATTTAATCAGATCCCCAAACCCCTTGCCTTACCATGATCCCCTCTGGACCCAAATCATTCCTCTAAACCAAGTTATATAGATTTATAAATATGATAGGTTTACTATTACAATTATCGATCAATAATGTAGAAACATGAAATTTTCATGCAACAAATCATGTTAATCAATGACGATAATAATCTAACCCTTAAACCCAACCGAATGAAGGACCAATAACATATCCGAGCACAAATTAACAGTCACGCACTTACCTTTGCCACGCGGTATGGTTGAGACGTTGGTATGTCTTGATTCTTAAGATTTGCACCACTTTGATCCCTCACACAAACTGTTTGGGTGTTCTTCTTAATCTTAATAGTTATCTCTCTTTGCTTTTGTTTCCTCAAAAATAGACTAAAAACAAATATATATATATATATATATAACTATAGGAAAGTCCTACGTATGCTAAAATTTATTTTTAGGTAAAAAGAAGAATTTACTTTCTTCTGATGAGTATCGCGCATAAGTATTGGGCAAAGATTTTGACCGGTATTGGAGATCAGTCAAGAGGTTATCCATGACAGTAGTACTGGCGCTTCCTTCCTTCAAATTCTTGCGCTAACTTTTCCTACGAGTCAGACAAACATATCTTTAGTAAAATTGGTGCTCTTCAACAAAAACTCCCAAACACTTGAAACCAACTCCATTATAAAGCTAACTCAATTCTATATCACTTCAAATAATGTCGTCTAATTCTAATATGGGTAAGAGCTCCATTGAAGCGTAAACTTTTCGTACATTTGTTTTGTCCAACACAAATTTTTTCATATTTTGCGAATATTGCGCTTTGCTTTGGGTAATTCTTTTGACTTAAGTGAATATTTGTTTCATGGTTGACACCCCTTTTATCCATTTTTTTTTTATGATTGAACCTATTAAGACTTCAAAAGTTACAAATACGAGAAAATACCTCTTTTGGTGCAAAACAATAATAAATGCTTAGAAATTAATAGGGAAAAACCCCAAAAAATACCCCAACTAATTTATTTCTGCTAGAAAAATACCTAAACTTTTTGCGTTGCCAGAAAAATACCTGAACTAAATAATTTTGTTCGTTTAATACCCAAACTTTCGAATTGTGAAAGTTTTACACATCCGACTTAACGGATGTTAACCTCCGTTTACTGACCGTTAACGGCATTAAAACTCCGTTAAGTCAGATGTGTAAAATTTTCACAATTCAAAAG
This sequence comes from Arabis alpina, assembly GCA_900128785.1. NCBI lineage: Eukaryota > Viridiplantae > Streptophyta > Magnoliopsida > Brassicales > Brassicaceae > Arabis > Arabis alpina. The sequence goes on from LT669794.1 coordinate 31,864,489, forward strand.
TTTAGGTATTAAACGAACAAAATTATTTAGTTCAGGTATTTTTCTGGCAACGCAAAAAGTTTAGGTATTTTTCTAACAGAAATAAATTAGTTGGGGTATTTTTCTAACAGAAATAAATTAGTTGGGGTATTTTTCGGGGTTTTTCTCGAAGTTTATTTATAGAGGAATTCCCTCATATACCACTCTTTGAAGTTTTTTTTCTAAAAATACGACCTTAAAGTTTTTTTTCCAAAAATACCACTTTTTCCAAAGTTCCAAAAATACCACTTTTTTAAAAGTTGATTTTTATGGTTTATAATTTAAATTTTTTGGGTTTGGGTTAACTATTCCAAAATTAGGGTATAGTTTTAGGGTGTAGGGGTTTGGGTTTGGGGTTTAGGGTTTAATTTTGAATGTTAAAAATGAATTTTTTAAAAAGTGGTATTTTTGGAACTTTGGAAAAAAAGTTGTATTTTTTGAAAAAAAACTTCAAGGTGGTATTTTTGGAAGAAAAACTTAAAAAGTGGTATTTTTGGAAATTGCCCTTATTTATATAGTGAAGTCTCCATTACCAAAACTTCTTAGCTTTCGATGTGGGAATCTGAAGTCTGAACAAGACCCATTACGCCATTACTAAATTTTCCCTTTTTTGAGTATTACAAATTTCCTTTACTACCATTTTTTACATTTATGTACACGGTATAATATGTATGTATTTACACGTTGATAAATTAATCACAGAATAATGGATTGAATTCCGACTCGCTAAATCAAACATTAATTATTACTAATCATCAATATTCTGATAGGTATCGTGATACATATGTCATTGAAGAACATATATATTTGGTTTGTCATGTTATTTAAACAACAACATAAATGACCATATGGTAAGGTAGTAACGCACACTAGAAAAATTGGATCTTTTCTAGGACTTTGTAATTTTTCTTGTAGTTTTTCCTTGTTACACACCTATCTTTATAGTCACAATAGTTTGTTAGCTACACACAAACAAAAATTCACGCATTTTTAGAAGGGAAAAACCCCGAAAAATACCCCAACTAATTTATTTCTGTTAGAAAAATACCTAAACTTTTTGCGTTGCCAGAAAAATACCTGAACTAAATAATTTTGTTCGTTTAATACCCAAACTTTTGAATTGTGAAAATTTTACACATCCGACTTAACGGAGTTTTAATGCCGTTAACGGTCAGTAAACGGAGGTTAACATCCGTTAAGTCGGATGTGTAAAATTTTCACAATTCAAAAGTTTGGGTATTAAACGAACAAAATTATTTAGTTCAGGTATTTTTCTGGAAACGCAAAAAGTTTAGGTATTTTTCTAGCAGAAATAAATTAGTTGGGGTATTTTTCGGGGTTTTTCCCAAATTAATAATGGTGAAGTTCATACTAAAAATAGTAAAATATAGATTCCTAGGGTATGTCCACAGGATTTAAAACTTAACATGGTATAATATACAATAATTGTTAACTTATTGACTATTTTTATATTGAATATTAAAGAAACTTGGTGTTTTTTTTTTTTTTGTCAACACATTTTTTCATTCATTACTTATCAAACCATACGAAAGAGGGAATTAAGCATCCTCTAAGCATAATACAACATAATTGATATTTAATTAAAACTAAGATAGAGATTTCATCGCGAAAGATGGACAGCGAATCCAAAACATGTTTCGGATGCGTCAAGGGTGACTTCGCAGCAAAGCCGGAGAGTCTCTGGATAGTCACTTTGCCATGTGACTTTATAGTTCCCGGCATAAAGCTTGGGGATTCGACCACTCTTATAAAGAGGGAAGAAGATAAGACCACTCTCGAAGAGGGTGGAATAGTTCTTTTCTTCGTAGAAGAAGATGGTGAACTTGGTCTCTCCACTAGGGAGGAGTGTGGGAAGATCGTCATTCTCGTATAAACCGATACAAAATTCTCAGCCAAAATGCAATAGAACTCATCATCGGAATAAGACTTTTGTTGACTAGAGAGTGACCCATGAAAACTTGATCTTATTGGGCCATAAATCCCAAATATCTTATTGGACCAAGCCCATAATTGATTAGAAACATGATGGAGAAGAGGTTTCGTAATAACCTCATGATACGACCCTTTTAATGGTGATACACACCGGCCGGGAAGAAAACCGGTGAGAGTTTGGAGAGGTACGGGAAAGTAACCGATCCAAGTAGGTGGTGCTGGGATTGAAGGGTATGTGTCCTTACGCGAAGATGGAGGTGAATCCGGCATATCAACTTCGGTGGAGACAAAGCTGTCAATCTCGAGAACGAGATTCACCGTGAGAGAATAGATTACCGGTAACGGAGTAGCAGACGAGAAACTCCCGAGGATTGGAAAAGGGGACGGTGGTGGAGATGGGTAGAGTAGATCCGGTGGGTCTGGTGGATCTGGTGGTTCCGGTGGCCGGAGAGGGTTCAAAAGCTTCGGACGAATCCACCACCGACGCAGAGTGAAGAGATTGAGCCGATTAGTCTGGTTTGTCGGCGCGGAGGAGGGAGGCGGGAAGACATCCATCGGGACAAGCTTGCAACACTTCGTCGGTGAGAAGACGAACATGCCAGGAAAGCTTCAAGAGAGCTTAGACAATCAGGAAGAAAGAGCAGTAACGTTGCCGGAGAAAAGCCGGAAGTTGAAACTCATTCTGATGTTGCGGCTGCCTCGGGTTTTGAACCAGAGAGAAAAGAGTTTTGAAAACTTGGTGTTTATAGTAAACTAGATTAGGACCCGCATAATATGCGGGTATTATATATTAAAATTGATAATCTATGTAGTTATGACCCGTATAATTATATTATAAATTTAAACACGTAAAATCATATTCTAAATTGAAATCCGTAAAATTATCAGATAACTTTTTTCCAATTTCATAAATAATATTTTCATATTATATCATTTTATTTCGAACTTATAATTCGCTTGATTAAAAGAATAAAATAAATTGATGACAGATTAAAATCGGAAAGGGTTTTAATTTTATATCATTGTATATCATTGTATTATATAAAAGTATAGATTTTCGTTTGCTAATCGAAAATATGATATTGTATTTTTTTAGTTGTATAACAACATTTTGTTATTTGAACATAATGACAATTATACCATTTTTTAAGCTTAATTTTTTTTTAATTGTATTGTCTAATTTTTCTAATTAGTATAAAACCTATTTTCCTTATTTTATTTGACCATGATGACAACTATTTTTGTCAACGCTTTCTTTTTCCAATTGCATTGACTAACTTTTCTATAATTGTTATGCACTTTTCTTGCCTTATTTTTGTTATGACTACTTTTTTCATTAATTTTTTTTCTTTCGACTTTATTTTTTTTTTGCTTTCTTATTGACAATTTCTTTTGATTTGTTATTATTTTTTAAATTATACTACAATTTGATTTAAAAAGTAAATAATATATATTAGGGATTTTTTATTGGTACATGTCACAATCTAAACTAACAATGAAACATGTCGTAATCTCGTGAGTTATAGTTTGGTGCGCATACAACTTTATATTATAAGATTTTATACAATTTTCTTTTTAAAAACATTGAAAGTACTTATTTTGAATATTTTATAATTATGTTGAAAAGTATGTGTAAAAGTTTTTGTATTCTTTGAAAAACCTTTCAAAAAATAGTTTATATAAACCTTTGAATTTTTTTGAAAAGCTTTATACAATAGTTTTTTTTTGCGAATCAGAAATAAGGTAAAAATAAGGTAATGTGCATTTTTGTTGAAATATTAACTTTTTTTTTAGAATTAACACTTTTCCTTTTTTAATAATTTACATTTTGGCATATATAGTTTTTGGTTTGACTTTAAGAAATATGTTAATTAAATACTACAAAATATGTTAACGTGTCTTTTTTGTTGTTTAACTTAATGGTATCTATTTTGTTTTCTAAAAACAATTTACATTAGAGTTTGATTTGCCTTTTAGAATTATGTTAATGAAACAATAAGAAAATATGTTAATGTGTCTTTATTTTATTGGTTTAACATAATTGTAATATTTTGACACATGTCATCATCTCGATCGATATTAGACACATGTCACCATCTAATGAGTTACAATTTTGAAGAACTCTCCTTTATATAATAAGATAATTACCTAGGTTTAGAAACTATATATATGTAGCAAATTATTTATTGGATATATACAATGTTATTTGTAGAAAACAAATTAAGATGGAACATTGTTAAAATATATTATGACAAAGTATCTATTAAAAGTATAGAAGATTGCTCCTCTATATATATACAATATAGATAATTAAGTTATATTTAAGATTTATGCTCACAATTTATAATTTTAAGTGAAGTTAAGATTAAATATTAAACAATATTTTTAACCTATTTTATGTGAATGATTTTAAACTATATAAAAACCTATCATATTATTAAAATATTGATATATATGAAACATGATAAAAAAAATTATGGCACATATCGTGAATCGAAACATATTAAAAAATCTTATAAATATTTTTTATTTTATTATAGAATAATAAGAAAATTTTAACTTATTTGTGAAGAGATATTGTAAAAAAAAAGAATATCTATTAGAATATAGTTTTACATATTTTCAATTAATTCATGAAGATAATTTGACATTAAATGTTTACTTTAAATTAAAACTGATATCACATTTAAAAAAAAAATCAATACAAAAATTCTAAATTCTAGAAGGAAAAATGTCATAACTATATAAAAATTAGGTTTTAAATATGAAAATGAACATTAATTGTCAACACCAAAAGTGACACATGGCAACTTCTCAAAACTTTAACTTAGTGGAACCTTAAAATATTATATAAGATATCAGTGGTCAGAGTAGGCATGACAAAAATACAACCGTAATCATATTTCGGACCGTAACCATACCGTTTTTAACCGTAAGTAAAACCGTAACCGTATCAAATGGTTAGCAACCGTAACCGTTAACAATAAAAATATATTAGTTATTGTTAACCATTTTTTTTAACTGTAACCGTCGGTTCACCGTAAGGTTAAAAACTTAAAATTTTAACCGTAACTGTATTAAATAAAAATTAACTTACCCATAATTTATATGTATAATTAGTTATGTATGATTAATTAATGTCCAGTTAATATTATCGATTCTAAATTTTGAGATATTTAGAAAATAAAACTATTGATGACCGATTTATTTGAGTGAACGGGCTTGATTAGTTTTCTACAAGTTAATGTAATACTTAAGCACATCAATTTAATAATAAAATAAATAAAATTAAAAGAAGAAAAATACAAAATAGGTCGTGGATGCAATTAAGTCAAAGTGTAAAAACGTGGAATGCAAAATCATTTCAAGGCTTCTAAATAATTTTAGAAGAAAATCGTGTATTCGACTACATTTTAGCTAAAAAAATTTTTTAATAGATATACCTGTAAAGTAAATAATCGTATTTAACCGCGCATGTATTAACGGTACCTTATATAACCGTAAACCGTGTAGATGCATCAAAGATAGCATCAAAGGTCAAGAAGGTGTAAAGAGTTATGTGCCACAACAGGAGGATTGGTCAAAGGACAAGGAAGTTGTGTGCGCTCAACAGAGACCAAAGAGCATGCTGCACAAACTGAGTGACAGGTGGTACCTCGAGCCTTGCGACATGCAAGTGGTTGTCTGATACAGAGGAGCAGCTCGAGGAATGAGAAGAAGAGATTTGACTTAGTGCAAAAAGGAGAAGGTGTGATCATAGTGCGTAGCAAGTAACATGATGGAAGAATTGATACAGTGTTCTATGCGACATAACAGTGTTTGGTCTGATGGACCATAACGTGATCTCTTCTATCGTTTTGGCTTGAAAAAGTGTTGTTATAAAAGAGGAAGTCTGGTGAGACTTTCTCTCTAGTTTTCTTGGCGAAACGAAAACCGTTTAAGAGTGAACTCGTTTTGTGTGAAGAACTCCGAGAGAAACAGAGTGAGTTGAGTGATTCTTTCTAGGTAGAATAGGAACTGTTGTGTAACACAAATCTCGTGTATGAGATATCGTGAGTTATTGGGTAGACTAGGTAAAGAGTTTAATTCCCATTTGAGTGAGAGATAAGTTAGATATATTTTGCAACATTGTTGTTTGTAGCATTGCTACGATCTTGTATTATTGGTTTAATATAGGAAGTATTTGCTTTGGAGATTGTTTGTTCTTAGCTTATGTGGTCGTAACAGGTCTCATACTCTCAAAAACCGTTTTAACCGTAACCGTATATTAAATGGTTAAGGTTAAAAAAAATAGTAACCGTGATCGGTGATTAATAAACCATAGCCGTAATAATCGTAACCGTAGTCATGCCTAGGTGAGAGCATTACAAGTGGTATCAGAGTCATATTCGTATGAATGTTGAGTCATGTGGGCTCACATCTTTGGGGGTGATGATCTTGATATGTAACAAAAAAATGTTGCACTCTATATAAATGAGGGTGATTGTAATACCCAAATTTTTAGAAAATTGTGGTGCATCAAGAGAACTTAATTTTTTTGATACATATGTCAACAAAGGGTATTTATTTTTCGTAACTCATCATGATAGAACTCTAGAGTTAAATATGCTTGATTTGTAGCAATTCAAGATTAATGATCAACCAGAAAAGTCTTTTTCAATAGGGATAATTTGCCCAATAGCCTAAAAAAAATTATAACTAAATAAGTAACCAAATACCCTAAATCTAGTGGTTAATATTTGACCACATGGGTTAATTTTGGTTATTTATTTAGATATAGTTTTTTCTTTGGTTATTTAGCAAATTCATCCTTTTCAATATTGTGTTGGTGAGAATCAATATTGGTGAGAAAAAAATATCTTGAAGTGATTTATAGTGTCAGTAAATAAGTCTTTTAAGCCTTCTAAAGTAATGCACTTGTTGCCCAACGAGGATAAGACGCATACTATGGCGGTTACATTGTCTCACTGAATTAGCGGTAGAATTTTGAACATCGGGAAAATCAAAGGAGCATGTTCAGCTCTATTTTTATTCTTCTGGCTTTGTTGCTTCCCTCTCTTGGCATGGAGGATGGGTTGTGAAATGAGATTTACTTATTTGTAGCAAATTCAAATCTACATGCCAAAGGTTGTGTTAGGCTCTTCACACTCCATTCAGAAGGCTCACATGTTTGATCAATGGAATTCTTATACGACAGTTGTTATAAAATCTCACCGGTATTATGTACCATTGACCAGTACATTAATCAATGTCCTTATTGATCTATGGTTCATCGGATGAGCAGATGCTGTGATGGCATTGTTGGTAAGATCTCTTTCATTGTTTATTGACAGGAAGAGTCTTCTAGTGAAAATTTCACCCTTGCAAAGATTCATCCTTATGAATGTTGTTATAAAGTCCTAGAACGTGATGACTCATCCTTTCATGTGAAGGAGAGGAAGATATGTGGCCCTAAATGTGGCATTATATTTAATCTTAATATCCTTTTTTATTTTATATGTAGATTATATTGTTTGTATAATTTTAGTGCCAACGGTTTTGTTAATTCGTTTAAGAAAGCAATTTTATTAGGGATTGACACCACTTTACGACGGTTTCATCGGTTACGCCATAGTATATTCCTTTGCTGCTAGATGACTCATAGCATAGGTATAGGATTTGCTAAAAGCTCTAAATATGAGAGCTTTCAGTAACTGTTCTTGGGTTTACTACTGTATTTTAGAGAGTACGTATTTGCTTAACCGTGTAATGGATTTGGTATTCTATGGGAGTTGTATTTACTTCTCGGTGGGTATTTTCTTACAAACAATTGCCGATAAATTAAATAGAAAAACTGATGCTTCGAGAATATGAAAACTGAGAAATTCCAAAAAGAATAAACACACTTCACACATATATTGATAAGCCGACATCGTGTGAATAAAGACCAATAATATCAGCTGAGAAATAGTAAAGTTTCACTGACGTAATTAAAAAAAGAAGATAAATGGAGAATATTTTTCTTATGAAAAGTATAAGATAAAGAAGAAAACAAAATGGTTCCCAGTTTTGGGTATCCCACTTACCTCTGTTGGAATCCTAATTCGAGAGCACCACCTTCTCTTACTTCTCTTATTTCCCCCCAAAGCTTCTCATTCTTTCTCTTTACTTGTCCTTCCATAAACTTTTATTAGGGGATTAAATCCTTTGAAGTACTATATAGTATATACATATTGAATGTTTTGCATTTGTACACTAGTTTAAATTATTTGAAAACAAAACAAGAATGAGTATATTATATGTACTATAATGATAGAAAAATATTCAAAGAATTGTAATTGTATTTGATGAAGTTTGTAGTTTTTTCCCACATTCAGTCATGAATTCAGGATCAAACGCAAAGTTATTAATTTCTTAGTCATCCTAGTTATACATGTCATTGTAGGTTATTGTAGGTTGTCTAATCCCATTCACTCCCCAAGTCGTATAACAATGTGAAATTAAGGAACCAACAACAAGAATTCCACTACCATCTCAATTTGTTAATCCGTATATTTATGAATGTTGTTTCTTTATTCAGAAGGAATTTTAGTAGACAATAAGGGAACAAAAACAAAAGAAACAAATCAATCACATCTTACACAGCAAAGAATCAGAATCAGAATCAGAATCTTAATCAGAATAATTGTTGAAATAAAATAATGTGAAATATCACATCTTACATATAACAGCCATCGTATTGTATCCTCAAATCACATGTATGATGTATCTGAAATTAAACATATCGAAGCTGAGTATCTTTGTCTAGATATCGTGTTCCCTTAGCATAAGGATATGTCACACAAAGTAGTTTTACAAATATCCTTGAGTTTTCATTGTTAAGTTTTTGGTTGCATGGAACACTTGAAGAACTATCCAACTAATTGAGACGCAAAGAAGATTATTATTTACGGGTTATATTATTATCGGTATTTACGATTAAAATGACATTTTTTACGTAGATTTCTGCAAGATTTCGACTAGTTTTCAGAGAGAACATAATCAATTATCAACCTCAACATTGTGTGTTTTTTTTTCGACGGTTCAAACGACCGATATAGCTCGTAGTGACGATAACTCCACTCCACTGACACTTTTAAATGACATAGTAGGAGTGGCATGTCTTTTCCTGTCTATGATACATCACTCCAAGTGAAGCCCCCCTCCTACCGAGAAGAGTTAACATGACTGAATCAATCTTGGTGCTTCTTTCCATAATCAACATTTATATATTCAAACCCACATATATAAAATGCTCATCACTCATCAACTTTAGTGAATTTTTTTATTCCTGAGTATTGCAATATTCTATATATTATATCAGAGGTTGGATTTAAAAAATCGCATAGGTGCTAACACCACAATAATTCTTCGAATTTTTTTCTTCAGAACAAAACTTTTTTGTAAGAATTTACGAAAAGAAACAATATGTAAAGAAAAGGAATATAATTAGTTTATTTTTATGAAAAATAAAAACAATGAGTATTTGGATTACTAAAGATTGCCTATATTTATATCGTATTGAAATGTTTATCAATGATACGCATATATATTATATAAAATTTGTAGGAATATTCGTTTTTTCGTTCGATCTTTGCTAACATTAAAAGAGATTTTTAAAGGTGATATAATCTTACTTGTATGATAAATAATTTAAGTTGTCAAAAGTAAATTTTGTATTTGAAGGTGATGATGAAAGAACCAATCAATCTCTTAGAGTGGTTTCAAGCACAAAGCGGTGGAATAGTTTTGTGATTTTTCTTAACGTTATCAACCGCAATTACCCAGAAACGTAATATTTTTGTGTGGTAACGGGTGAACCAATCAACCTTAACTTTTATCTTTATATAAGTATGTATATTGTGTAAAACTATTTTTATGATTTTTTTTAATAATGATTCTTTTACAACACTATTTATATTCCTATCATTTTATGCATACTGTATGTGTGTGTGTGTGTGAAATTAGAAAGGAGCAGTTTTGCAAATCTATTGAGTTTTTGTCGACATATGTATCTGATATCTATCAATTATTAAGAAACTAAAACGATCAAAAATAATATAAAATAAATATATTAAAGAATCGTCCAACGGAACAATGATTAATTTCCTTTATCATAGACAGTATGGAATCCACTCCTCGCACCACCAAAGGATCTCTTCTATTTCTCTTTTGCTTAACCTAAACGAAAAAACTAATACTTGCCAAATTTCTTTTGAAAATATCTAAGGAAGTTAAATTATTTTGCAGTTGAGCTTCTAGAGTAAGAGACCGTTCATATCGCAAATTCCCTTTTTTAATTTCCGTCAAGTATAAAAGGATAATTTTCGATTTTTTTTTTGTGAAATCATATCCTTTCTTAAAATGGTTTAAAAGAGATTTTAGTAAAATAAAATGTTGAATAATAAAACAAAGTTGTATGAGAATGAAAAGTAAATTAATTGCGTCACGGAGGAGCACTAAGACCATAAAGCATTTGGTGGTCAATGTGTCAAAACCCCACTTCTTATTAAACAAAATAAAAGTGGAAAATAACAAAACACATTTCATATACTAAAATAAAATTCAAAAAGGGTATCAATTATTGTTTAGCAAGAGATCCACTTGAGTTTAACACTTCCGCTCTCTTTATAATTTTCAACATTTTCGTTACCATGTGTATTTATAGAAGAAGAGTCTACTAATTCTGAAACGACTTACATATTATATGATACGTCGTTACTGTATTATACTTGTTTATTATGTCTCAAATTATGTTAAATCTAAGTTAAATTTGGAGAGTTTTACACTAACTATTATTTATTTATTTTGCAACCTTTAAGATCACCAAATTATAGCGGCAATTGAGTATCCCAGTTCGCAAGAGATATATATATGGTCGTATACTTGTATTGTATGTAACAAAGAAATCATATATAGGGGATTGGTTATTATTACTTTTCATTAAGAACAAAAAAGAGGTTGGTATTTTGTTTTTCATGGTTAAGGGAATCTCCTTTTGGCTATTTTATTTAGAAGATATTAAATGTAGAAATTGGACATGCGGGTAGACATACATTAATACGCATTTTGCGTCTAGAGATTTGATTCAATCTACTAGGATTAGGACAACTATTTTTAGTACATATCAATATCCTAATTGCTTTAGGGTTTGATTTACGCATCTTACCGTTGAGTAGAGATATTTATGATTGATGTACCTATTAACTTCAAGGAAATATACGAGACCGCTTGCAGCATTACATATTAGAATTAGGTAGGACAGTAATAGTATTACATAGCTAACTCCTAAGTGCTTTGAACCTGATTAACGCATACCTTTGTAGGTATATACTTAATGTTATGGCTATTGACCTCAAAGAAATATAGGAGATAAAATTTACATAAATGCTTGCAGTTGGCTACGAATGAAAATAATACTAATTATATAAAGTCAATCTCTAGCCAATCGGTAGCTAACTAATTACATAAATCATTTGTAAAGATACGTCATTGTTGGATTTTAACCATGAAAATGATATGATATCCGATGTTACTATTTACAATCAAGATAAGAGAGTCAGATTTTCATATAAAAAACTGTGATTTATTTTTGAAAATTATGATATGATCTCGATTCGAAATTAATAAAATTGTTTGTTAACCAAATCTTAAGATTGCTTTGTTATCATCTAAGTTGCATGAAATCAAAAGCATATGAAACTGTAGAAACGAGTTTTTCAAAAAAATTAAGAAGCTTGTACGTGTTGGAAGCGTATATATATATATATATATATATATAACATATCATACTATATTAAAAAAAATGTCAAAATAAAACAAGTTTAATGCATTTTATATAACTCAACATGAATAATTCGAAATGATTCAAATCAAAACTCTAAACCACCATCTTTATTCTCAAGTTGTTTAAGTCCATCAAATCGTTTTGATTTAAATTATATGATGTAATCATCAAACTTAAATCTTCCAAAATAATCTCATTCAACTAATTAAATTAGTTCCTTATAACATTACATATAATAGATGAGAAATTAGTTGATAGATAAAAGAACAAATTAGTGTGCATTAATGTCAAAGTACGAAATTAGTTTTCGTTTTGGTTTATTTTATAATGAGAGATACATCAAAAATAATTTTACCTTTTATATTTATTTACGATATAATGTTTTCAATAGGTAATCTTAAGCTTCCAACGTGTTTTTTTTAAAGCGACATAGAAACGAACTTCCGAAAGCTTTAGTTTCCGATTCAATTCCGAGGAAGCCCCCGTGCTACCTAGGTTATCATAGCTAATGTTCTATGTATACTAGCAATAGTTTGTTTTCATTTCCAATGTAAGAATAAAATCCTAAGACCTACCAAATTCAAATTCAACGTTTATTTATCCAATTTGGACGTTCAAAACTTATACTTAGCAGTTTAACAGGAATATATATTAAGATTACTAAAACGACAAAATCCTAGTGTATATACAACTCCTAGTTGCTTTAGGAATTTTCTTATGCAGAGTCTTTGTATACATACACTTGTAGGTATTACCTTTCAGTCGAAAATACATATAGGAAAGCTTTCCAATCTAAACGCGTGCAAATTTTCACTACCAGCTATTACTAGGAAAAACAAAAAAAAACATTGTTTAGCATTCTTCAATTTTCATGTATTGTATAATATTCAAATTTCAATCTAGTGTTAGACGGACAAAATCCTGACTCCGTGTAGACAATGTGATAAAATTTTGTAAAAAGAATGAGGAACTAATAGATAGAAATATATACATATATGTGTGTTTGTTAACGTGTGTGGGACTACTATATTGTAAAAAATCATATATGTGTATGCACACACAATCATCCCACCACCTACTACTTGATATCATACATGGAAAAAACTATGTGATATATCAACTTTAATATAATGCAAACACGTGTTACGCATTGAACATAAAAGAATTCACTACATTCATGTATAGATAATTATTAATTTTGTTTATATATTTCTCGACTCCAAAGTTGTTAAAAGAAAAAAAAGAAAAAAAAGAAAAGTTAAGAGAAATTCCAAAATGAATTCTTCTGAAAGATATGCTGACATACATATGTAAAAGTAAATATGTAAGACATAAACTTCTGTTACTTATTCATATCTTTAAACAGTAGTGCATTAAAATATTCCAAAAGATACGTAGACGTATTATTGAGTGAACAAAATAATGAGTGTATCTTTTAATCTAACTTTTGCTCGACTATAAAAAGGAGTCATTTCCCATTAGGTTTTGCCTGCCTCAAACAAATAGAGCTTATCTCATCACTCACTAAACATCTCTCATCAATATAAGGAGAGACAGAGAGGAAGAGATATATATTTATAAACAGTCATATAGTAGAGAGAAATAACTAGCTAGAGATATACTATATAGATCTCTTGATCAAGAAGTAAGTGAATTATATAACTAATAAAGATGAAAGGTGGAGAAGAGAAATGTGGGAGCATGGAGAAATTGAAGCCGATATTGGCGATAATATCACTGCAATTTGGTTATGCAGGCATGTACATCATCACCATGGTCTCCTTCAAGCATGGCATGGACCATTGGGTCCTTGCCACATATCGTCATATCGTCGCCACACTTGTCATGGCTCCTTTTGCATTCGCTTTCGAGAGGTACATATATTATGATCACTCACGTACAATCCGAATATAAGCATATATAGATGAATAATAACTTTAATAATTGTTTTCTTGCAGGAAAATCAGGCCCAAGATTACACTACCAATATTCCTTAGGCTTCTTGCTCTTGGAATACTAGAGTAAGTCTCTTTCACAAATTAACCATTTTTTCCTTTACAAATAGAAAGTTTGGATCCATGCAACTTTAGTTCTTTCAGGGCATGTGATTTTATTTTATTTTTGAGAAAAAAGGGCTTGTGATTTACATATATAGATTTATTACGAGTACTTAATAAGTCTTATAACTTTTTCTTTTTTTTGCTAAATAATAAGTCTTATAACTAGTTAACCACACGGTGTAGGAATTCAAAAGTTACACATAGATTTAGTTGTGATGCAAAATCCATGAGATCAGGTACGTTACTCGTAAAAAAACTATATACTCGAGCTGTCTATTAATGAGGGGTTATCATACACTATATAGATTTTGTATGGGTATTAACAACAGCAGTTAAAAAAATTAAAAAAAAAACAGTTTATGTATATACCAAGACTCGATTTAAAATATTTTAGAGAGATAAAAAATGATGGAATTGGTATATCTTGAATATTGGGAATGAGATCATCAAGCACAACAAACCTCTTTACTGTGGAAAAATGATGTGTGCCTACTGCTAATCCTACGTATACGTTTTCCTTTTGAGCTTTCGAAAAAGCATCTACTTATGCAAACAAAAAGATGATGTGAAAAGGCTACATAATTGTGAAAATTAATTAATTAAATAAAATGTATGGTTATGATTTCAGGCCCCTTATGGACCAGAACTTTTACTACATAGGATTGAAATCCACATCAGCATCGTACACTTCTGCCTTTACCAATGCACTTCCCGCCGTCACCTTCATTCTCGCCCTCATTTTCAGGTAGCTCTTATTTTCAGCTCATTTAAATAATTATTCATGTTGGACAGTTCTGCAAATTCAAATTGTCTGATACTATATAAATCCCAAAAAAAAATTAATTTTAAAAAGAAACTACCCATTTGCAATCATAATATTTGGTAAACTAGCTAGCTGATCGGGGATTTTCTAGGGTTGAGTTGCCAATTAATCTCCAATTTATTTTACCTTTTTATGTAATTTGCATATTTAATATAATTGATGAAAAGATAAACAATAATAAAAGTCCATATTGAAGAATTAATTACAGTTTTATTTTCGCTTGATTAGGACACTATACTATTATTTAACAAACCATGTAATAACTCTACTAACACTAATAGATCTTTTACGTTGCCGTATACTATCAAGTATCAACTTAGATAAAACACAAACAAAAATATAACATGTCTTTTTTCTGGACGATTAATTTATCAGGCTTGAGACAGTGAACTTCAAGAAGATACGTAGTGTTGCAAAAGTGGTAGGAACCGTAATAACCGTGGGAGGAGCAATGATTATGACTTTGTACAAAGGTCCAGCCATCGAGATCGTAAAAGCCGCCCATAATTCCTTCCACGGTGGCTCCAACACCCCCACCGGGCAGCACTGGGTCACTGGTACCCTAGCCATCATGGGCAGTATTACTACTTGGGCTGCTTTCTTCATTTTACAAGTAAGAATTATTTCTCATAAATGATTTTTGCGTTTCAGCAAATTTCGGATGTTCGATGTTAAATCTAATAAATAACAATATTGATTTTGTAGTCGTTCACGTTGAAAGTTTACCCGGCTGAACTATCACTAGTGACGTTGATATGCGGCATAGGATCGATTCTAAACGCCATTGTTTCGCTAATAATGGTTCGTGACTTGAGTGCTTGGAAAATCGGCATGGACTCGGGCACACTCGCTGCCGTTTACTCTGTAAGTTATTATCCTTTTCACTTAACAAATAATCACTGATTAATTTAACAAATCGAAAACTTAAATATTTGTGTTTTTTTATTATATCAGGGAGTGGTATGTTCGGGCATAGCATATTACATACAAAGCATTGTGATTAAGCAACGTGGTCCTGTGTTTACGACATCGTTTAGTCCCCTTTGTATGGTTATTACATCAATCCTCGGTGCACTTGTTTTAGCTGAGAAAATCCATCTAGGAAGGTATGTTAACAGTACAAACTAATTTATTTTGCGTTAAGAAATTAAGGTAAATTAGTAAGTGACTAACGTTGTGGATGGTATTATTGTAATAATTGCAGTATAATCGGGGCAATTTTCATCGTCATTGGACTATACAGTGTGGTGTGGGGGAAAAGTAAGGATGGAGCAAATCCGTTGGACGACAAAATCGTAACCCAAGAGCTACCAATTGTTAACGTAGTCAAACAAAGCAACGGTCACGATGTCCCTGGAGCACCAGCTAATGGTGTGGCTACTAGTACCTAATCATATCACCAAAAAAAAGAAAGATACAAAAGATTCTCTTAGTTTTGAAGACTAAATTTCCATTGGAGTTGGAAATTTTGATATCTTTCTTGTTGTTTCTTTTTTGTGTTTTTTGTTGTTTTAACATTTCCAAATCGCTCTACTCTTAACTTTAGTATCTTTACATATGTATGTTTTTTCTGCTTTAGTATCTTCACATATGTAATGTTTTATTTTGTGCTTCCTACTTTAATGTATTTTGGAATTTCCAGTGGCAAAATGATGAATGAATCATTTGGTGAACTATAGTTACTATTTGCAAATAACTAGTGAAATCTAACAAACCCAAGATGGTACTATGGATCTATTAGGCTTCCGAGAAACATGCATAGTTTGTTATAGGTGCTAAGTAATACGCAATGTTTGCAAGGGATTTGTAAAAGCTGATCAAAATGGGGCCAGCACCATAATTGGATGAGTTCAAGGAACTACGATATTCTTTTCCGGAGTTCACCATTAAATATTGTCCGAGAAAAAAAAATGACAAAGTAGATATGCTCGCTAACAAAGCTCGGGTTAGGAAGTCAATTTTCTCTACTATTAGCACTCCAATCCCTTAACGGTTTACTGTATTCCTTAACCATGTAAAAAATAAAAATGAAATCTAACAAATTAAAGAATATGGGGTAGAAATTAGGATACTATTAAAACTAGAGGGATTAGTTGTTAAAATAATGGGAATTACTATACATGTAATTGGGTCGTGTCACTTGTCTTCTTCTCCAATCGGATCTCAGTTTTTGGGGGAAAATGGCGATGTGGGTATTCGGGTACGGATCTCTGATTTGGAAAACGGGTTTTCCTTTCGAAGAACGCCTCCCCGGATTCATCAAAGGATATCGCCGTGTTTTCCACCAAGGTAGTACTGATCATAGAGGAACTCCCGAGTTTCCGGGAAGAACAGTCACATTAGAAGCTGCAGCTGGAGAAGTCTGCGTAAGTAGTCAATTGTTACCTCATAATTCAAAACTCTGTTTCTTAGTAATGATTTGGTTCTTGTTCGATTCTTACACACAGTGGGGTGTTGCCTACAAGATAACCAAAGAGGAAGATCAAAGAGATGCTTTACTAGTAAGTCATCAACATTGTGATTTTCTTTGTTTCATATGTAATATTGAGTATTCTTGTTTGTTTGTTTTGTCAGCATTTGGAAGTGAGGGAGAAGCAATATGATCAGAAAGAGTATCTTGATTTCTTCCAAGTGAGTCCATTTTTATGTTTTATGCTCTTATAAACAATTCACACAAAATAATTTGTCATTTTAGTTGACATTGCTCTTACCTTGTTACAGGAAGCTAATGCTTCAGAACCAGCTGTATCAGGAGTAATGGTGTAAGAAACAGCAGAGATAACTGTAATACATCAGTATGTAATATGTATTAACTGATAAATACGCTTCTTATTTGTTTACTTAGATATATAGCTTCCTCTGACAAGAAGAGCAACAATAACTACTTAGGACAAGCCCCTCTTGAAGACATTGCCAAGTAGGTGTTCTGTGTTTTTTAAGTTTCTTCTCATTGTCACATCAACTATATTTCATTTCATCTTCGTTTCTTGCATATTTTATGCAGGCAGATTGTAAAAGCAAAAGGGCCTTCGGGGCCTAACAGAGACTATCTGTTTAACCTTGAAGAAGCTCTGGCTCAACTCGGTAAAATGGCTTCTTTCGAATTTAATCAGAAATCTTGGTTATATATTTTCTTCAAGTACCAACCCTGGTTTTGTGTTGTTGATATCAAACAGGGTTTAAAGATAAACATGTCACAGATCTTGCAACCCAAGTGAGACGCATTCTTTTAGAGAGCCATGAGTCGTCAGGTGATGTCGCCAACGGTGTCTAGATTCCATGTTTCTTTCCGATTTATCCGAAAAGAAAACCCTAATTGATAAGAGATGCATTGCATCTAATTCCAATATGTTATCACTATCAATCACCTCTATTATATTTCAATATTTGATCACATTGTGGGATTTAGAATACGATTCCTCTAGATGAAGTAGAATTTAGGAATCCCACTAATCACTGTAATTTAAAAAACTTGATATATTAGATGGTTGATTTGCTTAATAGTCATCCTAATCTTTACTTGTCCTTTCTATCCAATTGGGTTTCAAGTAAAGAAAGGAACAAAATGTCACTACTCTTGTACAACAAACACAGAACTAAGCTAGAAAGGATGAGAGAGTTCATACGGAAGGACACTGTGACAACCATAGAGGAAACACACACTTCATCAAGCTAAGTCTAATGATCGTTAAATCATTCGCTTTCCTCTGCACCATCATCCTCTACAAAACAAAGCCAAAGATACTCAATTTAAAACTTAGTTGGGTCACCTTTAGAGGAGAGAGAGAGAGAGATAGAGATTCTCACCATTGTTTGATTCTTCTTCGCTTTGGCTTCCTTCCTCAGCTTCTTCTTCGCTCTGGCTTCCTTCCTCAGCTTCTTTATCACCTTCTTCTCCTTCATTATCCTTTCCATTCTCAGACTCTTCACTCTCGCTCTCGCTTTCCTCTGTTATTTTTGGCTTTGGAGGAGGTGCAAAACTTGCGGTAGATCTTCTCCTTGAACTCGATACAATATTGGTTGTATCAATACCTTCAAGCTCCTTTGATATATGCTTCCTTTTTTTAACTTCTTTGATCTCTGTCAGAGGAAAAGATTCATACTATGTTTACACATTAACCTTCCAACAGACCCAAATCATCAACATGCATATTCACGTTATGATCTTTGCAAATTGAATTGCGAATTATTTCAAACAACTACTGAACTCCATAATAAAGTGAAAGATATAACTGTCGCTCTAAGCCAAAAAAGAAAAAGGCCATTCTCAGTGTAACACTACCTTTTTCTGAAGGATCTGAAGACAACCCTTCTTTGGCAAGTACCTGCTCAAGTTCTTTTATTAAAGTAGCTTCGCGTTTGTCTTCAGGAGCCTGCTTGGCTTTCCTGTAAATGGTAGGAGGAATACTGCCAAAAAAAACAATAGCCATAATAAAGAACCAGTGTGAACAAACACAGCTTTTATAAGATCTACCAAGTTTCATTAAAACCTCATCCCACAAGATTTGATGACTGATTTGAGATGCTCAACACGCTTTCCATACGTAGGAGTTGCAGTCTCCTTTGTCCGCTGTTGAAAAACATATAAGCAGAAACAACATGTGTAAATTGTACAAAGTGTTAACAGAATTGAAGATACAGAATCACAACAAAGATGTATATACCCTCATGGCTTTTTTAGAAGAGGACTGAGAATGACCATTATCTGTTTCACTATCTCCTGCATCACTGTCATTCTCCAAATCTGTTTCTGTATGTTTTGCTTTCTTGTGTGCAGATACTAGTTTGCCCTCTCCCCGTTTTCTTTTTTGGGTTGTAGTCTTCTTCCCAGCCACTTCCTCGTCATCCTCATTGCCCTCAGCATCTAAATCAGAATCTTCTTCACTGTCTAGCTTCTTAGACGGTGTGCTCTTGACCTTTTTCTTTTGATTTTTCCCAATAGGCTCAGTGGAACGTTTTGGTGAATCAGGAATTTGTAGTACCTATTTAGCCAATAAAACTATCAAAAGACTGCCTCCCTGTTATACTCAAAAGGTACATAATCAATTTAAAGTACTCACTTCATCTAATTCTTTGTTAATGAACTTCTTGAAGGGATCAAGAGAATCCTTCTCTAATTTAAGATCTTTCTCCAAAAGTCGACGAAGTAAAGCCATTGTAATTTTCCTGAAACAAAGCTAGCGATTAGTAGACAGAAGAAAAAAACTAACTTTATTTAGTCATGAAGAAGAAGAATTTAACTGAAATTCCTAACTGCAATCATTGACTTACTCTGCATTAGCCCTAATATAAGAAGTTCTTTTTCGCAGGGCTTTCCTTATATCACTCATTAGGGCTTCTTTATTCCCCTCATCCTTGATACCTCCAGCTACGGCTTTGGATGTGTTCTCTGCTGTCAGAAGGCCCATCTCAGGGGAACCTTTTGCTTTCTCATCATCACCGGTTTCCTCGTTTACATCTTTCTTTGCCTTTAGTTTTGCTACTTGTTTCATTGGACTGCCATCGTCTCTCCTCTCAGTTTCTTGAGAGTTTTCTGAAGCGTCATCATTACCAGCAGCATCTTGTAAGACCTGCACCATTAAGAAAGAAAAATCTGAGCTGAAGTTCAATTATCTTCTTGTTTCATGCGAACTATATGGTATTAGCCGTAAAAAGGAAAGATACCTGGACCAAATGCTCCTTGACAAAGCTCTTATGCACATCCAAAGCATATTTATCCAATCCCATATCTTCCTCGAGTAGCCTCCGCACACTCTCCATGGTGAAGGAGCTGCAAATGATTATACTACTCAACAATATTTCCATAAGCTATGAAAGAAAATAATCCTTTTGTAAATTCAGAAATGAATGTTCTCACACTAGTCAGTCATTTTTCAAGACAAAGATACAAAAATATAGACATGAAGAGCATCCAAATCCAAATGACAAGAAGCTTTCACAACTTTCCAGCTATTCTAAAGCTGCTATGAAATGAAAGTGAATCCAGAAGAAACCCTAACTCAACAACGATAGAGACAATGGCTTGAAAACAATAGGAAGTACTCAATCGCACTAAAATTGGTACACTGGATAATGTTATAGGAAGAGATTGAGAGAGAAAGATTTCTACTCTGCTTCATCTCGGAGTAAGGTTACGCGGGATCGCATAGCCGCCAGAATCTGGACCTCGATATCTGTTGACTCGGCGTCCTTAACGGAATTCTGATTACTTCCTGCCGGCTCCGTCGTATCCATGGCCGTGCGAAGTGTAAATGGAAGTCGAGAGTGGTCAAGTCACAAATGCCCTCGTTTGATGCCTAAAACCTAGGCGAGACAGAAACGGCGTGAAGTTTCTTCTTTCAACGGCAAGAAGTTTATAAATTGGTAGAATTTTTTTTTTTGTAGGAATAAATTGGTAGAAATTTGAAAAGGTTAATTTGCCCAATAATCAAAAAAATATATATATTCCAAAATCTAACCTAGTAGCTTTGTTCATGTCGAAAACATGACGGGAAATCACGGAAATGGAAAATTTGAGTATCCAAAAAAAGATCTAAAATATTTCCAATGAAAAACGAGAAAGAAAGTGTGGATAATGAGATGAATTTGGGAATTTCGGTAGCTAACATCAACTTAAAATTACCTTTTAAATTAGGGATAAAAATCAACTTAAAATTAGGACAAAATTTAGGGAAATTCAAAAAATTATAGACATTTAGGTAATTTTACGGGTAATTCAAAAAATTTCGTAGAAAATAAAAAAAAACTAGAAATAATTAAAAAAAACCGGATAACTCGGATACCCTATCTCACATATATTGAAACAACCCAACCCGTTTTTTTAAAAACAATTAAACCTTCGTCTCGGACTAGCAATTGAAACGACCCAACCCGTTTTTTTATTTTTAAAACAATTAAACCTGGGTGTCGGACTAGCATTTCCATAAATGTTATCCTCAACAACCAAGCAACCACACAAACAACTAGCGGATAGCAACAACTCAAATCAATTCCATTAAATCGAAACAAAAGTCTAAATAATAACCAATTCAAAGGTTCCAGTACTAAACCAACAACCTATGGCAGTTATAACGCAATAACATAAACATAAATCAAACAACCGAGACCCTAAATCATCCCCCTCCTCCTAGCCATGATCCCACGGTCACATTTTGCCTTTACATGCATCACATGGGAAAAAGAGATGCGTGAGTATTATCATAAATACCTAGTGAGACGGTCATCCCATCTACGACTGCGCACTCATGCACGATGGACAACTCAGGCAAAACACACAAACAATACAGCAAACAAAACAACTCAAAATGGTAACAACAGACGTACGTCGATCGACACAACCACTAGGTGTCGTTTAACGCACTGGTCTGGTGTCGATCAATACACCCAGATGTGTCGGACGACACACCACATACCAGGTGTCTTTGTCGCTCGACACAACCTCTATGTGTCGGGCGATACTTCACCTCGTTATGGATGCATTGATCGACACAACCTCTAGGTGTCGATCGACGCATCCCTCGGCATGGATGCATCTACCGACACACCCCATATGTGTCGATCGACGCATCCTACAGGTTCATAGGAATCAAACGTAATCATCTCTGATCGATTCCTCACCTGCTCGAACACGAGAAACCTGCACAAAACATCAACAGACACACAAAACCAAGCATACATAGTCACAAATCAATCACCAAATGATCAATCAATGCATACAAACCTAACACCAAGCATCCCTAACGATCCATCGACCCAGAAGCCATGGTCACACACTCACCTTAGATTTTTGGATGGAAAACGATGGAATCGAGACTAGAAACAAGATCAGCCTTGATCACCACTAGAAACCCACGAAATTCCACTTCCTTTCCACTCCAAAACACTACAATCGAACCTCTTTTCCCAATCCAATCGAAACTCTCAAAAGGAACTCTTGGGAACGATAGAACTCTCAGGAAATATTTAAAACTCTGATTGTCTGTCTTTTCTCCCTCAGAAACACGGCCAATCAGTTTATAAACGCAATCCTATCCCCAAACCAACTTGTAAACCGGACAATCGAAATCTAACGAGAAAATCGAACGAACAGCTGTGTGTCGACACACACCACTTGTGTCGATCAACACACCTTCTAATTCCTCAAAATTGGTTCACGGGTGTTACAATTCTCCCCCACTAAATGATATGCTCAAATTTAACCCTAAGCTACTCTCTCAAATTAAGAGGTCATCGTAGTAGGGGTCGAATCACTGGGAGTCAATCAAACGATAGGATGTTCGACTTTGAATTGAGCTAAGCGAATAATGTAAAGTAAAAGCAAAAACTAACTTAAAGCAGATGATGATTTTTGATTTATTAAGATTCAATTAAAACAAAAGCTAGGTTTTCAGGAAATTATCAGGATGAATCAAAATTGGAGATTAAACAATGTCAAGATTTATTTAAGAACCGTTCTCGAACTTGAAACATTAAAGTATAATTAACCAACTTCCATTGCGAAGACTAACTATGCTTAAACTCTAGAAAGCCAAATTCCTTTGCGAAATCAATCAATTTAAGCAAGCGTTAAGTCCACGTTCAATTTGTTCACAAAATCCCTAAACCAAATTCCTTTGCGAATACGAAATTTTGATCATCTAAGATCTAGTTCAAGCTAATCAATTACACTTCCGTGTCAATTTATCAACCTAAGATATCCAATTTCAGGGTCGTGAATCCGAAATCAGAGTTAAAGCAATATAGGTGAAGAACTCAAGAGATAATCCTGACAAGTGAGTTTAATCTAACAATTCATCTTCAATCCTTTCGAATTACCCTAAACCTAACAAGAGAACTACTCAGACATGGATGCAAAACAAATCATAACTGAATAATACTGCATAAAGAAAAATATAAGAAAGAGATACAAAGGGTTTGAAGAATCTCAAGAACGAAGTTGACTTGTCTCCCTAAAACTCTCTCTCAATTTAGTTCAATAAAATCTAAGGTAATGATCTAAAAATCTAAAAGCAAAGTATAAATAGTGTTTTGAAATCGTGGTAGGCTTTTCTGATAACTTTTGGGCCAAAAAGGCAATTTTCCATTCTTTTAAAATCAGTTCGTCGGCTTCTTAAAAGTGTGCGTCGATCGAAACTCATAGAGTGTGTCGATCGACAGCTGACCATCGTGTGTGTCGATCGACACTCATAGAGTGTGTCAATCGACAACTGCTTAATTTCTGCTTCTCCATTTGTTACTTCGACTTCTATCCCATTGATGCTCCAAAATGCACCATAATCATCAAATAAGCTTTCTACGTACAATAACCTGTTAAGACACTAAAAAGACTCGAAAACAATAAAAAGACTCGATAAAAAGACTTATATCATGGTCGAAAACTGGCGAAAACCATGATATATCAACTACCCCAGACTTAGCTTTTGCTTGCCTTCAAGCAAACTAGAGACTAAAAATGAAGCCGAGGTTTGAAAATCACGGGAACTCACTTATCCTCGAGAACATTGCTTTCGCCTCCTTGACTCTTTTGCTGCATATAAACAAAGTACCTTTGGCGGTCACGAATATCAACCATCATAGGTTGGGCCTCAAATCTTAACCTGCAAACCCATCAATTTCACATTCTTCTAACTGTCGCACACTGGATCAAAGTGATGATGGAATTCTATCTAATGATATCAACCTAGTAAAATGCTAGGTATGATGTTAAAAGGCTTTTGCTGTTTCAGTGGAGTTAAAGGTGTTTAGGGTTACCGGATTTTATTTGGTGGATGCAGACATTATACATAAACACAAGAGAGAGACTGGTCTAGTTGATGCCCACTGTTTCTCATTCACATTGTACTTTCTCCTCCAAAACGTAATCAGGAGCAAAACACCATCATAAAGTATAAAAATAACATGTTCCACTATCCACATCCATTCACTCCATTCCTTGGGATTTTTGTAGAAGTTAGAGACTTATAAAAAATGACTATTCCCTTTCCCTTATTAAATTTTTCGATTTTTTTTTTTTTTTTTTTTTATAATTTTTTTTTATAACTGAATAAAGAGGGAATGATCTACATAGGTGTTAGTCTCGAAAATTACCATTGTTTTGCATCAAATCCCAAGGAATGCTAAGCATCGTCGCTTTTTGTAAAGTTCTCCAACCAAATCCTCATCTTGTGCAATTTTGTGAATGAAAAACTGCATCAGATCTTTTTCTCTCTGGTGTTTATACACATGCCTGCACATAAAACAAAGGAAAAAAGATTGCATCAGGCTTGAATAAAAGGTTAAGGCTAGGGGTTGGGTACCAACTAAAAATGAGCTAGTCATTCAGGATCAACAAAGAGTGGTAAAGTGAATAAGGAGTCCGGAATATTGGATCGAATACTGTCGTGATATCATCAAAGAGAATATAGCGAAATGGAGATCAAGTGTACTAGTCTCGAGTTTGATCTACTTCGTTTTACAAGTCGCGATAAGAGGGGAACCTGTACTATCATCTGGTTTCGAATTCGCTCCATCCAAAGCCTTCGTCGCAACAGCTAAAAGTCGTAAAAACTAAGCGTTTATTCCTAGGAAAGATCGTTGTTCCCTACATTTTGACTCAATAAAACAAATTTTTGACTCCAAAATAGAAAACAATGTTTGCAACTACCTCCCCCAGACTTGAACAACACTGTCCCAGTGTTATTAAATACGAGATCGGTGAGAAGGAAAAGAAAATAACTGAAAAAATTGTGAAAACGAGAAACTTGAACCTCTACTGTGAATGTGTCGATCGACAGTCACAATGTGTGTCGATCGACAGAAGGTGCGTGGATATGTCGATCGATAGTCACTATGCGTGTCGATCGACAACACCTTCAAAATTCTGCAATCGTGGCTTTTTTTTGCTTCTGTCATTTGAGCAGTCTAAAGGTCACTGTAAATCACTTAATCGAAACACGATCAAATAGCACAACACATAGTCTTAAGATAAAAAATTTCACAATTTTGAAAGTCAAACTGAAGCAAAGGACAAAGTGACTCAAAAGGAAAGAAAATGACTCAAAGGGAAAAGAAAAAGACTTACAGGTGGGTTGCCTCCCACCAAGCGCTTGTTTTCAGTCCTTAGCTTGACTGCGGATGATGTTTAGGCTGGAGGTGGATCTTTGAAGTGCACTTCCTCATACTTGCAAGGAACAATACTAGGAAAGAGCTTCATAGTATTGTTCAGGATCTCTTGGACAACTACCTCTTCCTTCTCCCTCAACTCCAAAGGAATGACAATTATGAACTTAGACAATGGTTTACAGGTCTTTCTGCGCTTCACCTTGGGGATCTTTTGGCACTTGGAACTCGCTGGATTGTTAACTTCAAGATGTGTAGTGGAAGGAGCCAACTTGAGGACGTTTTGAACCTTCTTCGTCTCATCTCCAACATTAACGATCATACAAGAAGTCTGTGTGACAAAAACTAAAGGATAAAAGACATTCTTGATTATGTTCGAGAAGGAGATTCGCTTATTAGGAAAATCCACCATTGCTCCCACTGTAGCAAGGAACTGTGCACCAAGAACCAATGGTTTACACCTGTTATCCTTGGTCTCAATAATGTAAAAGTCCGTAGATTAAGACAATCTCCTATTTGAAGCAACACGTCAAGAATGAAGCCTTTCGAAATTGTACACGATCTATCTACAAGCTCGATATATGTCTTTGAAGGTTATAACTCCAAAATCCCTAGCTTCTTTGCAACAGCCTCATACATGACATTCACATTAGCTCATGTGTCACAAAGAGAATCCTTCAATTATACACCTTTGATTGAGCACGGAACAACGAACATCCCTGGATTCAACAACTTTGGTAGCTTCCTCAATGATGTTGGAGCTTGTTTCCCTTTTTCCTTAGGTGTTTTGTCACTGCCTTGGTTGATAGATGAAGGGTATAAACTCCTTGGGTACAAAATCTTGGGCTTGTAGACACGTTCGACGGCGATTTCAGACAGATTTTTCAAGTTTTCTGCGTTTCTCAGTGTTGTCGATCGACACTCATCAGGTGTGTCGATCGACAGTGTTGATGGATTCGCGTTTGTACAGAAATTTCCCGTAGGTGTCGATCGACACACAGTGAGTGTCGATCGACAGTGTCTGTTTCGAATTGCCGTCAGATCTTGGTGTCGATCGACAGCATGAGGTGTGTCGATCGACAGCATGAGGTGTGTCGATCGACAGCCACTCTGCAATCTCAAAATTCAGGTTTTCTTCAAGAACCACGAGCCAATCCTCATCTTCACACTTGTCAATAGATGGAATCACTTGTTCTTCACTCTTCAATGTGATATAATTGGAGAAGTGCTTTGGGTTCATGTCCGTCTTCCCTGGAAGATAATGTTCTTGTCTCCTCACACTTTCTGCAGTCTGAGCGACCTGAGTATCAAGCTTCTTCATGTGAATGTTGATGGCCTCAATTTTTCCATTCAGATCAGTGTAGAGGCTGTCGATCTTCCCATTGAACCTCACTGTCATCGTCTGTCGCCCCTCAAGAAGCTGTTCGAGCATAGCTTTAACTCATTGTCTGAAGATCTAGCAGGTATTGGCTGATAAGATGAAGATTTGTAGTCCCTTGAGTAGTTGTTTCTCTGGTTGCTTCCACTGTAGCCTCCAAACCTCTGATTCTAAAAACCACTCCCATTGATGTAGTTAACATCCTTTTGATTATTCTCCTCTTCTTGAGCAAAGTGAACTACCTTCTTTCTCACTAAAAGGCTATGCACAAAATCTATCTTGGCTTTCATCTCAGCAATTTCAACTCCACTTGACATACCTGCTTCTTTTCTTTTCTCCTCATCAATCTTCTTCATGTTGTTGCTCGAAACCACGTTTTTAATCAGTACAAGAGCATCAACTGGATATCTAGTCTTGAAATCCCTATTACTGGCGGAATCCAAAGCCATCTGATGCCTCCAATCTACACCTCTGAAGAAGATGCCTAACAGCTGAACCTCTGTAAAACCGTGGTGAGGACAATCTCTCTGATAGCCCTTGAAATGTTCCCATGAAGCCTTGAATGCTTCAATTGGTCCTTGAACAAAAGAAGAGATCTTCGCTCTCAACTCATCTGGACGCGATTCATCGTAGAAATAGCCCAGGAAAGCGTTCTTTATATCGTTCCAAGTGGTCAGTGAGCCCGGCTCCGACTGCTTCAGCCAGTAAGCTGCATCCCCAGCTAGAGAGTGTGGGAATAGCTTACAGAAGACGTAATCGAGAGACACCTCATTTGCCTTGATGCTAGATGCGAGGTCTTCGATCCTCTCAAGATGATCCATGAGATATTCTGTAGGATGTCAATGGAACTGATGCTGAGCTACTAGTGAGAAGAAAGCATGCTTCAGCTGAAAGTCCTGCCTAGCAAATCCAGGGGCTCAGATCGCTGCCTTGTTAGCATAGTACTCTTCAGGTCGGTTGTAATCACCCAAAGTGTATCGGTTCACTACAACTTACTGAGCTTGACGATTCCCCTGAACTTGACGCTCTAGCTCAGCTTGCTAACGTTCTAAATCAGCTCGTTGACTATCTAACTCAGCTCGTTCTCTTGCAACTCTGTCGTCAACCTCCTCTGCCACCACGACGGCATTACCAGCTTCATCAACCCTTTCTCCCTAGTCGTTATACATGTTTCCCTCTGTCAAACAGCTCACCCTCAGCATTCGGAAGAACAACCACAGCACGATTCACCATCTTAACTTGCTTTCCTCTTGGCACCTGAAACACACTAAATCAAAAGAAAACTGCGTAAAAACGAAAATAAAAACTTAGACTAAATTCTAGAATCAAAATCCTATAGGTGATTTTGACTCCCCGGCAACGGCGGCAAAATTTGATATGCTCAAATTTAACCCTGAGCTACTCTCTTAAATTAAGAGGTCGTCGTAGTAGGGGTCGAATCACTGGGAGTCAAATCGAACGATAGGATTTTCGACTTCGAATTGAGCTAAGCAAATAATGTAAAGTAAAAGCAAAAACTAATTTAAAGCAGATGATGATTTTTTATTTCTTAAGATTCAATTAAAACAAAAGCTAGGTTTTCAGGAAATTCTCAGGATGAATCAAAATTGCAGATTAAACAATGTCAGGATTTAATTAAGAACCGTTCTCGAACTTGAAACACTAAGGTATAATTAACCAACTTCCCTTACGAAGACTAACTATGCTTAAACTCTAGAAAGCCAAATACCTTTGCTAATTCAATAAATTTAAGCAAGCGTTAAGTCTAAGTTCAATTTCTTCACAAAATCCTTAAACCAAATTCCTTTGCGAATACGAAATTTTGCTCATCTAAGATGTAATTCAGGCTAATCAATTACACTTCCGTGTCAATCTATCAACCTAAGATATCCAATTTCAGGGTCGTGAATCCGAAATCAGAGTTAAAGCAATCTAGGTGAAGAACTCAAGAGATAATCTTGACAAGTGAGTTTAATCTAACAATTCATCTTCATAGAGTGTGTAGATCGACACCTGACCATCGTGTGTGTCGATCGACATTGATAGAGTGTGTCGATCGACAGCTGGTTAATTTCTGCTTCTCCACTTGTAAATTCGACTTTTATCCCATTTATGCTCCAAAATGCACCATAATCATCAAATAAGCTCCCCACGTACAATAACTTGTTAAGATACTAAAAAGACTCGAAAATAATAAAAAGACTCGATAAAAGGACGTATATCATGGTCGAAAAACCGGCGAAAACCATGATATATCACTAAACCTGGATTCGTCCTCGAATCCTCAAAACACAGCCATCACGGCTAACCACCTGGCCAACCAGCCAGCAACACCGGAGACTACATCTCCCAGACCCACTTGAGGCTGACATCCAGTCTTATGCTTATAGACTCGTCTCAGACATTGAACGCTCATAACTCATAACCACACCACTCCACTCTTAGGATCGTCACCCCTCCAGCTCTCGATGCCTCGTACCAATCCACCTCAGTCCCGCAGTTCCGACGGTGATCGATACCAACCATCTCCATACCCTCAAACCATCAAGACACACAATCTGTCAAGCTCTCGGTATGCAGGGAACCACCATCCCCTGGAGAGACGCATCTCTAAAATATCTGCCGGAGAACGCATCTCCCAAAACTATCTTCATACCCTCACGCTCTCAGTCCCACAGTCTGACGAACGATCGGTATGCAGGGAACCACTATCTCTTGGAGAGACGCCTCTTTCATAGATCTGCCGGAGAACGCATCTCCGAGAAAGAACCATTGTCTCTTTCTGAGTTATGTGAGGAAAATCGACATCCCCGAACGAAATCAATTCTTAACGTCTATATATGCATCTCTGACCAGAACTCCCTCTCGTGGTCTCAACATGATACTCCCAACCGGAATACCATCTCAAACATGACCAATACTCAGGTCATCTGGACCACCCGTCACACAGGGTGTCCCTGCAGAGTCTCTCCAAAAATAAACAGTTCTAACCACAATGAAACTTCTATTCCAAAATTCTCTAAACACATAAACACATATTTCCCGTTAGAGTTCCTCCGAAACTGGCAAGTTATACTCACTATAAAACTTCCATTTTGATGTTCTCTAACCACATAATCATGATTACCAAAGCCAAAACATAAGAAATACTCGTCTTATAAATATGGAAAATGTCATAATCGTTACAACACAAACGAAAATACATAGACCAAAACCGAAACTGGAAACCATAAAACAAGTTCACTTCTCGGCTTGCTTCTCAAACCACTTCTTGAACTTCGTTTTCATCTTAGCCTCTAGTTCCCAAGTCTCCTCCTGAACACCGTCACAGTCCCACAAGACTCTCAACAACAACAGCTTCTTCCGGCGCATAACCTTAATACTCCTCTCATGGATCCTCACCGGCATCATCTCAATAGTCAAATCAGGTTGAAGATCTGCAAGATACGTCACTAGTGCAAACACTTCCTGAGCCTCGACACATGAACACATCATGTAACTTTTCCATGATCGGAGGCAGCTCCAAACGATAAGCCATTGGTCCTACACGCTCCATAACTCGAAACGGACCCATATACCTCGTACTCAACTTATCCTCTGATAGGGACTTTCTCGAACCCCGCAGCATAGCCATCTTGAGATACTATCGATGTGACGCCCGTAAACCATTTTTTTGGTAAAATGGAGGGGCTGTCGATCGACACACATGGTGTCTGTCGATCGACAGGGCTCTTAGGGGCTGTCGATCGACACACCTAGTGGTTGTCGATCGACAGGTGCCCGAATTGGTTGGTTTTCTGGTTCGATTTAAGTCGTTCAATTGGACCGGGCCGGTTTGGGTAAACCTTAGGGCTTCGTATTTAAGGGTTTTTGGCCGCATTCGAGCGAACCAAAGTCCCAAAAACGCAGCAACAGAGTTTGAGAGGAGTTCTATGTTTCCTGTGAGTTTTTGAGAATTAGGGTTTCGTTCTTGAGAGATTTGGAGTAGTTTCTTGTGGAGATTGTCGTGGATTCGTGTCTAGCCTCATTATCCAGCAGATCCTATCCGAAAATCTAAGGTGAGTGCGTGACCATGGCTTCTGGGCCGGTGGATTCGTTAGGGTTGTTTGGTGGTAGGTTGAAATTGATGATTTGATGTTGTTTGTGTTGAATATGTCTGTGGATTGCGTGTGGATTGTTTGGATTATGTTTATTCGTGCAGGTTTCGTGATAACGCAGAGGAGGAATCGATCCGAGAGGATAATGATCGATTTCCCATGAATCTGCGAGGACCTGTCGATCGACAGCACTTGGGTGTGTCGATCGACAGGGTCACACGAGAGCTGTCGATCGACACCTAGAGGTTGTGTCGATCGACAGGTGATCGAGGAGCTGTCGATCGACACCTAGTGGTTGTGTCGATCGACAGGGTCCTGTGGAGCTGTCGATCGACAGGCACCGTGGGTGTGTCGATCGACAGGTGTGAGCAGGGCTGTCGATCGACACCTAGTGGTAGTGTCGATCGACAGGTCGCCTGTTGGGCTGTGGTTGAGCCGTGTTGTTGTGTTTGTGTGATTGTTTGATGCGTGTTTGCCTGAGCGGATCCATCGCGTCTGTGTGCGCAGTCGTAGATGGGAGGACCGTCTCACTGGGTATTTATGATAATACTCACGCATCTCTTTTTTCCATGTGATGCAGGTAAATGCAAATTGTGATCGTGGAATCATGGCAACGAAGAGGGAGATGATCTAGGGTATCGGTTTCGTGCTGTGTGTTGTTGATGTTTTCCATTTCTGTTTTAGAACCTGGTTAGGTTGTTGGTTTTTGGTGGAATTTGTGTTGAACTGGTTTAGATTAATGGAATGAAATGCTTGGTTTATTATTGTGATCCGCTGGTTGTCTTTTTGTTGTTGCTTGGTTGTTGAGGATAGCATTTATGGGAATGCTATTCCGAGACCAAGGGTTAATGTGTTTTAAAAAAAAAAAAACGGGTCGGGTCGTTTCAGTTTGGTATCAGAGCCCTTACGGTTTTAGGACGGGGTAGAACTGCTAGGATTCTAATTTGGTTAAATTGACAATTCTGTGAGTTTGGGGGTTCTAGATCATCTTCCTTCGAGCCTTCAAAGAGATTCCACGGTAAGTGTTGATTGTTGTGTTTGAGTCTTTCTAGTTCTTAGCTGGTCTGCGTGTGGGTGCAGTGAGATGGCTAGAGGAGCTAGAGGGCGTGGTCGTGGGGGCCGAGGTCGGTGTCGTGGACTCGTTGAGGAGCCAGTCGTGCGCATGGGCCTGCGGCAGGTCAGCAGTCGGTGCATGATGGTCAGACCGCCAGTGTGACTGCCAGTGTGGGTCCTGTAGGGGCTGGTTTGGGTCCCGTTGAGGCTGGTGGTGCTAGTGGTGTTGATCTAGCTGTGGGTGCGGTTGCGGCCGCGGGTGTAGCCCAAGCTAGAGATGACCGTCTGGCTGACCTGCTGACCCAGTTGTTGGAGCGGTTACCGGGTGCGGTGCCAGTGCAGGCTCCAGAAGTGCCACGAGTGGCAGAGGTGCAGCCGAGGGCTGCGGTTGCTGAGGAGGTTCCGTCATATATCCGTATGATGGAGCAGATGCAGAGGATCGGTACGGGTTCTTTTGCGGGCAGTGTGAAGCCTGAGGAGGCTGATGAGTGGCGGATGAGGGTGGAGCGGAACTTTCGTTCGATTAGGTGTCCCGACGGATACAAGGTTGACTTGGCGGTCCATTATTTGGACGGTGATGCACATCTCTGGTGGAGGAGTGTAGCGGCTAGATGGGCCGGGACTGCGATGGCGTGGTCAGATTTTGTGACAAAGTTCAACTCCAAGTTCTTTCCTCAGGAGGCGTTGGATCGTTTGGAGGCGTTGGATCGTTTAGAGGCGAGGTTCTTGGACTTGACTCAGGGCACGAGGTCGGTGCGGGAGTATGACGTGTAGTTTAACAGACTCCTGGGTTATGCTGGTAGGAGCTTGGAGGATGAACAGGCTCAGGTTCGGAGGTTCTTGCGAGGACTTCGACCAGATTTGCGGACTCGGTGCAGAGGCATCAGGTTCGGGTCTAGAGTGGAGTTGGTAGAGGTGGCTGCGCAGATCGAGGAGGATCTGAGGGAGCAGGTTGCGATTGTAGTTCCAGCTGTTCAGCCTCGGAGGCCTCAGCAGCAGCAGGTGCAGCAGGCAGGTCCTGGCAAAGGCGGCAAGCCTGCGCAAGGACAGAAGAGGAAGTGGGAAGGCGCTTCGGGATCGGGCCAGAGTGGCCGAGGCTGTTTCATTTGTGGGAGTCTAGACCACAAGAGGGCGAGTTGCCCGAGGCAGGGTGAGGTTTTTGGTTTTAGAACCTGGTTAGGTTGTTGGTTTTTGGTGGAATTTGTGTTGAACTGGTTTAGATTAATGGAATGAAATGCTTGGTTTATTATTGTTATCCGCTGGTTGTCTGTTTGTTGTTGTTTGGTTGTTGAAGATAGCATTTATGGGAATGCTATTCCGAGACCAAGGGTTAATGTGTTTTAAAAAAAAAAAAACGGGTCGGGTCGTTTCACTCGATCTCCGACTGCAAACTCTAACTCTTTTCTCCTCTTACCCGCATAACTTTTTTGCCGATCATGAGCCTCTTTTATGTTCAGCTTCAAAACACGGATCTTCTCCGTCGTTTCCTGAACAAAATTTGCACCATAAATGCTCCTCTCCCCCACTTGGGTAAAGCATAAACGTGTACGACATAACATCCCATACAACGCCTCATAAGGAGTCATACC
Source organism: Arabis alpina (assembly GCA_900128785.1). Taxonomy (NCBI): domain Eukaryota; kingdom Viridiplantae; phylum Streptophyta; class Magnoliopsida; order Brassicales; family Brassicaceae; genus Arabis; species Arabis alpina. The sequence goes on from LT669794.1 coordinate 31,898,362, forward strand.
AATACTCGCCCGGTAACTGTTATTATACGCGAACTCCACCAAGCTCAAGTGATCTGCCCAATGACCACCCCAATCCAGCACACACATCCTTAGCAAATCCTCCAGTGTCTCAATCGTCCTGTCGGACTGTCCATTCGTCTGAGGATGACAAGATGTACTCATATGCACCTTAATGCCCATCTCAGCCTGAAAAGCTCTCCAAAACATTGAAGCAAACCTCGGATCTCTATCTGACACAATACTCGTTGGCACTCCATGCAACCTCACAATCTCTTTCACATACTTCTAAGCCAAGACCTCAGCTTCATCGGTCTTCTTAATGGCAAAAAAATGTGCTGACTTAATCAGTCGATCCACAATCACCGAAATGGCATCGTGAGTACGAGAAACCGACAATCCTACCACGAAATCCATGGTAATCATTTCCCACTTCCACTCTGGAATGGGTAAACTCTACAATAAACCACTCGGAACCTGATGCTCAGCTTACACTAGCTGGCAAACATTGCAAGCTGCCACCCAGTTAGCCACATCCTTCTTCATCCCGACCCAGTGATAATACCATTTTAGATCACGATACATCTAAGTCGCTCCTGGATGAATAGAAAACTTGCTCGCGTGAGCCTCTCTCAGAATCTCATGCCTTAAGTCCTTATCCTTAGGCACACAAACTTGCCCGTGCACTAAGATAGTCCCATTAGCAGAAACCTGATACTCGAAACTAGCAGCCTTAGAAAGCTGAATCATCCCCTGATCCTTCTCCTGAGCTACTCTAATCATGCTCAGAATGTATGCCTGATCAACTGCCTCCAGCCCTAATGGCTCCTGTGAGATAACACACATCCTCAAGGTACTAATCTCACTCACTAAAGCCTCCACATCTCGCTTTTGAGCTGAATCATACCACCTCCGACTAAGAGCATCTGCCACAGTGTTAGTCTTATCAGGATGGTAAACAATATCCAGGTCATAATCTGCCAACAACTCCGACCATCGCCTCTGTCGGACATTCAAATCTGGCTAAATGTACTTCAAATTATGATGATCAGTGAACACCTGACTCTGCTACCATACAGATAAGACCTCCGAATCTTCAACGCAAAGATCACTGCAGCCAACTCCAAGTCATGAACAGGATAATTGCCCTCGTGCTTCCTCAACTGCCTCGAAGCATAGGCAATCACCTTACCCTGCTTATCAACACACAACCCAAACCACCTCCCGAATCATCTGTATACACCACGTAAGGCTCACCCAGCTCAGGCAACGCCAACACTGGTGTACTAGTCAACATCGTCTTTAGCTTCGTGAAACTCAGCTCACAATCAGTATACCACACGAAAGGAACATCCTTCCATGTCAGCTTCGTCATAGGCTGAGCCATACTCACAAAACCTTTGACGAACCTCTTGTAATAACCTCTTAACCCGAGAAAACTCCTAATCTCGGTAGCATTCCTCGGTCTAGGCCAATCTCGGATAGACTGAATCTTCGCCAGATCCATAGAAACTTCATCTGCAGAAACGATGTGACCCAGAAAACCCATCTCTCGCTGCCAGAAACTACACTTGCTCAGCTTAGCAAATAGCTTCTGCTCCCGCAACTTCTCAAAAACTTTCTCAAATGCACCTCATGATCTTCACGACTCTTCGAATACACCAAAATGTCATCAACAAAGATGATCACGAACTCATCCATATATTCCTGAAAGACTTCGTTCATCAACTTCATAAACGTTGTCGGTGCATTCGTCAACCCAAAAGGCATAACCACAAACTCAAAATGCCCATACCGAGTCCTGAAAGCCGTCTTCCTGACGTGTGCGTCATCAATGGGAATGATAACCGGATGCCAAGTCAATCTTGGAGAACCAAGTAGCCCCTCTCAATTGATCTAACAACTCATCAATTCACAGAAGATGATAATTGTTCTTCACAGTGACTCGGTTAAGTCCCCGCTAATCGATGCACAGCCAGAAACTCCCATCCTTCTTCTTCACAAACAACATTGGTGCTCCCCACGGTGAACTGCTCTGTCAAATGAGACCCTTAACCAACAAATCCTCCATCTACTTCTTCAGCTCTGCCAACTCTGTTGTAGCCATCATGTAAGTTGCCTTAGATAACGACGTCGTCCCAAGCTCTAAATCAATCGTGAAAGGATCTGACCGCGGCGACGGCAATCCCTACAACGACCAAAAGACATCTTCAAAGTCCCGGACAACCCGGATATCCCTCACTGTAACCCATCAACAGACTTCGACATCGCATTAGTCGCCAAGTAAGCCTTGCAACCCTTCTCAATCATATCCTCGGCCTGAACAAGCGAGATCACAAGACTCCCTGATGCCAGTCTCACTCCATGATAAACCATCCTCCCACCATTACGCTCGAATACAACTCAACCCCGGTGACAATCGAGGGAAACTCTATACCGGTCCAACCAATCCACACCCAGTATAACATCATACAACTCTACTAGACTGATCACCAAGTCCGCTGGCATCAACTCACCAGCCACTAGAATATCGACGTTTCTCGCCCGACCATGAGTAACTAGGAACTTCCCACCAGCAACCATAACTGGTCAAGTGCGCTCACCAGCGTCACTCCGGATACCGCTCCTCTCTGCATGCTCCAGAGTAATGAAGCAATTCGATGCTCTAATATCAAACAACACGTGGGACTCAAAATCGCCCACAAACAAGGTCCCAACACAAAACTTATGTGTTAATAAACCCATCTTCTCTATCACAGAGTAAACAATCCAAACAAACAAAAATTCAAACACCACAAAATTTACTAAGTCTAATTTAGAAAGTTTACATGTGATTGGCCTCGAGCTCGGCTCACCAGTCGCGCTAATAGCCGGCGGGCGCTGCATCGCCGCAATCTGAGCCACAGGTTGCATTGTCGTAAGTTGAGTCACTGGTTGAACCACTGCCACTGCCATCTGTTGCAACTTAGAACAGTCCGACTCTCCGCACTGATAACAAACCCGAGCTACTCAAGTCTCGCTCTGCATAGGGAAACTTGCCCTCTTATGATCCAAGCTCCCACAACCAAAGCACCCTTTTCCACTCTGGCTCGACCTGGAAGAATCCTCCCACTTCCTCTTATGTCCCTGCGCCGGCTTGCCGCCTTTGCTAGGACCCACCTGGTGTTGAGGCCTCCTAGGCTGAACAACTGGGCTAACCACCACTGCTTGCTCCCTCAGGTCATCCTCAATCTATGCAAGCAGTCTTCGTCAACTTTGCTCTACACACAAACTTGGTCCCTCTGCATTGAGTTCTCAAGTCTCGTCGAAGTCCTCTAAAGAACCTGCTGATCTGGGCTTGCTTGTCCTCCATGCTTGAGAGGTATTTGCAATTCGCAAATGTCAGAATTATTAGGGTTCTATTGTTATTTGGTTTGGGTGTAGTTTGAAATTCTGCTTCTTGCCCTTCGATCCTCATTCCTAGTCTAGCAGCAGCGACTCTTCTATTCTTTCATCCTTTTCCGGCTGGTTTTGCGTCTTTGCTCGCTGCTTTGTAGATGGGGGTTTGCCTTTTGGGTTTGGTTAGTGGTGTCATTTCTTCTCTAACAGGTCTTTATTCAATTTGCTACAATCTCCTATATGGTACATATCATGAATTCCCTTCTTCTCGTTGGTGATTCATCCGGTTAAGCTTGTTCTCGCTCCTTGTCTCTACATTTTGGTCCAGTTTGGAGTCCACTTTTTCTACGGTTTCTTTTATGGCATAGTTCTCAGATGGTCTAATTCCCGCTTTCTTTGGTATAGTGCGAAGAGTGAAGCCTTGCTTTTAATGTTGGAAGTATATTTGATTCACAATAGAAAGGTTCTAGTTTAGTTTGTTTTTGTGGTAAATCTTGTGTTTAGACTTGTTTGTTGTTGGTTTTAGTTACATTTCAGTTCAATCTCTGGTACGGTAGACCATGAGACTTGTAATTCCTTATCCCTTTTTTGCTTTCGGGCTTTATATATTCTCGGATTAAAAAAAAAAAAAAATCTAACAATAAACAAAGCGTTGCTTGTGGTTTCGAAACACGCAAACGACAAGTAGTTTCCTTGGAAATAAGAAAAAATCGGAATTTATCATATCCAGAATCAGAGATCGAAATCCAAGGGATCAAACATGACGGGTCACAACGCGATCGAGGTGACGAAGACGGTGTTGGAGGTTGCTGACGTGGCATGGACCGCCGTGGAAACCTACCACCACCATCACCACCACAATCACAGCAACGACGGCGAGAATCACGAATCAACGGACTCTATTGTCGTCGATCCACGAGATCGAGAATTAGAGGCTCTTCGAACAGAGAATCGTCGTCTTAGAAGCTTACTTGAATCGAATCTTAAACTCTTTGAAACTCTCGCTGAATCTGCTTCGTTATCGCACGATTGCCCTAGCGACGTAAGCATAACAAATCGAATCTCTTTCCTCTTTTTAATTTTTGGAACTTATTGCTAAATTTATCGAAGCAGCTCTACGCTAGGTTAGTATCAATGGTTACTTCGAAGGATTTCTTGGTTAGATTAGAACATCTAAGACAAGCGTTATCTAATGGAACTCAGAACCAATTTCCTTTCAAGGAGCCTACAGGTGATTTCTATATAATATTTGATGATGTCAATGTTTTCTGCTTTTGGGATTTTGAAGTTGACTTTTTTTGTTTTTGCAGAAGATGATGTGCAGACTGTTGAAGTTCTTATAGAGATGGATCATCAAGAGCCAAGTTGGTGGGTTTTAGTCACTGATGATATGGTTCCTAGCAATGTCGAAGAACAAAGCGCGATCGATAACGAACATTACGTTGTTGTGAATGAGGATCATGTTGTGGATGCTGTTGCTCACTTTTTGGCAAAATGCATTATGTCCAATCCCAAAGCTAAGGTATATATTGTATCCTAATGCATTTTGGATTTCACTACTTCAATCTCATATCTACTTTGGCTACTTGCAGAAACTCAATCCTGAGGAGCTTCAGAAGGGTAAGTTTACAATTCAACTGATATCTCTTTGAGTGTTTCAATTCGTACTTAGCTTCTCAGTCTGCTTAATTTTGCAGTTCTGGTCCAAGAAGTTGGTACTCTGAGCAAGGTAGGGAGGATGGTTGATATATGGCATGCTGGAAAAATGTTCTACACATTCTCCACCTGGGGACTCGCTTTTGGAGGGTATGTCTGATTTCTGCTTATCTCCGATGTTGAAACACGGATATTTTGATCGACTTAAGTAGCATTTTGGTGGGGGGGTTTTCAGGTTGTACCAAGCTCGTGGTGCGCTGAAGATAGCTGCTAAGGGTGTTCATGCGACCAGCAAGGTTGTTCTTAGGGCTCTCTGAAAGTTATAAGATTACTAATGCGAAGAAAGCAGAGATGGTCTCCACTATCATAGGGTTTGTGTTTCTGTGCGAGTGAATGACTCTTTCTTTTATTATTGTGTAAATGGTGTTTGTATAAAGGGTTTGATCAAAATTGTATTTTAATTGATTTCATTTTCTACTTTTGGTCATGAACGCAAAGACAATGTGTAAATATTGAACTTAATTTGCTGTTTTTCTATCTACCACTAGAGATGATTCGTCTGAAGTTTTTATCTTCCTATCAAAGACGAAGCATCATCAAGTGTTTTTGGATATAAGAATCAAACTATTTGATAGCCTTCTATATTAACAAGTTGGGTCAAATCTCTTAGAGTAAAGACAATTTGACTCTTCTGAGAATTTCAGACGCATAATTCCATCCCAACTTTACATCATTTATATTTGAGTTGAATTTTTACTAAACGATGTTTCTATTAATCATGACGAGTGAATCTAATCATATGCAGCACTTGAAAATACAAAATGATTCCATTGATAACTTCCCAATGAATAGTTCTATCGCCACCACAAAGATCATCGACTAATGGTTCTACTTACACCATACTCTTCCATCTCTGCCTTGCTCGTTGTCACCTATATTGAATAAAGAAACCCTGTAGAGAAAGAAGAGGGACATAGGTTCTTCTCAAGAGTGTGCTTTTTAATCTAGAAATATTGACATCTTCTGAGAATCGAATTCCTATATATTAGTAACGAAGACTATAACAATAATTACTTCTTTGAAAAATGGAATGTTAAAGTCCACTAGGCCTGGGCAAAATAACATGTGTACCTGTAAGACCCGAACTTGGACCCGACCCAAAATTTTAGAGGAAACTGTATGGGTATGTTTTTAGTAGACCCGATAGAACCTGTACCCGTTTGGATCCGAACCTGTACCCGAACTTGAACATGTATGCCTAAGCCTAATAGGTCAAATCTACCAAAGATTATGATAAAACAGATTTTATTGATATTGTTTTCTATAATTTTTTTTATAATATCGTCATAATATTGATAAAAAGAACCTTTACAAGTGAGTTAAATGTTTTATTTTTATTTGTTGTTACGGGTTCGACTTTCCAATAACAACACCAAAACATAAATTCCTCAAACGAATGTAATCCCTAAAATTTCAAGCTCGATTTGTGCAAATCCTTCTCGAGCTCGACCACATTCGTCTCTTTTATCAGAGGCATCTTGAGTTTGATCTACAGTCATCATCATTCTCTTTCTAATCTTGCTTCGATTGATTCGTGATTCGTCATTGATTCTTGTTCCGTTGTTCGTCTGTCTAAATGATCTGTTTCGATTCGTGATTCGTCATTGACTCTTATTCGTTTGTCTAATTGCTTTGGTTACAATGATATAGTTTTATACATTGACAAACTTCAATTGATAATTGTATTCTTAAATTAGTTCGTACTATATGATTATTGTCTTGTTGGTTTGTTTGTGTTTCAAATGCATTTTACAGGTTCAAGTTATAGGTTTTTGTTTAGATTTTGGGTATAAATACATCACAAAACCTAGATTCGAACCTATATGTAGAAGGAACTTGTAAAATTTGGATATTTAAAAGGTTTAATAAGTTGTACCTTGGACCTGAACCTGAACTTGAACATGTATCTTACAGGAACCTGTATGGGTATATTTTTAGTATACCCGATGGAAGCTGTACCCGTTAGGACCCGAACCTGGACCCGACCCGAATACCCGAATGCCCAGGCCTAGTCCACGTCTTTGAAAATGACTCTAGTACGAAATAATTGGTATCAGGTTGTCGAAATCTATAACTATTATCTAAAGCCTAAGGTTTTTCATGCGTCATATGGTTTGGATACTCTTTCAGAAATGTTAGCCACTCATAAAATTCGCATAAGTATGAAATTGATTACGAAGAAAAAAAAAAACATATTTACCAATATGTAAAAGATATACCTCGAGCCGTTCCTAGAGTTATATAGGCCATAGACGAACTTAAAAAAAGACTTCGATTTATATAGAACAAAATTTTAAAAAGTAATTACTAATATCATCGTCATTAAAAAATTAATTACTAATTTCAAAAACCGAATTATTATTTCTGAATTTCTTTCTTTCCAACAATTTCATCGTTATTTTCTACATTATCATCAAGAGTTTCATATTTTTAGAAGTACCTGAATAAACCGTTTTCTTGAGATTTCGTTTTTTAGTTTTTCTGCTCCACCAGGTTTTCTTTGCTAATGTAATTACTCATGTTATTATGCATAGTTTTTTATAAAAGCTTATGCATAAAACCTTTTTGATAAAGGCTAAAAAACTATGCATAAAACCTTTTTGATAAAGGCACGTCTTTACTTGGAACACATTAAACCTGTTAGAACACACATACCTTGTTGATTTGTTATTTGCAATCAGAAACTTTCAATTCTACAAGACCAATCAATTCATCAATTAATCAATATCGGAGATATTGCATAACTTAATAAAAGAAAGAGATATTGTGGCTTAGTGTGATATATTGGCCAACTCTAATATTACTATAGTATACAATATATAGAAATTGAAGGCCTCAAAATTCTTTTAAAAAAACTAGGCCGGAGGCGAATGCTTCTAAGCTGTAAGCATAGGCACGGACCTGGATATACCAATATAATAGCGAACACTTAAGCATCGTTTAATTCGTTTTATCGTATTCAGTAAATGATACGTTGTTTATTTAATAATTAGCATCCTAACAATTATGTATTATGATTTTGTGTTTCTGTTCTAAACTAAAAGAAGTTGCTGGAAAAAAAAACTAAGGGTTAATTGGTTCAATAATCATTAAAAAAAATAAAACTAATAAATTAACTAAAATGGGTCTATGTTGTAAAAACATCTGAACGCAAATGTTAAATTACAAACAACATATGTAACATTTAAATAGGAATGCTCCATGAAAATGCATAAACATAACCGGAAAAAAAAAGGCTTAGCCGAAAATCACATGTAGTTTATGTAAATAGAAAATGATTCAAAACACACACATGAGTGACAATGATGAGTTAGATTCCGAGCATCACGGGTTGCAGAAAAGGCTGACACTGAAAAGGCTGACACATAAGAGTAACACCATTGCATGACCCTTCATTCGTTTTTTTTTTTTCTCACAAGTCTCGATCTTATATTAAAGCCATGTCGAATGCGTTTTTGGAATACAAGGTAGGATACAGAATGAAATACGAAGCCGATGTCAACAAGAAAGACATCGGAATCAAAAGCAACGAACCTAAATAAATACAACTTAATCCAAGCTTGTAACAAGTGAATACAACTATAACCCGAAACTACCGCCAATCCATACAAACCATCACCAACTTTCCTCCACGGGCGAGTATCTTTCCTCCACGGACAAGACTAGAGAAGACCAATGTAATATGAAACCACGATAAAGAAGACCACCAACAAAGAGACAAGAACAGAAACCTAAGCACTCAGATTCATCTTCACTGACATGCTCAACCCAATATAAGGGAAAGTAGTTAAGCTGCAAATCCAATTGCTGCAGAAAGAGTTATTCGAAAGGACGGAGGCGAAAGAGACTGAGCCGTTGGGCGGGGAATGACTGACCCGTAAACATCTTCATCATCACCAAAAAGAGAGTACCCTGAAACAATAGCATCTCTACAAACCAAGAACAAAGTATAATCACAAGGAGAGCAATAATACCCTTCAACCAAACCAACTTAAGGAAAAGACTAAGCCCGGGAGAAACAGAAATCAATCAGTACAAGTTGGATCAAATAGTAGAGACGAACTAAAGGAGAGGGAATCAAAATACCCAAGATCGATTTCAATCAAATCTGATCCGGAGACCCAAAAACCATATCTGGAAAAGAGGAGAAGAGTTGTCGAACAATGATGGTGTTAGCGAAACCGACGCTCCATGACTCACCAAGAACCGACACCACCATAGACGACAACCCAAGAACCACCATCAGTTCTCCTCATCCATCGAAACCAAAGATGAAATATCTTCATCTCTCCCGAAACCAAAAACAAACATACAAAAGAAAGAGCAACAAGCAAGAGAAGAGAAATGACCGGCGGCGACGCTAGCAAAGCCGTCAACCGCCGGTCCGATCTGATCTTTGAAAAGGAAAAGTTTGACGGCGGCTAGGTTTGGGAGAGAAAAAAGGTCAGAAGAGGTTCTGTTTCTTCCCCTTCATTCGTTTCTATTCTCACACTTTCCCCAAACCTTATACTTAAAATTATATCAAAAATTCTAAAGGAGTTAAAAGTAGGAACTGGTAATCCTAAAGATCTTAAAGGGGTTAGTAGTAGGAAAATAAATATTATGTTGTTAACTTCTCCTCGGAATATGCATAAGGCTAACTTGAGTTTATGTAAGCATGTGAATATGGGGAAGCAAGGGAGGCATGAGACTTTGATGGAGAAACAGGGGAAGACGATGAATACGGGACAGAAGAATACTATCAAATAGAAAGGGATGGTAGCTCTCCCGAAGCCACCGGCTAATACGTGAGGATTTTGAGCTGGAATTGTCAAGGGCTCGGGACCGACTTGACAGGAGATACTTTGAAGGACTTATGGAAGAGATTCGAACCCGAAATTTTATTTTTATCTGAGACTAAGCAATGTTTTAATTATTTGGATGCTTTCAAAATTCAGTTTGGATTTAATACATTATTTACGGTTGAACCGAGAGGTGCAAGTGGTGGTTTGGCTATTTTTTGTAATGATTATATTAATCACAATATTATATATTCGGACAATAGAATTATTGACATGAATGCCAACTTGGAAGGACACAACGTATTTATAACATTTGTTTATGGGGATCCAATTGTGAAATTTAGATCACTAGTTTGGGAAAAACTTAGTTTGATCGGATCAAACAGATCAGAGCCATGGCTCATGATTGGCGATTTTAACGAATTAACAGGAAATCATGAGAAACAAGGGGGTTGATTACGATCGGCTACAACGTTTGTTGATTTTAATAACATGATTCGTAATTGTGGAATGATGGAGGTTCGATGTATAGGGGACCAATTATCATGGAAAGGAAAAAGGAGAAAGCAAAAAATAAGATGTAAATTAGACCGGGCTATAGGTAATGCAGAATGGCAATCTACATATGCGCATTCTCATGTTCAATACTTAGAATTAATTGGGTCTGATCATAGACCGATGATGGGCGAATTTAATACACATAATGAAAGGATTCGTAGATCATTTCAATTTGATAAAAGATGGATTGGAAAGGAAGGTCTCTCGGAAACAATAGAGATGGGATGGAATAGGACAAGGAATTTTTGACCAGTGGGATTAGTGGATAAGATTGCGAATTGTCGAAATTCGATTTCGTGGTGGAGACAGAATAATGTTATATCAAGCCAGGCTAGTATATCATCACTTAAAATAGCACTGGAGGATGCTAAAAATGATGACACAATATCTCAACAGGAAATAAGAGATATTTGCCGAAAACTTCAGGAAGCTTATAGGGAGGAAGAGGAATACTGGAGACAGGAGAGTCGGAAACTTTGGCATAAATGTGGGGATAGAAATACAAAATATTTTCAGGATTCCACTAAGCAAAGGCAGGCTAGAAATCGGATTGTGGCAATGTTTAATGAGAGTGGGGATTGGGTTCAAAAACCAGAGGAAATTGAGAAGACGGCGACTGACTATTTCGAGAATTTGTTTACGTCAACGCAACCAACTGATTTTACTGAGGTACTTCATGATATTCAGCCGATCATTACGGGGGGTATGAATGATATGTTGTCGAGGGATATTGGGGAGGAAGAGGTAAGAAAGGCAATATTTGCTATGCATCCAGAGAAAGCTCCAGAACTGGATGGGATGACAACTCTCTTTTATCAGACATTGAAAGGAGACTTGACCGGATTCGTTAGAGAATTTGTCCGGACAGGTCATTTTGATACTAGGTTGAATATGATAAATATTTGTCTGATTCCAAAAACAGACAAACCCAAGAGGATGGGGGAATTTAGGCCAATTAGCATATGTAATGTGGGATATAAAATTATTTCAAAAATTTATGTCTTAGGTTAAAACATCTACTACCAAAGATTATTTCAGAAACACAATCGGCATTTGTGTCAAGGAGACTTATCTCGGACAATATTTTGATTGCACAAAAAAGTGTTCCATACTTTACGGACAAAGGAGTCTTGTAGGTATGATTTCATGGCAATATAAACGGATATGAGTAAAGCTTATGACATGATAGAATGAGATTTTCTGGAAGCAGTGCTACTTAAATTGGGGTTTGGCAATGTTTGGACTTCTTGGATTATGACATGTGTGCGATCTGTTTCGTATCAGGTGTTGTTAAATGGTCAGCCACGCGGACGGATTATACCCAGGCGAGGGCTCATACAAGGGGATCTTCTTTCGCCGTATTTGTTTATTCTTTGTACGGAAGTCTTAAAAGCGAATATTCGGAAAGCAGAAAGCGCAGGTTGTCTGACAGGGATAAAGATTGCTCGGCAAAGTCCATCAATATCTCATATGCTTTTTGCAGATGATAGTCTATTTTTCTGTAGAGCTACTGAGGATGAGTGTAAAGTTATTTTGGAGGTGTTAAAGGACTTTGGCAGTGCCTCAGGACAGGAAATAAATTTTGATAAATCATCAATAATGTTTGGACATGATGTCACTCATGATCAAAAGAGTAAACTAAAAAGTGTTATGGAAATTATTAAGGAGGGGGGAATGAGCTCATATCTCGGTATTCCGGAGAGTCTGGGTGGATCAAAAACGAAAGTTTTTAATTTTCTCACAGAGAGGTTAAATGATCGAATTAATGGATGGTCGGTTAAGTTTTTATCAAAAGGGGGAAAAGAGGTGTTGATTAAGTCAATTGCTCTAGCCCTTCCGACATATATTATGTCTTGCTTTCGGCTCCTACAATCGTTAATAGATAAATTAACGAGTGATATAGCTAAATACTGGTGGAGTTCTCATAGAGATGTTAGGGGCTTCCATTGGCAAGCATGGGAAAAGTTGTGTCTGGCTAAAGGGGAGGAGGTCTGGGGTTTCATTCTTTAACAAATTTTAATTTTGCACTGCTAGCTAAACAGCTCTGGCGATTGTCTCAGTATCCAAATTCATTAGTGGCAAGAGTTTTCAAAGGGAGATATTTCAGGGATACGCATCCACTTCGAGTAAGGAAACCATACTCACCATCTTACGGATGGAAGAGTTTAATGTCGGCTAGGGATCTTTTGTATAAAGGAAGTTGTGTCAATTTAGGGTCAGGCAATAGTGTGGCAGTCTGGACAGATCCGTGGATTCCAGAGTCTTTTCCAAGACCGGCAAGAGGGAGAGGAAGCATCCTACATCCCAACCTAATGGTGAATCATTTGTACAATTTTGCTACAAAGGAATGGCATTTACCAATCCTTCAGGAATTTTTGGAACCTAGAGATATACGAATCATTCAAGGATTAGAGATTAATTAGTCCTACTTTTATGGAGGACAAGTTTATATGGCATTTTACAAAATCTGGAAAATATACGGTTAAATCAGGTTATTGGTTGGCGAAAGAAATTGAGAAAAATCAGGATATCAATTTGGTCCAAGAACCTAGCCTTACGGTGTTAAAGGCTTATGTTTGGAAAATTAAGTGCCATCCAAAGATTAGGCACTTCCTTTGGCAAGCGCTAACATGATCTATGGCGGTATTAGAGAGGATAAAACGTCGTGGTGTCAAGTGCTCTACTATATGCTTGAGATGTGGCTTAGAGGAGGAAACAATTAATCATGCTTTATTTGAGTGTCCTTTAGCCCAAGATATTTGGACATGCTTTTTGGCGCCGAGTGGAAAAGCAATTCTACCATATTCCTCGGTTTATGCAAATATGGACTATCTTTTTTGGAGGATCACGAGTGAAAATACTAATAACGTAGATTGTAATATATACCCATGGTTATTGTGGTATATTTGGAAATCAAGAAATAAAAGAGAGTTTACAGGGATAGAGGCAGAAACACAAGTTGCTTTCAATGCGGCGGAGAGTGAATTCCAAGAGTGGATGGTTGCACAAGCAATGGAGAGTGATGTAGAGAATAGTATAGCTGAGGTAACACATACGGTGTCTATGGATACACATCGAATACGATGTCAAGTGGATGGTTCGTGGAAGGACACAGAGAACAATTCTGGTTTGGGATGGGTATGTCTTTATGGAGATACTACTCTACTTCTAGGTGAACAAGGTGTAAGTAATTGAAGGTCTTCCTTACATGCGGAGATGGAATCATTAATATGGGCAATGACCTGTATTTTGGAAAGAGATATGGCGTGCCAAGAGTTTGAAACGGATTGTTCAGACTTGGTGGATATCGTCAACCACCCAGAGGAGTGGCCGGCGTTTTCGATTCTCTCAGTCAAGCTCAGGAGCTTACAAGATCGTCTACCCAACTTCTCATTATCACACATTCCACGTTCTATTAATCTGAAGGCGGACTGTCTGACCCGTTCTGCAAGATCACGAACTTTTAATTTTTCTTATGTAAGCAACAATGTACCCACTTAGATTTTCAACTCGGGTGGAGTTTTCTGATTAATAGTTAGGTTGAAAGAAAAAAAATTATACTTGCGTCGTTGCGCCGATTTAGTAGTTTTAAATGAGTGTTGAGATTTAATCAACCTTATATTAGCGTCAATTTTGCCATCGATTTTGTTGAAAAATATTTTGATGCAAATTCGAAACTTTTTACTAACGTCGATTTTGCATCGAAATAAGACCAACGCAAAAACGTTGCTTTCTTATAATGTAAGAGATGTTGGAACCAACTTTTTGGTTAAACAAATGGGTCTTGTATTGGGCATTTGACTTATCCAAATTTGGTAGAAAAGTGAATGAGAAAAGTTTTTTGGTTTAAGTGAGTGACATGTAAAATATCCAACATCTAAAGTTTGTGAATTTTTCAAGTGGGATATGAGGAGCCACATATGTACATTTGTTCAAAACATAACAAATGCTAAATACCATGAGAGAGAGGAGGATAATCCCACACGCACGACCGACCGAGCCGGGCCGGGCACGGGCTTTGGCTTTGGGCCGTTAAATATCTTTTTGGACCAACTAAATGAGTAGATAAAAGACCATCTCGTTGGCCCAAAACGCTGGAGCAGATATAAGCCCATTTGGCCCAAAGCGCCGTGTTTTGGTGCGGTTACAACTGACCAAATAACCTCTCTGCGGTTTCTCAAAAAACTGCTCCTCTCTGTCAGTTTTAAAAGACAAGTCGTCTTCTTCATTTCTCTTCACGTTCTTACGCTCTCTGAAACACACAAACATTCACAGAAACCCTATCAAAAGATCAAACAATAATCTCTCTTCGTTTATCAGTAAGTCTGGAGAGTATCGTAGTAATCGGTTCGTTGGAATCGTTGTTCGAGTGTTTGCGAACACGATTGTCGTGGTTTTATCCTGAGACTTGTGAATCTATCAAAACCCGTCACACTGCGGGAGATTCTTAGAGTTAAGGAAAGAGATTTCGTATCTCGACTCCACTCTCATCTCTGATTTCTTCCCTTAACGGTTTTCTTATCGCGATCCATCTCCAATCACGTAGTGTGCCATATTCTGGTCCTACAAGAGATTTTAGCCGTTGCGATGTATGCTTTTATTGACTTGGGTCGTTTATTCGCCTTAGTATGAACTAGTTGGATTGCTTAAAAACCGTTCTTTGCAATTCATGGTCTATTTTGGCGGTTCGTGTTTGTTATTTGGCTCGTTGAGTTGGTCACTCTTTGTGATTTTTGTCTCGGATATGTTAGGTGACTCAAAAGTTGCCTCAACTAAACTCGGATCTATCATTTGCCAGATCGCCGCTTTTCGCATGTGGTACGGAGCGTAGCTAGATTGAGATTTCATTATTATGTTCTAACTCGCCATTTATCATATCATTTATGGAATGAGAAATGTAACTTAGTTTGTCCGAGCTCAAGTTTATGGGTCTTTCGGCCTTGCCATTATTCGGTGACTCATCCGTTTGACAATTTTGCTGATCCCCATATCTTTTAGCTCCGGTAAAATGTTACTTTTAGGGGTTTTCACACTTGAATCCATAGATTCATCCACTCTAATGTTATTCATCGACCTAGCACGCTTAGCACCTCTTCTTCCGAGAAAAACATTGTCCTCAACTTTTTCAAACATACTTGCCTTTCTTTTAATCGCGTGGTTACTGAGGTAAGGTATATACTTGGCTCTTTTATACTTATGAAAGGTGTCATACTAGCGGATTTGAAATCAAAGCTAAAGTTGTCAGGGCGGCAACACATCTATTCTCTTCTTTTGGGGTTCGAGTAAGGTCAAAATAGTCGAACGATTTTGACAATTCTTGAAAGACTTATAAGTATGTCTCCGTACGTTCATCTTTGGTTTCATAGTCTTCGTGAACTTGTTTGAGACTAGTTGGGAGTTATGAAAAGCGTGTAACACTTTGACTCTGATCTCAGATGCTAATCTCTTTCGAGAGATTTTGTCTACTCCATCTTCCTTTGGGCACTGTATATCCTCCATTTTGGGATATATTTTCGACAATTTCTAATTATGTCCATAAAATGACGTTGAGTCTTTCCAGAATTTTCGTTCCATCCTTCCGTTTTTTTCTCCTTCCTTTATTGATTCCACTAAATCTCCTTTGCCAACCCAATGTTTGTCAAACCGAAACTATTTTCTACCCCTTTTCATCTTATCTAAATTTTTGGTCACCATCAATCATCCCCAAAAATTCCGCTAATGAGTGTAAAAATACTGCATGTCATTCTTCAGAGCTTCTTCTACCCTTGAAGATTCAAAGTCTTTAAAGAAGAGAACTCTAAAGTTGAAAGACACAAAGATGAACTTTTCATGATTTTTCGTAATTTCGATCAAATCACCTAAAATAAACCATATGTCGAAATGTAAAATTTCTATATGAGTTCATCACTCCCAAATTTTTTTGTTTTGGCACTCAGTCTTCGTATATACAGTTTTTATAACTGTTTGAATGTTAATAAAACAATTTTTTGAAAATAAAATGTTGATATTATAATTATTATATTTTTTTTAAAACAAGCTACCATCTTTGCCATACGAATCTACTGTATACAATTTATCATGGTCTAAATAAAAATGAAAATTCTCCTAAAATCTAAAATCCTGCTTAGTCTTGGATAAAAAAAAAAATCCAATTTGTGTTCCTTTCATAAATCTCTTAAAGACCTTATCGTGAAATGGGTACTAAAATCCTGTAAAAATCGAGTCGGATATAAAAGTATATCGTCGTGTCAAACCTCATTTGTCCTTTATATATGAAGCTCAATTCACGAGGACCTTGCAAGTTACATCATCAATAATTATATATAATTAATACAAAAAAACGTACATCAGCACAAATAATTGCGGACGTTGACGAAAACCAATTTTATGGCCTTTGTACGTTACTCGAGTAATACATTTATAGCTAGTTAATGGCTTTGATGGGTAACTTATGCATAATTGTATAATGAAAAAAATTTATATTTTTTACCGAATGAAATCAACTATAAACAAAAATTTACGAAATGAAAATATTTGTATGATTGGATACGAAACAGCGGAATAATAAAAACAATCCAATATCTACAAACATTTACTATATTTTTAAAATTACTATAGTTAATAACCAAAAAATATTATATAAATAATTCTTATTATATCTTAAATATTATTTAATTATAACAAAAAATTAAAATATATTTAAATTGTTAAAAATTATATTAGATTTTAGATGTTAATGATTTGAAAAATATACGCAATTATTATTTTTTGAAGTAGCATAATCAATTTATATTCACATGTATGGGTTATTGATTACTTGATTATAAGAAAATGTCATAAGTTTATAATAGGGTAATTAATTTTCTTCCACCAAAATTTGTACAAACTCATTTACTAGCTTTACGGAGTTTTCTTTGTACTTTTTTTCACCAAAATGCAATGTGTTTTTGCAATTGAGTTACCAGCCAATATCTTTTTATGTGACATACTAGTTAATGTCTATAATAAGAGGTCTTCCACAATCCACATTCTATAAAAGTATTAATCATGTTAATCTATCAAACAACCAGTACCAACATTTTTTCCCGGTTTTAGTTTAACATTGACTTTGTTCTTTCCTTTGTAGCCACAGCAATCAACGGACGATGAAAATCTACACTATGTTTTCTAAGTAACATTAATTTTCATCACTAAATTAATTTGCCCAAAAACATAAGAGTCGCCGGTGTTATCATTTATGGCAACGTCGCTTTTAACTGGTTTTATGTACTTATATCATTGCAGATCTTCGTATTATTTACACGGATTTTTGTTGGTAGTTTCATAGTTTAGTTAATTAATTAAAAATCTAAGTTTTATGATAATTAAAAAGGCTAGATATATAGTTCTACAACTTTCGTTGATATACGCTCACAAACATAACGGTTTTAAATATAATTTAAAAAAAATTGCATTTGCCATTAGAAAAAACATTCTTCTTCAAGTAAAATATGGTTCCAATTTTTTCCTTTTTCTTTTTTCGTCATAAGGAACATACTTCATTATTGACCGTACAAATACATGAATATCCATCAAACAATAAGCAGTAAAAATGCCAATAGTAGAGAAGTTTGTTTTGTGTAGACGAGCACTCCTACCAAATAGGTGCTTTTACATTTTTTTTCTCTAGGTACTAGAGTATAGCAAATCCTAGGAACCAACTCCTTAGCTGCTTGAATTCCTCCAACTCCGATTGAAATATGGCTAATGATCTGAGTTAGCCACCATAAGGATTAATTCCTTGGAATCTATCATGAACAAGGAGCAAAAGCAGTTTTCGTTTTAAACTATCTATAGTCTACAACATGGCATGCAACTATGTATTTAACGGGGATATGTTTTGTCGCTTTCTTTGAGTCCAATCAAATATATAGTTTCATCTTGCAACTGAAGCACCCAACCAATCCTATACGTCGGTTCACCGTCTTTCTAATGAAGCACCCAACTAAAACACCCAATATATAGTCTCATAACGACGTCGTTTTCAAGCATTTCTTACCTAACCAACTAATCCACGCGTCGTTTTAGTCAAATTCGGTTAACGTTGACTAACGGAATCTTGATTAAGGTACAATTCGGCACAAAACATGTTAGTTCATGTATAAGATTTGAATTTATTTGGAGTTTAAGTTTAAATTAACCATATGTAAAAGTTGAGGTCTAAAAGGACACGATGCAAATTGTTTGGGTTCAAATTGACTTTTTCCCCCGTCTTTCCATGATCCATCTAGAAAGCATGTGAAAGTGGCGGTGTCCCTTAATTGGCGGTGACCCACTCTTAATAAAAAAACTACTCTTTTGATTTTTTTCAAGGAATCTCTTGGATTTTTTTCAAGAAATCTAAGGAATCTCTTGGATTTTTTTCAAGAAACCTCTAGGATTTCTAGAGGTAGTTGATTGATATATCATGGTTTTTACCATCTTTTGGCCATGATTTAACCCGGTCTTATCGAGTCTTTTCGGTGTTTTTCAAGTGTTTAAGAGTCTTGGCAGGTTCATGTATGATTGGAGCTTAATTGGTGATTATGGAGCATTTTGTAGCATCAAGGAAAGAGCAGCTGAAGTCGCGAGGACGGATTTTCAATTGCCGCCAGATTGGTGTGTTGATCGACGGAATGACATGTGCGTCGATCGACGGAGAAAGTTGTTTCGCGAAGAAAGAGGATTTTTCCAATTCTGAAGATTTCCTTTTTATCTCAGAAGTTTCAGAAGTTAACAAATAAAGCCCATCACGAATCCTAGCCTATAAATACTAAGTTTTCTTTTAGTTTTCATTACGTTTTCTTTTATTCAAAACTTAGAGATTCAGAGAGATTTTGAGAGCTAGGGACACAAGTTTTCAGACGTTTCAGATTGCTTCGAACCCTTCTGTATCTCTTTCTCTATCTTTATTTAATGCAGTATTATTCAGTTATCATGTTTTCTATTTCTATGTCTGAGTAATTTGCTTGTTAGGTTTAGGATTTTTCAAAGGATTTAAGATGAATTGTTAGAATTGAATTCATGTTAGGATTATCTTATAATTCTTCATCTAGATTGTTTTAATTCTGATTTAGGATTGATCACCCTTAATTAGACATCTTAGGTTGATTAATTAGAAGCGGAAGCATCAATTGATAACCTGACCATAATCTTAGATGAGCAAAATCACCTATTCTCAAAGGAATTTGGTTTAGGGATTTTGTGAATAATTGAAACCTGAACTTTAATGCTTGCATAAATTGATTGACTTTACAAAGGAATTTAGATTTTTAGGGTTTATGCAAAGATAATTAATTCAACGGAAGTCGTTAAATTTTACATTAGAGTTTAAAGTTCGAGAACGAATCTTCATTAAAATCCTGACAGTTTTATAATTCAATTTATCTTTACCTGCGAATTTCCCGAAAACCTAGCTTTTGTTTATATGAATTCTAAGAAACCAACAACCTTTCTCTGTTTTGAATTGTTTTTTGCTTTTACTTTACTATATTCGCTTAGCTCAATTCAAAGTCATACATTCTATTGTTTGATTTGACTCCCAGTGATTTGACCCCTACTACAATTGATCTCTTAATTTGAGAGAGTAGCTCAGGGCAAATTTGAGCATATCAAATTTTGGCGCCGCTGCCGGGGAGTCAAAATCACCTATAAGATTTTGATTCTAGAATTTAGTCTAACTTTTTATTTTCGTTTTTACGCGTTTTTCTTTTGATTTTGTGTGTTTCAGGTGCCAACATGAAAGCAAGTTAAGATGATGAATCACGTTGTGGTTGTTCATCCGAATGCTCAGGGTGAGCTATTTGACAGAGAGGGAAACAGGTATAACGACCAGGGAGAAAGGGTTGGTGAAGCTGGTAATGCCCTCGTATTGGTAGAGGAGGTTGACGACACAGTTGCAAGAGAACGAGCTGAGTTAGATCGTCAACGAGCTGAGTTAGAACGTCAGCTAGCTGAGCTAGAGCGTCAGGCTCAGGCGAATCGTCAAGCTCAGGAAGTTGTAGTGAACCGACGCACTTTGACTGATTACAACCGACCTGAAGAGTTCTATGCTAACAGGGCAGCGATCCGAGCCCCTGGATTCGCTAGGCAGGAGTTTGAGCTGAAGCCTGCTTTCTTCTCACTGGTAGCTCAGCATCAGTTCCATGGACATCCTACAGAACATCCCATGGATCATCTTGAGAGGTTCGAAGACCTCGCATCTAGCATCAAGGCAAATGGGGTGTCTCTCGATTACGTCTTCTGTAAGTTATTCCCACACTCTCTAGCTGGGGATGCAGCTTACTGGCTGAAGCAGTTGGAGCCGGGCTCACTGACCACTTGGAACGATATAAAGAACGCTTTCCTGGGTCATTTCTACGATGAATCGCGTTCAGATGAGTTGAGAGCGAAAATCTCTTCTTTTGTTCAAGGACCTATTGAAGCATTCAAGGCTTCATGGGAACGTTTCAAGGGCTATCAGAGAGATTGTCCTCACCACGGTTTTTACAGAGATTCAGCTGTTGGGCATCTTCTTCAGAGGTATAGATTGGAGGCATCAGATGGCTTTGGATTCCGCCAGTAATGGAGATTTCAAGACTAGATATCCAACTGATGCTCTTGTACTGATTAAAAACGTGGCTTCGAGCAACAGCACGAAGAAGATTGGTGAGGAGAGAAGAAAAGAAGCAAGTATGTCTGGTGGAGTTAAGATTGCTGAGGTGAAAGCCAAGATAGATTCTATGCATAGCCTTCTAGTGGGAAAGAATGCAGTTCACTTTGCTCAAGAGGAGGAGAATAATCAAAAGAATGTTAACTACATCAATGTGAATGGCTATCAGAATCAGAGGTTTGGAAGTTAGAATGGAAACAACTACACTAGGAACTATGGTTCCTCTTCTTATCAGATTCCTCCTGCTAGATCTTCAGAGGATGATACAATAGTTATGCTAGAGCGTATTTTAAAAGGGCAGCAGAAGATGACAGTCAGTTTCAATGGAAAGATTGATGCCGTGTATACTGATTTGAATAGAAAATTTGAGGCTCTCAATCTTCATGTGAAGAAGCTGGATACTCAGGTTGCTCAAACTGCAGAGTCAGTAAAGAGACAAGAAGGTTATCTTTCAGGAAAGAAAGACATGAACCCAAAGCACTTCTCCAATTATATCACATTGAAGAGTGAAGAACTAATGATTCAAGCTATTGAGAAGTGTGAGGATGAGGATTTGCTCGTGGTTCATGAAGAAAGCGTGAATTTTGAGGTTGCAGACCCCAGCGTCAATCAACGTAAAGAATTTGGCAATAATCGATGCGCCAATCTGACGGTAATTGAAAAATACGTTCTGTCGATCGACGCCCAGGCTGTGCAACGATCGACGCTAGGTGAAAATGGACAAAGTTCGTGTTCTGCCATTAGCAAAGCCAAAAATCAGTCTGAAACCACCGTCGAACGTATCTACAAGCCCAAGATTCCGTACCCAAGGAGTCTATACCCTTCATCTATCAACCAAGGCAGTGACGAAGCACCTAAGGAGAAAGGGAAACAAGCTCCACCATCACTGAGGAAGCTACCAAAGTTGTTGAATCCGGGGATGTTCGTTGTTCCGTGCTCAATCAATGGTGTAGAATTGAAGGTTTCTCTATGTGACACAGGAGCTAATGTGAACGTCATGTCTGAGACTGTTGCAAAGAATCTAGGAATTTTGGAGTTACAACCTTCAAGGACTTATATCGAGCTCATAGATAGATCGTGTACAGTTTCAAAGGGCTTCATTCCTGACGTGTTGCTTCAAATAGGAGATTGTCTTGTTCCTACAGACTTTTACATCATTGAGACCAAGGATGACAGCTGTAAACCATTGGTTCTTGGTGCATAGTTCCTTGCAACAGTGGGAGCAAAGGTGGATTTTCCTAATAAGCGAATCTCCTTCTCGAACATCAACAAGAATGTCTTTTATCCTTCAGTTCTTGTCACATCGCCTTCTTGTATGAGCGTTAATGTTGGAGATGAGACGAAGAAGGTTCAAAAAGTCATCAAGTTGGCTCCTCCCACTCCACGTCATGACATCAACATTCCAGCGAGTTCCAAGTGCCAAAAGATCCTCAAGGTAAAGCACTTAAAGACTTCTAAACAATTCTCCAAGTTCAGAATTGTCATTCCTTTAGAGTTGATGGAGAAAGGAGAGGTTGTTATCCAAGAGATGGTGAACAATACTATGAAGCTCTTTCCAGGTATTGTTCCTTGCAAGTCTGGGAGAGTGCACTTCAGTGATCCACCTCCGATCTAAGCCCCGACATAGTCAAGGTAATGACTGAAAATAAGCGCTTGGTGGGAGGCAACCCACTTGTGAGTCTTTTTCTTTCTCTTTTATTTTCTTTTTATTGAGTCAATTTGTTTTTGAAATTCTAAATTGTGAACTTGATTAGATGATATGATGTTGGTGCTTTTGATCGTTTCTGTTTTGAGTACTTTAAACAGGTACTAACCATTGAATGACGTGACGAGATGGAGCTCAAAAACCAGAATGCATACGATCGATTTTCAGATAGTCCCGTCGATCGACGCAGTTCCTGCAACGATCGACGCCCACACCAAGCAGGTCCGATTCTTTTTCACAATTTCTAACTTCTTATTTTTCTTTTCTTTCACCAATTTCAGGCTTGATTAACACTGGGGACAGTGTTGTTTAAGTCTGGGGGAGATAGTTGCTAACATTGTTTTTAATTTTGGAGTCAAAACTTGTAGGGGATAATGACCTTTCCTAGGAACAGATGCTCAGTTTTTGCGATTCTTAACTGTTGCGACGAAGCCTTTGGATGGAGCGAATTCGAAACCAGATGATAGTACAGGTTCCCCTCTTATCGCGGTTTGCAAAACGAAGTAGATCAAACTCCAGACTAGCACACTTGATCTCCATCTCGTTATATTCTCTTTGATGATATCAACAGTAATCGATCCGACATTCAGGACTTCTTATTCACTTTACCACTCTTTGTTGATCGTGAATGGCCAGCTCATTTTTAGTTGGTACCCAACCCCTAGCTTTAACCTTTTATTCAAGCCTCATGCGATCATTTTCCCTTTGTTTTATGTGCAAGCATGTGTATAAACACCGGAGAGAAAACGGTCCGACGCAGTTTTTCATTCACGAAATTGCACAGGATGAGGATTTGGTTGGAGAACTTTACAATGAGCAACGATGTTGGGCGTTCCTTGGGATTTCACGCATAACTATGGTAATTTTCGAGACTAATATCTATGTAGATCATTCCTCCCTATTCAGTTAAAAACAAAAAAATTGTAAGGGAAAGGGAATGATCATTTTCAATAAGTCTCTAGTTGCTACAAAAATCTCAAGGAATAGAGTGGATTGATGTGAGTAGTGAAACTTGTGCTACATGGTGATGTTTGGTTCCTGATTACGATTTAGAGGAGAGAGTGCAATGTGAATGAGAAATTGTGAGCATCAAGTGGACCAGTCTCTCTCTTGTGTTTATGCATAATGTCTGCATCCACCAAATAAAATCTGATAACCCTAAACACTCTTAGCTCCACTAAAATCCAAAAGCCTTTTCACATAATACCTAGCCTTTTACTTGGTTGATATCATTAGAGAGAATTCCATCATTACTTTGATCAAGTGTGCGATAGTTAGGAGAATGTGAAACTGATGGGTTTGCAGGTTAAGATTTGAGGTCCAATCTATGATTGTTGAGATTCATGACCGCCAAAGGTACTTTGTTCATATGCAGCGAAGAAGTCAAAGAAGCGAAAGCTATGTTCCAAAGGATAAGTGAGTTCCCGCGATTTTCAAACCTCGACTTCATTCTTAGTATCTAGTTTGCTTGAGGGCAAGCAAAAGCTAAGTCTAGGGGAGTTGATATATCATGGTTTTTACCATCTTTTGGCCATGATTTAACCCGGTTTTATCGAGTCTTTTCGGTGTTTTTTTTAGTGTTTTAGAGTCTTGACAGGTTCGTATATGATTTGAGCTTAATTGGTGATTATGGAGCATTTTGGAGCATCAAGGAAAGAGCAGCTGAAGTCGCGAGGACGGATTTTCAATTGCCGTCAGATTGGCGCGTCGATCGACGGAGAAAGCTGTTTTGCGAAGAAAGATGATTTTTCCAATTCTGAAGATTTCCTTTTTATCTCAGAAATTCCAGAAGTTAACAAATAAAGCTCAGCACGAATCCTAGCCTATAAATACTAAGTTTTCTTTTAGTTTTCATTACGTTTTCTTTTATTCAAGACTTAGGGATTCAAAGAGATTTTGAGAGTTAGGGAGACAAGTTTTCAGACGTTTCAGATTGCTTCGAACCCTTCTGTATCTCTTTCTCTATCTTTATTTAATGCAGTATTATTCAGTTATCATATTTTCTGTTTCCATGTCTGAGTAATTTGCTTGTTAGGTTTAGGGTTTTTCAAATGATTTAAGATGAATTGTTAGAATTGAATTCATGTTAGGATTATCTTATGGTTTTTCATCTAGATTGCTTTAATTCTGATTTATGATCACCCTTAATTAGACATCTTAGGTTGATTAATTAGAAGCGGAAGCATCAACTGATAACCTGACCATAATCTTAGATGAGCAAAATCACTTATTCTAAAAGGAATTTGGTTTATGGATTTTATGAACAATTGAAACCTGAACTTTAATGCTTGCATAAATTGATTGACTTTACAAAGGAATTTGGATTTCTAGGGTTTATGCATAGATAATTAATTCAACGGAAGTCGTTTAATTTTACATTAGAGTTTCAAGTTCGAGAACGAATCTTCATTAAAATCCTGACAGTTTTATAATTATACAATTTATCTTTGCCTGCGAATTTCCCGAAAACCTAGTTTTTGTTTAATTGAATTCTAAGAAACCAACAACATTTCTCTGTTTTGAATTGTTTCTTGCTTTTACTTTACTCTATTCGCTTAGCTCAATTCGAAGTCATACATTATATTGTTTGATTTGACTCCCAGTGATTCGACCATTACTACAATTGATCTCTTAATTTGATAGAGTACCTCATAGCAAATTTAAGCATATCATTGAACAACATTCTTAAAGACTTTATCATTTCTACTTTTCCATAAAGCAGAGGGGTATGTAAATAATACATGATTTATTGTTTTCTCTGGACTCCTACATTTTGGACAACTTTGATCCACCTATAAATATATGTGAGCAAATCGTTTATTAACGGCATCAGTTCCAAAAAGTGCTTGCAATAGGAAATGACGAATATTATTTTGTGGAAAGTGTAATTTATATAGATAATCATAATACAGCCACCTTCAATGAATTGAGGTTTTGTTTGCCCTCTATTATAACACAAATAATTTAACTTCAGTAAGAAATGAACGTGGAATTAACATTATTTTTAAAGTGCCAGTGGTTGTTACTTTCAAAATAATTTATGCTATTTTTCTTATTTTGTTAACATTTACTTGTCTATTTATTTTAAGTTTGAGAAGATATGTCACGTAAGCTCATAAAATTTTATACTCCCTCCGTTCCAAAAAGATAGATGTTTAAGGTTATGCACACTTATTAAGAAAATGCATTGATTTCTACGATTTACAGTTTCCAATAAAGTTTAACCAATAATATTTCATTATTTGTTTTGGAATTTGTAAAAATGCATAGACAACCGTAAAAACTCTATCTTTCTGGAACAAAAAATTTTTGTAATTTTTTTATCTTTTAGGAACAGAGGAAATATATATTAGTTTTTTTTTTCTTTAATTGTAATTAATTATCAATTACCATATATACTTAGATTCACTCCTATATTTTACGTATTGCAACTTAAACGATAGTGATATGCACAAACTAGCTGCGATCTTTCAGCAAACCATAAACCGATTAAAAAAAATACGGTTTCGGTTCGGATTTGGTTCGGTTCGGTTTGTTTGGTTGTAGTAAATCATGAGCCGAAGTAAGTATGGTTTGGTTCGATTTACTTTGGTTCGGTTTTCATTCGGGTTGGTTTAAAGTTGGTTTTTAAAAGAAAAACAAATATTTCCATTATAACAACCAAAATTCTAAAATAAAATATGTAATGTAATTATTCAAGTTTCAAAGTTGATACTAAATATCTAAGCGAAAAATCATGTAAAAAGTAAAAGAAAAAAGAACTCAAATGTATGAAAATCAAACTTAATTAGTAGATGAAAAGATGGAAAAACTCCAAAATAATAGTAAAATTCAAGTCTCCAATAGTCAATACCATCTTCTCTCTTTTGAAATTTGATATAATGCAAAAAACTATATAATAAATCAATAGTTTACATATAAGTTCTACCTGAACTAAATCAATGGTTATTCATTGCACAAAACTAATATATTTTTGTTTATTAATAAAATCGAAAGCAGAGACAACGGGCATAAATAAAGACAATTAACGCTCAAACCGACTAGAAAAATCAACAACGCCATATAACACTAATATAATCATAGAAGTACAATACCTCTCTAGAAGATAACCTTTTACTTTTTAATGTTTATGATTTAGGTTCAAACTTAAAAAAATTATAGTTTTATTAGGAATAATTAAACTTATGTAATTCAGTGGATCTAGATTTTAAGAAGTAAAAACATCTATAATATTATATATGATTATATATATTTAATAAATTAATATAACCAAACCTAACCAAACCATTCGGATTGGGAATAAATCCAACCAATAGTTGGACTATATACTATGGTTTGGTTTGAGTCGGTTTAATTTAGGTTGGTTCGGTTCGGCTCAATTATCCACCCCTAATCAATATAGTTAAAGGATTTTATTGCAATGTAGAATTTATTGCAATTAAATACATTAAATATGAAGGTTTATTGCATTCGTGGGTTATATTGCAATCTAGAAACAAAATATACTTAAGAGTCACCATATGATGCAACATTAGAACTGATCAACTGTTATTCGATGGTAATTACCAATTAGGTTTTTAATCAGAGTCCAAAATCTAGTATTTTATATCTGAAAATCCTATACATATTTCACAAAATCCAACATTTAACAAACTAAAATATCATTTTGTGATCACAAAGTTATCTTTCCACATTTTAACTCCAAAGAAGTTGTCTTTCCACTTTTAAAATTTTATACGACATAGTTACTTTAGAGAGAAAAAACTGAACAACACATTTTAAAATTTAAAATGTATTATGTAGTCTTCTTGGTTTCTTAGTAAAACACATGCACTTTGTGTTTCGATTAGACATTTAAGATGCAATTGTATCAAACATTCATTAAGTGTTATAATGTTAAAGACGTAATTTTGTGTGGTAGGAAGTTGTGTCAGGATAAATGATTCTTTTACTGACCTTGAGTCTGACATGTGAATGAAGGAAGATGCAGAAACAAACAACTCTATATTTTTATAGGCAAAAATCCATTTTACCCTTCCACCATGTTCCAAATCTTGATTTCTCTTATTTTTTCACCCATCCTATTTAATTTTTTTTCCTTAACGTCTCACAGAGGTCATACACTAGTCTTGTTATTTGTTTAGTGAAGAGACTGAAACGATGTTTAATGGGAAAAAAGATTGAACAAACGTTTTGTTAACGTTACAAATATGAAGTAATTAAGAAGAAACCAGGTGAGTTTAGTATCATAGAACTGTGTGTTTCCGCTGGATTTATTATTTGACCATCTTATCGGTCAACATGTTTCAAAAACTACGTTATTCGAGTACCTTTAGTGTTTGTCCTATTTTACATAAAATATGCAGCTCTCTTATTAGTGGTTGTAGTTACATGATGCGATGTTTTGTTTTTTTATGATGATTATGCGATGTTATTTTTCTTGTATTTAAACCATAAAACAGTGTTTTATCATGATGCTCATATATATACATAACATGGAGCCCCTCGGTTGTTGCATCAAATTGAAGTTTTGGAACGTAATCTTGGAGCCCTTGGATCTTATTTCCGTGTAAGTGTGATTAGCTTGTTTAGACACCGGAAATGTGAGGAAAAAACAAGACGCAAACAAATCCAAAGGAAAAAGACAAGTGTGTGAAGATGATAGGGAAGAAGAGGACAAGGGAAGATATGAAAGCAAAATATGAATGAGGTCATCTGACACATAGATGAAACCCATAAATTTAAGTACGTATAGAGAAACAGAGTTACGTTTGATTGGGAAAGCAATAAGATCCCTTTTTCTCATTTTATGGACCACCCTATACTATAGATATGAATTAGGTGTATGGGTGTATGGGTGGGTATTCATGTGTGATTTGATATGCGAGCAAACGTCGCATTTCTATTATTAAGATTTGAATGAAAAACGTCCTCGTCTTGGTACACCTTTAAGAGGCATCATACAATCGTACGGGTCGGCAAAATATCATAGCCGAAGAAACGGTTTCGAGTTCGTGTGATACTACCATGCTCGTATTTTCAAAGTATTTTTTAACCTTAAATCAACAAACCTAAACAATTTGAGTCCTATAAGAAAATAAATCATTCATAATGTATCGATTCATAAACTACATTATGAAAAATCATGCTTAATGTAGTAATTTGTCTTTATTTTGTGGTTGTGTCACCATCCAAATTCAAATTCAAATTCATATATTGCATATTATTGACAAAAAGTAGAGAAATGATGAATGAAACAATCATGTGAAAATCAAGATAATTTCAAAATCTAATTTTTCTAGTAAACTCTAGTTTCAGAACTCTAAACAAAGGATAAAACAATTGCTCTTTAACCTAGTAGTGTATGCTGTTGTTAGAAATTTTTGGATTGTTGAGTTCGACAAAGAATTTGATAGTCAAATTTTTAGATTTTAGTAGCTGCTAGAAATGTGCTTTTCATGGGTGATTGTTTAAACTTTAGCAAACAATCGACCAATGATTGAGGTTATGCTCGACCAATAACACATATAGCTCCTAGATTTTCTTCTTTTCGAGCAATCGACTGACCATTTGTAGGGCAATGTGTCTGACTAATGGAACATATATGTTGGGTTCTCTAGATCAATTTGAAACCACTTCCATAGTGAAAGCAAACTAAGTTTCCGCTAACTCAATTTCCTATAACATATCAAAATTTGAGTTTGATCCAACAATGAGAAGTATTTACGACATGATATTTAAGACAATTTGGACTCAACATGCATTGACATTCCACTTGTTTGCATCTAAAAGTATATTTTTCATTTGAACATGAAATAACACCCACCAAAAGATGTAAAATATAATTTAGAACCTCTCAAATGTAATTATACACATTCTGATTGTAAATGAATCATAAAACACAACAAAACTACAAAAGAAAAAAAAATGATAAAAAAAAAATGAAGATCAAAATGTTAAACACAAACAAAATATTAAAGGCCATCATGGTCGTGTTATATGTCTCGAGAAAAAAGATGTATAAGCAAAAAGCCAAATAGAGTTGAATTAGGTTTGCTCTCTAGCGGTCGAATTGTCTATCCGTGCTCATCAAAACCCACCATCAACTATGTTCCCGCAAATAATAAAGTCAACTGTGTGATGAATTCACAAAACCCATTCTGATTAGTCAAATTATGTTTTTTTTTCTATAATATGAAAGTTAGACAGTTACATACTCCATCCGTTCCAAAAAAATAGATGTTTAAGGTTATGCACACTTATTAAGCAAACGCATTGATTTCTACGATTTACAGTTTTCAATAAAATTTAACCAATAGTATTTCAGTATTTGTTTTAGAATTTGTAAAAATGCATAGAAAACAGTAAAAACTCGTAAAAACTCTATCTTTCTGGAATAAATTTTGTTTGTAATTTGTATCTTTTAAGAATAGAGGGAGTAAAGTATTACACCAAATGCATGACAATACTATTAATCATTACTGTTGTAGAGTCAAAACTGTTGTATATTAGTATTCAAATATTAATCACTAGGGTTGGACTCGCGCGTTGCGCGAGTTTGGCTTCTTTTGATATGTTTGTGTTATTTTCCTATGTTTTCTATCAATATCATGTATAACATAAATTAGTAAGTATTTTATGTTAGTATATATATTTCACATTTATTTACACATTATAATAACATATTTTCAATTATTAATTTGTTTTTAATTCTTGTTTTTGAAATTCTTTCGACTTGGTATTTGATTTTAAATAAATAGCTGTTTAGTTTTTGAGAATTTATTATTTTTATCTATTATTGCATAATAAATTCATCCAATCTTCAAACAAATTATAAATATAACCAATATATTTACTTTTGTCATTTTTCACAAAAACCTAATATAATTATATAAAGTTAATTTATACATAATTTTTTTTTACGTTTTCTTAAACATTTCGAAAATAATTTTTGTTTCTCTAGATTTTTAAAATCATTGATTCAAATATTGAATTACATAAGCTCGCCGGGGAATGTCTTTTTATAGAACTACATACATTTTTACATAAAGATCACAAATTATTCTCGGTATATTTTGCTATACAATTTATATGTGACCATTAATTTTATACTTTATATATATCAAATTTAAGATTTATTTATTTATTTTAAATTACGATATTACAACGTTTTCAATTTTTTTCTTTTCTACTTCCAAAACCTGAAAATAACATTTTGAATAAAATATTATATTCTAAAGTTTCACCTTATTTTCTTATTTTAGTGAAATCGTTCAATATCCTTTAGTGAAATCACACATCCTGTTTTTTTTTAAAACCTTCTGTCTCTTAACAATAGGGTAAAACTCAATTACGATACTTCAATAATTAAGATTATTGAATCTATTTTTCTTTGATTATTTTTAATTAACATTTCTATTCAGTGCTCCTATATATAATTTGTAATATTTTGATTATTTTCTAATGACCATATAAATAAAAATAATTCATTATTGTATTTTTTAATTCGAAAATAAATACTCAAATAATCCTAAAATATGGTTCGTATGATGCATTTATTAAATTTAACGACAAAAATTTGATTTCACTATTTACAATTTTATGTTACTTTGTTTACTTATTTTTAGTAGAACATAACTCAAGCAATGCGTGATTTTTTTGTCTTACACCAATTTATACCTTATATCTTTAAAATAATAGTATTATAACACTTTCATAATTTTCTTTCATACTTCCATAGAATTATATAACATTATAAATAAAATCGTATATCCTAAATTTTCATCTTATTATCTCATCTTTAATTAGATGGTTTAATATCCATTTAGTGAAATAACATATATTCTTTATCTTTAGATCAACAACCTCTTATATTAACACGTTCATCTCTTATTAGTTCAAATGTGCTCATGTATTTCTTTAACAAATAGGTATAACTGCGTTCATGACAAAAAAAAAACAATAGCATCTTAACAATTTTCTGACACTGAAGATTCTTTTTTTTTATTCTTTGATGTCGCTAATATCTTTACACTTTTTCTTATATGTATATTCATTTTACATATTTCCAATTTTTGAAATTGAATATATAATCTTTTATCGTTATCATAAATTCATAGTAAATACTCAAATATTAATTTCTACTTTTAGTAATTTATTGACTTATTTTTCGTTTTTTAATTTAATTAAAAAATTAGTAGCTATAAGTAACAATAAATATACATAAACATGAACTAAATGAACTTAAAACTAAAATTAATTGTTAAAAAATTGTTTTGCCTATGTGGACACCTTAGATGGAGAGAGGACTCCCTAATTATATATATGATTATAGTCGTCTAAAAAACATAATTTATTACTACAAGATTGAGCAAATATGAAGTCCCACGTTTTGTATTGTCCATTATTCATAATAGTTGTAGTTATTCATAATGGTTTGGCGACAAAATTGTTGAAATGATGAATAAAAGTGTACAATTTTGCTTAAGACATGCCTATTCATAACCAAAAATGAATTCCGAATCCAAAAATTTCTTAAAAAATATTCAAATAAGTTAATCAAGATTTACGTTTCGTAATTGAAAAAATCCAATACTGAAAATAAAATTATATGCAAAGGAAAAAACAATATTGTTGGTTGCTTATAGTTTTAGGGAAGTAAATAAGTCACTTTATTGTGGGCACGTGATTCAGCCTTAATGCCCTGTCGCTCACTCATTACTCTAAAGAAAACCAATTAATCTCTTTCCCTCTCTCTCTCACATTTTACTGTTTGGAGTTAAACCAAAGCCTCTTCGCTTTCTCCCTCAACTAGCTTCCTACTATCTACTTATTTGTTTCTCTCTCTTCATTCACACTACAAAAGCATCTACTTCCCATCTCCCATAAACCCAAAAGATGCAATATTCGAGAAACTCAATCCTTAGGCAACTTAGCAGGAAAGAA
Source organism: Arabis alpina (assembly GCA_900128785.1). NCBI lineage: Eukaryota > Viridiplantae > Streptophyta > Magnoliopsida > Brassicales > Brassicaceae > Arabis > Arabis alpina. The sequence goes on from LT669794.1 coordinate 31,931,111, forward strand.
GGTTGGAGGTCAGCTTCTAAAAGGTGGACTTCCGGAGATAGCTCAACTGCATTCACTGACGGTGGTGGTGGTTACTCTTCAATGGAGGGTTTGTATGGGATTTACTCCGGCGGAGACACGGCGGCAAAGAGTAAGAGAGTGATGGTTGTGGTGGACGAGACTTCAAGGTCCAAACATGCCATGATGTGGGCTTTAACTCATTTGACAAACAAAGGAGATTTGATGACTCTTCTTCATGTTGTCTCTCCTCATGATGAGCCTTCTCCTTCTTTGGCTCAATCTCTTGGTTCTCTCTGCAAAGCTTGTAAACCCGAGGTATGTACCATTTTACTCTACCATTGTAAATTTTTTACTTCCTTAAACTGTTTAGAGCTTAATTAGACAAGTACTAATCTGCATTTGCGTCTTAAAATTGCTTTTTCTTTTTGGTTTAAATGGTGAAAAGTGTTGAGTTACTTGAGTAGTGAGTAGTGCATGCGTGAGTGTTGGAGATAGGAAAAAAATTAGACAATCTCTCACTGTTTGTGTTTGATGGCTATAGGCATAGTGGTGGTGACTGATTGATTCCTCTTTCTTCACTTTTTTATTTGTAAAAAGAATGGAAAAACTATTTTCATCATTCTGTAAAGTAGGCTTTTTCAGTGAAAGATCTAACTTTTCCTAGTTTAGATCTAATGTTTTTAAACTGGTTTTTAATGCTCTTAAACTTGAAATGTAGTTGGTGGTACCTGGTAACATTAATATTTGTAACTAGTCCTTACCCATTTAAAATATTTTATGTAGCATTTAAAAATGTAAGCTGTTTGAAATCAACTAATGGGTATAGTTTGGTTTTAATTTTTCTAAGCAAACTGTCGACATATGTTTCTAATATTATTATTCACCATTTTTTATTGTAATTAAATTACTTGGGAGAAGTTAAAGCTATTTTCTTCTTGTTTGCATCAAGAAAGGTATATAAAAAATTATTTTTTGACACTTGTAAAAAGATTCAATGATTAATATTGAGATGGTAATTGAAAAAGGTGGACGTAGAGGCACTGGTGATTCAAGGACCTAAATTAGCAACTGTGCTAAGCCAAGTGAAGAAACTTGAAGTCACTGTTCTTGTTTTGGGTCAGAAGAAATCAGCACCACTCATCTCCTGGTGTGTCTTCTCAACCGTCAGATCTCTCTTTTACCATCACGAGTCTCTCGTCTCACAAAATTTCACTTTTTTGCTTTTGTTTTGTAGCTTATGTGGACCAAGCAGATCAGATGAGCTCGTGAATAGGTGCATCAACGGTGCAGATTGCTTGACAATAGGTGTGAGGAAACAATGCAAAGGAGTTAGTGGCTATTTGATCAACACACGTTGGCAGAAGAACTTCTGGCTCTTGGCCTAATCTCAACTCTAATCTAGCACCCAATAAATTGCCTTAATCTTAGTCTATTGTGTTCATTGTGTAGTCTAATAAACTATGCATCTCTTTGTTGCCTCTCATGTTAACATAACTTGTCTTATATGTCTTGTAAGAAAGTAAAGTTAGATATTTGTATCCCTTTCGATATATACCACTGTATTGATATACGATGGAACATGAGTTTAGTTTGGACCCTCTCCCAAATTACATGATGTAATGAGGCAAAAATGCTTGATTGATGCCAAAAGTTACCCACCAGTTTATTAGATTCGATCATGCTACAAATTTGATTTTCAAAACAATTTGACAAGAGTCAGAAGACCAGTAGCTTGTCCTATGAACGACAATTATTGTTGCTTATCTAAACCATTCCATAAAGTATAATAACCTAAAACAATATCTCTGCCTGAATCAATGCAGAATCAGCACGGTGGATCAACCCGTCCGGTTTGTGCTAGTTGTCGCGCTCGTCTTACCTTCAAGTCATCGATATAATTTTGGTAAACATAAGAAGTGAAACCCCAAATAGCGATCAGCATTGACATAATCTTAACGCCACTCATCTTATCATGGAACACAACCAAAGCCGCCAGAGGAGTCACAGTTAGGGAGAGCGTACTAATGACGTTTGAGAAGAGCGATGTAACCAAAAATATCAACCCAACAACTCCAACAGAGCACACTTGCCACGTTACCGCTGTCCCAACCAAAGTCAGTACATAAGAGGCTTGCCCTTTATGATACCCTTCCATTTCCCCGTGCAGCGTTCTCCATTCCCCGCTAGCGAAAAGCCCGATAACCGAGACACAAGTCGCCACTGAAGACGTGTAGATTTGCATTTCGAGAACCACTGAAAACGTCTCTCTCTTAAGAATCTTCTCGAATGAGAATTGCATAAGTGAGAGCAACAGAGAGTAGAGTGCAGATGCAGCAAGCGTACACACAAATCCGATGATGTATTTCGACCTAGAGACACCAGAAGGAGCGTCCGCATCATCGTTGAGACCAATCAAAGCAGCAGAGAAGGAGAGGAGAACAACAGAGTTGAGAATCAAAGCAGTGAACTTCTGAGAGTTGATAAAATACGAAAACACCGCATTGAAGGCCAATTGAGTAGCGCAAATGAGCGAATAAGTCGAGGCAGAGAGGTAAAGAAGTCCAACAGAGTATAACATATTGTCTCCAGCAATGATAACACCGAGCAAAACATAGATCAAGACAATGACTTTGAGGGAACAAGAAGGGTGATCACTAGAAGAAGGGTCTGATGGAAGAAGCAAAAGAGGAATATAGAGAATGGGAAAAGCAGCGGTTTGAACAAGAGTGGCCATCCATTTACTGTTTCCACCTTGATCATAGTAAAACCTACCAAGAAGGACAGAAGCAGCTTGACCACCAATGAGGAAGAAGATGTTTATGGACACAAGAAGCCACCATTGCCAGCTTTTAAGCTTCAAGAGTGGTGATGGAATACCTACCACACTCTCCTCCTTTGCCAAGATTGGTTCTTGATTATCTGTAATTCACAAATAAACACAACAGACAAAAACCCTAATCATAAAATTCATAGACACAAGTACTTATGATAGGAACTAAAACACTAAAGCAGAATCCGGCACAGAACAAACCTAATCACATGATCTTGGCTTCTGGGGAAGTGAAAGAGGAAGAAGGAGAAGGAGAAGGAGACTGACCTGACATAGAATTCGGCGGAGATTTCTATATTCGTCTTCTTTGGGATTGATCCAAATGTGTTTTTGTTATCAGGAGGATTGTGCGTACTTGTTGAGAAGAGAAGAGAAGAATCGGCAGCTAAAGATTCGATGCACACTTTTTGACTAACCTTTTTGAGTTTCTCCGATCGTTTTGAAACCGGATATTCGACCCACAAAATGGAAGGTTTATGATGACCCACAACCGGTACGAAGGACATCAAACCGGAAGTATTCCACTTGATTTGTTTTTTTCTATTTCTCCCATCAAACCTATGGATGTCTTCATTAGTTTCATTGCAGAAAAGCACCTTTCATCAAATCATCACATCTCTTAACATCAATATTATGAAAACTGTTGATTCCACCCACGTGTTCAGATAAAGTCTCAGGCTTATTCCAATAAGAAAAACCTTCGGTCGCAAATGCATGATTTCCATCTTGTTCTGGTGGATCATCTATGAATAAGTAACAACACAAATACAATGCTTTATTCTTCGAGACGTTGTATTCTAGCCAACGACCATATTTGTCAAACAAAGATGGATTGAATCGTCCTATTGCCTTTCCGATTTTCTTTTTCTAAAAAATATGACCATATGGTTGATATGGACCTCTAGACAAGTAATTTTGTCTTACCTCGTCCCTTTGGTTTGGATGATAATCAAATATTTTATGCCTGTCAGCAGGATCCCATGGTAGATCATCCAAATTAGTTTCAGAACTTGAATATCGTTCCATTAGTTGGACTGCAAAAGCTGAATTTATATTTGGTTAAACAACTCAAACTGTCGAACAAAACCAATCCACATAATATCAGCCAAAAGTTTGCTCACGTTGATAACTCAAAACCTTTTTTTTTTTTGAACGTCTTGTTTTATTCATTTGAACTTGGTGTACAACTGTTTCAGATCAACATATGTTGGATACATATATGAATTACATTGTAAATACAACAAGAATGATATTGTGAACGACCTATATGGGCAAGCTTGTCGGCAATAGTGTTTGATGCTCGTTTTGTGTGCGATCTCTGCAAATTTGAGAATCCAATGATGAATATCATGAATCAAATTATCTATTGCGGTAAGTTTCATACGTCCATTGATCAGATCGACTAGTTGTTTTGAGTCGCCTTCAAAGACTATCTTACGATAACCACGAATCCAAGCACTCTGCATAACATGAAGGAGACCAAAGGCCTCTGCCTCGAGTACATCGTTAGCCTGTGGCAGAAAGGAAGAGCTGCTGCAGATATGTGTCCCTTCGTCATTACGTAAAATCCATCCTGCACCTATATGAGTACCTGTAGTTTGGAAACTAACGTCATGGTTGCACTTAAGCCATCCTTGCGATGGAGGCAACCAACATGATGAATGTGTGTTTCCACTTCTATTTGGTGTATTGAGAGAGAGATTGATGTTATTGGTAATCCATTCATCTGTTTCAGTACGAACTTTGAGGATTATATCACTTGGACTCCATAACCGACCATTGAAAATCGAATCATTACGCGCTTTCCACAAGCTTCATAGGAGCCAACATCGCTGTGTTATATCAGTTTGTGTGGCCAAACCAGATCGGGAAAACAAATGATGAATATTGGTGTCGATGTTATCGGATAAGTGAGTAAGATTAAAAAGGTGGGGACACATCTCAGCCCATGTATCTTGTGCATGAGGGCAAGTAAAGAGGATATGATTTATTGTTTCATAATCTCCATTGCATCGTGAACATGTGGGATCTATAGGAATACCTCGTTGACATAACGATGCTGCCGTTCCATGAGCATGAGATAGGGCTTTCCAAATAAAGAATTTCAGCTTTGGTGCTACCTTTAGTTTCCAAACCATATTCTTTACTTCAATGTTACCGAGGGGCGGTGTGGTTACTTCTTCACGAGTTTGGGATGCGAGCCAATAACCGGATTTGACTGAATACTCACCATCTTTAGAATAATGCCAAAGTAGTCTATCCGCGCGGGGATGTTTGGGTATATAGATTTTTTGATTACTTCAGCCTCGGCAGTTGCAAAGTGACTAAGTTTATCCATATCCCAATTCTTCCTGATCCAGAGATCCTTTATTAAAAGGTTCGGGTCATTGTTGTGCATAACAGCGGGTCGTGGTGGGTGAGATGGAATCCAGTTTTGAACCGTTGCTTTGATGTCCCCGGATCTTATTTGCCAACAGACACCTTTATTAACCAAGTCACGACCATGTAAGAGCGAGGTCCAACCGAAAGAAGGTTTCATACCCGATGTAGCATTAACAAAATCACCATCGGGGAAATATCTACTTCTGAGGATCTTGTGTATTAAGGATTATGGGGAGTTAAGAATACGCCAAGCCTGTTTCCCAAGTAGTGCGGAATTAAAGTCACTAAGATCCCGAAAACCCAGACCTCCTTGTTTTTTGGAAAATACTAATCTTTTCCAACTTATCCAAGATATCTTTCGTCGTCCATCTTTCGAACGCCACCAGAATTTTGACAAGATACTATTTAGCTCGTCACAAATAGATTTAGGTAGTCGAAAGCAGTTCATAGAATAAACCGGCATCGCCATTGCCACGGATTTGAGGAGGATCTCCTTGCCAACAGGGGAGAGAAAGTGAGTGTTCCAACCCTTTGTTCTCTCACGTACCTTGTCTATAATAAACTGAAACATCTCTTTTTTCTTTCTACCAAATTGTTCTGGTAAGCCAAGATATTTTCCGCATCCACCGATGTTTGTGATGTTTAGAATTCGTTGGACTCGTACCTTGTTGCTGTGAAAGACTTGAGAGCCAAAAGAAATTGAGGATTTCTCAGTGTTCACCAATTGTCCCAACATTGATCCGTATTTCTTAAGGATGTTGGCAAGTTTGAGGCTATCTTTAGCGTTTGCTTTACAGAAAAACAGGGAGTCATCAGCAAAGAAAAGATGGTTGACCCTAGGACCTCCATTACTTATTGCTAATCCTTGAAGTTGATGACAAGATTGAGCAATATCCAGCTTCTGCGAGAGTATCTCAGCACAAAACAAGAAGAGATATGGTGAAAGGGGATCGCCTTGACGAATACCACGTTGTGGTTGAATGAATCCATATGGAGAACCATTTATAAGAACATAGTATCATACTGATTGAACGCAACTCATGATCCACTCAATCCATTGTGTACAAAATCCAATAAATTTCATAGACTCACAAAGAAATTGCCATTCAATCCTATCATAAGCTTTGCTTATATCGGTTTTGAACGCCATGTATGATTTGGCTTGACGCGGACGAACATGAAGGGAATGAATGAATTCATGGGCTATTAGAATGTTATCTTGTATATGACGACCATGAACGTAAGCTGATTGATTACTAGAGATGATTGACGACAACATTGGCTGCATACGGCGAAGAATTTTGGAGATGGTCTTGTATACAACATTACAAAGACTAATCGGACGAAAATCTTTCATTATTTCTGGCTTCTCATTGACCTTTTTTGGAATCAAAACAATATTAGAATCAAAACAATATTGGTGTGGTTGATTGGTTGTGAGAGTATACCAGTAGCAAAAAATTCTTTGACATCTTTTGTTACCGCATCACCAATAATTCACCAAAAACTCAAAACCATTAATCATCTAAATAATATATTATACCAAACTCACAAACAATTCTTAAGACATTAATTATCATTCACGAAATCAAATCAAAATCATGAAATAGAGAAGAAACTTACATGGTGCGAATAATTTTTGTTTGACGAGAGCAAACGAAATCAAATTTGAACAGACTAGAAACTGAAACTGAGAGCAGAGGGAAGTCGAGAAGACGTCGTGTTTTGTTTTAACGAAAATGAAAAGTCCTAATTTTCTTATTAAGAAAAGCAAACCTTCTAAACCAAAGTGAAGGACTCTACTGAATGTTTAACTGTGTCTTTGCCAAACAATATCATTATATATACATGGGTTTCCAAACAAAAAGAAAGAAAAACGGAATGGGCCTTTGTCTTGTAATTATTGATATGGACTTTCCGATTTTTTTATTTAAACATGTGCTCCCTCTATTCCTAAAAGATAAAAAAATTACAAAAAAATTTTGTTCCAAAAAGATAGAGTTTTTACCGTTTTCTATGCACTTTAATAAATTCCAAAACAAATGCTGAAATACTATTGGTTAAACTTTATTGGAAACTGTAAATCGTAGAAATCAATGCATTTTCTTAATAAGTATGCATAACTTTAAACATCTATCTTTTTGGAACGGAGGGAGTATAATTAGTGATAGTGGGGGGCATAAAACAATTTATCAACAAGGGCATATTTAAAATCTCTTAGGAAATTACACTAATCTTTTTTTTTATGGTGGGCAGCTGCCCCTCCCGCTACCATTGTGCATTCGCCACTGCCTATGATTATCATATAGTCTACTACATTAGTCCTAGATATATTCGATATATCTGCAGTCTATGCGATTAGGGTGTACCGCTTCTACAAACGCCTCCATGATACATCTATTCATGTACGACATCTCCCATGATGAACAAACTCTCCCCGACGAACGGCTCTACATGTACGACATTTCCCATTATGAACATGGTGGTCAAGGGCCAAGGGGCTTCCACTTTGCAATTGTTTTGCTATTTTTTTTTTTAAGATTGTTTTGCTAATTTGTTTCCGTTAATAATGAAGGCTTCAGAGGTGTTATGGGGAATGGATTGTAGAAAATTTGAATTTTTTAAAAATCCTTCACTATGGGGAAATTAATTCTTAAATTCTAAATAAAATCCATGGTTATTGATTTAAGAATTTTTCAATTCTATTTGAAATCTCTTATTGAAAAAGTTTGAGTTTTAATGATTCTACAGTTCTGTTAAAATCTATTGTTATTGGGACAAGTATTCTTTTCATTTTGTTCATTAAACATAACTTTCACAATCTTAAGTAAATACATGAGATTCTAGAAATACTTAAAATACAATTCTTTGATAGAGTTATTGAGTACATAAAACTCTTTCAAAATTTAACAAATTTCTCAACAAATTTATCAAATCTTCAGATTTTTTAAATTTCTAAAATCTATCTAAATCGTGCTACTAATAACACCCCCGTCTTTCTCATGTTGAAGAACTAAATATCCCATATTTTTGATTTCTGAGTTTGTAGGAGTTATAAGTTATAACTCTATGATTTTGTGTCGTTGCTCTATTTAAAGAAAAAGCTAAAGAAATAGGGAGTTATAGTTGCCAAACAAAAGTTTCCATAATTATTTGTTGATTTGAGTAAAAATTCTCAATGTGAGACTTTCATCTTAAAACTCAAGGACATGTAATCTATTTTGTAAACCTTTCGGTTAGGATTAGATCTAAAAGGAACAAAACATATAGAAATGAACTGTATAAATAACGATCTTAATTTGGGTTTCATTGCTGTTTTGATAAAGCCTTTCGGTAAAAGAAAATCATAAGTATTTTACTAGGTAAATTTTTTGTCTACATTTGTGAATCACTTCTCATGCTTGTATAGAGATGAGATTTGTAGCCCGGCCGAGAATATTGATATGCTCAAATTTACCCTAGCTACTCTCTCAAATTAAGAGATCGTCACAGAGAATCTCAATCACACAATTAAATTCTGAATTCAAATTAAGCTAAGTAAGAATGTAATAAGTAAAAGACAAAGTAAACAAGCAGATGATTGTGTATGTGTCCTTAAAATCAATGAAACAAAACGCTAGGCTATGGAGAATTCGCATGTATGATTCTAAATTGCAGAATGAAAGACACCAATATCTATCAACAATATCGAATATGTCTTAGCGACTTCAACTCCTCTTTCCACAATTCTCCAAAATGCTCCATGATCTCTAATTAATTTCTAGACGTACATAAACTTGTAAAGACTCTAAAACACTCGAAAAACACTGAAAAGACTCTATAAAAAAGATTTATATCATTACCTAAAATCGGTAAAAACCCTAATATATCAAATAATATCTTAGTACTGTTTATTTTTCTCAAGATTGACTAGTATATTTTTTTCTCCGGCCAACCTGACGTGACACCACTTCATTTGGCTCTGCCCGCATTAATTTGGCTCGATCCACAAAGCTTGGTTCAGCCCACAATGTTTGGCTTAACCCACGTCATTTAGATCGGCCCATCTAATCCAGCTGAACCCATCTTGTTCAACTGTGTTTCTCTATCGAATCCAATTCTCTAGAGCCCCAAGTATTTAAGTAGATGTTACTTAATCATTTTAAACGTTGCTCTTTGGCTAGGTGAAACCTGACCACCACAACAATTAGTCTCTCCATTCGTCCGAATAAAAAAAGTGATTGTGACGAGGTGAAAATAGTCATGCATGAACGAGATCAACGTGCCGAGCCGACACGTGACAACTACAATGTCATCTCGAATTGAGACGACGGCGATTGGTTTGCTTCATGTTTACTATGCTCATTTATTCGTTTTTTTTTATTGGCTTTGGTTTCTTTAACCTGCGTTGTTTGTATAAATAATTTTTAGGATTTTAGAACTCTTAGTATTATCCTTTTTATTATGTAATTTTTTTTAAATAGTATAAAATTTAACATTTGAAAAAAGAAAAAGAACTGGTTAGAAGTAAAACTAACGAAAAGTAAATAAACTCAAATATGCATTGCAAAACACAACACAACCTTTCAGACCTTAAATGAACTTTTCCAACTTTGTACACAAAACAACAACAAAAAATAGAAAAATGATTGTGGATAGCTAAAATGCGGGCCCTAGGACAGCATGATAATTGCATTGCTTTTCTCATATGCAGGGATTATTTATGCCATTCACCAACCAGTCCACCACCATTCACATGTGATTCCGACCTAAATTTACGAGCGTTTCTTTTCACCCGAAAGTGAAACTAAAGTTCTTCTAATATATTGCATAGATAGACGCATAATTTAGTTTGCACTTTTGAATTAATTAGATCAATACGACTCATGAGTTTTGTCGTACTTGAAATCGAGACAGAGAATAACAATCATGTACCAACCATCGACAGTTTTTTCTTAAGTGTTTTTCCTAATAACTATATTCTTCATTACCAATCATGATAATATTTCAAATCATTATATATTCTCCTATAACTCGTTCCATTTATATTCAATGATAACTCGTAAAATTGATATCCTCACACACACAATCTGCTTCTCACCATCTTAAGTAGATTTGCCAGATCAAGTTTCTAAAATAACACAATCAAGTTCTTCACCACTCTCTCTCCTTCTCTTTCTAAAAAAAACTATGAAGCTAGAAAACCAAAGCTCGTTATCTTCTTGCAACATCCATCCAATAGAGTCTATTGAAGGTGTATGCCCTCTCTGTCTCAACGAGAGGCTTCTTGTCTTGGCTTCTCTACAAAGATTACGTCCTTCATCTCCTTCTCCTTCTTACCACACAATCAAAGAACCTAAAACCATTCTTCGAAATTCTTCTAAAAAGAAAAACATCAGACTTTTCTCCTTCTTTGGCTTCTTCGAACTGCGACACCACAAGTCTAATCACCAAACCACTTCCATCATCAGTCCAGAAGGTACCATAACTAAATCCCTTTCTTTATTTTTTTATTTTGGTCCCGAGTTGTGACACAATTAACCATGTTAAATTGCTAGTACACCAAAATGTTGTGTCCTAATGAATTTTATAAATATTTATAGATTCATTCATTTCTATCAAATTCGAAGAGAACGGAGCAACCTCATGGGAAAAGGGAAATGCAAGGTCTGAGTTAGAACACTGCAAGGCTTCATGGGATCATCATGTAATGGTCCACACGAAGAAGCAGGAGATTATTGCTCATCCCAAGCCACGTCTTCTGTTGACGTGGACGAAGCGGATTAGTCGACTTGTACACGTCATCAGTTTCAGAAGCGGTCTAGCGCATGCCACGTATCGGCCAAAGTCAAAGGTGATGATGACTTGAGTAGAAAAAACCCCAAAATTAGTTACTTGTCAACTTGACAACAATCTTTTGTATGAATATAGTGATACATCAATAACTAGCTTTTTTTATATAGAAATATGGTATATGGATATCGAGTTAGTGAAGATAATGATATATTCATCGGAGTAGCCTACATTCTTGACTCGACTAGCAAAGTTTTTGAGTTTGGATGCATGTTTTATCTCTTTCTCCTTATCTTTTATCTATGATGTTCAGTGTAAAAACATATTGTGTAACACAGTCCTAGACTACCGGTTCTTACAATTTTATTTCATAAATTCTGTTTCTCTAATTTGGCTAACTAAACCTATTAATTAATTAATAATATTACATGTTAATATGAAGAAGAAGAAAATAATTGAAACTTCGATGCGGAATAGTAAAACGAAGTTATGCGGCCAATCCAAAGAAAAAAAGATTACACCAAATGACGATGGATTATCGGTTGTAAATATGGGTTGTAAATTTTATGGGTTGTAAAGATTATGGGTTGTAAATATGTAGCCAATTTTACCATTTTTCTATATTTATAATTTGTCGACCAACAATTATCGGACATATCAATTATATGTTGACGAAAAAAAATCAATTACAGTAAAACCTCTATAAATTAATAATATTGAGACCTTGAAAAATTATTATTTTAGAGAGATATTAACCCATCGATAAATTAATATTTATCAATTTATAGAGATAAATCTTTTTTAGATAATAATTTTTTAAATTTTTTTTTTCCGAATGATGTTATATTATGAAATTTAATGAATCTATTTGCAAAAATGACATAGAATTTTGATTAAATTTTTTGATTATCACATTAGAGTTGATGATATTATTATAATAGACGATCAAATTAAAATGGTATACTATGTATAAATTTTAGAAGAAATCATGGTTATTATCCCGAATATCGATGGATACATTTCAAAAGAATTATGTATAAAGAATCAATTATTTTGTCTAATTTTTTTCATAAGTTTATGGTAAAGACCGAAAAAACAATTATAAAAGTTTTTGATGTAATACGTAAACTTAAAGATAAGGTATAATGAGATTTTCATTTTTAAGTCAAAACAAAAATCATTAAAACCATGTTTAGTACATTATCATATATATATACACACATAATTACATATGATTATTAATTTATATTATTATTGGTACCATAATTTACTTAGGAGTTTTAAAAAAATTATTATCTTATCATTTTATCGAATTTCGCTAATTTTTACATTGGTCCGACTCGGAACCGGAAGATTTTATTAATTTATAGAGATTTACTGTATATGTTGCGGTAGGATTCCCTGTTTGGCTGTTTGGTTAAAAGCAGAACAGGCTCTGAAAAACCAAACGCCACAAGCCAAAAAAGAGGCCGAAGTTTTACCTCTGTGTAAGGTTTCTTTTTTTTGTAAGGTTTCTATTGTTATGTTGGTGTTTTCAAATGATTTCCTCTTGGTTTCTGTTTGAGATTGGAAAGAAGAAAACTCTGTTTTTGATTTTTACTACTTAATAAAATATCCATTAAAAATAAGAAAAACTCATTTTTATACAGAGATTGCTAGTTTTGTACCCGAGATTGTAAAGTAGCCATGAAGTCCAAATGCGCCGCCACATGTGAAATTGTGAACGGCCAGAGAGTAATTTGTCGTGTAGGCGTCTTTACACAGACTTACGTGTATATTTAAACAGATTTTTTTTCTTTCTTTCTAGTGAAGCAGAATACATCTTAATTTATTAGCTAGATCATTGATGGAGCATATAGTCCTTCACATGGATGCATTATTTGTGTGAATATAAAGACCGCTACGTTTACTAGTATCATTTTGATTGTCTTCTTTCAAATCTTTGACTACTCTGCTAAATCGATATCCAAATATACAACGATGCTGTTTGTTTGTTATCGTTAACCATAACTGTGAAATCTAAAGATCAGATATATACATATATAACATATAATCTAAAACATAATAACAGTGGTATCCATACTTCCACCTGAATCCAAGAGACAGTTGAGTGGATATTATTGAAATCGAAGTTGGTGCATGTTGCCGGATTATTCCAAATTATTGTTAGAACCGTTCGATGGGTCATACCACATAATTAGTCAAAAATTTTTTTAATAATGCGTTAATTTCCATGCCTAAACTAAAACTATGAATTATAAGCCTTTGTTTAAAGTCAAGACATCAAGCAAACAATATTTTAGGTCTTAATTGTTTATAATATTTAACTTCCTCCGTTTTTTTTATGCTTGATATTATAAAGTTTTCACATATATTAAAAAAAGATAATTACTAGAAAGACCTTTTTAGATATGATGTTTATTCAAACAACCTTATATTTTTTGAGCAAAAAAATTTGAGCTAAAAAAGGTTACAAAGACATTAAAAATACCTCAAATTCGTTTATTAACGAAAATGCCATTATCCTTTGAGAAAAAGAAAAAAAACAACATAAAAAAAAGAGGTGAATTAGCTAAATAATAGGTTTTAAGGAAAAAATTAGCTATATAACATCACGTGATTTATATTTAGGTGTGTAACTGTGAGAAGCAATTGTATGACGATTTTACCCCTATTTAATTGGGTTAATTTTATGCAGAAAATATAGAAATCTGAATCTTTAAGAATCAATCACCGTATTAAATTTGATAATTACCATTAAATGTGATAATTATTGACAACTAAAAACAAAATCTTTAAAAATATTATATTCTTTATCTCTTGAAAATTGACCTCTTTTATCTATAAAATAGTAGATCTATAACTAGCATTCAAACAAAATAAATTTGGAGTAGAAAAACAAGCGTCGAAAAAACATATCTATAACAACTAACTATTTTAATAAATAGTTAACTATAACAAATAACTATGTTAATATGTAGTTAGCTATTGTTGAAACAACATAGTTAACTATCGCACACTATTTAGTTAAATATTTTTTAGAATATGGTTATCAATTTAAAAGTATAGTTAACTTTTTCATATCATAGTTGTCTATTATACCGTTTTGATAATATAGTTGACTACATGAATATGTTGTTGTAATAGTTACTTATTTAAACAAACATAGTTATCTATTTTCAAAACGTAGTTACCTATATTCTCATTTATATAATTAAAAATATTGACTTCATAACATATAATTAACTACGTTCAGTTTGCATAATGGAAAAGATAACATACATAAATAGTTAACTATTATAAAAAAAGATAGTTCTCAATTATAGTGAAAAAAATAATATGTATAGTTAACTATGTGTCAGAAAGATATTTAGTCTAACAGAGAAGAAGAAACACCTTTAATTCACGATTTGAGATTATGATGCATGACAACGAGTTAAGACAAATAATTGTGGAGAAGAAAACTAACAAGTAAATTGCAAAATTGAATTTATAAAAAAATAGGAGAAGAAGAAGAGAAAAAATGATGATGGTGGTGATGATGATGATAATGAGGAGTGAAGAAAAACAATAAAAAAGAAGAAGAAGAAGAAGACAATGATGAGAGGAGGAGAAGGAAAAAATGGTAAGGAGAAGAAAATGTTGATGGCGTAAAATTAGGTTAGATTTTAGTTTTTTTTTAAATTTCTTTTAATAAAAATCTGTAAAATAAGAAAAGGGTAAAATAGTAATTGTATGTGAACTAAATGCTACTTACTTAATTTGTTTTTATAACATGTTAGATACTTAATTATTGGCCAAAATCCTATTATTAGTGCCAATTTCCCAAAAAAAAATCAGATTTCAACTCTTCATCTTCTTCTTCCTCTCTCGGCGACTCAAATCACGACTTCTTCTCCAGCAACGAGATTCGTTGCTTTTTTTTTTATGAATGACTCGGAGAAAATTTTCCAAGATATTATTAAGAAATAAGTGAAATTACACACATACTTGCCGTGATTGAGGAGGTCCCATGACATCCTCTCTCAACAAATCCGCAACAACTAAAGGAACATCCTCTAAAGCATGAAAACCGAAAGGTAAAGAAAACGCATAATTCGCTAATCCATCTGCAAGACGATTAGCTTCTCGATACACATGAGTAACCCGGACTATCCAGTCCTTTTTCAAAAAGCCATGGCACAAACGTACCAGAAAAGACAGCGGATGAGCATCTCCAATCCCTGTCGTTAAGAACTTCACCACCATCTCAGAATCCACTTCGAGCTCCAACCGCGTAATACGTTGATCCCAAGCTGTGTAGAGCCCATAATAAACCCCCCACAGCTCCGCCAACTGTGCCGAGCAACGACCAATATTCACCACAAACCCACTACACCATTCCCCTTCTCCATTCCGTATTACTCCACCCGCTGTTGCTGATCCTGGACATCCATGAGCCACATCTGGTTTTACCCACTGTATCATCCGTTCAACCCTCATACGTTTCATTCCTCGACCTCCATATTCGGCATTTGCTTTCACCACATCCTTAACTCGTTCCTTCACGAAGCGCACTCGATCTCTACAAAGTTTGTTCTCTCCAAATACACTCCCACATCGCCATTTCCATGCGCACCAACATGTCATGGTGAAATATGTAGCCCATGGAGTCTCTTCAACACTGACTCCTTCACGTAAATTGTCATAAAACCATTCAAGAATTGATTTTGCAAAAAACTCTTGTTGTTTTCTCCTTGGTACAATTCTCTCCCATATCCCTTTCATAGCTTGAAAATCCCAGAGAATGTGTAGACTTGTCTCAATCCCACCTTTACACACTTCACAAATGTCCGAGGCACTTAGATGGCGTCGGTGTCTTTCTTGGTTTGTCATCAACACTTGATGTGTAGCCAACCACATAAAAACCCTGACCCTTTCCGATACTCTAGCCCTCCATAGACGCTGTAATAATCCTTCATATTCTGCTTCAAATCACCTGCCCGTGATAGTAATTCATAAGCCGACTTCACCGAAAACTCTCCATCCACGGTTTCACTCCAAGAGATACGGTCCTCTGCTCCCGTCACGGTGTCTAAGATAACATAGCTAAGTTCCAGCTTCTAGTCCCTATGCACATATGGATCAATTTTTGCAAAGTCCCATCCTCTCCCATCAATCCATAGTTCACTAGCTTTGACATTAACAAGCGCCTCAGGGATATCAACTCGAACTATTTCTCTTAATGCCTCCTTTCCGAGCCACTTATCCACCCAAAATCTGACCCTCTTACCATCACCTAGAACCCAACTTTGTCCTTTCAAAACCACCTCTCGCAATCCAGTTTTAATACCCCGCTACGTCGAAGAACAATTCCTTTTACCATTCAACCAAGTATGGTCATCAATCTCCCCCACTCTATACTTATATCTCACCACCTTCGCCCACAAGCTATCTTTATCATGCATCAGTCTCCAACCACTTTGGCAATAAGCGCTTTATTCATCTCACTCGCCTTTCTAATCCCCAATCCACTTACAGTCTTTGGTACACATACTCGATCCCAAGCGATTAAGTGTTGCTTACGTTTCACCGCCGTGCTTCCCCACACAAAGTCACGGGACACTTTATCTAGAGCTGCTAGTGTAGTCTCCGGTAATTTTATAGTGCTCATTGTGTGAACATGTATTGACGCCAACACCGACTTTGTTAACGTGATCCTCCCTGCCGAGCTAAGCATTCTGCCCTTCCATCCTGACAATCTTGAAGAAACTCTCTCAAGAACCGTCCCAAATGTCTCCTTATTCACTCTTTTATGCAATATTGGCATACCTACCTATCTCCCCAAATCATGAGTCGACTTAATTCCACTCTCCGTCGTAATCAGCTTTCCCATATCCCGGGATACATTCTTGGAGAAGAAAATCTTTGATTTCTCTAAGCTGACCTTCTGTCCGGAAGCCAAGCAAAATCTCTCTAAGCTGACCCTCGTATCACATGAATTTGAGCAACCGAGGCTTCCGCGAAAAGAATAAGATCATTTGCGAAGCATATATGAGAAAGCTTCGGTCCACCTTGGGATAAGCTAATCGGCTTCCACTGTTTATCCTCAATTGCTTTTTCAATCAAATGACATAACCTTTCCATACACAGAACAAATAGGTATGGAGACAACGGATCTCCTTGTCGCAATCCTCTCAAAGGTTTAAAAGCCTTAGTTTTCTAACCATTCCAAAGTACACTCATGGATGGACCTGACACGCACTGCATTATCCACTGAACCCACGAACTAGACAACCCTGCAGCGATAAGAGTATCTTCCAAGAAATCCCATCGAATTCGATCATAAGCTTTTTCCAAATCAAGCTTCAACAACATCCATCCTTTTCTCCCTTTCTTATTCCTCATCGAGTGCACTGCTTCTTGTACAACCACTATATTATCTATACTCAATCTCCCTGGTATAAAACTTGACTGCGCAAATCCAATAAGCTTTGTCATCACACTTTTCAATCTCCCCACCATTGTCTTAGTAATTGTTTTGAAGTGCACATTACACAAACTAATGGGACGAAACTGAGTAATCTTTTCAGGATTCGCCACTTTCGCTATAAGAACCACTAAAGAATCATTCGCATTCTGAGGCAGGCTCCCTGATTCAAAGAAATCCAACACAAATCGAACAACTGATTCACCAACAATATCCCAACACTTTTGATAGAAAACCGGTTGAAACCCATCTGGCCCTGGTGCTTTGAAGCTCCCCATACTCTTCACCGCTCTTTCCACTTCAGCTATCGAGAAAGCTTTACTCAATTCTGTGTGCTCCTCAGCCAGAAGTTCCACAAACCCATCACTCGGCAAAGCCTCTTCTACTTGATTCACATCATCGAGAGAGTAAAGTTTCTCAAAATATGAAACCGCTAGTTCTTTTAATTCTTTTGAATCCGTAATTTGCCTCCCCTCATCATTCTTCAACAGATCAATCCGGTTTATTTGTCGCCTTATAACAATAGATATGTGAAAAGAATTTGTATTACGATCACTATATACAACCCACTTATCTCTTGATTTTTGGAACCATATTAATTTCTCTTGTTCCAACACCACGTCAAGCTCCTTCAGTAATCCCTCTTCCTTCGCCAATAAATCGTCTGATTGTTGGCGATCAATCAACTCTTGAACTAGTTTAATCTCATTCATCAAAGTCTCTTTCCTCCTCTGCACATCACCGAATACTTCCTTATTCCATGTTGGGGTCGGATTTCACCCGCTGAGCCTCGACCTCCAAAGTTATGATGAGCAACGCGCATGTTTCAAGCAAGCAAGAGGTAATATAACCCCTAGGTCATTTCACCCACAGAAGAAGGTGAAAACCTCCTGAAAACCCTTAAATCCTTTGAACCTTCTACCTGTTGAAGGAACCTTCGAAGTGGTCTTCGTCTCGGGAGGAGCCATGATGCAGCGTCGGAGAGGTCACAGAGCCAGCAGAAGGCGCTGCAGAGACGAAGACTGCCTGGCACCGATGTCACTGAGCAGTGACACCGATGACAGGCAGTGGTGCCGACGTCACTGCCCAGTGATGCCGATGTGCCTGGCCTCATCGGCATCCAGGCAGTTGACATCGGCGCCTGAGCCTTTTCATCGGCTTCAGGTCCTTCAACGCCCGTCAGAACTTCAACAAGGGTTCCAGAAGGTTCAGCATGTCAAAGCCCAGCAGCGAAGCCCACGTAGGCTCGACCGACATAGGCGAAAAAGGCAATCCCTAAGTGTTTAGGAAAAAGGCTTAGCCGACTTAGGGGGTTATATATAGGAATGCAGAAACACTTGTAAAGATTCATTCACACTTTTTATCACACAAGCAATACAAAGCAATTACAAACCCTAATTTCTCTCTGCTCATCATTGTTCTTCATAGCTTATCTTCAGAAATCTCTGCTTCCTTTCGAAACCCTTACAAATCTAATTGTGCGAATTCCGGCTTCCACAATTTGGCGCCGACTAAGGGGATTTAGAGAATTTCTTACACCAAAAAGCTACGTAACAACTCAAAGATGGTGAGTGGCGAAGAGAACACGTCCAGCAGAGACAACCGGGAAAGAGAACCTCCGATCGAGGCTACCGCTGCAAAGACCCCTGCTCGTGATGACCTAACCGAGGTGAAGAAGATGCTAGAAGACTTCTTCACTGAGCAGAAGAAGCAAGCCAAGATGATCGAAGAGAACTCGAAGGAACTGAAAGCTCTTTCGCGAAGAAAACGCGAAAGACCTAACACGACGAGACTCAGAGCGCGCGTCGACCCTCAACGCCTCGACTTCTCAGCGCCTCGCACTACTCGGGGGAACCCAGAGGATTTACCACCACCACCTCCGCGTCGAGAAACGGACAAGTCCCCCGAACGCGTCGTAGACGTCTCCGACGGAGAAGAACCAACTCCCGCAAAGCGTACACGGGCGGAAGGTCCAGAAGGAAACCGACAGGAACCATGCGCCCCTGACACTAAAAGCACGTCAAGTTCTTCCAAGACAGAGATTGTGGGGGACACCGCGGAATACTCCAACTACTCTAGCGAAGAGAGGTACAAGAAGGAGCAGGAGCGCAGAGCATTCAAACGCTCTTACGCTGCAGAGCTTGTTGCAGTTAAAGCTCAGATGGATCGGGTGACCTCAGACCTAAA
Organism: Arabis alpina; assembly: GCA_900128785.1. Classification (NCBI taxonomy): domain Eukaryota; kingdom Viridiplantae; phylum Streptophyta; class Magnoliopsida; order Brassicales; family Brassicaceae; genus Arabis; species Arabis alpina. Next base: position 31,950,751 of record LT669794.1, read on the forward strand.
GTACACCCAATCGCAGATGCATCAGGGAACGGGAAAGGCTCCTGCCATCGCCCAGGTTCTAGAAAAGGCGAGGAATACACCCTTCGACGAACGAATCGCGAAGACAAAAATCTCCGATCCCGAGAGGATCAAGTTACCCATCTACAAAGGAACCACTGACCCTTCAGATCATCTGATGGAATTCGAAGTTTCCTTGGGGAGAGCGCACTTCAAGGAAACGGAAAAAGACATCGTCTACTGCAAGCTGTTTGTGGAAAGTCTCAAGGGGCCTGCGCTACAATGGTTCTACAAGCTGGAGAAGAACTCAGTTCACACCTTTCTTCAGCTTTCCGAGTTATTCGTGCAGCATTACAACATCTTCATGGAACGGAAGATCTACGACTCGGAACTATGGAATAACAAACAAGGCGAGACCGAGAGTCTTCGGTCTTTCATGACAAGGTTCAAAAACACGCTGTCAAAGGTCGAAGGTATCAGCAACAAGTCAGCATTGGAAGCTTTGCGAGGAGCACTTCAGTGTCCATCTTCATTCTGGAAAGAGATGAGCCTCAACACGCCAACAACAATCCAAGACGCCCTCCACCGTGCTGCTGACTTCGCTCGAACAGAGGAAGAAGTCCAAGCCAGGAAGGGCGGAAAGAAAAAACAGGCAAGTGAGCCAGCTCACGCTTCGAATCACGTCTACATCCAATACGAAGGAGGATCCGGAAGGGTCCATAACTACCAAGTGGAGTCATTGGGTTACGAAGGACCAAAGGAGTACGACGAGGAGTTATATTGCGACTTCCACAAGGCAAATGGACACTCAACTGCAAAGTGTTGGGAGTTGGGGCAGCAGCTCATAGCCAAACTGACTGAAGGCACTTTGAAAGGCAACGTCAGCCTGTCAGACTTCAAACCCGAGGAGAAAGCTCCTGCCAACACCGAACAACAAGTGGATACTCCCAGGGGCCAACGTCGCGATTATGGCATGGAAAACGAGGACCAGCACGAAGTTATCAACATGATAATGGGAGGCTCGCAGTACTGTGCTGACAATGAGACTGCGATCGAAGCTTACCAACGCCGCGCTGACGTCTGCGCGAACATATTAGCACCTGCAAAGCCAAGGCTTTCCAGCGACCCTATTACCTTCGACGAGCAAGACACTGAGGGTCTCGATCAACCACACAATGATCCTCTGGTAATCAACTTGACTGTTTACGACTTCAACGTCGCTCGCGTTCTCATTGATACACGAAGCTCGATGGATGTCATCTTCAAAAAGACGCTGGAGCGAATGAAGATTGATTTGTCCACAATCAAAGGGCAGCCTAAGCTTATAATAGGTTTCTCCGGAGAGATAATCGTGACGATGGGAACGGTTCGCCTACCCGTCCAAGCTGGCAACGTTAAAAAGATGGTCGATTTTACAGTCTCGGATCACCCAGCCATCTACAATATGATCATGGGAACTCCCTGGCTCAACCAGATGCGAGCGGTGCCTTCAACATACCATTTATGCCTCAAGTTTCCTACACCCATCAGCGTAAAAACGATATGGGGCAACCAGAAGGAGTCTCGTATATGTTTCATGGCAGAGCACAAGCTGAGGAACACCGAGAAAAAGAAGGAGGAATCTTCACCTCAAGAATCACGAAAGAGGAGAAGGACCAGTTCCGAACATGTCAATGATTTGACCGACCTTCTATAGCAGTTACAGCTCGCAGAAGCTACTGAAAAAGCAGAGCCAACGCGTCTGCAAGTAGCAAGGTCTGCAGCATGTCACCACCGCGAGCCTACGTCACCGAAAAAACCTCCCACACCACTCCCTAGTGGTTTGCAAGGCACTCGAAAGGTACTGCCACTAGTTCCTCTTGAGGCCTCTGGAACGAACTACGAGGCGACTTGATCCCTGCAAAAGGGTACGTAGGCAGCTTATCTCCGGACGAGTTCAGTTGCCCTCCTCCGTAAAAGGAGGGGGGAATGGGGTACGTATACTCGTATACTCCCATCCTTTACTTCCACCATGCTGAAAACATCAAACATCCTTTTCTGGATTTATTAGACAAGTCTCGAGCACTTCGTCTACGTCCTTCTCAGGATTCACTTGACACAAGTCTCATAGACTTCATCACTTACATCCTCTATGGATTATTCAAAGCCTTTTTCAAGCAATTTCATCAGCTACATCCTCTATGGATTATTCAAAGCCTTTTTCAAGCAAGTTCAATCCACTGTCGTTGCTGTTGGCCACAGCAACAATGTGTGAACCTGAACACATTAACATCCATCATCGGATCCTAAGCGCGCTATATAAGTTATAACGATCAGTTTCTGGGCTTTTGACCCCGGCTGATTCTAATGTTCAGATCCTGGGCTGTTGACCCTGAACGTTCATTCAAAAATCCAACAACATCGTTGGTAAAAAGCAGCTGCCAATGATTACTTAGGTTTATACACCGAATAATCATTCAGAAAACCCAACAACACGTTGGTCAAGTCAAAAGGTGTGATCGCTTCTGAACAGACGTGTTCGGAAAGCACCGCCATTCTACAAAACCCAACAACAACGTTGGTAAAAATGGAAACCCAACAACAAGCGTTGGTAGGAAAGGACCACAAGCGCACTTGCGATTTTGCTACTCTACAATCAAAAACCCAACAACGACGTTGGTACAAACAGCCAAAGGCGTTTCAAGTGTAAACGACCATCAACTTATACTAAAGGCTTGGTCAGCAAAACAATTACCATTACTCTTATGATCTATCAAAGACAAAACAAAAAAGGCATAAAACGAGAAAGTCAATCAGTCATCGATTTCCTCGTCACCATCCTCATTGTCGTCTGCCTCGACGTCGTCTTTGTCTGTCTCAACGTCGTCGTCTGCCTCGCCGTCGTCTTCGTCTGTCTTGACGTCGTCGTCGTCGTCGTCTTCGTTTGTCTTGACGTCGTCGTCGTCTTCCTCGACGTCGTCGTCGTCCGCCTCGACATCGTCGTCATCGTCGTCTGCCTTGACGCAGTCATCGTCTGCCTCGACGTCGTCGTCGTCTGCCTCGATGTTGTCGTCGTCTGCCTCGACGTCGTCGTCTGCCTCGACGTCGTCGCCTGCCTCGACGTCGTCGCCTGCCTCGACGTCTTCGTCTGTCTCGACGTCATCATCGTCTTCCACGACGTCGTCGTCTTCCTCGACGTCATCTTCCTTGACGTCGTCGTCGTCTTCCTCGACGTCATCGTCGTTTTCCTCGACGTCGTCTTCCTCGACATCGTCGTCTGCCTCGACATCTTCGTCTGTCTCGACGACGTCGTCGTCTGCCTCGATGTTGTCGTCGTCTGCCTCGACGTCGTCGTCTGCCTCGACGTCGTCGTCTGCCTCGACGTCTTCGTCTGTCTCGACGTCATCGTAGTCTTCCACGACGTCGTCGTCGTCTTCCTCAACGTCATCTTCCTTGACGTCGTCGTCGTCTTCCTCGACGTCGTCGTCGTCTTCCTCTACGTCGTCTTCCTCGACATCGTCGTCTGTCTCGACATCTTCGTCTGTCTCGACGACGTCGTCGTCTTCCTCGACGTCGTCGTCGTCTGCCTCGACGTCGTCGTCTTCCTCTACGTTGTCGTCGTCGTCTTCCTCTACGTCGTCGTCGTCGTCGTCTTCCTCGACGTCATCGTCGTCGTCTTCCTCGACGTCGTCGTCCTCGTCTTCCTCGACGTCGTCCTCGTCTGCCTCGACGTCGTCTTCGTCTGCCTCGACGTCGTCTATCTTCGTCTGCCTCGACGTCGTCTTCGTCTGTCTTGACGTCGTCGTCGTCTGCCTCGACGTCGTCGTCGTCTGCCTCGATGTTGTCGTCGTCTGCCTCGATGTCGTCTGCCTCGACGTCGTCGTCGTCTTCCTCGACGATGTCTTCCTTGACGTCGTCGTCGTCTTCCTCGACGTCGTCGTCGTCTTCCTCGACGTCATCTTCCTCGACGTCGTCGTCTGCCTCGACATCTTCGTCTGTCTCGACGTCGTCGTCGTCTTCCTCGACGTCGTCGTCGTCTGCCTCGACGTCGAAAAAAAAAAAAAAAAAAAAAAACGGGTAAAGTCTTCTTTTTCCCTCAGCGGATACCAAAAATCTTCAGAGAAAATTTTCATTCTCGGAATTCATCTGTCCCATTGCGAAAAACATCGTTGACGTCAGCAAACGCAACGCGGAGTCTTAAAATCTCCGGAAGGGAAAAAAAAAAAAAAAAAAAACTTAAGTACGGATGTCATTGACGACAGTAGACGCTATCAGCTCTCTCAAGCAGAGCACGAAGTCTTAAAATCTTCAAAAAACGGAAAACAACGTTTACAGTGTTATCAACACTAACGACTCAAGCCTACGACATCATAACTTTGAACAGCTAAACTCGACACCCAATGGTCCTTAAACTCGACATTGTTATCATTAACACTACCGAGCTGGGGGGCTAACTGTTCGGGTCGGATTTCACCCGCTGAGCCTCGACCTCCAAAGTTATGATGAGCAACGCGCATGTTTCAAGCAAGCAAGAGGTAATATAACCCCTAGGTCATTTCACCCACAGAAGAAGGTGAAAACCTCCTGAAAACCCTTAAATCCTTTGAACCTTCTACCTGTTGAAGGAACCTTCGAAGTGGTCTTCGTCTCGGGAGGAGCCATGATGCAGCGTCGGAGAGGTCACAGAGCCAGCAGAAGGCGCTGCAGAGACGAAGACTGCCTGGCACCGATGTCACTGAGCAGTGACACCGATGACAGGCAGTGGTGCCGACGTCACTGCCCAGTGATGCCGATGTGCCTGGCCTCATCGGCATCCAGGCAGTTGACATCGGCGCCTGAGCCTTTTCATCGGCTTCAGGTCCTTCAACGCCCGTCAGAACTTCAACAAGGGTTCCAGAAGGTTCAGCATGTCAAAGCCCAGCAGCGAAGCCCACGTAGGCTCGACCGACATAGGCGAAAAAGGCAATCCCTAAGTGTTTAGGAAAAAGGCTTAGCCGACTTAGGGGGTTATATATAGGAATGCAGAAACACTTGTAAAGATTCATTCACACTTTTTATCACACAAGCAATACAAAGCAATTACAAACCCTAATTTCTCTCTGCTCATCATTGTTCTTCATAGCTTATCTTCAGAAATCTCTGCTTCCTTTCGAAACCCTTACAAATCTAATTGTGCGAATTCCGGCTTCCACATTCCACTTCCCCAAAAATCTCTGCATATCTCTCAACGCTTCTTGTGTATTAAGAGTTTGATTCCAAGATGTAAACACTAGTTCGTTAAAACCAGGATGAGTGAGCCAAGCCGCCTCAAATCTGAACGGTCTTCTACTCGCGTTCATATCAACCCTTGGTGCCAATTGTACATACAATGGTGCGTGGTCCGAAGCCAAAAAAGAAAATGTGTCACTTTAGCCTCTTGCCACTTCAATCTTGTATGGGCGCAACATAATACCCGATCTAATCTTTTAGCAATAAACGAACTCTCTACATTTCCCCTCCTCCAAGTGTATTGATTCCCATGGAAACCCATGTCAATCAGTGAGAGCTCATTAATCCATTCTCCAAAGGCAATAGAATCTTGCGATAGACGTCCATTACCTCCGGTCCTCTCGTCAAGCCTTACTATGGTATTGAAGTCTCCACCAATCACCACTGGTCCTGATAGACTCCGCACCAACTCTGTTAACTTGTTCCACAAGTTACACCTCCGACTAACAGTCGGAGCCGCATAAACCATAATTAAGTTCAACACCTCAGTCTCATTAATCACTTTTGCACAAATAAACTGGGATGACGTCTCAATATCTCCACCACCCCAATCCATGCTCTCCACAATAACCATAAACCACCACTCTGTCCTACCGCATCTACCCGGTACGAGTTCTCAAAACTTAAACCACGACAAATACTTGATGCTTTATCTCCTCCCGCATGTGTTTCAAAAATCGCTAACATGTCAGTATTGAATTTCTTCAAAATGTAGCGAATCGATCTTCTAAAGTTAGGTTTGTTTGCCCCCCGGCAATTCCACATTAAACAATTCATCATTAATATGTAATATTCAGCTAGAACAACCGGGGCTACGTGTTATGCTTCTTGAGCCCTCTTATCCTCCATCTCCAACCTGATGTGCAACACATCATCTTTCTCCGAAACAATGTCTCGATTCTCCTGCACCGAAGTTGAGGATTCCATGATCATCGCCTGATCCCTGATTACCTCGTTCCCCACCGTCGTATTACTCTTTGCAATACAACCACTCAGTCTTACCAATCCTTTATCCTCTACACGCATCCTTTTACCATTCGTAACAACTTCCCTCTGTTCCGATATTGGACCAAAAACTAAACCCCTTGTGGGCCTAGGAATATTATTTTGTCTGGCCTTCCCTTTTCCTGGGCCCTTGGATCCAGCCCGTCTCTCTCGAACCACAAACTGGTTACCATTTAAATTGTTATTCAATCCCCCTCCAAAAACAATATATTTACCTTGTCCGATACTCTTGCCTTGATTCGAGTGAACCATTAAATTTTGATTTTGATTTTCCTTATCTTCTTCAATCAAAACCGTATCTCCCGTAATCTCTTGACTAGTCAAATCTTCCTCCAACTTTCCAAAACTATTCAATATGGGAATATCCACCAACTCTTTCCTTCTATCATCCCCAAAATTATGGGCGTGATTCTCACCGGAGTGAAACCATCCAATCCTTGTTGTACTCCTCTCTCACCACCATTCGTCTCCACTAACGAGTTTGACTGAACGACCACACTTTTGGACTTTCCAACAGGGCATGTATGAACGAAATGTCCGTACAAACCACAAACAGAGCAAATATTCGTAAGCCCTTCGTACGAGACAAAGTATCTTTCCCCATTTATGACCACCGATCCCTTTAGTGGTTTTTTCAGATTCACCTTGATATATCATGGTTTTTACCCGTTTTTGACCATGATTTAACCCGGTTTTATCGAGTCTTTTCGGTGTTTTTCGAGTGTTTTAGGGTTTTTGCAGGTTTGTGTACGTGTGGAGCTTAATTTATAATTATGGAGCATTTTGGAACATTGTGGAAAGAGGAGCTGAAGTCGCCAGGACGGATTTTCAATTGCCGTCAGATTGGCGTGTCGATCGACACACACAACCACTGTTGATCGACAGCCACGTTGATCACCTGTCATTCGACACACCCAGTGACTGTCGAACGACATGCACTTTTCTGAAGCCGACCTAATACGTTTTAAAGAAGGAAAATTGTTCCTTTTCGGGCCAGAAGTTACCAATAAACCGTCATAAAAGCCCACCACGAGCTTTACCTCTATAAATAGTTTATTTTAGGTTTTTAGATCATTACCTTAGATTTTATTGAATAAGTTTAGAGAGAGCTTTTTAGACTTTTTAGGGAGACAAGTCTTCTACATTCTTTGAGATTCTTCGAACCCTATTGTTCTTATTCTTATTCTCTTTCTATATGCATTATTATTCAGCTATGATTTGCTTTGCTTCCATGTCTGAGTAGTTTGCTAGTTAGGTTTAGGGTGATTCGAATGGAATGATGATGAATTGTTAGGGTAAACTCACTTGTTAGGATTATCTGTTAGGTTCTTCACCTAGATTGCTTTAAACTATGGTTTAGGATTCGCGACCCTGAATTTGGATATCTTAGGTTGATAGATTAACACGAAAGTGTAATTGATTAGCCAGAACTAGATCTTAGGTGAGCAAAATTAGTTATTCGCAAAGAAATTTGGTTTAGGGATTTTGTGAACAACTTGGACTTGAATTTAAAGCTTGTTTAAATTGATTGAATTCGCAAAAAAATTTGGTTTTCTAGAGTTTAGGCATAGTTAGTTTCGCAACGACAGTTGGTTAATTATACTTTAGTGTTCCAAGTTCTAAAACGGTTCTTAATTAAATCCTGACTTTGTTAAAACTACAATTCTGATTCATCCTGAGAATTACCCAAAAGCCTAGCTCTTTGTTTAATTGAATTTTAAATCAACAATCTTGCGTGTTACCAATTGCTTTTGTCTTTTATTTTATATTATTTTACTTAGCTCAATTCGAAGTCAATATTCCTATCGTTCTATTTGACTCCCAGTGATTCGACCCCTACTACAATTGATCTCTTAATTTGAGAGAGTAGCTCAGGGTAAATTTGAGCATATCAAATTTTGGCGCCGTTGCCGGGAGTCAAAATCTTCCATAGGATTTTGATTCTAGAATTTTGACTAAGTTTTCTTTTTATTTTTGATTCATTTTCTTTTGTTTTTGGTGTTTCAGGTTTATGCCTTCTAGCAGAACTCGAAGCCACAAAGATCAAAAGTTAGCAGATTTTGTTCCAGAGTTAGGTGTTTTGGAATGAGAAAACAGACGACAAGCAAAGCAAGCTAAGATGGTTAATCGTCCTTTGGTAGTTATTCCTAACGCTCAGGGGGAGTTGTTCGACAGAGAAGGAAATCGGTACAACGAGCATGGGTACCAAATTGATGAGGCTGGTAATGTCATTGTGATGGCAGATAAGGTTGACGATGCGGTTGCAACTGAGCGAGCTGAGTTTGATTGTCAACGGGCTGAGTGGGAGCATCAGCGTGCTGAGGTAGAGCGTCAGGCTCGGGCGAATCGTGGACCTCAGGAGGCAGTAGTTGACCAACGCACTTTGGGAGACTACTACCGTCCTGAATAACATTACGCCAACATGGCAGCGATTAGACCCCCTAGATTTCAGCGAAGGGATTTCGAGTTGAAGCCTGCATACTTCTCTCTAGTGGCTCAACATCAGTTCCATGGGCACCCATCAGAGCACCCCATGAATCATCTTGAGATGTTTGAGGATCTTGCGTCTAGCATCAAGGCTAACGACGTGTCTTAAGACTACATTATGTGTAAGCTCTTCCCATTCACTCTTGCTGGAGAGGCAGCCTCTTGGCTGAAGCAGTTGGAGCCAGGCTCACTGACTACTTGGAGAGATACCAAGAATGCTTTTCTGAATCACTTCTACGATGAGTCACGTTCAGAAGATCTACGAGCTAAGATATCAACGTTCGTTCAGAATCTGACAGAATCTTTCAAGGCTGCGTGGGAAAGGTTCAAGGGATATCAGAGAGACTGTCCTCATCATGGGTTTACAGAGGTTCAGCTGCTGGGTATTTTCTACAGGAGAATGGATTGGAGACATCATATGACTTTTGATGCTTCGAGTAATGGGAACTTCAAAACCAGGGTTCCCGCTGACTGCTTTGAGCTCATCAAGAACGTATCAACAAGCAACAGTACAAAGAAGATCGATGAGGAAAGGAGAAGAGAAGCTGGTAAATCAGGTGGAGCTGAAATAGCTGAAGTAAAAGCTAAGATAGATTCCCTTCACCATCATCTGGTAAACAAGAAGTCAGTACATTTTGCACAGGAAGTTGACACTTTCTATCAGGATGAAGACATAGAGCAAGAGGATGTTAATTACATCAATCAGAATGGCTACCAGAATCAGCGTTATGGGAATCAATAAGAGAACAAGGGGTACAACAATTACAATCAGAAAGGCTCATTCTCAGGAACTCCAGGTTCTCCAAACTATGCTCAGAAGTCGAATTTTCAGAAACCATTTGGCAGCAACATCAACTAAAGGACTTATGGATCTTCGTCATATCAGCCAATTCCCTCTAAATCTTCAGAAAATGACGTGAAGGGTATGTTCGAACAGCTTCTTGAGGGGCAGCAAACACTAACAGTTAATCTCAATGGGAAGATGGACGGGCTATACACTAATCTCAATGGGAAGATGGACGGGCTCTACACTGATCTAAATGGGAAGATAGAAGCCCTCAATATTCACATGAAGAAGTTAGACACTCAGGTAGCTTAGACTGCTGAAAATGTAAGGAGACAAGAAGGTCATCTTCCAGGAAAGACAGACATGAACCCAAAGCACTTCTCCAACTCTATCACATTGAAAAGTGAAGAACAAGTGACTCCGAGTATTGAGAAGTGTGAGGATGAGGATTGGCTCGTGGTTCTTGAAAAATACATGGAATTGGAGATTGCAAAGCGCCTATCGATCGACAGGCCTCCTGCTGTCGATCGACACCAAGATCTGACGGCAATCGAAAAACAGACCCAGTCGATCGACACACACAATGAGTGTCGATCGACAGCTACAGGAAATTTCTGTACGAGCATGATTTCATCATCCCTGTCGATCGACACACCTGATGAGTGTCGATCGACAGCACTAAAAAACACAGAAATCTTGGAAAATCAGTATGAAATCGCCGTTGAACGTGTCTACAAGCCCAAGATCCCGTACCCAAGGAGTTTATATACTTCATCTATCAACCAAGGCAGTGACAAAGCACCTAAGGAGAAAGGGAAACAAGCTCCAACATCATTGAGGAAGCTACCAAAGTTGTTGAATCCAGGAATGTTTGTTGTTCTGTGCTCAATCAATGGTGTAGAATTGAAAGATTCTCTATGTGACACAAGGGCTAATGTGAATGTTATGTGTGAGGCTGTTGCAAAGAAGCTAGGAATTTTGGAGTTACAACCTTCAAGAACTTATATCGAGCTCATAGATAGATCGTGTACAATTTCTAAAGGCTTCATTCCTGACGTGTTGATTCAAATAGAAGATTGTCTTGTTCCTACGGACTTCTACATCATTGAAAGAAAGGATAATGTCTGTAAACCATTGGTCCTTGGTGCACAGTTCCTTGCAACAGTGGGAGCAATGGTGGATTTTCCTAATAAGCGAATCTCCTTCTCGAACATCAACAAGACTGTCTTCTATCCTTCAGTTCTTGACACATCGGCTTCTTGTATGAGCGTTAATGTTAGAGATGAGGCGAAGAAGGTTCAAAACGTCCTCGAGTTGGCTCATTCTACAACACATCTTGAAGTTAAAAATCCAGTAAGTCCCAAGTGCCAAAAGATCCCTAAGGCGAAGCGCATAAAGATTTCTTCTAAGCCATTCTCCAAGTTTAGAATTGTGATTCCTTTGGAGTTGAGAGAGAGGAAGAAGTAGTTGTCCTAGAAATGCTGAACAATACTATGAAGCTCTTTCCTGGTATTGTTCCTTGCAAGTCTGGGGGAGTGCATTTCAGAGATCCACCTCCAACCTGAACATCATATGCGGTCAAGCTAACGACTGAAAACAAGCGCTTGGTGGAAGAGGCAACCCACCTGTAAGTTTTTTTCTTTTCATTTGAGTTATTTTCTTTCTTTGAGTCAGTTTGTTCTTTGTTTCCGTTTGATTTTTAAGGATTTGTGAAACTTGTTGTTTGCGACTCTATGTTGTGCTATTTGATCGTGTTTTTTTTTAGTGATCTTCAGTATTCCTTTAGACTGCTCCAACAAGAGAACCCGTAAAAGCCTCGATTTCAGAATTCCGAACAGCCTGTCGATCGACACGCAAGGTGGTTGTCGATCGACATCCCTTCAATACAGGTCCAAATTTTCTCGTTTTCACAAATTTTTCTGACTTTTTCTTTTCCTTCTCACCAATCTCAGATTTAATAACACTGGGGACAGTGTTGTTTAAGTCTGTGGGAGGTAGTTGCTAACATTGTTTTCTATTTTGGAGTCAAAAATTTGTTTTATTGAGTCAAAATGTAGGGACAACGATGAAGCCTTTTAGTTTTTAAGACTTTTAGTTGTTGCGATGAAGCCTTTGAATGGAGCGAATTCGAAACCATATGATAGTACAGGTTCCCCACTTATCGCGACTTGCAGAACGAAGTAGATCAAACTCCAGACTAGTGCACTTGATCTCCATTTCGCTATATTCTCTTTGATGATACCACGACAGTAATCGATCCAACATTTAGAACTCCTTATTCTCTTTACCACTCTTTGTTGATCCTGAATGGCCAGCTCATTTTTAGTTGGTACCCAAACCCCTAGCCTTAACCTTTATTCAAAGGCTCAAGCGATCTCTTTCCTTTTTGTTTTATGTGCAGGCATGTGTATAAACTCCGGCGAGAAAAAGGTCCGACGCAGTTTTTCATTCACAAAATTGCATAAGATGAGGATTTGGTTGGAGTACTTGAAAGAGAGCAGCGATGCTAAGCATTCCTTGGGATTTTACGCACAATAATGGTAATTTTCGAAACTAACATCTTTGTAAGATCATTTCCCTCCTTAGAGTTATGAAAAAAAAAAAAAAATTCGAAAATAAAGTAAGGGAAAAGGGAAATGATCATTTTTATAAGTCTCTAGTTTCTACAAAAGTCTCAAAGAATGTAGATAATGGATGTGGATAGTGGAACATGATATTGTATGATGGTGTTTGGTTCCTGATAAAGTTTTGGAGGAGAGGGTGCAATGTGAATGAGAAACTGTGGACATCAACTGGACCCGTCTCTCTCTTGTGATTATGCATAATGTCTGCATCCACCAAATAAAATCCGGTAACCCTAAACACTTTAGCTCCACTTAAACACAAAAGCCTTTAACATCACACCTAGCCCTTTTACGTGGTTGATATCATTGGAGAGAATTTCATCATCACTTCGATCAAGTGTGCGACAGTTAGGAGGATGTGAAACTGATGGGTTTGCATGTTAAGATTTGAGGCCCAACCTATGATGGTTGAGATTCGTGACCTCTAAATGTACTTTGTTTATATGCAGCAAAAGAGTCAAGAAGGCGAAAGCAATGTTCCCAAGGATAAGTAAGTTCTCGCGATTTTCAAACCTGGACTTCATTCTTAGTCTCTAGTTTGCTTGAGGGCAAGCAAAAGCTAAGTCTGGGGGAGTTGATATATCATAGTTTTTACCCGTTTTTGACCATGATTTAACCCGGTTTTATCGAGTCTTTTCGGTGTTTTTCGAGTGTTTTAGGGTCTTTGCAGGTTTGTGTACGTGTGAAGCTTAATTGATAATTATGGAGCATTTTGGAACATTGTGGAAAGAGGAGCTGAAGTCGCTAGGACGGATTTTCAATTGCCGTCAGATTGGCGTGTCGATCGACACACACAACCACTGTTGATCGACAGCCACGTTGATCACCTGTCATTCGACACACCCAGTGACTGTCGAACGACATGCACTTTTCTGAAGCCGACCTAATACGTTTTAAAGAAGGAAAATTGTTCCTTTTCGGGCCAGAAGTTACCAATAAACCGTCATAAAAGCCCACCACGAGCTTTACCTCTATAAATAGTTTATTTTAGGTTTTTAGATCATTACCTTAGATTTTATTGAATAAGTTTAGAGAGAGCTTTTTAGACTTTTTAGGGAGACAAGTCTTCTACATTCTTTGAGATTCTTCGAACCCTATTGTTCTTATTCTTATTCTCTTTCTATATGCATTATTATTCAGCTATGATTTGCTTTGCTTCCATGTCTGAGTAGTTTGCTAGTTAGGTTTAGGGTGATTCGAATGGAATGATGATGAATTGTTAGGGTAAACTCACTTGTTAGGATTATCTGTTAGGTTCTTCACCTAGATTGCTTTAAACTATGGTTTAGGATTCGCGACCCTGAATTTGGATATCTTAGGTTGATAGATTAACACGAAAGTGTAATTGATTAGCCAGAACTAGATCTTAGGTGAGCAAAATTACTTATTCGCAAAGAAATTTGGTTTAGAGATTTTGTGAACAACTTGGACTTGAATTTAAAGCTTGTTTAAATTGATTGAATTCGCAAAAAAAATTGGTTTTCTAGAGTTTAGGCATAGTTAGTTTCGCAACGACAGTTGGTTAATTATACTTTAGTGTTCCAAGTTCTAAAACGGTTCTTAATTAAATCCTGACTTTGTTAAAACTACAATTCTGATTCATCCTGAGAATTACCTTAAAGCCTAGCTCTTTGTTTAATTGAATTTTAAATCAACAATCTTGCGTGTTACCAATTTCTTTTGTCTTTTATTTTACATTATTTTACTTAGCTCAATTCGAAGTCAATATTCCTATCGTTCTATTTGACTCCCAGTGATTCGACCCCTACTACAATTGATCTCTTAATTTGAGAGAGTAGCTCAGGGTAAATTTGAGCATATCACACCTCCACACATACACGAGCAAACCGTGCTCTTTCTAAATTTGATGTCGTTAAATCAACTTTAATAGGTGTTCCTAGCCCTTTCGCAATCCCCATTAAAATTGAGTTGTGATAGAAATTAACTGGTAGATTCGACAACCTCACCCACACCGGCGTTGTAACTATATCATCCTTCCCTGGCTCAAAGCTTGGTGACCATGCTTGCACCATCAAATAGCTTCCGAAAGCTCTCCAAGGACCTCCGGTTAAAGCTGCCATGTATTCATCTTCCAACTCAAACCTAACCATGAAAAATTGACGAGGAAGATATGTGACGTACATCGCTCCACTTGGTTTCCACATCTCCCTTAGCCTCCTACTCAATGTCAAAAGGGGTACATTCCGTCCCAAAACCTTAACAATCATACATCTCTTCCACAACCCATTCATCGCCTCTAGCACATATTTCCCAATAGTAATCACCGGTTCGCCGTCTTCTCCATCTGGAAATTCAAGGCTCAGCCTTGCTCCGACAAACTCATCGTCCATTATCTCCTCCGGAGTCGGCATTCCTCTGCCCTTACCACTGGTTACTCTTGCTGCCCAGGATCCTCTCTTGTCCGGAGGCCTCCCCGGTGGCTGAGTCGTCTCCACAATGTCCTCCATACTTGCATATTGTCCCTCACCAATTGAAACCCTAGAATCGCCATCTGTCGCCTCCATAAATTTAGAAATAATGGGAATTAGCGGCATTAAGAGGTAATGCTAACCGAGATTCGTTGCTTTTGACGGTACGATTCAAAACAAATCATGAGTTATCTTACTCTCTATCATTCACGAGTGTTTTGAGTTCAGATTTATGAACATCAATATGTTCATTCACTCATAGGTTTCGAAATTCCGGCGAAAGAAAGTTCCGGCGAGTGTTGGTGTTTCATTTCCGTGCGTTGTAGAGAGGTAATCTCTTGATTCTAACCGGCTTCGTTTGAGTGTGTTGAAGTTTTGTAAAATCACGTTCTGGTCCAGATCTGAATTTTTTCCAGATCTGGATTTTTCTCAGATCCAGAATCCGACGTTATGGTAGACTTATTTCTCTGGGAAAAAACATACGTTACAATAGATTTATAATAGACGTTATGGTAGACTTATTTATATGAGATGCATACGTTGTGGTAGACTTATTTCTTTGAGATGGAGACGTTGTGGTAGACTTATTTCTATGAGATGCAGACGTTGTGGTAGACTTATTTCTATGAGATGCACACGTTGTGGTAGACTTATTTCTATGATATGCAGACGTTGTGGTAGACTTATTTCTTTGAGATGCAGACATTGTGGTAGACTTATTTCTATGAGATGCTGACGTTGTGGTAGACTTATTTCTATGAGATGCTGACGTTGTGGTAGACTTATTTCTATGAGATGCAGACGCTGTGGTAGACTTATTTCTATGAGATGCAGACGCTGTGGTAGACTTTTCGACTCTTGATCTGATAATGAATGAAATCTTTTTTGACATTGTGGTAGACTTTTTGCATAGAGATACAAATATTGTGGTAGACTTTTCGACTCTGAAGCTGTTAATGAATGAAATCTTTTTTGGCTAGTTAGGATTGTGTTTCAGTCTAAGATGTTCTAATTTCCATGAATTTCTTTACAGGTATTCTTTGTACGTGCAATGCGTAACCGCATGAAGATTGTAAAGAACATCCAAAAGATCTTGAAGATGGTCTATACACCATTGTTTCTTGTTGTATTTAGGTAGTATTTGGTTGATCTTTGTATTGTTTAACATGCTTATTCTCCTATACGGCCTTATGGTTATGTAGCATCAAGTCCTCAACCTCACCCGTATATATGGCGTGTAAGTCCTTAGTGGTAGATTTATTTTTTGTGTAATGGTAGATTTATTCTATTCAATGGTAGATTTTTTACTCTGAAACTGCTAATGAATGAGATTTTTTTTTGCCATATATCAGCTTCGTGCAGCTAATATCATGGATGAGTTACCACATGATAAGATTGTTCAGTTATCAGAGTCAAACCCTCGTGTTGGATCCAGTGATTGTTCAGTTATCCCTCATTATTCGGATGAGATGTATTTTCGTTTGATGGTAGATTTATATTTATGAGACACAGACGTTCTGATTTGTAATATACGTTATGGTAGATTTATTTCTATAAGATACAATTGTTATGGTAGACTTTTTGCTAAGAGATTCAAACATTATGGTAGACTTTTATGAACATTTTTTTTAGTGTAATGAATGAATTGACAAAATTTATGTATGGTTAAAACATGGCTTCTGAAATGTCTCTGTAACCATTACAATATCCTTAAAACACGAGTACGAGTTCATACGAAAAGATAGAAAATATATGAAAATATATAGTACATACTAAATCTACCATCACTTGTATATAAATCTACCATCACTTGCATGATATGCCCCTAGAACTGTACCACCTTTTGAATTGTCAACCAAGAACACCCATCAATTCTTCTCAAAACTCTGACTACCACAAACAAAAATGATTTGTTTTGTTCCCAATTTACCTTCTTTTGTTCAAACCTTAAACCCTAAACCCTAAACCCTAGTTCTTCACCATTGTTGCAGGTTTTTGTGTGCAAATTTGTCTATTTTTAAGGGTAAAATCGATATTTCGCGTTCCCTATAAATAACTCTACCACCTACCAAATAAGTCTACCACCACTAAAGTTTCCTAAACAGGAAACAAGTCTACCACCAAGTACTATAAGTCTACCGCTATCACAATAAGTCTATCAAATGTCTAATGTGAAAAAAAGTCTACCACCACTATAGTTTCCGAAACATGAAACAAGTCTACCACCAAGTACTATAAGTACCGCTATCACAATAAGTCTACCCAATGTCTAATGTGAAAAAGTCTACCGTAACTAGGTTGGATAAAAAGTCTACCATCACTCGACCTAGGTAAAAACAAATCTACCACTGCAATCGCTAATAACGCATAAGTCTACCACTGTTAAGTCTACCAATCAAAGGTTTGTTTCGTTGACCGAAAATACTGAATAAGTCTACCGTTCATTATAAATGTACCACTACTACAATAAGTCTACCACACCTATACACAAAATAAATCTACCACCGCCATAAATAAGTCTACCGCTACTAAAATAAGTCTACTGTCACTATCCACAACTATAAATCTACCGCTGCTATGACTAAAAATCTACCACCAAAGGAGACAAATCTACCAGTCAAAATAAAATCTACCATCGAAGAAAAATAAATCTACCGTTCAAAATAAGTCTACGGAAATAAATCTACCATTCGACTAATAAGTCTACCATTGGGTGAATTTAAGTCTACCGCTAAAAAAATAAGTCTACCGTTCGGAAACAAATCTACCACCAAAAGAGACACAATAAGTCTACCATTCAAAAATAAGTCTACCGCTCGTCAAATAAGTCTACGGACTAAAAAATAAGTCTACCAGATCGAAAATAAGTCTACCATCGCTGAGCGGTAGACTTATTTTTTTTAGGCGGGAACTTTTCCCACCTACGCGGCCCGTTTTATTGATGGCATTTTCGTAAATACGTTTTTTGTTATCAAAAGAAAAATGGTAAACAGACTCAAAAATAGTCACAGTAATTAAAATCTAAAAAGGTTGTTTGAGTCAACCCAAAATCTAAAAAAGTTGTTTTAGTAAGTCTCCCTATTAAAAAACATATTAATGTTTAATAGTAAATATCTTATTTTTTTGCACTACACAATCTTCCATGACTCTAAACCCATAGTAATTCAATAGAACTAATTAATATGTCTTAAAATTTATAATATAATAATAATTATTTTATTTTTTATGTATAAAAAAATAGAGAAAATCAATCTTTTAGAAATAATTTTTTTTTGTTCTAGAACATCAAATACAGTAAAATATCTATAAATTAATAACGTTAGGACCACGATATTTTATTAATTTAGTAAAATATTAATTTATTAAAAAATTAGTTAGGTGGAAAATTTAATTTGAGACTTGAAAATTTTATTAATATAGCAATGTATTAATTTATCGAGCATTAGTTTATACTGTATAAACAAAACGGAGGGAGTGACCCAAGTGTTTTTGGGCCTAAAAGCAAACAAAATGGCCATTAACCAATATTTTAGGTTTCAATTTGTAAGTTTTGGGGTTCGAAACTGGATGGAGCCTAAAATGTTTATAAAACATGTTCAATCACTTTTCAAACTTGCTAGTTGCTAATATATTTTGCTGACTAAAAATAGTTGGGTTTAAGCTCAAGGTTGATTCTTTTTTCTTTTCACTGAAATTGATGATTTATTAAGAACGAGTGTTACAAAAAGGCAGAACACCATTATGACCAGCTCAATACTAATTACAAGAAAAGACCAAAAACTTAGGTACCAATTGGATAATCAGAGGCAATCTTACCACAAAAACAAATCGAAACCAGAGTCTAAACTCTAAAGAGAACATTACACTGATGTGATGTTTTTTTTATGTTCACATCGTTTTTTAATGTCAACTAAGTGGGCTTGGCCCATCCCGTACCACAGCAGGGTTGTCAATGTCATTGCCATGAAACTGAGGGCCAAATATTATCAATCAACTCTAGTCACCTAGTAATTGAAACTAATATGTATAATCAGAAAATTTCAAATTAAAACAAAAGGAATTTAAGTATTACAACAGTTTTAGCTGTCAATTTCCTTTAGTCTCAACATGAAGATGGACTCACAATCTACTAACTTGAGGTACATAAGAGTTTAGCTTTCTTCACCATCATCGGTGATGAATTTTCCACTACCAGGATTAATGGCAGCAATGAAGAAGAAAACAACGTTTAAGAGGACGAGTGGCTCGATCTCGTTGATGGGTATACCGGTCTCAATGTTGAGTTGAGCCAATGCTCCTTTTCCAGTGATAATCTCTCCAATCAATGAAAATGCTATTCCCAGCTGTGCCAATCTTCCTACGAATAACTCGTTCGACTTCGTGAACCCGAACAATGGACCTTCACAGAACCAAACAACAAACATAGTTATAGATTTTAAAACTAGATGAATAAATTAGACTACATAATTCTCACTAATGTCACATTGGTATCGTGGGAGGACGATAAATAATAAAAGAGTAGATTTGAATACCATGCTTGATCATAGTGTCCATCTACTTTTAAAGTGGGCAGAGTCCATGGCTAATAATTTTCCGCAAACCCACCACAAATATAACTCCAACGTTGATTTTATGTTGTAAATGACTTATAGAAAGTTAAGCAACTGAAGTTATATGTTTTGGATCGGGATCCGAATGGACAAGTTTCCAGTCTTACTAGTAGTAGTGTAGAGAGGAATTTTTAAAAATCTTCGGTGGATAAGAGTTAGGACTAATCGGCATTTCCCTAAGTTGTCCCTCCTAGAACTAGAGGTTATCTTTTAAACATTATTTGTTCAGACCAATGCCATTGCAACAAAGAAAGATGAGAAAGACCTTGTTCTTTGAGACCGAGAGCAGAGCGGACGCTCTTGCCGGGAGGAATGACGGCTTTCTCGAGTCCGGTGGGAGGATCGTCGACGAATTTGCCTCTGTCTCCGAGAGCTCCAATGGCACCCAACAAAGTGAACAATATGAAGAAGAGAAGCAATGGCTCTGCTTCGTAAATTGGTATCCCTGTCTCCAGATTCAATTGTGATAATATCCCTTTCCCAGTCAAGGCCTCACCCAACAACGATGCCTATTCATCAACTCAAGATTCAGATCAAAGCTTATTTCATGCAAAAAAAGTGCATGTGAGACAGAGAGAGGGGGCTTACAGCGAAACCGATCATAGCAACACGACCAACGAAGAGCTCGTTCTGCTTCGTGAAACCTATCCCACCGGAAGTTCCGAATATGCCGTCCTCTACATTAGACTTCGACTTCGACTTCTCAACAACCTAAAATGTATATAACAACCTTCACGTTATCATCAAGACACGACAGATGTTGCTTGAGGGACAGGTAAAGGGTTTGTAATAACCTTTTTAGGAGCGGCTTTGGTTTTTTTTGTGAAGAGAGCGAGAGGAACCAATGATGATGGTCTCCGAGTTGGTAGAACAGCCGAGGAGTTTCCGGAGAGGAAGAGATGGTGAACTTTGGGCTGAGCCAAAGGGTTCTTGTTCCTCAAGAATTGGCCAGCAGAGACGCCGGAAGTAAGCAGCATGGTTTGAGCCATTGAAGAGCTCTTTTGTGTTTGTGTTGCTGCGTCTGAGAGAACGAGGGAAATGATCAATGTTGTGTGTGTGTTGTGGTGTGGGTGTGAAGAGATTTAGAGATATCACTGAAATCTATTGATGGGCTTACACTG
The DNA here is from genome assembly GCA_900128785.1 of Arabis alpina. Taxonomy (NCBI): domain Eukaryota; kingdom Viridiplantae; phylum Streptophyta; class Magnoliopsida; order Brassicales; family Brassicaceae; genus Arabis; species Arabis alpina. Next base: position 31,971,058 of record LT669794.1, read on the forward strand.
CGTCCACGTCTCCCAATTGTCCTTTCCTTACTCTCTTTGTGGAGATAATGTTTTTGTGGAGAAAAATAAATAACTCTTCTTTACATTTATAAATAAATTAACATCTTTCTAGACTATACTATTTGGTTTTTTTTTTGTTGGGTGAATAGACGATAATTTGTGGTCGGCCAAAAAAACAATAGAAAGTGAAATAGAACATTAAAGAACCATTGGTGACGACAAAACGATGTACACCGTTAGAACTTTTGTTTCTTGAAAAAAAGCTACAGTTTTGTCTTCCATAGAAGACGCTTATTAGTCCCAGAAAATCATATATTTTTAAGCTAAATTAGGTTTAACATTTTCCCTTTTCTCTTTCTTTCATGAGTTAGGATAATTGGACGGGATTCGAATCGACATATATATGGTCTAAATATAGTCTTACTTTACAACCAAATTTGGTTTAATAGTGTTTTAGATTGTTCGTTGAACCGTGTTTTACTATGTGCAAGTGGTACATTGCTATAAGATTTGATATTTTTTTAATATAAGTTACGTTAAAAGAAAATATTGCATAAATTGAAATCTCTACGTATTAAGCGTATAATTATAATTTATATGCAACATATATTCAGTAAAAAACTGAACAAAGTATTTGTTACGACTTTATAAAAATGGCCACAGTCAATTCCAGTCAACAACATTAGTGACATAAAACTCGCATCATACATAAGCTGTGATTGGTAATTTAAGTAGAAGAAATGAGAAGAAAATAAAAGTCTTTTCAGAAGAAAAAACATTTTACCGTGTATTGGAGATAGAAATATTAAAGCAATTTTAAAAAAGAATTAGCTATACCAAAAAAAACTAACACATCGGGAAAAGAAATGCTCCCAGACACACTACCCCAGAAAAGTCCTTAACCAAAGTCTAAACCCAAAAGTCAACTTTATCTAACGGTTTTTCCTTGGTTTTTACTTCTTTTGGTAATTCTTTTTCAAATCTGATCTTATCACCAATCTTTTCCCACCAATCTTTTCCCACCAAAAATAAGAAAACTTGGAGAAAATCTTCCTTTCCGGCGAGACTCAGGCAGGCCAACGGTGACCTAGTGTTAACCAGAACCTTGCCTTCGACTGGTGAGACGTCTTCACTCCTCAAACATCAAACTAGGAAGCACCGGCGAGCCACCTCATCGACGCAAGTAACTATACTTTCTACACAACTACCATACCTCTCTCAAAACTAATCTCCTACGCAAACAATGGCAAGAAGATTCACTTACAGTGAAAAAGGGAAAGCTATCAGAATAAGAGCACCTAGGTGGATACATCTGAACTCATCAGGGATTACAAACTGACCTTGATAGGTAGACTCACAAACCCTAGGGTGCAAAGAGTGTGGTCAATGATCTCATACTTCTCCAGGAAATGGGAGCTACGAGGTACTACCACGGGAGCTGATATGGGGAATGGAATTTTCCAGTTCAGGTTCACCGAAGAAGAAGATCTCCTTAAGATCTTAGCAGAGGGTCCTTATCACTACTCCAGCTGGATGGTCATCCTCCAGAGGTGGGAACCTGTTATCTCACCAACTTTTCCCTCCTTGATACCGTTCTGGATCTCCCTAAGAGGTATCCCTCTCCACTACTAGACATAACAAATGCATAAAGACATAAGTGAGGCTCTAGGAACTTTTGAGGAACTGGAGCTCACTCGTACCACTGCTAGAATCAAAGTCACTATTAACGGACTACAACCTCTCATCCAAGAAACTATAATAGACTTTGAACATGGAGAGGAAGCTGATGTTACCTTGGTATATGAAAAATTACAAAGCTACTGCCACAGATGCTTCCGGCTCACTCATGATTCTGCTGAATGCCCAAAGGACTCCCAAGAATCACACCAAAGAAAATCTGAGGTAACACCTTCAGCTAATAGGGAGATTGAAACAGTCAAGAGGATCAGAATTCCAGTGGGAACACAGACACAAACTTACCAGGAAAGGAGAGATAGACATGGGATGCTCTTCGGAGAGAGACTCTCCTCTAGACCCCCTTCTCGTCTTGATCATACCCATGGAGAGAGAAGACAACTCCAGCTTGGGCACCTGAACCCCAAAGAAGCCCAAGGAGAGATACCCCGGACTCACACTCTGTTCAGCTGAACAAAGCACCTTCACATGCAAAGAACCTCCATAGAGACAGAGGTGAGAGCAGGTATCAACCTCTACCTGCAAAACCAGCTGAGGAAGTCAGAACTCTCCAACAATGGAGACAGAAAGAGCCAGCTGGCCAAAGAAGAATTGAAGTACTACCTGACCCGCCTAGACAACGATGGCCACCACTGGAGAGGAACCTGGCAGATGTAGACTTCCCAGGTCCATCTCTAAACTACTGAACAAGTAATGGTCCAACTCCAGGAAGAAACGCTCCAATACTGTAACACTGAGAACCCAGTAGAAAGAGCAGCCAGACACCAAAGGGTCTTTGAGGGAGAAATGGATGGTATGATGGCACAAACAGCTGAAGCCATCGTGGCAGCTTCAAATGACCCTCATTTGGCTTCTGTTGAGGAAATGATGAGAGCTTTTAACCCCATACTTCTACACCCTACTATCACACCTGAGTCCAGAGAAGAAAATCAGGATTTATCCCAACTGACCACAACAGTGGTGGTTAAAAAGAAACGGGGCAAACCCCCTCTGAACAAGAGAAAAGGCTCTACTCCAACTCAACTGAAAGGGGCCAATTCTAGGAAACGAAATGCTATGACCATAAATCAATCCCCTGGAGGGAAAGGAACCCCAAGGAACAAAAAGAAGACAAACTTGAGCTCTGGAAGGGAAGCTGCCCAGAATACAGACTAAAATGTAGCATCTACTAGCATGACACTCCCTCCAGCTCTGCCATACCCTGCAATGACAAGACCAAATGTGATCACTACAGGGCATTCCCCTTCTCAAAGGACCAACAGACAAGCCAACACCAACCTGGACTCAGCTGAACAACAGGGGAACCTGCCTCCTCTGGTACTGATCAACCACCAAGATATATCACAAAACTCATATCCTACAGCTGCACCAAGAGGAAATGTTAGACAGGTGGATTTTCACAATCCACCAGACTATCTTCTTAAAAATAGTCAGCTGGAATAGTTGTGGACTGGGGAACACCACAACAATCCAGCGTTTAAAGAGGATACAAGCTAGTATTGCCCCTGAAATTTTGTTCCTCTCAGAGACAAAGAACCCATATGAAATGGTAATGAAGGATCTGAGCTTCTTACCTTACAGCTCTCACTTCCTGGTGAGTCCACATGGTGTAGGAGGAGGTGGCCTGGCCCTTCTCTGGAAACAACAAGTTGAGTTAGAAGTCATCTCTGCAAACCAGAATTTAATTGACACCAAAACTGAATATGAAGGAGAAAAGTTCTTTGCAACCTTTGTGTATGGAGAGCCTGATAAAAAAAAAAAAGGTGTATGGGAGCAAATCTGCAACTTGGCAAACTCTAGAGCTTCATCCTGGTTCCTCACAGGGGATTTTAATGAAATACTTGACAATACGGAAAAGATTGGAGGCCCTATGAGAGCTGAATGCACGTTTAATGAGTTCCGAGCCCTGCTATCTGAATGTGACCTATATGATGTCCAACACACAGGTAATTTCCTATCTTGGAGAGGAATAAGAGGAATTCACACTGTCCTATGTCAACTAGATAGATCTCTAGGCAATTGTGCTTGGTTTGATCAGTTTACAACAGCAAGAAGTGAGTACCTGAATTTTGAAGGCTCTACTCATCGACCAGTTGCATCTTACTTCTCCAATAAACTCCAAAAGAAGAAAGGTCCGTTCAGATTCGATCGAAATCTACAAAACAACCAAGAGATCAAGAAGCTAGTGGAAACTGCCTGGAAAGCAAAACCACAACATAATGTGGATCAGAAGATATCTAGCTGCAGAAGAGCCATAATCAATTGGAGTAGAGAGAAACACAAAAATTCCAGAAAGATTATTGAGGAAAAGAAGAAAGCTCTAGAAGAAGCTATGGCTAATACCACAACATCCACATAACTGATTCAACAGATAAACACTGAACTTTCTGCAGCTTACCATGACGAAGAGATCTGCTGGAAGCAGAGAAGCAGACAACTTTGGTTGAATCTTGGGGATAGGAACTCGGGCTATTTCCATGCCACTACCAAAGCAAGAAGAACAATCAACAAAATTACTATGCTCCAAAACCAAGAAGGAGAAACAGTGTACGAGGAAGAAGAAATATAAACAGTTATATCTAACTATTTTCGGAATCTATTTACCTCAAAACCAGGAGAAAGAGCAGACACAGTCCACAAGGCGCTGAATAGATCAATCTCTGAGGAGACTAACCTGAAGTTGATTAAGGAACCATCTACAAGAGAAATTAAGAACGCAACATTCTCAATCCATTCAGATAAGGCACCAGGCCCAGACGGGTTCTCAGCAGGATTCTTCCAAGCCAACTGGGCCATCATGGGACCTGATATTATACAGGAAGTCAACACTTCTTCAAAGAAGGAACTCTACCTGAAACAATCAATCAAACACACATCAGACTCATCCCAAAGGTAAATAGGGCTAAAACCTTACCAGAATTCAGACCTATTGCCTTGTGCAGTGTGTACTACAAGATCAACTCAAAGATCCTGACAAAGTGGCTGCAACCTGTCCTGAAAGAGATCATATCAGAAAACCAGTAAGCTTTTGTTCAAGGAAGGTCCATTGCAGACAATGTGCTGATTACGCATGAAGTTTTGCATTACCTGAAAAACTCAAAAGCCACAAAAGATGTTCAATGGCAGTAAAGACTGATATGAGTAAAGCCTATGATAGGCTTGAGTGGGACTTCATTCAACTAGTTCTAGAAAGGCTGGGCTTCCATCCTAAATGGGTTCATTGGATCATGCAATGTGTTACAACAGTAACCTATTCTTTTCTACTCAATGGAACAACTAAGGGAACTGTCAATCCTACAAGGGGAATCAGACAAGGTGATCCTCTGTCACCATACCTATTCATTCTATGTAGTGAGGTCCTTACTGGACTATGCAGGAAAGCAGAGATTGATGGAAACTTATATGGACTCAAAGTGGCAAAAGGGAGCCCCAACATCAACCACCTCCTCTTCGCAGACGATACTATGTTCTTCTGTAGAACTAATACAAGGAGGTGCAAGGCTCTAGCAAGCATCCTCAAGGAGTATGAACTGGCATCAGGAAAAATGATAAATAGTCAGAAATCCTCAATCACCTTCTCATAAAAAACTTCTCAGGAAATCAAGACAAGAGTGAAGAATGATCTAGCTATATCCAAAGAAGGAGGCCTTGGGAAGTACCTAGGGTTGCCAGAACACTTTGGAAGAAAAAAGAAAGACCTCTTTAGTCTGATTGTAGAGCGCATCAGACAAAGAGCAGTGAGCTGGTCTTCCAAGTTCTTGTCCTCTGTTGGCAAGCTAGTTCTACTAAAACCGGTGCTAGCCTCAATGCCTACATACACCATGTCATGCCTCAAACTCCCAGCATGCCTCTGCAAAAGAATTCAATCTGCTATGACAAGATTCTGGTGGGACAAGAAACAAGTGAAGAAGAATATGTGTTGAATATCATGGGAAAAACTTACTAAGAGCAAAAGCCAAGGGGGTCTGGGATTCAGAAATATCCAAATGTTCAATGATGCTCTACTGGCTAAGTAAGTTGGAGAATACTCACTACGCCATTTTGCCTTCTTGCTAGGATACTCATGGGAAATTATTGTAAAAATAAGCCTTTCCTGGAATGTTCCACTCCCAAATCTCCCTCACATGGATGGATAAGCTTCATTATAGGCAAGGACCTACTAAAACAGAACCTCGGGAAAGCTATAGGTAATGGAAAAACAACCAAGGTTTGGACTGAACCTTGGCTATCTACACTCTTACCTGAGAGACCCTTTGGACCACCAACTAGACGGGAAGCAGACCTTCTTGTCTCAAATCTTCTCTTGCCAGATAAGGTGGAATGGGACCAAACAAAGATTGAGGCCTTCCTGCCCAACTACAAGACCAACATCCTGACCATAAAACCCAGCGTAACTGATGCTGCTGATGCACACGCCTGGCTGGGTCAAGCTTCTGGAACCTACACTGCAAAGTCTGGATACCACTTTGCAAGAGAGCTCAACCAACCTGCAATAGACCAATCACAATCAGTCAACAATTGGAATGCATTGGTTTGGAACAAAAAAATATCCCTAAACTCAAGCTTTTTCTGTGGAAGTTGCTAAGCAAAGCCCTCTCAGTGGGGGATAATCTGGCAGCTAGAGGTGTGACTGACCAGGTTACATGTACGCACTGTGGAGAGATTGAAACTTTAAATCACCTCTTCCTCCACTGCAGTTTCGCCCAAGAAGTTTGGTCCCTAGCACCCTTTTCAGAACCTGTTACCTCCTTGAACATCACGGACATAGCTGCGGCACTATCAAACACAAAAAACTTCGTATGTCTCCCTCCTACAGGAATCGTGGAGGGACCTCTACTCCCTTGGATCTTTTGGACCCTGTGGATTACGAGAAACAACAAAGTTTACAACAATCGGACCTTTACGGCGGAGGAATCAATCAACAAAGTAATTACATCTGCAAAGGAATGGCTCGAAGCAAACACCACACTAATCGCAGGTACCACGATCGCAATTCAGAACCAGCCGTCCATTACACAATCCAATCTAACCTGCTACACCGATGCGGCTTGGCGAGCAGACAATCGAACAGCAGGTTTAGGATGGATTCTTCGAGATAGCAACTCAATCATCTCCCAAGGATCTCGCTACATGGAGAATGTCTCGTCTTCTCTAGTAGCGGAATCACTAGCAATCCGAGAAGCCCTGTTTCAACTCAGGGACCAGAATTTCAGAGACCTGAACATCGTTTCAGACTCAAAATCCTTGATTCAGCTCATCAATACGAGTGAGAATCATCTCGAGATGTTTGGGATCTTGCGTGACATCGCAAGCCTCTCCCTCGATCTCAATGTTTTCTCTTTCAATTTTAAACCTCGAACCTGTAACATCGAGGCTGATACTATCGCTAAGGCAATTATGTACCCTGGGTTTTAAATAGCGTGCTATTTTTTCGCTATAGCGAATAACGCCCATAGTAATGTCCCCATCGCTACAAGACCCTATGACCATGTAGTTTACACAAAGCTACCGCTATCGGCGCTATATTAAAAAGCTATAAAAGCGCGCTATAACAAGATATATGTAAAAGGTCACCAAAACAATGTGTTTCGAGAGAAATAAATTATGTTATTGATTTTAATTAACATATTTGAGAATGTTCGTGTATATTTACAAAGTTAGGTTAAGAAGAGGATTTAGGAGATGTTGATTTTGGTATTGATGATGATGTCGAGTATGATAATCTCGAAGACCATGATTCTGATTATTAGGTTGTTAGATTATGATTTCATTTTTTATTGTTTTTGGATTTGGACTGGATCGTATATTTTATTGTTTTGGATTTGGTGTTTCATTGTTTTTGAATTTGGATCGTTTGTTTGAATTTGAGTTTGTTGGTTATATTATTTACACTCTCTTATTGATTTTTTAACGTTTATACATAAAGCGATCGCTATTATCGCTATAGCGAATAACGCAAGGCACCCACGACATTGCTATGGTTTGCTATTTGCTATTTAAAACCTAGTCTGTACCAGGGACCGGTTAATACCGGGTTTCCTTAAAACCGTTTGTTATGAATGAATTTTAATTTGACTAGAAAAAAAAGGAGAGAGAAAAATTTAGTTACTTTTAGAAGAAAACTTTTTTTCTTTTTGGTCAAACGAAGAAAAGAAATTTTTTTTTTCTGATATTTTCTTGACTGGTGCAATTAGAGAATTTTTTTTTTCCATCTCTTTTCTTTTCCTCTATTTATGTCATTCAGTCATACCCATAGAAATTAGAGATTTATCATGTCGCTTGCTTCCCACACTACTCCAAAAGAAAAATAAGAACTGTTGTAAAGACGTGTCCACACGAACATCTCACGTTACGACAACATAAGCAGGCTTTTTGGGCCTATTTTTCTATGGGCTTTAATTTACTTCCTTACTTGCTATGAACAACACATTGTTGTGTGATTATAGACCATCTTGGCAAATCTCTTTTAACGCTTTAAAATTTTTAACAACTTTTAACGTATGTTTTTTGCCAAGCATGATTTAAAGGCTTTATTAGTTTTAAAGACTTAAAAGCTTGTCTTTTACTTTTTGGTCTTATTTTACTCATTTTTTTAAGCCTCGGAAACCAAGCTTTAACAATTACAAATGAATTTATTTATTATTCTTCTCTTTTCCCAAAATTATCAAAAACTCTTTGTACATTTATATATAATTTATAACTAACAATATTTTGATTGATTAATTACTATCTCTTTTTCTCTATTATTTTGAGATCCATTTTTATATAAATGAATAAAATATCAAAAGTTTACGAAAGTGAATGAAAATTACAATTTTTTGCAAAATGAATAAAAATAAAATTTTGGGGGTGCAAAAAAAATAAAAGTTTTTCAAATGAATGAAAATATCAATGTATTGCAACATGAATAAAAAATAACAATTTTTTTCAAAATGAATAAAAAAATTATCTCATTTTGTTTGTGATTGAACTAGTTTTGGGGAAAGTAAAATGATATTTATAGGTTCTACACAACCAAGAAAAATTCAAAGTCAAAACCCTCAAAATATTCAAATACTATTTTTAGAAGATCACTACATATGTTATAAATACAACAACGTAATGCTTCTTTTCTACTTGTAAGTTGAAGCTGATTTGAGTTGGAAGCACTTAAAACATCGTTTAGATTATTTGAAACGTCAATAATGCATTTATATGAAAGATTCAGAAGCTCTAGAATTTCATCCGAATGTTTTTTAATTTGTTCCACTTCTTGATGAAGCTTTTGGTTATTACACCAAAACATGAAATAATATAATAAATTTTAGATATTTTTTCTTGGTTTATGTTATCATTTATAGTTTTTTAAAAAAAATATTGATAAATATTTATTAATAAGTGAAAAAGTATTTATTAAAATAACAGTCAAAGATTCTACATATTATATTACCAAACATTATTTTATTAACAGCCAAAATCTCTACAGCCTAAAGTTACAACATTAACATCCAAAAACCTACAGCAAAAGTCTAAATTTAAATCATTACCAAGCGCCCCCATTGGTGGGCCACTTTTTTTATTTCTTCATATGACAAATACAAACTAAAAATTAGGTTTTAGAGGTATCATGCGGAGTAGTTAATAAAGCAATGTTGTTGTTATCTTAAGAGTGGTTGGTTCAGTCCCTTTTCATTTTAAGTTGTCTTTAATCGCGACTAATCCAATTGTCTCGTTTTTTTTTTTTTTGTCATTAATTAAAAAAACAATTTTGAAAAGTTGCTTAATTACTAAAACAATTTTGGTAGATTTATGTTTACTAAAACAACTCTAAAATGTTTGTAAAAGACACTATTGATATTTTAAAATAATATATTAAAATAATAATAAAGACTAAAATTTGATAAAAAATTTAATTTTTAAAACGTAACTATAAAATGCGATTGTGATAAGCGTTTTTGACATATATTTGCGGTTGAAAATAGCGATTGACCTTTTTCATTGGCGTTTGCAATTGACAATTGGCGTTTATGACATACGTTTGCGGTTGAAAATCGCGATTGAAAGCAGTGATTGGCGTTTGTAATCAACATTTGCCGTTGACATTTATAATATGCATTCGCGATTCACAATTGCGACTGGCGTTTGCATTTAAAATCATGGTTGACTTGTTTTCTATTGGATGGTAGACTTGTTTTCTAGATGATGGTAGACTTGTTTTTCAAACGACGTTTGCGTTAGAAATTTGTTGTATTAAAATATAAGTTAACATACAAGTCTACCATCACTGTATACAGTGATGGTAGACTTGTATGTCAAACAATAGCAGCCGGATTTCCAATACTTTTTACGATAACACGATAACAATCTCTTAATTTAGATAGATCTTCTTCTTCGGCTGCCTTTGTCGCAGCCTTTGAGTCTTCTTATATGGTCGTGATCTTCTCCATGAGATCTTCTTGACGGTGTTCAACTCCGTTGAGTGTTTGAATAGTGATCCTACTATCTGCCTCAAAATTCTTCACTCGTAAGCGAAGCTTCTTCTGTGTAATTCCAACACCACTAACTCCTTTATTAGCTTGATAGGCATTGATAGCTACTGAATTTAAGTGTGTTGTGAGCTCTTCCACGTTCTGCGAAACTTCGTTGATCAACCATTTATGATGGTTCCATTGATCTTCGATCTTGTAGTTGGAGTTGATGATGTCGTGCTCAGCTTCTTTGATGTCGCGCCTTTGATGATACTGGATATCTTCAATGGCGACAAGCCGCGTCTCCATACTCTTTACTTGATTAGCAAGAGTGTCAAGTTTCTCCGTAAGAGATAAGCTACTGGCTTCGATCTTTGTTTAAAATCCGCGGATGACGTTTTTAATGTCATCTATGAACTTTTGCATCAAAGCTTCTAGCTTATCTTCATGAGAGTGTTAGCGAACGTGTGGTAGGGGCAGTAGAGGTGGTTGTGGTTGATTGTTGTTGCGAATTTGATGATGGTTCAATCGTCCATTGATCCCTTGAGGTTGGTACACGGTGGTGGTGCTACGTGCGTTGAAAGCAAGTGTGGCCAACGGTTGAGTGGATTCGTGAGGCATAGGGATGTAACTCCCGTTTGCTACACAATTCACAGTGCTCGCCATTCTCCTTGGATTGTTGGTTTGATGCTCCATTGACGAATCTCTGAAACAACAAAAATGATAAACAAAAAAAGAAATTCGTAAAGGAAAAACAAAAACTTAGACTTATTCTTTATAAAAAAATTCTAAGGCGCAAATAAATCAATTCCCCGGCAATGGCGGGAAAAACTTGATGGGGGTTGTTTTTAATTCAAAACTCTACGAGATGCAAATGTTTAAATTTCAAGTTCTAAATTTATAACACTAGATAGAGACTGCAAGTGCACAACAAACACAGTAGTACTTAGGGGTCGAACCCAAAAGAATTGATGTTGCACAAATAACCTATATGATGGAGAATAAGCTAAGCTAAACATATTTTTGTGGGGTTTTAGTTTTTATGGAAATAAAAGTGCAAGGGATAGATAATCAATGGTTAACTAGGTGCAACTAATGAACCTATGCAACGATTACAATGACAACTTAAGATTTATATGCAAGTTTGTTCTAGAACTCAGACCACAAAATTAGAATCTCTCCACTGTCGTGGTTCAGATTCTCTATGCTCTATATCCTAATAGACTCAGCTGTCGTATGGTTATTAAAATGTTAAAACATGCAGTAGAATTAAGGTTCAATTGTTCACTAAACTCCTTAACTAATTTGTATGATTGTTAAGACGCTTAGCTCATCGAAATCTTGGTCATGAGATGTTAAGAACACTTCCGTGGATACATCAACCTAGGATCGATCACTGGTTAGCTATGCTAGATCAAGCATTGAGCGTGAATAAAGATGAAGTACAACTAAGAACAAACCCTAAGATGCAATCATAAAAGCATACACATAGAACTTCAAAGGCAACAAATCTAGTTAAGCTTTACTCCAACGAGTCAGTTCGATCTCGTTAGCAGCAGGAGTAAAGCATAAAGTATGATGAATTCGTGATACACAAAAGCATATAGAGATCTCTTCCTTCAACCAAGAAGACCTCATTGATCTAGCCTTAAAGAACTCTTAAAAAGTAGATGTATTATTAAGAACAAAGGAGAAACGAAAATACATGTTTTAAGTATTGATTTTGTGGCTGCCTTCTCCTTCTATAGAGGCTAAAAGCAAGTATATATAGGGCTAGAAGGGGTCCTAAGTTGGTTAGGGTTTTAATTTTAAGAAAAATGAAAATTGCCAAAAGTGCTCGGTAATGTCTCCACACCGACCGCCCATACCGATCGGATTACCGGGTTGGTATGGAGGCTAAGTCGGCATGTCTTTGTGTGCTTGACGTCCTGGTACTGATCGCTTTGCTCAACCGGTGTGGCTGGTCGGTACTGGACGTTCTCCGTCTTCTCGGCAGCTTGACATGTCTTCAGTCTTCATCTCATATCTCCTTGTGTATAATTCCAAATGCTGTAATTCCAACTCCATTGGAAAGATAACTCAAAGGTCTATCTTCACTCCAAGTTTCTTCTAATTCCAAACTCATTTGGTCCTCCGTCTGTTGCTAAACTTCCGGAATATGTAATCTGTCCAGTTTGGGAATATGCTTTACCTTCAAGGTATGAAGACTTGGGTTGGCTCCTTTGGCTTCTTAGATGGCCTTGACATGATGAATACTCTGTTTTCTCCTTTTTGCATCCTTTTTGATTATTTAACCTGTTGGGACCTTAAATCCTTTGTATACGAGAAAACTACCTCTTTTGGTTGATAAGAAAAATAAAATCCACGAAATAAGTATGAAAACCGATAGTAAAATGGATAAAATATATGGTATATCAGCTACCGAGCTGGGAGAGTTCATGATCTGGAATTTCAGAAGAACTTCCCTGGAAAACGAACCCGTCAGAGCGGGAAGACGATCAGAATTAGCTGAAGCATCTACCACATGGAATCAAGTTTGAAAGCCGATCTGATTACTTCAGGTTGGAAAAAAACTACTCATTATACACGAGCTCATATAAATGTATGAACTACGAGTGATTTGATTTCTCTTTGAGGATACGTAGACAACTCCTTGCAAAAGCGCAGTCACACCCCTTATAAAAACTTTAAGTTTTTAAAGAAAATAAACTTTTTCTTACTAATTCGACCCCTAAAAGGTCGGACGGATGCAAAAATGCATGCCCTTATAAGATTCCGAGCTGAGTTTACCTCATTCGGACTGTGGTTACTCACGTTTGTATCCTGGCCAGGTATCCGAGATTCAACGCGCTTCTCATGAGTGTCGTGGTGAAATAACCCACAAACTTTATTAAGCGAGAGCCAGGGACGCACCTCGCGCTTAGGACAACCAAGTAAATTACACGCCGAGTCTCGATCGCATAGTGAAGTTTCGTCCTAAGACAAAAGTTTAGGCAAGCTAAAGCATTAGTCTTGTGCACTCTCAAACTCCAAACCGAGCCCGCCTCGTACCTATGTACATATTCTAAGAACCGACACAGAGCTGGTAAGCAGCGGAGTCTTGGAGGAATCTTACTTCTAATAAGCCGAACTACATAGTTTGCAACCACTAAATAATCTTCTGAAAGTAATCTTAGTGTTCAAGTCAAGCTTCGTAGGTCGCAATCACTTAAGGGTTCTTATGAAAGCAACCCTAAAGTGTTAAGAGTAAGCCAAACTCCATAAAGCTTGCCGTCACTTAAGCTTCTTATGAAGCGAAACGTGTTAATACAGTCTACCTACGTGATTTGCGTCAAAGTGTTATGAAATACTTAAAGTCGATCTTCCATAAGATTGCAAAGAAAAATCAAAGTGTTATGACATACTTAAAGCCGATCTTCCATGAGATTGCAAAGAAAAATCAAAGTGTTATAAAATACTTAAATGCGATCTTCCCTAAGATCGCAAAGAAAACTCGCAGTATTAAGAAATGCTTAAAGCCGATCTTCCATAAAGATCGCAAGAAAAGAAAAAATTCCTAAGTATTACGAAATACTAAAAAGCCAATATTCCAAAAGGATTGCAAAGAAAATTTAAAGTATTAACAAAATACTAAAAGATTAAAATACTTAAAGATATTAAGGGAGTCAAGAAACCCTATCAAAAAATTAAAACCCTTGAAAAAGGCAACGACTACAAAAGTAAATTAAACCCTAAAAAGTAGGCACCATGTTCAAAAGCAAAATAAAATTACGAGCCACATGAGGCTCAAACTTGGTCACCATCTTGTTTGTCTTGAGAAAGGAGAAACGATGTGTGCTTGTTGATTCCTTCTGGAACTTGGGATGCGACGTCTCGAGGAGGACCAGCAGGAGGACGCGGCGGAGTTGGAAACAAAGTATCATCACCAAGGAAGTCAACATTAAAGGATGGGCGAGGTACTCTTTCTCCTCCTTCATGTAAATTTCAAGAAAACTACTCGTTAGCGTTCGATCGACGCACTTGCTTTGAAAATGATCTTGGCTTTTGTTACAGCTTTTGTCAGATGAGCGTTCAAATAGTTAGACTGTTAGATCACTCAAACGAAACACGATTAAAAGCACCAACATAATATCATCTAATCAAGTTCACAAGTTCAGAAATTCAAAGACAAACTAACTTGAATAAAAACATAAAAATAACTTCAAAAGAAAGAAAAATAAAAGAGAAAAGAAAAGACTTACAAGTGGATTGCCTCCAACCAAGCGCTTGTTTTCAGTCTTTACCTTGACTATGGATGCCGTTTAGGCTGGAGGTGGATCTCTGAAGTGCACTCCCCAGACTTGCAAGGAACAATACGAGGAAAAAACTTCATAGTATTATTCATTAGCTCTTGCATAACTACCTCTTCTTTCTCCCTCAACTCTAAAGGAATGACAATTCTAAACTTGGAGAACGGTTTTGAAGTCCTTTTACGCTTCACTTTGGAGATCTTTTTGCTCTTGGAACTTGCAGGATTGTCGACATCATGATGTGCAGTGGAAGGAGCCAATTTGAGGATGTTTTGAACCTTCTTCATCTCATCTCCATGGTCTAAACCCATCGTATCTCCAACATTGACACTCATACAAGATGTCTGTGTGACATGAACTGAAGGATAAAAGACATTTTTCTTGATATTCGAGAAGGAGATTCGCTTATTAGGAAATCCACAATCGCTCCCACTGTTGCAAGGAACTGTTCACCAAGAACCAATGGTTTATAGCTGTCCTCATCATCTACATGATGATGTAAAAGTCTGTAAGAACAAGACTTTCTCCAATTTGAAGCAACAAGTCAGGAATGAAACCCTTGGAGTCGTAGAAGAGAAATCTATAAGTTCGATATATGTCTTTGAACGTTGTAAATCCAAAATCCCTAGGTTCTTTGCAACAGACTCAGACATAATATTCACATTACCTCTTGTATCGCAAAGAGAATCTTTTAATTCCATACCTTTGATTGAGCACGGAACAACGAACATCCCTGGATTCAACAACTTTGGTAGCTTCCTCAATGATGTTGGAGCTCTTCCAAAGTTACCAACGTGATTGAGCACGAGTTTGTTTTCCTCCTTCTTCAGGTGCTTTGTCACTGCCATGGTTGATAGGTAAATGATATGAACTCGTAGGATGCCTTGGATATGGAATCTTTGGCTTGTAAACACGTTCAATGGCGATTTTAGACTAATCTTTGGCTTCGCGAATGGCAGAACTCAAACTTTTTCCGTTTTCAGGGGATGTCGATCGATGCACATAGGTGGCGTCGATCGACGCACTCTCTTTCAAAATTTCCGTCAGATATTGGGGTCGATCGATTCCAAGAGGTGCGTCGATTGACGCAGGTTCTGCAATCTCAAAATTCAAGTTTTCTCCAGTTTCTTTAGACTCCACGAGTTCTTCCTCATCTAGACCTTTCTCAAAAGCGTGTATCACCTTTTTTTCACTCCCAACGTGATTGCATTGGAGAAGTGCATTGAGTTCATATCTGTCTTTCCTGGAAGACAACCTTCTTGTCTCTTCACTGACTCTGCAGTCTGAGTAACCTGAGTATCCAGCTTCTTCATATTGAAGATTGGTAGATTTATCTTCCCATTTAAGTCCGTGTAGAGGCTGCAAATCTTACCACTAAAATCAACAGTCATCTTCTGCTGCCCTTCTAAAAGCTGCTCAAGCATAGCTTCCTTTGTACTGTCTAAAGACTTAGCAGGTGGTGAATGATATGAAGAGGAACCATAGTTCCTAGTGTAGTTGCTGCTTTGGTTATTTCCATTGTAGCCTCCAAACCTCTGATTTTGATAAACATTACCATTGATGTAGTTAACATCCTTTTGATCATTCTCTTCTTCTAGAAAGAATGTCTCCACCGCTTGAGCAAAGTGAAGTGCTTTCTTTTCCACTAGACGGTTATGCACAGAATTTATCTTGACTTTCACTTAAGCAACCTCAGCAATCTCCACTCCATTTCCGTTTCCACCAGCTCTCCTTCTTTCAAGGTCGATTTTCTTGGTGCTATTGCTAGAAGCCAAGTTCTTAATCAGTACAAGAGCATCTGCTGGATATCTAGTCTGGATAATCCAGTGCCATCTAGTGTCTCCAATACACTCCTCTGAAGA
The DNA here is from genome assembly GCA_900128785.1 of Arabis alpina. Classification (NCBI taxonomy): domain Eukaryota; kingdom Viridiplantae; phylum Streptophyta; class Magnoliopsida; order Brassicales; family Brassicaceae; genus Arabis; species Arabis alpina. The sequence continues at coordinate 31,987,351 of LT669794.1, forward strand.
ATATGCCCAGCAGCTGAACATCAGTGAACCCATGGTGTGGACAATCACGTTGATAGGCTTTAAATATCTCCCATGAAGCTTTGAATGCTTTTGTTGGTCCCTGATTAAAATTTGGAGATCTTAGCCCTTATATCCTCTGATCTTGCCTCATCATAGAAGTTGTTGAGGAATGCATTCTTAGTATCCTGCCAGGTCGTCAATGATCCTGTTTCCAACTGCTTCAGTCAGTAAGCTGCTTCTCCACCAAGAGAGTAGGGGGAAAGCTTGCAGAATATGTAATCGTCGGACACTCCATTAGTCTTAATGATATATGCTAAATCTTCAAACCTCTCCAGATGATCCATGGGGTGCTCAGATGGAAGACCATGGAATGGATGCTGAGCCACAAGAGAGTAGTAGGCAGGCTTCAGCTCAATTTTGTTCCTCTAGAACGTAAAAATCAAAAGAAAAAGCGCGTAAAAATGAAAATAAAAACTTAGACAAAACTCTAAAATCAAAATTGTAAAGGTGATTTTGATTCCACAACAACATCGCCAAAATTTTATATGCTCAAATTTACCATGTGCTACTGTCTCAAATTAAGAGATCGTTTGCAGTAGGGATCGATCACAGGGAATCTCTGTCACACAATAAAACTTTGAATTCGATTTAAGCTAAGTGAAAGATGTAGGTATGATGCAGAAATCAATGAAAACAAACTTAGATGGTGTGTGTTTTAACTTCAATTAGACAAAGAGTTAGGCTAAATTGTAGATTCAAAAACGATATTTTATTAAGAACAGTTCTTGAGCTTGAAACACTAATGTAAAGACAACCAACTCTCATTGCGAAAGCTATCTATGCCTAAATCCTAGAAAATCAAATCTCTTTACATATTCTAACAACTTAAACAAGCATTAAAGTTCAGGTTCAGTTGCTCACAAAATCTCTAAACCAAATCTCTTTGCGAATAGGAATTTGGCTCATCTAAGATAGTTCAGGAAATTAGTTTTACTCTCATATCAATTAATTAACCTAAGATCTAAATTCTAGGTGATCAAACTAGAACCAACATTAAGAGTAAACTTTCCAAATCTCTAAGTCTCAAAAGTGAAGATAAGATACTAAAAAGTAAAAGAAAACTGAACATATAAAGGGAAAATTCGTGATGAGCTTGATTTGTAAACTTCTAGTGCAAAAAGGAAATCTTCAGATTTGGAAAAATCATGTTTCTCCTTATCTTAATAAGTTGCGTCGATCGACGCACATAGGTTGGCGCCGATCGATGCCAATATCTGACGGCAGTTTGAAATCTGTCTTACCATCTTCGGCTCCTTCTTCTACAATGCTAAAAAATGCTCCATAATCACCAATTAAGCTCCACACGTACATAAACCTGCAAATACTCTAAAACACTTGAAAAACACCGAAAATACTTGATAAAACGGGTTAAATCATGGTAAAAAACCGGTAAAAACAATGATATATCACCAAACACATTAACTACATGTCAAGGAGTTGAGTTTAGTTGATAGTAGGAGTTTCTCCAAGTCTTGGAGAGTAGAGTGTGCTCTGTGATGAGCATGGAAAAGCTTTCTGATATATCATGGTTTTCGCTGGTTCTCGACCATGATATAAGTCTTTTTATCTAGTATTTTCATCATTTTTCGAGCTTTTTAAGAGTCTTTGCAAATTATTGTACGTGTGGAGTTTAATTGGTGATTATGGAGCATTTTAGAGCATTGTGGAAAGAGGAGCTGAAGTCGCTAGGACGGATTTTAAATTGCCGTCAGATACATGTGTCGATCGACACAGTCAATTTGTGTCGGTCGACAAACCTTATTATGGTAAGGAGAAACGTGATTTTTCTTAATCTGAAGATTTCTTTTTCGCCCCAGAAGTTTGCAGAAGTTATCAAAAAGACCCCATCTCGATTTTAGAACATTATCTATGCTTTTCTTTACGTTTTTAATTTTACATCTTGTTTTCTATTGAATAAAGTTGAGAGAGATTTTTGAGAGCTTGAGGGAGAGAAGTTGCTTCATACTTTTGAGATTTCTTCGAACCCTCTGTATCACTTTCTTATTCTCTTTTATATGCATTATTATTCATCCATGTTTTCTTCTGCACCTATGTCTGAGTAGTTCTCTTGTTAGGTTTATGGTTATTCGAATGGATTGAAGATGAATTGTTAGATTTGACTCACTTGTTAGGATTATCTTATTGGTTCTTCATCTAGATTGCTTTAACTTTGATTTAGGATTCGCGACCCTACATTAGATATCCTAGGTTGATAAATTGACACGAAAGTGTAATTGATTATCCTGAACTAGATCTTAGATGAGCAGAATCTCCTATTCGCAAAGGAATTTGGTTTAGGGATTTTGTGAACAATTGAAACCTATTGATTGAATTCGCAAATGAATTTGGTTTTCTAGAGTTTAAACATAGTAAGTTTTCGCAACGGAAGTTGGTTGATTTTACATTAGAGTTTCAAGTTCGAGAACGGTTCTTTATCAAAATCCTGACGTTTTAATCTGCAATTTAGATTCATTCTGAGAATTTTCCAAAAGCCTGACCTTTGTTTAATTGATTTTAAGAAACACAACAATCATCACATGTTTGAGATTAGCTTTTACATTTATATTACATTACTTTGCTTAGCTTAATTCGAAGTCACAAACTCGATTGTATGATTAGATTCCCAGTGATTCGACCCCTACTACGACGACCTCTTAATTTGAGAGAGTCTAGCTCAGGGTTAAATTTGAGCCTATCAAATATTGGCGCCGTTGCCGGGGAATCAAAATTACATTTAGAATTTTGATTCTAGAATTTAGTCTAAGTTTTTATTTTTCGTTTTTACGCGTTTCTCTTTGATTTTTGGTGTTTCATGTGTATGCAATCTCGTAAAATCAGGAGCGACAAAGATCAGAAGTTAGTGGATTTTGTACCCGAATTAGGAGTGTTAAAGCGAGAAAACAGAAAAACTGCAAAGGAAGCAAAGATGGCGAATCCTACAGTCTTTCTGTTTCATGGTGAAGGAGGTCAGTTCATGGAATAGAAGTATAATAAGCTTATCAGAAGCTCGATGCTGCTGGTAATACTCTCGTGGAGATAGAGCAGGTTGACGATGCATCTGAAAGAGAGCTTGAGTGCGCTCAGGCAGATCGTCAGGCGGATTGTCCGGTTCAGGAGGTTGTGGTACGTGAACGTACTTTGGGTGACTACAACCGTCCTGAGGAGTATTATGCCAACATGGCAGCGATCTGGCCTCCTGGATTTAATAGACATGACTTTACGTTGAAGCCCACCTTCTTCTCAATGTGGCTCAGCATCAGTTCCTTGGGCATCCGTCCGAGCACCCCATGGATCATCTTGAGAGGTTTGAGGACCTTGCATCCAGCATCAAGGCGAATGGGGTATCTCATGATTATATCTCCAGTAAGCTGTTCCCATACTCTCTAACTAGGGAGGCAGCTTACTAGCTGAAGCAGTTTGAGCTAGGCTCACTGACCACTTGGAGCGCTACGAAGAACGCTTTCTTGAACCATTTCTATGATGAGTCGCGCTCAGATGATTTGAGAGCCAAGATCTCCTCGTTTGTTCAGGGTCGAATCGAAGCATTCAAGGCTTCATGGGAATGCTTCAAGGGTTATCAAAGGGATTGACCTCACCACGGGTTTAATGAGGTTCATCTGTTGAGTATTTTCTTTAGAGGTGTGGATTAGAGACATTAGATGGCACTGGATTCTGCTAGTATTGGGGACTTAAAAACTAGATTTCCTGCTGATTGTCTTTTGCTTATCAAGAACGTGGCTTCGTGTAACAGCACCAAGAAGATTGACCAAGAGAGAAGAAGAGCTGGAGGGTTTGCAGATGGTGTTGAGATAGCTGAAGTGAAAGCCAAAGTAGATTCTGTGCATAACATTCTAGTGGGGAAGAAAGCAGTTCACTTTGCTCAAGAAGTGGACACCTTCTTTCTAGAGAACGATCAAAAGGATGTTAACTACATCAATGGAACTGGTTTTCAGAGTCAGAGGTTTAGAGGATACAATTGAAATCATCAGAGAGGCATCAACTACTCAAGAATGGTTCTTCTTCTTATCAGACACCTCCTGGTAGATCTTCAGATGATGACACAAAAGTTATGCTCGAGCAAATTCTAGAGGGACAGCAAAAGATGACAGTTGACTTCAATGGAAAGATCGACACATTATATACTGATTTGAATGGGAATATTGAGGCTATCAACATCCATGTGAAGAAGCTCGACACTCAAGTTGCTCAAACTGCTGAGAATGTGAAGAGACAAGAAGGCTTTCTTCCACCAAAGACAAACATTAACCCAAGGCACTTCTCCAATGCAATCACGTTGAGGAGCGAAAAAGGTCTTACTTCGGAGCAGATTAAGGAGCTCGAAGACGTCAAATATGATGAGATTTTCATCCCAGACAGTGCGACATGCGACACCACTGGAGTGCATCGATCGATGCAAGATGAAAATTTGGATGGAAGCTTGATTCAGTGACATGTGTCGACCGACACCACCTTAGTGCGTCGATCGACGCATGTTGAATTCAGCTCAAAATTGCCGTCAGATATTGGTGTCGATCGACACAAGGAGGTGTGTACTTATTCTTATTCTTATTCTTATTGAACCCTATTGTACTTATTCTTATTCTCTTTCTTTATGCAGTATTATTCAGTTATGATTTGCTTTGCTTCCATGTCTGAGTAGTTTGCTTGTTAGGTTTAGGGTGATTCGAATGGATTGATGATGAATTGTTAGGTTAAACTTACTTGTTAGGATTATCTATTTGGTTCTTCACCTAGATTGCTTTAATTATGATTTAGGATTCGCGACCCTGAATTTGGATATCTTAGGTTGATAGATTGACACGAAAGTGTAATTGATTAGCCCGAACTAGATCTTAGGTGAGCAAAATTACCTATTCGCAAAGAGATTTGGTTTAGGAATTTTGTGAACAAATTTAACTTGAATTTAAAGCTTGTTTAAATTGATTGAATTCACAAACAAATTTGGCTTTCTAGAGTTTAGGCATAGTTAATTTTCGCAACGACATTTGGTTAATTATATCTTAGTGTTCCAAGTTCAAGAACGGATCTTAAGTAAATCCTGATTTTGTTTAAACTGCAATTCTGATTTATCCTCAGAATTACCTGAAAACCTAACTTTTTGTTTAATTGAATTTTAAGAAATCAACAATCTCGCCTGTTTCGAATTACTTTTGTCTTTAATTTACATTATTTTGCTTAGCTCAATTCGAAGTCAAATTCTTATCGTTTGATTTGACTCCCAGTGATTCGACCCCTACTACAGTTGATCTCTTAATTTGAGAGAGTAGCTCAAGGTAAATTTGAGCATATCAAATTTTGGCGCCGTTGCCGGGAAGTCAAAATCTTCCATACGATTTTGATTCTAGAATTCTGACTACGCATTCTTTTTATTTTTGATTTATTTTCTTTTGTTTTTGGTGTTTCAGGTTTATGTCTTCTAGCAGAACCAGAAGCAACAAGGATAAAGAGTTAGCAGATTTTGTTCCAGGGGTAGGTGTTTTGGAACGGGAAAACAGACGACAAGCAAAGTTAGCAAAGATGGTTAATCGTGCTTTGGTAGTTGTTCCGAACGCTCAGGGAGAGTTGTTCGACAAAGATGGTAATCGGTACAATGATCAGGGAGACCGAATTGATGATGCTGGTAATGCCATCGAGGTGGACGATCCGGTTGCAGCACAGCAGGCTGAGCTGGATCGTCAACGGGCTGAATTTGAACGACAGCGTGCTGAGTTTGAGCGTCAGGCTAATCGCAAACCTCAGGAGGCAGTGGTTAACCAACGTACTTTGGGAGACTACTACCGTCCTGAAGAACACTACGCCAATAGGGCAGCGATTCGGCCTCCTAGATTTCAAAGGAGGGATTTTGAGTTGAAGCCTGCCTACTTCTCTCTAGTGGCTCAGCATCAGTTCCATGGGCACCCATCTGAGCACCCCATGGATCATCTCGAGATGTTTGAGGATCTTGCATCCAGCATCAAGGCCAACGACATGTTTGAAGACTACATCATGTGTAAGCTCTTCCCATTTTCTCTTACTGGGGAGGCAGCCTCTTGGCTGAAGCAGTTGGAGCCAGGCTCACTGACGACTTGGAGAGATACCAAGAATACTTTCCTGAATCACTTCTATGATGAGTCGCGTTCAGAGGATCTCCATGCTAAGATCTCCACGTTTGTTCAGGGTCCGACTGAAACTTTCAAAGCTGCGTTGGAGAGGTTCAAGGGATATCAGAGAGACTGTCCACATCACGGGTTTACCGAGGTTCAGCTGCTGGGTATCTTCTACAGAGGAATGGATTGGAGGCATCAGATGGCTTTAGATGCTTCGAGTACTGGGAACTTCAAGACAAGATTCCCAACTGACTGCCTTGAGCTCATCAAGAATGTATCTACTAGTAACAGTACTAAGAAGATCGATGAGGAAAGAAAAAGAGAAGCTGGGATGTCAGGTGGAGCTGAGATTGTTGAGGTTAAAGCTAAGATAGATTCCATGCATAACCTTCTGGTGAACAAGAAGTCGGTTCATTTTGCGCAAGAAGTTGACACTTTCTATCAGGATGAAGACAGAGAGCAGGAAGATGTTAACTACATCAACCAGAATGGCTACCAGAATCAACGTTATGGGAATCAGTCAGAGACCAAGGGATACAACAATTACAATCAGAGGAGCTCATTCTTTGGAACTCCTGGTTCTCCAAGCTATGCTCAGAAGTTCGAATTTTCAGAAACCATTTGGCAGCAACAACAACCAAAGGGATTATGGACCTTCGTCGTATAACCCGATTCCTGCTAAGTCTTTAGAAAGCGACATGAAGGCTATGCTCGAACATCTTCTTGAGGGTCAACAAGCGCAAACCATGAACTTCAATGGGAAGATTGACAGCCTCTACACTGATCTCAATGGGAAAATAGAGGCCATCAACATTCACTTGAAGAAGCTGGATACTCAGGTTGCTGAGACTGCTGAAAATGTAAGGAGGCAAGAAGGTTGTTTTCCAGGGAAGACGGACATGAACCCAAAACACTTCTAAAATTCTATCACATTGAAGAGTGAAGAATAAGTGATTCCAACTATTGGGAAGTGTGATTATAAGGATCGGGTAGTAGTTTGTGAAGAAAACCTTCATTCTAAGTTTTCAGAGACCCTGTCGATCGACACACGCAGTGAGTGTCGATCAACAGCTACATAATTTTTTTGTACGAGTACGATTTCATCAGCACCGTCGATCGACACACCTGATGAGTGTCGATCGACAACACCTAAAAATGCAGAAAATCTTGGTGTTCAGTCTGAAACCGCCATCGAAAGTGTCTACAAGCCCAATATTCCGTACCCAAGGAGTCTATACCCTTCATCTATCAACCAAGGCAGTGACACAACACCTAAGGAGAGAGGGAGACAAGGTCCAACATCATTAAGGAAGCTACCAAAATTGTTGAATCCAGGAATGTTTGTTGTTCCGTGCTCAATCAATGGTGCAGAATTGAAGGATTCTCTATGTGACACAGGGGCTAATGTGAATGTTATGTGTGAGGCTGTTGCAAAGAAGCTAGGAATTTTCGAGTTACAACCTTCAAGGACTTATATCGAGCTCATAGATAGATCGTGTACAATTTCTAAAGGTTTCATTCCTGACGTGTTGATTCAAATAGGAGATTGTCTTGTTCCTACGGACTTCTACATCATTGAGAGAAAGGATAATATATGTAAACCATTGGTCCTTGATGCACAGTTCCTTGCAACAGTGGGAGCAATGGTGGATTTTCCTAATAAGCGAATCTCCTTCTCGAACATCAACAAGAATGTCTTCTATCCTTCAGTTCTTGACACATCGACTTCTTGTATGAGCGTTAATGTTAGAGATGAGGCGAAGAAGGTTCAAAACGTCCTCGAGTTGGCTCCATCTGCAACACATCTTGAAGTTAAAAATCCAGCAAGTTCCAAGTGCCAAAGGATCCCTAAGGCGAAGCGCAAAAATATTTCTTCTAAACCATTCACCAAGTTTAGAATTGTGATTCCTTTGGAGTTGAGAGAGGAGGAAGAAGTAGTTGTCCAAGCGATGCTGAACAATACTATGAAGCTCTTTCTAGGTATTTTTCCTTGCAAGTCTGGGGAAGTGCACTTCAGAGATCCACCTCCAGTCTAAACATCATCCGCAGTCAAGCTAATGACTGAAAACAAGCGCTTGGTGGGAGGCAACCCACCTGTAAGTTTTTTTCTTTTCATTTGAGTCATTTTTCTTTCTTTGAGTCAGTTTCTTCTTTGTTTCCATTTCACTTATCAGATTTATGAAACTTGTTGCTTGAGACTATGTATTGTGCTATTTGATCGTGTTTCATTTTAGTGATCTACAATGTTCCTTTAGACTGCTCAAACGACAGAAGCCATTTCAGCCACGATCCCAGAAATCCGACCAGCATGTCGATCGACACACACTGTGACTGTCGATCGACAACCCCAAGCAAAACCTGTCGATCAACACACATCGTGGTTGTCGATCGATAGCTATACAGTACATGTCCAAATTTCTCATTTTCACAAATTTTTCTGACCTTTTCTTTTTCTTCTCACCAATCTCCGATTTAATAACACTATGGACAGTGTTGTTTAAGTCTGAGGGAGGTAGTTGCTAACATTGTTTTCTATTTTGGAGTCAAAAATTTGTTTTATTGAGTCAAAATGTAGGGAACAACGATCTTTCCTAAGAATAGGGCTTAGTTTTTTAAAACTTTTAGCTGTTGCGACGAAGCCTTTGTATGGAGCGAATTCGAAACCAAATGATAGTACATGTTCCCCGCTTATCGCGACGTGCATAACGAAGTAGATCAAACTCTAGACTAGTGCACTTGATCTCTATTTCGCTATATTCTCTTTGATGATATCACGACAGTAATCGATCCAACATTCGTGACTCCTTATTCACTTTACCACTCTTTGTTGATCCTGAATGGCCAGCTCATTTTTAGTTGGTACCCAACCCCTAACCTTAACCTTTTGTTCAAGCCTTATGCAATCTCTTTCCCTTAGTTTTATGTGCAGGCATGTGTATAAACTCCGGAGAGAAAAATGTCCGACGCAGTTTTTCATTCACAAAATTGCACAGGATGAGGATTTGGTTGGAGTACTTGAAAGAGAGCAGCAATGCTAAGCATTATTTGGGATTTTATGCACAATAATGGTAATTTTCGAGACTAACTTCTTTGTAAGATCATTCCCCCCTTAGAGTTAAAAAACAAAAAAAAAAAAATTAAAAAAAAAAAATTTGTTTCGAAAATAAAGTAAGGGAAAGGGGGATGATCATTTTTATAAAGTCTCTAGCTTCTATAAAAATCTCAAGGAATGGAGAAGATGGATGTGGATAGTGGAACATGATATTATATAATGGTGTTTGGGTCCTGATAACGTTTTTGGAGGAGGGAGTGCAATGTGAATGAGAAACTGTGGGCATCAATTGGACCAAATTATCTCTTGTGATTAATGCATAATGTCTGCATTCACCAAATAAAATCCGGTAACCCTAAACACTTTTAGCTCCACTTAAACACAAAAGCCTTAAACACTTTTACTTGGTTGATATCATTGGACATAATTCCATCATCACTTTGATCAAGTGTGCGACAGTTAGGAGGATGTGAAACTGATGGGTTTGCAGGTTAAGATTTGAGGCCCAACCTATGATGGTTGAGATTCGTGACCGCCAAAGGTACTTTTTTTATATGCAGTGAAAGAGTCAAGAAAACGAAAGCAATGTTCCCAAGGATAAGTAAGTTCTCGCGATTTTCAAACCTCGACTTCATTCTTAGTTTCTAGTTTGCTTGAGGGCAAGCAAAAGCTAAGTCTGGGGGAGTTGACATATCATGGTTTTTACCCGTTTTCGACCATGATATAAGTCCTTTTATCGAGTCTTTTCATTGTTTTTCGAGTCTTTTTAGTGTCTTAACAGGTTATTGCACGTGGGAAGCTAAATGGATGATTACGGTGCGTTTTGGAGCGTAAACGAGATTGGAGTCGGATTTGCAAGTGGAGAAGCAGAAATGAAGCAACCTGTCGATCGACACGCATGGTGGTTGTCGATCGACATCAACGTTAGTCACCTGTCGTTCGACACACTATGCGGTTGTCGATCGACAGCCACTTTTCTGAAGCCGACATAATCCGTTTTAAAGAAGGAAAATTGCCCGTTAATGGGCCAGAAGTTACCAAAAGTCGTCCAAAAAGCCCACCACGAGTTTTACCTCTATAAATAGTTTATTTTAGGTCTTTAGATCAGAACTTCAGATTTTATTGAACAAAGTTTAGAGAGAGCTTTTGAGAGATTTTAAGGAGACAAGTCTACTTCATACTTTGAGATTCTTCGAACCCTACTGTACTTATTCTTATTCTCTTTCTTTATGCAGTATTATTCAGTTATGATTTGCTTTGCTTCCATGTCTGAGTAGTTTGCTTGTTAGGTTTAGGATGATTCGAATGGATTGATGATGAATTGTTAGGTTAAACTCACTTGTTAGGATTATCTATTTGATTCTTCACCTATATTGCTTCAATTCTGATTTAGGATTCACGACCCTGAATTTGGATATCTTAGGTTGATAGATTGACACGAAAGTGTAATTGATTAGCCCGAACTAGATCTTAGGTGAGCAAAATTACCTATTCGCAAAGAGATTTGGTGTAGGAATTTTGTGAACAAATTGGACTTGAATTTAAAACTTGTTTAAATTGATTGAATTCGCAAACAAATTTGGCTTTCTGGAGTTTAGGCATAGTTAATTTTCGCAACGACAGTTAGTTAATTATATCTTAGTGTTCCAAGTTCAAGAACGGATCTTAATTAAATCCTGATTTTGTTTAAACTGCAATTCTGATTTATCCTGAGAATTACCTGAAAACCTAGCTTTTTGTTTAATTGAATTTTAAGAAATCAACAATCTCGCCTGTTTCGAATTACTATTGTCTTTAATTTACACTATTTTGCTTAGCTCAATTCGAAGTCAATATTTCTATCGTTTGATTTGACTCCCAGTGATTCGACCCCTACTACAATTGATCTTTTAATTTGAGAGAGTAGCTCAGGGTAAATTTGAGAAAATCACATATGTATAAACGCCAGAGAGAAAAAGGACCGACGCAGTTTTTCACTCACAAAATTGCACAGGAAGATGAATTGGTTGGAGTACATTGTGATGATCGACGATGGTAGGCATTCCTTGGGATTCGTGCATAATAATGGTAATTTTTGAGATTAACACCTATATAGATCATTCACCGCTTAACCAAAAAAAAAAATAGTGAAAATTGTTTTTTTTAAAAAATTAAAAAAAATCAAAATTTTACAAGGGAATGGGAAAATCATGTTCAAAAAGTCTCTAGCTTCTAGGAAAATCCCAAGGGATGGAGTGTATCGATGTGAGGAGTGGAGCTTGTGGTTTTTGTGCTTAATAGAGGTGTTTGGTTCATGACTATGTATGGAGGAGCGAGTGCAATGTGAATGAAAAACTGTGGGCATCAACTGGACCAGTCTCTCTCGTGTGTTTATGCATAATGTCTACATCCACCAAATAACATCTGGTAACCCTAAACACTCTTAACTCCAATAAACACCAAAAGTCCCTTTACATAATACCTAGCCTTTTACTTGGTTGACATTGTTAGAGAGAATTCCATTACTATCGATTGAGTGTGCGACAGTTAGGAGGATGTGAAATTGATAGGTTTGCAGGCTAAGATTTGAGGTCTAACCTATGATGGTTGAGATTTCGTGACCGCCAAAGGTACTTTGTTTATATGTAGCGAAAGAATCAAGGAAGCGAAAGCAATGTTCCAAAGGATAATTGAGAACCCGTGATTTTCAAACCTCGACTTCATTCTTAGTCTCTTGTTTGCTTGAGGAAAAAAAAAGCTAAGTCTGGGGGAGTTGATATATCATTGTTTTCGCCGGTTTTCGACCATGATATAAGCTCTTTTATCGAGTCTTTTCATCGTTTTTCGGGTTTTTAGAGTTTTTGCAGGTTATTGTACGTGTGGAGCTTAATTGGTGATTATAGAGTATTTTGGAGCATTGTGAAAAAAGGAGTTGAAGTCGCTAGGACGGATTTTAAATTGTAGTCAGATACATGTGTCGATCGACACAGTCAATGTGTGTCGGTCGACACACCTTATTATGATAAGGAGAAACATGATTTTTCCTAATATGAAGATTTCCTTTTCGCCCCAGAGATTTTGTGAACAATTGAAACCTGAACTAAAAGCTTGTTTAAATTGATTAAATTCGCAAAGGAATTTGGTTTTCTAGAGTTTAAACATAGTTAGTTTTCGCAACGAAAGTTGGTTGATTTTACATTAGAGTTTCAAGTTCGAGAACGGTTAAAATCCTAACGTTTTAATCCGCAATTTAGATTCATCCTGAGAATTTCCCGAAAGCCTGACCTTTGTTTAATTGGTTTTAAGAAACACAACAATCATCACTTGTTTCAGATTAGGTTTTACATTTATATTAGATTATTTTGCTTATCTTAATTCGAAGTCACAAACTCTATTGTGTGATTAGATTTCCAGTGATTCGACCCCTACTACGACGACCTCTTAATTTGTGAGAGTCTTACTCAGGGTGAAATTTGAGCCTATCACTTTCTAACAGTAGGATAACGTTAAGCATCGATTTAATTCCCTCTTTGGCTCGTTTGTGAAATTGTTAATGCATAGACTTGAACACTTTAGTTTCCATTTTCAAAGTTCTTCTCCATGCTTGCTTTTTGTATGCTTGCAGACAAGCAAAAGGCAAGTCTGGGGAAGTTGTGTAAATCTGCATAGTCCTTTGCATCCAGAATCAACTCCTTTGCAACCTCTAATCTCTAGATAGCTCAATATCACTGAATACGCACATATACCACTTGAAATGGGTAAAAGAAAGAGAAATATGTACAAATCCTATCCTAAAGCCCTAGGATGCGAACCTATGATAATCTAAGTTAAATGCACTCTAAATGATGTTCAAAGATGCATAATGAATTATAAAGTGATGCAAATATACACACGAATGATGCAAATATACAAGTATATTAGAGAGAAAGAGAAAAAGAGAGATATGAGATTTGTGGTTGGAGAAAAAGATAAGAAGAAAATGTGTAGAAGAAAATAATAAAGGTGGGGTAAAATTGGAAATTTTCAAAACTGAAATCAATTTGAATAGTGTTTTATGGCACATTGTGAAAGATTTTGAGCAAATGGCGGGTTTGAAAAGAAATTTTAAATAAAATGAAAACTGGGATAATTTCCTCAAATACGAAATAATTTTTACGGAAATTGAAAAAAACATGTTAACAACAAAGAGACATTAATATAATATTAAATGCTAGTGTGGACTAATAACATTATATTTTCTAATTCTATGTGAACGCCTTTAACTTAAATTAGGTTCAACTTTACTAAGATATTATATTCATAATCTTTCAATGGACATATTTGTTGTTTGATTTTAATCTATATACGATCAAACATAATCATCTGACATGTGACATAGATGGGTGGGCATTTGCATTTTCTTCAACGCATTTTTGCTAATGAAATTTTGTTGACCAGATTTACTTTGTAATGTAGAACTAATTAGACGTTAGATAGTTTAGGGGTTTTGGAGATTAAAATCAATGTAAGGGGTTTAGTCATGAGCTCAATAGTTTAGAGAAAATTAGTTTGAATTTATAAACTGGAAGTGGTATAGCAAAGTCATTCCTAATTTTAATGAACCGAGTACTTGATCGCATAATTCAACATTGTAAAAAAACAATTCAATAATATGCTCGTCAAATTTTTATATCTAGTAACATAGATAACATATTTTCAACCATCTGAAATATTTGAAACATTTAGAAAATTATAATATTTATGTCGCATTTATTATATTCAATACTCAATTTTTTCTCATCCCACACCATTTAATTTGCTTGAATATCTTCTTTACACGAACCGTATTTGAACTGGATTCTCCTTTCTGTTTTTCTTGTTCCACATGAACCGTACTTGAACTAATTTTTTCCCCCTGTTTTTCTTGTTCTGCACGAACCACACATGAACTGCATTCTCTTTCATGTTTTTCTTGATTTGCACGAATCGTATTTGAACTGCACTCTTTTTTCTCCTTTTCTTTTTTCGCATCAGACAGTTTACTATAATCATTTGACGCCATAATTACAAATATTAGCATCTATTTATATATTTAAAGTGTATACAACTAATATTCTTAGTGTATCTATTTATGTATCCATATTTTAGATCATAATGAAGTTGGCATGGTAACATTTTAGTTATAAAACATATAAAACCATCCACAACATCATTATTTCAAAAAAAAAAAAAAAAAAAAAAACATCATTATTTTAGCAAAAACAAAAAAAGAAGAAGACGTTAGTTAAATAAATCTTTACAAAAATGAATAACTAATGAGAAGTAACTTAAGAATAAAAATCAAAGGAGACTTACATCATATCGTAAATAATATCCGTATCCGTTATCGTTATCGTTTTTTGTATCACCGTATTGGGATCCATTTTAGTACCTTTTAACTATTTTGGGAATATAACTAAAAACGCTTTTAGAAATAGAGTTATTAAAGAGTTTTGAAATTAGAACTCAACAGATATAACTATATATAGTGCCTTGTCTTCTGTGCTTTCTTAATAGTATTAATTTTATTTTGGAAAAGACTCTAAATTTAGTAAATAATATGGATACATTATATAAGTCAGCATATGTTATTTTACTAAATTTAAAAAGTTATTTAATTTAATATATATCCTTAATATGATAAATTGCATTTACAACAACCTTGTTTTTTAGTTTTACCTTTTGTATTTATATATATAAAAATTGAATCTAATACAATATCTTTGCTACATTAACTCAGTTAGTATTATCAAAATATTTTCTCAAACACTCAAATTATTTATTTGGTATCTTGTATTTTTGACATCTTTATTTTTTTTTACTAGGGCGGTACCCGCGCCCTGCGCGGGAATATAGTTTAGAAAAAATCAAATTCATAACAATGAATAACTTGAATAAAAGAGCTTAAAAATACTAAAATAAAATCTTACAAACCATAAAATCATTTTGTAACAATGCATAACTTGAATAGAAGGGCTTAGAAGATACTAAACTAAAGTCTTACAAACCATAAAATTATTTCATAATAGCCTTCAAATTAAATTCAACACACAACGTTATGCATTGTCAGTAACAACTTTTATTATGTATGGTATTGGAATAATATCATCGAAATAATATCCTTTCATTTGGTGCAAGGAGATTCAAAATGGTTTATTTCATCTACGACATCATGCTGAAAAAACTCAAGGTTCTTGTTTTTCATTACACCAAGTTTGATTTGGTCTAAGTACTGAGTGACCAGAACCATATATGTGAAGATGTCAGTGGAATATAATCGGAGAAGGCGAGCACGCTAACTGCTTCTCAGACCATCCACAATGGTTTTACCCAAACCATAAAGGTTTTTTGATTCAGCTTATCCCTTAGTTCTTTTGATCTGCATAATCTTTTATGAACAAACTTTTTCACTGGTTGCCTTTATGATTGCTCAAGCTCTTTATCCCCTGAAAAAGAACATGTTAAAAATTTTCAACAATTAAAAAATCGAAACCCCTATTTCAACAATTGAGCACACCTGCAATCATTTATTTCATTGCCCTCTTCACCTGTACATCAAGCTCGATATCCACAATAAGTGTCTAAACTATCTCATAGCATAATATGACATAGCCTATTATACAAAACTTCAAATAAAGTCTATTGATCAAGGAAGTGGCTTCAAAGTTGTTTGATTTAAAGTCGTTTAATCAAGGAAACTTAAAAATAAAATTAAACTCACGTTTAACAGTTCTACAACGTAGTGTAAAACCAAGGAAAAAGAAAGAAAGAAAATTCATACATACATTGATTTATATAGTTGTACATTCTCATAGCTTCAGAGGAGTATATTTGTTAGACAAACACAAACTATCAAAGACAGAAGCTTGAACATGATTCCTCGTGTGGCTAAGCTCGAAAAAAGCATTTAGTACAAAGCAGCCTCCGCATTCAACCCAGCTACTTGTAGCTGAGGTTAAAAAGATAAAAACAAAGAAACAAAAAGTAATTGAGTTCAAAAGAAGCTTCAAACTCTAACATCATAAAGGTAGCTCTTAATTAATATAATAATTTATAATGGACAACATCCAGGCCCGTACCCATCTGATAGAAAAAGAAGCAATAGCTTGTGTTAAAATTTAGTGGCCCTTTAAATTTAGTTTGAGTAGTAAGTACTAAGTTGTAACATTAAGTTGAGTATATTGGCTTTAACGTCTTTAAGAAAATACAAAATTATAGTATATGAACTAAATTTATAAATTAAGAAAGATAGTGCATTTAAGGTTGATTGATCACTAATCAAATATTATTGATAATTTTAGTTGCAATTGCATATGATAAAATAAATTGTTTATAAGTAACGTTAATAAAAACTTATTTTTGGACGAACATATCACAAGAAAGTTTGTGCAACTCAATTATCTTGTCTAGAATATTAATTAAATGTGTTTATTTTAAAATTTTGGTTAGCGATTTTGTAAAATGAAACGATAAAAACATTATATTTTAGAATTAATAATCTTTTTATTCCATTTTATTAGATTTTTTGGTTAAATGCTTGGGAACTAAAAAAAAATCATAACAAAAAAAGGTCAAAAACATTAAATAACACTAAAATTTGCATATAATTATGTGAAACATATTTAAAATAATATTAAAAAAATTCTTAAACATTTTATATATGGAATAGAGGGACTATTCTAGTTGCTTACTCTTTTTATGTATTTATATAAGATGTGTAATTTTATATGAACTATTTAAAAAAAAATATCCCCTATGGCCTACAACTCTAGGCACGGCTCTGACAACATTAGAGCAAACAGTTGACATGTTGGTAGGATTCAATGCTTATCGTTCAAATAATCTCTAGCATGTAAACTGAAAGATTACGTAGTATATCTCAACAAACAAAATTAAACATAAAAGAGAATCATAAGAATCTTTGTAGTATTTATAACAATTGAGTATATGAGAGATTACGGTATTGAATAGCGTATATATTAGAAACAATGGAAACCCAAGAAAAAAGAAAGATACAACATTCATACTTGTGTAATAAAGACAAAACAAAACAAAGAACAAAGAATTAAACCTATAAAAAAAAGGTGATTCTAGAATTTATAAGAAAGGAATATGGTCAATATATATATAGATTCTCACATAACTACATTAATGAACTATGTAGTCTAGTGGTTGATGATTCATCTAATTCGTCAATTCTCTCATCCATTGAACAATAGCAAAATCTGCATATACTGAATGGTTCTTCTTTTCTTATCTTGCATTTAGATTTGATAGGTTAAACAGTTGCGTGTATCTGGGAGGAGGAGGAGGAAGTGCAGGAGTAATGAACAAATATGTGAACTCAGAAATTAGAGAAGAATGGAGCAATTGTACCAAATGTCTCTTCTTCACAATCTCTTCTGCTAATACTCATTTTTATGTCCTTAATCTTTCATGTAAATACGTAATAATAGCTCAATTAGTCCATTGTGGTAACTAATTAGTTACTCTTCTTCCTTTTTTTCCTCCCTCCATGTGTAATCATTAAGCAAGTTGTTATTAGTGGTTCTCCTTAGTACAATTGCAAAATGAGTCATTGAAATTGACATTATAGGAGTAAATAAATTATCTCAGAACAATCCTCCAGGTTTGAAAATACGTTCAAGATGAAACGCGAACAGCGTCTCGGGTTTATCCTCACTGTCTTGTCCGCTCAAAGCATGGATATGATCGAACACATTGTCTTGAAAAAACCTATGATAAATATATATATTTACTCACCAAAATATCATGTATGGAGTTCTGTTTTTTTTAACCTGCGAAAATGAAAGGTTGGGATTGAGTTACATGTTAATTAAAACATTTTCACATTATCATGACATATTCTTTAGTGCTCAAAGAAGATGGTGAAAGTATACACACCTTCAAAATTCTTGGATTAATTTGCATTGCGTGAATGGAAAAAAAGTTAAAAATAGAGTCATTCTCTGCATGTCTCAGTTGAGATTTATTTTATGGTGTGATCCAAAAGACTCACTATGATATGATCAATAAAAGAACCAAAGAAAATAATCATACATAAATAATCACATCGATGTCTTGAGCCATATTCATGTTTGTATCCAAATCCAATTCTTGAGCTATTACATCCCTCCTTGAACGTGGACATTAATAAGACTCTTGCTTTAAGAAATGGAACAATAGAAACCAAATGATAAAATTCCAAACACACACACAAAAGCATACGTTTTAATCATTGCACTTTCCCTCGAGAATCTATAAAATGAGGTTTCTTCTGATGAGCACGTACATTAATATAAGCGTATTGTTGTGAGCCGCAGCTCATAATATTGAATTTAAAAAGCACACCATAGTAAACTCCATCAAGTTAGACATATTGATCTTTAACATATCTTCATAACAAAGCATAACTTAAATATTACGAAGCATTAATATAAAGTCTTACAGACCATAAGAGTAGTGTTTGAGAATATGTTCCAAACTTAAATACAACATTATGCATTTTGATTAAGAACTTTGATTATATATATGGTATTGGAGCAATATCATCGAAATGAAATATTCTCTTATTCGGTATAAGGAGCTTCTAATTGCTTGATGTCACCCACGAACTCCTGCTCATAAAAATCAAGGTCCTTCATTCTATCTTCGAATTTCTGCTTTTCATCACGGATTTTCTCAAGATCATTGCAAGCTTTTCGGTATCGTTCTCGAACCTAAAATTGAGTCAGATAAATGAATCTTTATACTAAATTTTTTGAGAAAAATAAAATGAAACTTAAATAAATTGAGAATGATCTTTAGTTTGCTTAACTCATTGTTCCTTTCCTCCTTATCATTTTTCTCCCACAATATCTTAACCCCATTGAATTTGAGTTGAAGCATTCTTAATCCTATCTTCGAGTTTCTACTTTTCATTACGAATCTTCTCTAGATTCTTACAGGTTTGTTGGTATCTTTTGCGAAGCTAATTATAACAAAAAAAATCATAGATATTGTGTAACTATACATGACCAACAAATTCATTAGTAATAAATATATGCAAACCGCATCGATCATAGATAGTTCTATAGATATCTGTTCAAATATATTGTCATTAACTTTTGTTTCTATCAATATCGTGTTAAGGTGCTATTATACATCATTTATTGTAATTGCTGCTGTAGGACCCGCACCTGCGCGGATAGCAAATATCAAAATATGATATGTGAACAATTTGATCTCATATAATTATACACAAACCTAAATATAAACGATGATCTACCCATTATTAAGCACAACGACAAATTCCACAATAAAACTTATAAGATGCATGCTAATACATTTTGAACACATTGCCGTAAAAGATCATAGCTTTCAACATTAAGAAATATGATGCGTAAGATACGAACCTCACAATCGTAATAGATATTTAAAACAAAAAATGAACCATATAAAATGTCTTATAAAAAAACCCACATAAGAAAAGAAAGCCAAAACCAAACTAAAACCGTAAACAAAACCAGTAACTAAATACCTTGTTCAGCCTTTATCTCCTTATCAGTTAGAAAAAGACGCTTCGAAACATCTACATCAATACAACGACTACCTTTAGGAACATTACCCCCAATCAACGGTATAATTCACCCTAAATCATTCATTGTCTATGTCTATAGTAACTAAATCCATCTTATCGTAAATCTGAAGAATATATATATTCAATCATTATAGTTAATAAATCATGTGATTTTTTTCGCATTTTTGGAGTAATTGGAATCTCTTCTCCTCTCTAATCATATCATCTTATTTTTTAATAACATGAAGCTTACCATAGATTTTTGAACCGTGATCTTGGGCCGCTCCTTTTGTTAAACTTACCAGAGTTTATTCTTTGACTTATGTGTCACTTATTTTGGACCATCGCAAACTTTTTAGAGTGTCTTAGAAGAATCAAAATCATTCAAGTAAATGAGATAACAAAAACTTCATGTTAACCCCAAGATAATATGTAAATAACATAAAATACAACTGTAACATATCATGCCAGGAAAAATCAACCAATAATTAATAACAAATAAAAACACGTCAAAAAGTTCAAAACACTATTTGAAGAGTTGATAAACCCTACAAATATCAGTAGAATCACGCATGCCCTTTACCGTTCGTCGAGTAGTCTTAAAAAACATAAATGACAAACCATTTAACAATACAACGCTCACAAAAACACAATGTACAATATCAAACTGACAATCAAACAACTGTTGGGGTCGAATTCACCCGCTCGACATTGGAGTTCAAAGTTATGCGAGCCCAGCACACAGATACGGAGTCGCATCAAAGTACATATATCATATGATCCTCCCAAGTCATTTCCTAGCAAGAAGATGAAGTCTTTCTCCTTTCCTAAGTTCTCCCCGTCCAAGAAAGAAGCCTTATGGGTCTTTTCTACTCGCAGCAGAAGTCATGAATGCCGTATCAGAGAAGTCACAGAGCCAGCGAGGACACTGTGCCGACGATGATACAGTGACACCGATATGTCTGGCCACCAAAGTGTTTAACAAAGTAACGACAAAGACTCCACAAGGTTCTTTGCGCTAAAGTCCAATCCAGTTACGAGGCCCACTTCAGCGCAACCGACGTAAAGAAAAGGGAATCCGCGAAGACTTAGGAAAGCTAACATTATCTTTATGGAAAGACCTAGCCGACTTAGGGAGCTATATATATTAATGTAGAAGCCCTTGTAAGAGACATCCACAACTTTATTCACAAAACACTTTTCTCTTTGCTCATCGTTTCTTTCGTACCCTAGAAATCTCTGTTTTCTTTCGAAACCCTTACAAATCTAATTGTGCGAGTATTGGCTTCCACAACAACTAAGAAACAAAAGATCCCAATTATAATAAATATTCAAATAAGCTTAGAGAAAGAAACCTTAGAAGTTTAAAATATACTTAAAAAAAAATTAAATATTTTTATTTTGTTATTCGATAAATTCCAAATATACATACAAAATTAAATCAATCACAATTATATACATTATTTTTGAGAATTCACAAAAACAAATACAAATAATTTTTTTATGTATTAAAGTTAATGCATAACGATCAATTTATTTAATACTTATAGATTTTAGAAAGTATCATGGTTTTAGAAGCTCTGTACCATTGCAGAAATCACCTTTAGGATAAACATTTCTTAGTGACATGAGATGATACTAATTTTTAACCGAAGACTACGGTTAGACAATAAAGATAACTTGATGGTATTCAAAAATTCTTTAGTGTAAACCATATCATCATGTTTATCGAATGTGACATCCCAATATTATCAAACTGAAATAGCTTATTTGCTCGTCTGTTACACACAAAAACGTATTGTTCTTTACTCAACCCCAAATCATTTAAGATAACCCAAATTAAGGAAGACCTAACACACAATGTTTAATTATTAATAATCAATTCTAGCATACGTGAAATATATTAATTTCAATGGTGGTTACCAAAAAAAAAAATTTCCTAATGTAAACTCCATTTTCACATGTGTAAATAAGATCTCAAGCACATTCATTGAAATTTCGAGAATTACAAATATATAAAATTTGATAGGTTTAAATTATATTCGAACAATAATTTAGTTATGTTGCATTGTATGTTTTCAATCATTTTTCGATGCAAATACAACATAACATTCAAAAATTAAGAATTTTGAGATTATAGTTATATCCACCGAAAACGTGTTGTTTTGTATCCACTCTCCAGCAAGCCGACCTTATCAAATTCACATGAAGTATTAAATCATTCATTCTTTGACACTACCAACATATTACAAACTATAATACATGTTTTTTTCAACCACCATATGTGCACATCAAGATTAAAAGACATGACTTCTACTACAAATACAACCAAGCTTAGAGCTAAGCCTGGGCATATGGGTACTCGGATCGGGTCCGAGTCGAGTTTTATCGGGTATAGTTCGGGTCTATAATTTGTATACCCATATATGAGTATGTAAGCTTTTGGGTCGGGTACAGGTTCGGGTCCTAAGCGTACATGTTCGGATCGAGTATAGGTTCGGGGCACTCGGTTCCAGGTTCTTTCAGGTTTATTTGTACTTAAAACTGTTTTTTTTTTCAAAATCTACAAAAAAATAACTTTTCATATGAAAAATATATATGAAGCAAAAAACACAAAGAATTTAAAATACCAAATATGAAATTTAAATTACTTGAAATCATTTAAAATACCAAAGATTTCGGGTCAGATACAGGTTCAGGTTTTTGTAAATCGGTGCCATGTTCAGGTATTTGGGTCCGGTTTTTATACTCATGCCTACTTAAAGCTTAATAAAGATCATGCTTTAAAACAAAGCCATTAAGATAACCTATTTTCTCAAATACACTTTCTCTCATAGCTGCCTAAATAGGAATCCCAAGCTCTGAAAATTCAAGCTTTTTGCCACAATCCCATCGATAAAAAAAACACCAAATTCAAACTCAAACAACAAATAAGAAACTCACGTTACTGGTTTGGAAGCGGTTTCTTTAAGCTTAAGTATTGTTAAATTGACATAGAGTGAGTGTCTCTGACTTGGAAACGGTTTCTTTCAGTCCAAGTTTTGTTATTCTTTTGAGGAGTTATAACCCAAATGACTTTACCTTCGACATTAAACCTCTGTCGAGGCAAATTGCCCTGCCAAAAAAGATAGGTCAATGAAACAAAAAAACACATTGGCATAGACTTCTACTAACCAAGGTATAGGAAAGTAAAGAGTAAGTATCATCATCACTTTATATATAAAAAAATCATCATCACATGAAAAGATTAAGCTTTATTAGACGATCTGAATTAGTAACTCTGACCATCAAATTATTTGATTAGGGATGCCAAACCCTACCATGAACGTCTAAAACCTAAGCATGCACTTAATCCATGGAAATTATACATACTCATTTAATGGTTTATATAAAATGTATAGGTTATAAGTAACTCAAGTCATCGATTCATTGTATCTATTCTACTATCAACAATAAGATCTCCACATTATGTTATTACATAAAACAATTTGATTGATAGCTTCCCCTTGTTTTTGTTTTGTTTTGCTATTCCTATGGAGGGTGGGCATAAAACTCTCTTCTTATGTATTAGGTTGCATGATGATACTTCCGAGGGAGTTTCCAATTGATGTCTTCTTCTATGAAATGGCGCCTCATGATCCTTGTGTCCATCGCCTCTTTCTTTTTGCTCTCCTCCAAAGATCTTATTACTCTCTTTCTTGCCTTTTGTTGAGTATTTACAGAAGTATTTCCTTTTGTCTAGTCACATTTCCCACATTTTGCATTGGGTTATTGGCGTCTTTCTGATAGTGTGTGGATAGATAAAATTGGTATAGTATGGCAGGATTCATCACAAAATCAATTTCTTACTTCAATTAACAACACGGACGGTACCCTTGCCCATGTATCTTGTCCCATCCTTTACTCATCCTATCCTAACCTTTATCCGCGTTCCATCCCAACCCATACCCATCTCGTCTCAGCTGTTACCCGTGTCCCCTCCCGTTTTTACTTGTCTCGTCCCAGCCTTTATCCATTAAGATCCATTCTTAGCCATGTCTTGTATACATGTAACATCCCATGAAATATAAATGAACAATCGAACATAATGTTTTCTTATCAAATTAATACTGAATATTATCAAAAACATGGAATTAGACTAAATTACTTAATTGATGTTAATGTTTTGGATTAGTTAATATTGTTTGATAAAATATTGAAAGATTTGATATGTATATTTAAAAGGTAAAATTTTAAAACATATATTTTAATACCTTTCATTATTTTACCAAAAACTATTTAAAGATATCCAAAGATATTTAAAGATATCCAAAGATTTATGATTTGAGCATATTTAGTGATGTTAAAAACATTTCTTAAGATTTCGAAAAACAAAGGCAAACGAAAATAGTGCCTACAATTTTCCATATGTTGCTTCTTGATATAATATTCCCAAATATCTCTAAGATCATTCTTAATCCTTCGCATTGAACCTCAAACATATAAATTTTTAACCTTGTTGAGATATCAAGCCTATACGCTAAACACAAACCAAAAGATGAACTTGTCTTGATAACACCTAAAACAAAACAAAATAAGAATCAATAAACGACGAATGATTTTTATATGTATTTTATTCCGTTTGGAATACTCAACCACAAACATAAAAAAAGTTATTTCCTTCAATTTTACACAGTAAACATTCATCATCGTCATTATATCAAAAGAGGAAAAGAGTGCAAAAGAAGATATCGAAAAGGGTAATTTTTTTCGCAAAGTCCCGTAACGATTCAAAATGTAACATCCCAGATCCGGGTATGGAGTTTTCAGCAACTTAGAATAATTTCGTGGAGGTTAAATGGAGTTGAGAAATGGTCGTTATGGTGTAAAGTGTCATAAGGAAGTGGAAATCCATGGACTGGCCCGCGAAAGTGGTAAATGGGCCTCCTACAATTAAAAGGGGAAAAGAAACCCTAGATTTTGTAGGAGAGGAGGTGGAAAAACGTTGAGAGCAAGGAAGTTAGGCGGGCTTTCGGCCCATGTAGTAAGGAGGTGGAGAAAAAAAAGGAAAGTGGAGAAAAATAAGGAAAATAGATATTCTCCTTAGGGTTTTTGGTGTAGTATAAATAGAGAGCTAGGGAGCTCATTATTTACACACCAAAAAATTTATCTTCTCTCTAGAGCCAAAGAAACACGCTTAAGAGGAAGAGAAAAGGAGGAGCTCGAAAAGGAACTCGGCACCCCACCTAAGGAGAAACGGTATAAGGTAAGGCGCGATCCGTACCTAATACTCCCTTTCTATTCTCTTCCTTATAGCTTTGATGCAGTAGTTTTAGTAGTACGAGTTAGGGTAGTAGTAGTAGTAGTAGTAGTGTAGTAGTGGTCTTGTGCGGATAGTGATCCGTACACGGCCGGTAGTGTTGGTAGCGCCAAGGGTTGGCATCGGTCAGATACCGATGATAACACAACTGGGTACCAAAGGTAGGCCTCGGTAGCGCCAAGGGTTGGCATCGGTCAGATACCGATGACAACACGACTGGGTAACGATGAAAGGCCTCGGTAGCGCCAAGGGTTGGCATCGGTCAGATACTGATGACAACACGACTGGGTACCGAGTGTCCTAGAGCCGAGTAAAAAATGCCTCGAGAGGGCATCAATGCGAGGCATTGGTGGCGCCTCAACAGGGCCGGTGGCTCCTTGACCAGGCACCGAAAGTAGTAAGGCTGATCGATGATCAGGACGAGTGAGCCTAGGATAGTGCCACGATGGACGTATCGATGAGAAATCGGTACGAACACTCGACGATCCGACAGTGCCAATAGTGGCTATCAGGTAGTATCAGCAGTCGGACCATGGGGACGTGTCGATAGGCCCTCGGGGAGGCCTACGATCGATCTACCACTGGCCATTGAGGATAACTGAGCAGTCCGCAAGGGCAGTCCGCGATATGATCGCTGGCTGGCATCGATGAGCCTCGCGTAGGTCTCGGTGTATCAGTACGATACCTTGTTCGTCCGCGATGAATAAACCGGTAATCATCGGTGAAGGCATCGGTGATCGGAGAGAAAGCTAGATGGGCAGTGCCAACCACTGTGCCGCGGACCGGTACGGCCTCGGTCCGGAATCACGTCCGGTAAGCAAAAGCATGCTTGGCTTACCGACAGTGGCAGAGCATCCGGTCAGATCTGGCTATGGACTCGTAGGTGAGACAATAGAGGAACATGGCAAGGCTAACGCAACTTACCAAGTGAATCGGCTATCACAATGGAACTTGGTGAGGGTACACGGACCTAGGCGTACCGGCGTGGGACTCAACCTTGTATCTCGAGGAAACTTGGCTCGGCATAAGCCCAGCCCAAGAGTGACTCGTTGTTTTGCGGACTGGAAACTAGTTATGGCAGGATCATGCGTAGTTCTGACTCGCACCGCATGTAGTTTAGGAAAGTAGATAATGCATAGGCCGGCTATACTCTGAAGAGAGAGAGCCAGTGGGCCAAATGTGAGGATTAGCGTGGCAGGCTGAGAGGTCTGATACTAACCGATCATTGAACCGCAAAATAGAGCTATGGTAGCATTATAGCCGCAAGGCCGTAAGGATACTCGATGGTTCGCTTGTTTGTTAGACTTAGCAGGCTACTAGAGAATGTTGTAGGCTGGACAGGTAGTGGCCGGCCAACTCGATAGTTGTACGACTACGCCTTAGTCAACCTGGTAGAAAGTCTAGACGGTGTAGGCCAACAAGAGAAGCGCTAAGGAGGCTTAGCAAACTCGTACGGCCGCATACGACTCCAGGGTTAGAGGCAAGGCCGCGGGAACGCTTAGGCTGGGTACGGCCAAGGCTGGACCGCGAGTCTTCCACAATTAATAGATAGTTTTTTGTTTGTATTTCTGCAGGGACGGTCACCGTATTGTCATAGATGTGTCATGGGTAACGTATTGGGATAGCCATACTTACCTGGGGCCGACCATACGGGGCAAAAGGTATTGCTTGAAATGCTTCAGCTATTACTTGAGAACGTAGAGGTATAACGGACTAGGATTAACCGGAGTAGAAAGTTTGGTTGTGAACCTTAGGATAGTCTAGTAGTTAAAAGCATGATTAAACCGGTAGAATAGTAGGTTCACAACGCCACCCGTATAAATACTGCATGGACCGCATCGTGAGTATGTGTTCCCCCGGTTGTTTGTGTTTGGCCTGAAAGATGGCACGAAGACCTAGCGTTCTGAGGATCACTATAAGGGTCGGAGCACCTTAACTCGTAGAGTCCCCCGACGGGCCGACTATAGTATTGGCTGCCAGGGTGCCAGGCTTACCAGTTTTACTGGTCCGGTTACCAGCTTGCTGGTGTAGAGTATAAAGGGCTGCCAGGGTGCACGGCATGAGGTTGAGAAGTTGTGTTTGTATCACCGCCAAAGGGTTGGCCGTGAGACACAGTACCTGGCAAGTAGTGCTAAGGGTGCTGTGTGGGGTTATAGGTTTAGAATAGCTAGGTAGTGTTAGGTGGTGAGACGGAGTAGACCGTCTTACTGAGTATTCAATACTCACCCCCTTACCAGTGCGCAGGATAGGACATCCGGTCGGGTGGACCATAGGACGGTAAGGCAGGAGGGAGCAGCATAAAATGGAGGAAGACTTTCCCAAGACGTAGTGAATCTAGTACCCATACGTTGTAATGTACCACACAATGTAATCAAGAAATTTTAGAGCAATGAAAATATCATTTTTGGCTAACACATGAGTCTGGATTCATAATCCAAGATGCGGGTGTTACACAAAACCCACAATTATTTTGTTTTTAAAAAAGAAATTTCTTCCTCCTTCATTTTGAATCCTCACTTTATTCACCGAATCTCGCTGAGTCCTTGTAAACTCTCCGACCTAAACAAAACAAAGCTAATAAAATTATCGTTATAACTTAAGATCTTATAACCATCATAAAATCTATATTGCTGAAACCATTAGGAAAATGAATCAAGCACATAGAAAAACCGTACATCAATCACATAGAAATTGCATATTATGATTTTGCAAATTCCCTTCCCATTTCCACAACACTTTCTTGAACTGAAGATTTTCCAGAACTCTGATCCAAACAATTTCAGAATCATAGACAGATCATAAACGTAGTGATGAAAGACGCGAGACGTGAGATCAGATGTTACATACAAAAGAAAAAACGTTACGTTCATAGAAAGGAGAATTTAACCTAACCACCAACGTACAAGCCCTACGTTACGTTAGGGTAGGGAGAGCTTCCCAAAGAGACATTCCTTCGCCGCCATGATCTCCGAGGACAGTACAAAGCCTGGATTTTGTTAATTAGACCTATAAAACTTTTCATCGTCGCCGTGAGAACTAAAACACTAAAGCATCATTACATTAATAGGAAGAGTAAGAAGAATTCGTTTTACGGTTAATCAAATAATATATCCAAGTATGATGAATATAAAACAAATCTAAATAGAGAGATTTAAAATCATGACGAATCTGCAAAACAAAACAAAAAAACAAAAAATCATTAGCAATCGTTACCAATATTGTATGGATGTTATGGATCGAAAGTTCTTGAGGTACACTTCTTATGCTTTTTTCATTTAGAAAAGTTAGCAGCTAGGGTTTTATTACCATCGATGCTTCTTCATATTTGATGGTTAAACCTGCCTTTAAAATACCTACAAAAACAAAATACAAAAAAAAAATCAGAATTGAGCAGCATGAATTTATGCATATTAACGAATGCAACGAACGAAGAAAAGGTAACAAAAAAATCTATAAAATCAACGATGAACAAATAACTAATCTACACAATAAAATAAAGGAGGCGAATCTACAAAAAAAAAGACGTATAAGTTCGGTATATATATAGCTTTTCATACATCTAGGGTTTCTATCAATAATAAAATCTATATAAAATAAACTGATTTAATAGTAATTATCCAATTAAAGAAAAAACAGAAAAAATCTAGTTACTAAAAGATGATAATAACGAAAGGTTGGTTTACATTTATTTATTAAATAAATTCATGTATATCTGATACTAAAAAACTATTTGGGCTTCATTAATATTTAGGCTCAAACATAATAAAATTTATAGTGAACAAAGTTCAACATCTTATCTTTCCACTCCCTTCTACTACTATAGATATAATAACTATCACTGTCTTTAACATCATATCAATAAATGACAAGTCGAAAATTCTATGTGTCATCCTCTCCTTAATAGGGGGATGATTTTAGTAATTAATAATCATTATTTTAATACATTTTCTTAATTTCAGTACATTTAATTATTGAAATAGTTAGATTTCGTGTATCGAATCGTTTAGGAATAAAATCTATTTCGTATTCATATTCCATATTTATCTACTAAAAAAATTATGATAAATTTCCATAATTATCATCTCATAGATTTACATTAGATATTACCATTTAATTAAATTTACGGCTAATTCTGAAAACCCTAGGTATCATTCTTCCGAAAACCCTAGACCTCTTATTTCCTCTTTATAAATAGTCTTCCTCATCCAATGTAATTGTCCACCATTGTGTTTTTGTTTGTATTTTTAGGTTTTGCAATTTTGCTTATTATTTTCTCTTTGTATCCTAATTGCTATTGTTCTTATTTTTTGAAAGTTTCTTAATGCCCATCATATCAAGGTTTGTTTACTCATCCAATTGTTTTTGTGTTAATTGTTTGTATCTTTTTTTGTGTTTCTCCTATAAATACTTGGTGTGACTAAGTTTAGTTTTAAAATCTGCAGAAACAGAAAAGCTATAATTTTAGCCTAAACAATATGATCATAAATCTTTGTTCCACGTACGTGGTATTAACATCGGTTGTATATTACATTCTATTATGGTTTTTTCCTTTACTAATCTCACTGTGTTGTTTTCGTCAGAATATATCGGCGTCGTTGATGTTAATTTGAAATCCTCGGAGCGTAGCGATCAGACTATCATATCAACGAGTTTAGGTAACTTATATCCATCCAATTTATTTTCTCTTTTCTCCATAGATCTACAATCATGATCTTATTATTTGTTTCTCTTTATACTCCTTTTTAGTGTGAACATGTTTCTTTCTATTATTTGATGATGATTGTGTTGATTCCCGTGAAAGTAATGGTGGGTTCTAATAATGCTCAGAAGAACAAAGAACCACTTTTGAGATTATTTTATGAAAAAATTACAGAAAACTCATACTTTGAAACTCAAATTACAGATATGTCATACTCGAGAACTGATATTTCAAACTTTGTCACAAATGTCATTGTCGGACGATTTTACCCTCTCTCTTCTTTGAAACTCAAATCCCATCTGACACAAATCCACTCACATCAAACAAAACTGACAAAACCCATCTCTCTTCTTTGTTTTTTTTTTTATTGTTTGTGATTTTTAATACATCTTTCTCTCTCTCACGAACCAAACCGTAAACTCTTTCCGATTAACTCACCGCCGCATACCGTCGTACACCGACCGCTGATGTCAGATCCGCAATCGACTGAAAGGACACCATTTTTTAATTGTGTTTCTTCTCCCTATCTCTCTTTCTCTTCCTCCTTGCTCTATCACTTTCAAAACCAAAACACTTCACCCAAATCTCACAACACCGGAAACCGTAGAAAAGTCACCGGCACAAGACAAACCTCCGCAGATGTTACCGACATGAATTTTTCGGGCACGATAATATCCATCTAGATGCAATCCACGAGATGTCATCGGAAAATGGCGAATCCACCTTTCCACAATGATTTTTTACCAAAAGCAAGAGGCGATTAGTCTTTCCACCGCAAAATATCAACAAATCAAGAGGCAAATCCGCCTCTCCACAGAGAATTTGTTAATTTCGGTAAGAGTTATCACCGTTTTTTGTTAAGATGTACGTACACCAAAGTTGTAAAACGGTGAAATGTACGTCAATATTTTCTATGTATGTTAATAGTTACCATATCTACGTACACAGTTTGAGAGGGTCCAAAAGAGGTTCATGCAGTTACCATCGAGACAAATAAGTGGTTGTCAACAAGAATTTGGTACAAAGAGAATCAAACCACCATCATATGTACAGTCTAACCAGCGGTACACTACATGTACACCGTCTAGGCGTTCTCATCATGTACACTGTCCGACAATTGCTACACCATCGTATAGATTGCCTAGATACCGACGTGTACATTATTCGGCGACTGTACACCATCGTGTACACTGTCTAGCATTGTCATCGTGTACACTATACGACCATCAACACATCACGGTGTACATAATCCAACCACCGTCATAATGTAGACGAGGTATATAATTGCTCTTTTTAGTTGATGCCACAATATATACCAGACATAAATGGTTAACTTTTACAACTACAGGTTTATGGTGATGGAGATGTACTTCACAGAAGATGTACGTACACCAACGTAACAAGATACTTGTGATGTACGCATTACAACAACTTATGATTGTACACGAGCGTGAGCATGTACATCAACCTAAAACCGTACATGAGCTTGAGACTGTATACCAGCATGAGGTAGACACTGTCCGACCACCGTCATCGCGTATACTCTCCGACCACCAGTACACTGCCATGTACATTATCCCACACTGTCATCGTGTACATGGCCCAACCACCGTCATTGTGTACACTGTCTAACCACCATGTACAATGTCCGACCATTGTGATCATGTATATGGTTTGGTGTACGTGTGAATTTGTTTTGTGTGTTCATAATTTTTGTGTATAGATGTATCTTACGTAACTATATAACTTTTATTATATATTAAATATTTAGTAGATTTAGTTTGCCTTTTAAAATGGTAAAGAATGTAGAAATTGTAGATTTGGTGGTATATTAAATGTTAATGTACACATTTGCCTTATACATGTACACAATACTATATGTTTCAGTTATGTACGTACGCAAATAATATCTTCTTTCAGACATTAAATATCCGGACTCACTACCCAACCTTATCTTCTAATAAAGCTGACATAAATCATGTCACTTCAACTCTCTCTTTCTCATTCAAGTCAGACTCCTACACCAATATGCAAAAGGTATTTTCGGAATACTTGTGTATAAGTGACATTTCATGTTACACAAACTGGCTTGTGATATTTTACAAAATTAAAACTTGAAAAGTGACATAATTTACTCTTATTTTATTTTATCTTTTTTGTCTGTGTATTATGCAAATAGTAAACCAAAAGTTATACTACGGTGTTTTTTTTTGTTTGATGTTCATGTAATTTTTTACCTCATAATATGTTTGTGTGTTTCTTATGGTTTCAAACCGGATAGGGCCTGAGGTACCGGACCCACGAGGCTGCAGCCGCCGAGCCATAGAACACGGAGCTGTAAGCGAGCTTGAGTTCTCTGAGAGTCGAGAGGTTTCCGAGGGAAGCGGGAATTGTACCGGAGAGGAAATTCCCGGCGAGGTTCAACTTCTCAAGCTTGCGAAACTCTCCAAAGCTAGCCGGAATCGAATCTGATAAGTTGTTCCCGGAGATCTCGAGGAGAGACTTTGGGAGAGGACCCACCAAAGGATTCTCTGACAAATCGAGATGGTGGAGATTCCGACACGCCGCGAAGTCTTCATCGGAGAGAGAACCATTGATGAAGTTATTGTATAGAGAGAGGAAAGACAGAGAAGGTACAATGCAGAGGATGGAAGGGAAAGGACCCACGAGCGCGAAGCTGGAGAGATCGACGGAGACGACAGATGACGTGGCGGCATCGCAGGTTATGCCGCGCCACTGGCAAGGCGTGACGTCGTCGTTTTCGGACCACGAAGATAGGGACTGAGTTGGGTCGGATAAGCCCAATTTGGCTTGCCGGAGAATAGTGGCATCATGGTTAAGAGAGAGAGTTAGATACGTGGGAGAAAGGCAAAGAAGGAGAATAAGACAATAAAGCATTTTATTGGGATAAAATTCGTTTTCTTTTTCTTTCATGCTTGGATTTGTGAATAGAAACGAAATTATGAGTTTTTAAAGGTTTATGAATTAGTGATTATAAGGATTTAAAGGTTTAAGGATTCGCAGAAGCAAAAAGGAAAGTGAACACTTTGACAAGACATGTGTGAGACATGTTTTTCAAGATTGGGAGACTTGGCTTTGAATGAAAACGGTCTGCACTATCAAATAACAATAAAACTATCAAATAACAATAAAAATCTACATTTATATGATATTCATCATTATGTAAACCCAGGGCCGGTGTTGGCATGGTGTAAGAGGTGTATTTGCACCATGTCAATGTGATTTTTGCAATTGAACTAAAGATACCCATAAATAAATTCTTTATGTCATTTTAATGATTCCCATGTATCCGAGTTTCAATGATTTCCTAATTATATATTATTATCTTATAATGTTTTTTGATTCTTTCCTCCAGATTCTTTTTTTTCTTTGATCTTCTTATTTAAAAATTGTATATGTACCCTAATTTTTCATGTATTCGATTATACCTTATAATATCAGTAACGAATCTTAATGATTTTGTTGTTGTTAGTGTTTTGCTTTGTAGATATGTCATTGTATCGTGTATGTAAGTTATTCTTTCGCAACTATCATCATAAATCTATTTACTAATAAGCAATAACCATTCACCTATCTTAATATTATTATAACGCATGTCTTTGTAATAAGGTGTATTTTTCCAGAATTTGACTCTCTCTATAAGGGAATCTTCCTTTCCTTATTATTGTTTCATGTTTTATACTTTAACAGAAAATAAGACCATAGATTTGTTGTATTTTAAACTATTTAATCTTCCGCAGTTAGCAAAACACATTTTATAGAAATTTTTTGTGTCATAAAGGGGTTAAATGACCGGTGCCACTAAATCAAAGTAATAACGGTATCTCAGAGACTATAAGATACGAGTCTTTAGGAAATGGCAAAGACTTTGAGAAAAATACAATAGTAGAGCCGATAGGAAGCAGCGACTCCATGCAAGGTCATCTAATTTATTATTAGTTTTGTTTTATGATTTATTTATGGTTGTTATGTCTTTATCACATTTCTTAAAATCCTTTTTTTCTCATCAAA
This sequence comes from Arabis alpina, assembly GCA_900128785.1. Taxonomy (NCBI): domain Eukaryota; kingdom Viridiplantae; phylum Streptophyta; class Magnoliopsida; order Brassicales; family Brassicaceae; genus Arabis; species Arabis alpina. The sequence goes on from LT669794.1 coordinate 32,021,155, forward strand.
TTTCACTTTCTTTTTCTTTTTGACTTCTCATAGGTCTTGGGGATTGCCTATTCCTGTTTTATTTGCATGATTTTATTGCTACAAGATGATATCGTTCACCATAACGTTGTTGTTCTTTGGAGAGTTGAAAAAGACTAAGAGGACAAATAAAAAAAGAAGGTAATTCTGTAGGTTTGTTGAAATCGTCTAATTGGTAATGTTGTTTTTTGATTTTCGTCTTTGGAGAAACAAGGGAAAAGAGAAGATAAAGGAGAAGGAGGGTGCAAAGAAGAGAAGGAAGACTTTTTCTTTAAGTTCTTAGTTTCTGTCGTTTTCTTTACTTGCTTTTGATGTATATTTCATGCACAATTTTCCAACACATTGGTCGTGTGATTTTGCATCATAAGAAGAAATAACAAGCAAGAAGCTTAAGTTTGAAAACAGTTTTCATTATCTCCATTCATACTTAAAACTTGGGCGCATAAAGTTTTCTGATTCTGCACCCTATACACTAATTTAGTCCTTTTGTGATATAGCAGTTGTAGCTCGAGTTATGAAATGCGTTAAGAGTTTGCCCATATGGTTATAAACATTGAAAGCAACAACTTGATACTACGACTTAAACATTATTTTGTTTCTCCCAATTGTGTAGCAGAGTGGATGGTAAGTTATAACCAATAATTTGTTTTGTTTCAGAGTCAAAGCTTAAAAATAATCGGATAATCATGCTAAGCATTTTGAGAAATTATCCATAACATGTGGACATGCTATAAAAAATAAATGGAAATGTGTTTGTTTGATTGTAGAAAGCTTAAGGGTTTGTTTTTTTGTTTACCAAAATTTATACGGATGTTGTTCATTTTTTTTGTATATCAGAAGTCATTCATAGTCAATAAGTTTACTCTTTTTGCTTTGGGCCTAATGTTCTTTTCTAAAATCTTAGCTAAAAAGTAAAACCCTATTTGTAGTTTAAGTCGAGGTTGAATGAGATTCATACTCCCTCTATAAAGAAGACTTAAACACCAAACTCGCGTTGGAAAAGTCTGTTTCATTATGTAATATATATCTTAGATCTCAAATTGTTTAGTGAATATTTCCATCATACCAATACGTATGAAATTGTATTAAAAAAATCAAAGTGAATAATATCCAAGTAAAACGAAGCTCAAAACAGAGCATCAAATTTGTATTGAGAATATGATGGAAATCTATAGAGCATCAAACAAAGCATCTTAATTCTTATCGTCTCTTTCAAGGCAATGTTTTCAAGGTAATTTTGAAACATGTGCTGTATTTATTTTTCTATTTTTTTTAACAATATCTATAGTTTTTGATTTGTTTTTAAATTTTATTATGTTTATTTTGATTTTACTCTCATGAAGAAGAACCAAATCCTTCTTTATTCTCTCTTCTATGTTTTGATTTCGAGATTTTTATTTTCATATTCACCGAGACTCGAGCCTCATCCTAAGGATTGCATTTGTCTTAAGGTTTACAGCTGGTATATGATAGTGGTCGTGTTCTAAGTATATATACTCTTTTTCTTGGTAAGAATATAATTCTTTATTGTATCTAGATGTAATTTTTTTTTTCTTTTTTTTTTTATATATGGATTTGTCTAATGTGATTGTTATCTTATGTATAGAATTTCTTGTGAGGATGTGTATGTTGTCACGCCAATGTAGGCTAATGATGAATCTCTTCCATTTATCAACCAATGCATCTGGATTTACGTCATGCGAGTTGGATTATCTGAAGAGCTAATTTTGTTCGTTCATGTGTCATATATTACTTATTGTATGCGTTGTTGTTGCTGGATTTAGTATGATATGTAAATGTAATCAAATTTATATGATCGTTTTATCTACACATTCTCTTTCCAATGATTTTTATTCCTATGATTTATGTGGTATATTGATCTGCCTAAAAAAGACATTGAGATAAAATATCTTTAATCTTTCTATTGTATGTGACCTTTATCCCCTTTGTAACTGTAAATATACCATATATATATATATATATATATATATGTTCGATGGTTTCTCTCATTTGAGAAACACAAAGTTTTCTGGGTTCTCAAACCCTACAATTTCCTCCTTTTGGGAGAGGTCTCTGTCTCAGCTTACGATCGGTTCTCCTCAATCTGCTTCAATTGATTGGATCTATTCAGCTGTTATTCCGCCACACACGTCATGTATATCTCTGAATGGCTCTGTGTTTATTGTAATGGATCGTGTTCCCAATTCCAATTCAGCAAGCTTGAAGTCTTGCAGCTTCACCGATTCAGTTGCTATGGATGGTGCTGGTCTTCCCGGGTCAGTTGTTATGGACGGTGTTGGACTTCCCATTGTGTACTTGTCCTCCTTTATGGAGAGAACTACTCCGCCTACTTTCTCCTACATGGAGATTGTTTTTAAAAGCTCAGCCGCAATGGCATTAGAAGCTCAAAAATCAGTTCGCACGCCTTTACTGGCAAAAGAACTAGAGTTATCTTCGGTTTACCGAATGATGAAGATCGGTTTTAAATCGATTATCTCCGAAGCTCTATCGAAGATGCTTCAAGTTATCCTTTGTGATATCTACTATCTTTTTTATTTGCATTGTACTCTTCCTTTTAGTTATGTATTAGGTGAAAACATTAGAGAGGTAGACTCTTTGGCAAAGAGCTTCTTGCTTTGTGATGTAACGCCAATTTAAGATTAATGAAAAAATTGTTGCACAAAAAAAAAAAAAAAACCCCATATAAATGGAGATTTGAATGTAATTTGATATTTTCTATTATATTCATAGCCCTAAAAATGTACTTATTAAAATCAAAAAAGTAAGTTTGTAATATTCAATTGTCAGTTTTTCCAGGAAATTTTATAAAACGAATATTCAACCATAGCATTCATCATTATCTTTCCTTAATTCTCTATGTATATCATTTCAAACATATATTATTTTTAAAACCTTTAATGATTATATCTCTAATATTTTCGTTTACCTTTTTGGTTTAAATAATTACATTACAATAGTAAAGTATATTCGTATGGAGATTTACCAATATATATATATATATGTATGTATATTCACAAAAATGGACTTATCATCATCATATTATAAAAAGATAGGTTGAAAATCCTAGGTGTCATCCTCTATCTAATTTTCGGAATTGTTTTAGTTTATTTTAATGCATTTTAAATCAATACTAATATAATTTTCGTCTATTAGTTCTATATATATATTACATATATATATATATATTCTATATATATAATAGAGAACATACTATTGTAATGAAAATGAATTATATAGATAGCTTTTGTGGTTCCTTTCCTTTTCTCGGTTGAATTATTGTCGTGTGATACAGGCTTTTCTGGGCTGTTCTTTTTCTTAAATGTTACTCACCCGTTATAAGGTTTAATCTAATTTGAGTGCATGTACTCGAAGCAACAAAGAACTCTGGTAAGAATATAGGAGGATACGAATCAACCTCCTCGACATTTATTAAGGTTAGCATGAGTATTATTAATTATTATTTTTTTAAAAATAATTTTATTTATTGCAAATAAAGGTTATTGCAATGGAAGTCATCCGTTTCCATATAATAGTCGGAGTGGGACCAAAAGGTGTTCGATTGGGCCATCGTGAATTCGGCCATCAATTATTACAATCAGTTTTCGGAAATGTAGTATATTCGATCATATATTCTATTGGATCCTACTAGGTAAATCTTCCATTTTTAACGATTTTAATGTATTATATTATGTGAATTTCCATATTTATCTTCTCTCTTATATATTATTTCCTATATACTATGCTTATCTAATTATTTATTTATTAATTAGTTAATTTTTATTTTGAATTCCTAGGTATACTGCTTACCTATGCTTATCTTATTGGTTTTGCTTCAAACACTTTTTTCTATGCATCTTAATAAGCCTTTTGACCCCAGGCTGTTTTTTTTTCTTATTTACTTACCATGCCACTCCCTTTTAATTAGATTTATGAATATTTTGTTAAACCAATATGGAGATACATCTTCGTCTTCGTCTTCTCTCATTGTGAGTGATCTCTATAAATAATCCTTATCCACCTCATGTTTGTACCATACTCGGAAGTTCTATGACCTTTAAGTAAATCATCATCACAATCATCATCACAATAGCTCCTTAATGGCTCTCTCAAATCTAGCTTTCTCATCTCCATCAAACATATGTACCATTTTCCTGCATGTTGGTAAAATCTCATCATTTTGCTTTCTATTGTTTTTGTTGTTGTGGTGTATCCGTCTGTGATTTTATAATATAGCTTTCATACCATAGGTTTTCAAGCTCACTTATGATGATGGACTCTTTTCTTTTCGTAAGGTTGTATTCCGTTATTGCTCCAAGTAATTTTTTATATTTTACAATTATCTCACATTATTATCTCATGTATAGGTTTTGTTGTGAGGATGTGTATGTCGTTCACAACAGTCTAGCAACATATGAGTCATGCTCTCATAAGAATCAATAGTCTCGCCAGTAATTAAACACCGAGTTGCACAGTAAAGATTAGCTTTATTTTTTATTTAGGGTAAGATTTATGGTTTATGTTTCTTACACATCATCCTCTTCTCATCTTGCAGTTAGAAATAACTCTTTTAGTCGAGGTTTTAACTATGTGTATAGTTTTTACTTATATTGTCAAAATATTTCAAAATAGTTCATTGTCGTGATCAGTAGAAGATGTGTTACGTGAAGACGTAATGAAGAGCATCAAGTTCATTAAGGTATATATGTTGGATCTTAGAGACGGCATCGTTTTGACGGAGGAATGGATCAAGACAATGAACTAATTGGGTTTGGAGATGTTTTTGATGGCGGAGAGGAAGGTGCGGACAGACAGCTACGGTGGTGTAGCCGGGTATGTACAGAGGTGGTATAATTAAAGGAAACAAGGTCTCCACAACATTTAGTTTGTGCTTTTGTTTTCATTGTGCAAGTGTTTTCGTGTTCTTTTGGTTTGGTTTATACGTACACAAACCAAGCTTAAACTTTATAAGCTTGGTTTTTATTCTTTCAAGTATTTTATTACATGTTTGCGAATAATTTATCTTACCTAAAAGTTTCTGTTTTGTATGTTTTATTAGTGGTGTAAGCATGAAATCCTTAGCGCTTGGCGCAAATCTTCACCATTGTTGCTTATTCTTAACGGTACATTATCAAAGAAAACTAATCTTCGTTTAGAAAATTTCATGCTATGGTTTAATTTGGACATAAACCATCATCATGTGAAGATGATTCCTATTCCTCTGTAAAACCATTGTGGCTTCCGCTTACCCCAAGGATTTTCTCACCAAGTAAACTTTTAAATATTGATTGTTTGAGTTTTATTATGTGGCATAAACTCTCTTATTTTTTGTTAATGTGTTGTTGATGAAAAAAATAGAATTCGTATAGCTATATTATCTGATTATTTCAATCACATTACTAGCATGAAGAATGAAACTGATGGATGGTGGTAAGAACTAACTTCAAGCTAAACTATACCTTTGCTTATTCACTCAACTAATTAATATCTTCTTTTATTATATATGCAGCTTCCGGAGGAAAGGTGGCTACTCTCCTCCGTCGCATGGTCGGATATGTTGGTATGTGGAGTATGTTTCAACATATATACTTTTGAACCACTCGCTTACACAAATTAGTTATACATTTGTTAACAATTTGGTGAGTTTTTAGCCAAACAAATTACATCTCTTATGCATCAAAACTAATGTTATATATTTTAGGTCTTTGTTCGAGTTGGTCCGTTATATCAACGGTTACGAGACGTGACTTCCAAATTCAAAAGCCAAAACCCTAAGACAAGTCGAAATAGCCAAAGAAAAAGGAAAGACATGAATAGAGAGGAGGCAAACCAAACCCGATAGGCACTGTAATGACCCTCTCTTAAGGGTAAACCGCGCTCGAGGAAAGACTCGATGCAAGGTACGGATCAGTCCATTAGTCCCTTGGATTTTGGCCGAAACCTAGCCAAGCACCTCGATGACTAAGCTACTTGCTTGGTTACTCGGTGACTAAGCTGTGTGCTAGGGTGCTTGGTGAGTAAGCTGCCTGCCTGGGTGCTTGGTGACTCACCAAGCAAACCCACGGGGGAAGCAAGCTCAAGTAGGAGGTGCCTATGAAACCCTTGGCCGAAGCAATGACAAGCAGCTGCAAGCTTGTCCATTGCCACATGTTGCGGCAGGAAGTTTCCTCGGTGGATCCGATCCGCCTAGTGTCCAGCTGCTTCACCAGCTTGGCCGAGCCTATATAAACAAGGCCTTGGACCTTGTTTTATCCATAGAAACTCGCAGCCTTATGCTGAACAAATAAGTCCGTAATCTTTAACCACCGCGAACCTTTGTCCGAACATTTCTAAACCACCGCGAACCTTTGTCCGAACCAAAATCTTGTCCGATCACCTTGATCAGTTCAGTTTATCCGAGCGATACTCTGTCCGATCAGTCCAAAATCTTTAGCCACCGCAAACCGTTCTAGAGCAATTTTGGGAAAAACTTAGGGTATGTTTCTTGATCCAAATCTTGTCTTGTTCGACTTGATTTGTCGTGTTGATCTTGAATCTGACCTTAGTTTCTTGATCCGATGGCCGGATCCATCTCAAACTCATAGGATCAGTTTCGGTTTGATTCCAGACAATCACCGAAGACCTTGAAACCATTCTGTTCCGATCTAGGTATTGTCCAAATAATTTCCATAAGTTTCTTTGAGAAATATCTAAGTGTTGCCTTATTAATGTTCGTGTGATCTAATGGGACAAATCATCACTCCGAAAGATCATCAGTTTGATCGTAAGGCAGCCGAGAGTAGGATTCATTGAGTGAATCGAATCGCATACTTTCACCAAGTAATCAGTGAGTTCTTTGGTTATGTTTGTTGTTTTACTGCAAACAATTGAGTGAGTTTCGTGTTTGCTTGCTTGATCATTTGAATTTATAATCGTAGAGGTTCAAGCACGAAATCTAGAATTTTGCTAAGTATTGTTGAATATTATTTGGTTGAGGTTCATGTTGCGTTGTTAAGTATTTTCCTAAGTGAAGAAAATACTTAATGAATGCTAAGTATGAATAGTGCGTTGTTAAGTATTTTCCTAAGTGAAGAAAATACTTAATGAATGCTAGGTATGAATCGTATAAGTTTACTCTTAACCGAAGTGTTAGTAAAACTTATAAAAACTATTGAACGTGGTGAGATATTCCCTTTGGCCGTGTTTTGACCGATAAAGATTTCGGTTAAGTACACGAGGACACGGAGAGACGGGATTGCAGCCTTGGGCCGTGTCATGCATGACGATGCATATTCCAGATGTGGTTTCCTTATGTTTAAGGCCACATGAATGATTAAGGATTCTAGGTCTTTAGCCTTTGTGGTTATGGACCGAGGGATGCCTTTGGTTACATGTGATGGGAATAGTCTACACGTAGGCCTTATGAATTAAAACGTTAATAACCGATCGTTGATTGCTTTGCTTGCTTGTGTGTTGATTGTTATTTTGGGTTTGGATGGGAAATGAAATTGTTTAGGGAAACCCTAGACTCACTGAGCAATTAGTGCTCACGACTCAACTTGTTTTGCAGGTAACCTTTAGCGGGTAGACCTTTGGGGAGCACACGAAGGAACGTTAGGATAATCAGTGGTAGATTGTTTCGCCTTTTAGTAAATGATTAATATTTATTATGTACATGATCATTTTGGAGTATTAGACTCGTAACGTTTATACTTTGTAAACCGTTGGAAATCTTATGTAAAAGATATATAAAAGTAAGTTTTTAAAATATCTCGGGTTTCATAAGATATTAGTCCTTGTCCGGACGAACAAACCATCGGGTATGTCTCGGGTTGGCAAGCCTTGAGGTGTATCCGACGGGGGTGAACACTTGGGAGTCTAGTCTAGGGATTTTGGATGTGTTCCGGGAACCTCTGAACGGATGCCCGATCGTTCATCAGTGGCGCTCCGGTTTAGATAATGAACGGGGGCGTTACAAAAAGTGGTATCAGAGCATTATTTTTACGATGCTTGAATGGGACTTGGTTTTCAAACGTTTTATCGAGTCAAAATGTCGCTAAAAGGCAATTAGGATAAACTGATTACGTTCCTGTGCTATTGGGTTATATAAGATGGGATTAGACTTACCGTGTTATTTGTGGCAGATGGGTACTCCACCGCACCGTCGTATTCCTGTGTATAGAGATTGGCCTGTGATGCCACATAACGAGGACAATCCGGGACGACATAGTGGATCTCCTATGGTTGGATATATTTCGGATTCAGAGCCGTCAGAGGATGTGTCGGAGTATATGCCGGAGTATATGCCGCGGATTCGGTACCGCGACTATACCGATGAAAACTCCCCACATTCCATGGCGGAGTTAGGACTCTGTGACATTAGTGATCCTGGACTCGAGGGATCACATGTTGGAGGATGGATATCCCCCTCACATGGTCGATGGTTATCCACCGAGTCATCAGAGTCCTGCCCCATTGCTCATCGGGAAGACACAAGCTTTGAAGGGCCAAGTAGATCAGGTTATAGAGGATCACCATTAGAGAGTCTTGGCGGATCGGTTACCTTCCGTCGTAGGTATCCATGACATGATGAACCGGTTGAACCGGGAAGTCATGGACGGAATCGTCCTAACCGTCCTAATCCTGAGGGAGCTGGACCAAGTAGGACGAGGCCCACTGGACCGAGACGTGAAGGGAGAGGTACCGAGGATCAACTAATGAGTGTGATCCATGATTTAGCGGGACGTCTAGGAGATCGTCGACGAAATCCTCGTGGACATCAACAGAATCCTCCACCATCACCACCAAATTTTCTAAAAATGGTGATGATGATGAAGAACCTAGGAACCAGAAGATTCTTTAGTAATACGGATCCATTTGATGCGGACTCATGGATGCAGCATATCGAGAGGAACTTTGCTGCAATCCGATGTCCAGAAGATTTTAAATCCGACGTAGCCGCACACTATTTAATGGCAGATGCGAACAACTGGTGGAGTAGTGTGAAAGATCACTACATGAGTGTGGAACTCTCATGGGATACTTTCCGACGGGAATTTGAGAGGAAGTATTTCCCACCAGAAGCTAAGGATAGACTAGAGAGGAAGTTCCTGGAGTTGAACCAGGGACAGTCTTCGGTGCGTCAGTATGAAGCTGAGTTTACTCGGCTTCGACGTTACGCACATTTTGGTGTACATAGTGAGGCAGCGGTTATTAGAAAGTTTTTGCGTGGGTTGAGACCGGATATAATGAACCGGCTGTTGGCAGTAGAGTATCATAGCCTGTTCCATCTTGTGGAGCGGACAGTGAATGTTGAAGAAGGCATTGAGATTAAACGAGCCTTCTACGATAAACCGCCAACACCGCAAGTACCACAACAACAAGCATAGAGGCCAGGGCCAAGTAACCAAGTGGCACGACCTGGAAATGTAGGCCGAGGGCAAGGTCGAGGCTTTGGAGCCTTTGGTTGGGGTCGCGGTAGGGGACCCGCTGGTAGAGGGACACCAGCGATAGAAACCCTACCCGAATGCTATAAGTGTGGCCGTCGTGGCCATTACTCAAGAGCATGCCCCAACGAGGGAAAACCACGACCTGTGCCAGCCAATGTTGTGTGTTTTATCTGTAACCAACCCGGGCACTACTCAACCTCCTGCCCAGTTAGGACCAACCGACCAGCGGCTGCCCATGCATTAGAGGTTCAGCCAGCAATCGAGGCACCACCCAAGCGTCAAGCTATCGCAGGACGCGTGTATTCCTTAGATAAACCTGAACTATCTCGACCTTCTAAAGGTCGGGTTTCAGGTAAATAAGGGTTTTAACTCGAATCTTTTGTATTGTTAATAGTGTGATATAGTGTAAAACTTTGTTTAATATATATATGAAAGTTTTTGAACAAGAGTTTATTGCACTTATATCTAGGAACAATACAAGTTTGTGGTGTTCCCACACACGTATTGTTTGACACGGGAGCGACGCATAGTTTTGCATCACCCGAGGTCACCTCTCGTTTTAAGGGGATCTTTACGATAGTAAAGGTTCACGTTCCTATCCTTACACCTGGTGATCAGATCCTTATAGCAACGAGTTGCTATATAGGAATTCCGATTATCATTGAAAACTACACATTCTTAACCAATTTCCTAGTCACACCTTTAGACCATTCTGAGATCATTTTAGGAATGGATTGGTTATCCGCGTACATGGCGCATCTAGATTGTGGTCGAGGAAGAGTAACCTTTGAGATAGTCGGAAAACCTTCCTTAACCTATCTTGGAATTCAAACCAACCCCACCGTATCCTTCGTAACGGCCTTAAGAGCAGAAAAGGACCTTGATGAAGGTGAGGTTTACCTTGTCACCCTTAGTATCAAGAGTGATAGTGCATCGGAGGAACCTAAGCTAGAGGAGATTCCGGTAGTTCAAGGATACGATGATGTGTTTAAACCTCTGGAAGGGTTACCACCATCTCGTAACGATCCTTTTTCCATTTCTTTGGAACCAGGAGCAGCTCCAATAGCTAAGGCACCTTACCGGATGGCTCCAGCAGAACTAGCAGAATTAAAGAAACAGTTAGAGGATCTAATGGGAAAAGGATTCATTAGACCCAGTTCATCGCCGTGGGGAGCACCGGTGTTATTTGTTAAGAAGAAGGATGGTAGCATGCGATTGTGTATAGATTATCGAGGAATCAACAACGTTACCATCAAGGATAGGTATCCATTACCAAGGATAGATGAATTGCTAGATCAACTACAAGGAGCTAGTTGGTTTTCGAAGATTGATTTAGCATCAGGCTATCATCAAATTCGAATCTCTGAAAAGAATGTCGTAAAGACCGCATTTAGGATACGATATGGCCATTATGAATTTGTGGTCATGCCGTTTGGCCTAACTAATTCTCCAGCAGCATTTATGCGGTTGATGAATGAAGTCTTTCGTGATTACCTAGATGAGTTTGTTATCATATTCATTGATGACATACTTATCTACTCTAAGAGCGCTGAGGAGCATGAAATACACTTGAGAAAAGTGTTAGAACGTTTAAGGAGTCAAAAGCTCTTTGCTAAGTTTAGCAAGTGTAGTTTTTGGAAACGAGAGATAGGATTCTTAGGACATCGGGTATCGGAACAAGGAGTTTCGGTTGACCCAGAGAAGATCGTGGCTATACAAGATTGGCCACAACCGATAAACGCTACCGAGGTCTGCAGTTTCTTAGGACTCGCGGGATATTACAGAAAATTTGTAAAAGGATTTTCTAGCATATCCAAGCCGATGACTCGTCTGACCGGAAAGGGCGTAGTCTTTGTGTGGACCGAAGAAGCGGAGAAGGCATTTAATCTGTTAAAGAAGGCTTTGACCACCGCACCGGTCTTAGCCTTACCTGAGCCAAACCAGCCACATACAGTTTATGCGGATGCATGTGGAACAGGATTAGGATGTGTTTTGATGCAAGGCAAGAAGGTCATTGCCTATGCATCACGGCAGTTGAGGAAACAAGAGGAGAATTACCGCGTGCACGATTTGGAATTGGCTGCAGTTGTACATGCCCTTAAGATTTGGCGATCTTATCTCTATGGGGAGATGGTAGAAATGATGACGGATCATCAAAGCTTAAAATATCTATACACACAACCTGATCTTAATGCAAGACAGAGAAGGTGGATGTAATTTATAGCGGATTATGATCTGAAATTTGCTTACCATCCGGGAAAGGCAAATGTGGTTGCAGATGCCTTGAGCCGTCGTAGGGTAAAGATTGATGTTGAGAAGGACTTGATGAGCCTAACCGCAGAACTCAAAATGGTTAGTTTATCGACCTTAGAGGGAGAGAGTAGTGAACCGTTACGTTTACAGGAGGTAAACCAAGCGAGTTTACTACAGCGTATTCGACAAGAGCAAAGAGAGGATGAGAACCTGAAGAAGATTATCGAGGAGTTGGATAATCGTGAAGAACCAAACGCAAGCGGTTACCATTTGGCCGCAGATGGTACCCTGCTTCAGAACAAAGGATAACCGTGCCTAAAGGACAAAGCTTACAGGATGAGATCTTGAAAACAGCTCATCATTCCTTTCTTAGTATTCATCCGGGGAGTACTAAGATGTACCGAGATATTCACCAGTACTATCATTGGCCGGGGATGAAGCGGTCTGTTGCAAAGTGGGTAGCGCAGTGCCAAACTTGTCAACAAATAAAGATAGAGCATCAGGTGCCAGCGGGATTGCTACAGAGCTTACCAATCCCAGAATGGAAATGGGATGCGATAACTATGGACTTTGTTACAGGATTACCTGTAACCCCATGACGGGGAAACAATTCGATTTGGGTAATCGTGGATCGTTTAACCAAGAGTGCTCACTTTTTGCCAATGAGACTTAGCGATAATATAGAAACATTGGCTAAGCAATACGTGAATGAGATCGTAAAGCTTCATGGGGTTCCAGCCAACATAGTGTCCGACCGTGATTCCAGATTTGCGGCTAGACTTTGGCGAGGTTTACAAAAAGCACTTGGAACCGATCTGTTTATGAGTACAACATTTCATCCTGAGACGGATGGTCAGACAGAGCGAACCATCAGGACTCTCGAGGATTTACTTTGGATGTGTATGTTAGATTGGAAAAAGATTTGGGATGTCCACTTACCGTTAGTGGAATTTGCATACAATAATAGCTACCATGCTAGTATTGGTATGTCGCCGTATGAAGCCTTATACGGACGCCCTTGTCGATCACCTATGTGTTGGACCGAATTAGGAGAAGGTATAGAAATTGGGCCAGCCATAGTAAAGGAAACTACAAAGAAAATTAGCCTTGTTCGGGCTAATATGAAGAAAGCCCAAGATCGACAAAAGACATATGCTGACCAACATAGAAGACATGTTGTTTATGAGGTTGATGATTGGGTATGGTTAAAAGCGGCTGCTGAGAAAGGGAAGGATAGATTTGCTAAGTCTGGTAAGTTAAACCCGCGAAATATGGGTCCTTATCGCATTAAGAGGAGAGTAGGGGAGGTAACCTATGAGTTAGATCTTCCAGCTGATAAGGGATTACATAATGTATTCCACGTATCTATGCTGCGGAAGTATGTCCGTGGACCGGATGTACCACAACCAGAAAGGCTGCCCGATCCCAGAACCGAACCCATACCTCCTTCACCTGAACCGTTAAGGATCGGTGAGAGGCGATCTAGATTTTTGAAGGGACGAGAAATCTTTCAGATTAAGGTTATTAGAATAAAACAACATAGAGATGTTGTTTCTTGGGAAGATGAAGCGAGACTTCGGAAGTCTAACCCATAACTCTTCCTAGAAACTGATAGAACTCAGGAAGCCGGACCATCTAACCCTTGAGAATTCGGGACGAATTCTTTTAAGGGGGAGGGAATGTAATGACCCTCTCTTAAGGGTAAACCGCGCTCGAGGAAAGACTCGATGCAAGGTACGGATCAGTCCATTAGTCCCTTGGATTTTGGCCGAAACCTAGCCAAGCACCTCGATGACTAAGCTACTTGCTTGGTTACTCGGTGACTAAGCTGTGTGCTAGGGTGCTTGGTGAGTAAGCTGCCTGCCTGGGTGCTTGGTGACTCACCAACCAAACCCACGGGGGAAGCAAGCTCAAGTAGGAGGTGCCTACGAAACCCTTGGCCGAAGCAATGACAAGCAGCTGCAAGCTTGTCCATTGCCACATGTTGCGGCAGGAAGTTTCCTTGGTGGATCCGATCCGCCTAGTGTCCAGCTGTTTCACCAGCTTGGCCGAGCCTATATAAACAAGGCCTTGGACCTTGTTTTATCCATAGAAACTCGCAGTCTTATGCTGAACAAATAAGTCTGTAATCTTTAACCACCGCGAACCTTTGTCCGAACATTTCTAAACCACCGCAAACCTTTGTCCGAACCAAAATCTTGTCCGATCACCTTGATCAGTTCAGTTTATCCGAGGGATACTCTGTCCGATCAGTCCGAAATCTTTAGCCACCGCGAACCGTTCTAGAGCAATTTCGGGAAAAACTTAGGGTAAGTTTCTTGATCCAAATCTTGTCTTGTTCGACTTGATTTTTCGTGTTGATCTTGAATCAGACCTTAGTTTCTTGATCTGATGGCCGGATCCATCTCAAACTCGTAGGATCAGTTTCGGTTTGATTCCAGACAATCACCGAAGACCTTGAAACCATTCTGTTCCGATCTAGGTATTGTCCAAATAATTTCCATAAGTTTCTTTGAGAAATCTCTAAGTGTTGCCTTAGTAATGTTCGTGTGATCTAATGGGACATATCATCACTCCGAAAGATCATCAGTTTGATCGTAAGGCAGCCGAGAGTAAGATTCATTGAGTGAATCGAATCGCATACTTTCACCAAGTAATCGGTGAGTTCTTTGGTTATGTTTGTTGTTTTACTGCAAACAATTGAGTGGGTTTCGTGTTTGCTTGCTTGATCATTTGAATTTATAATCGTAGAGGTTCAAGCACGAAATCTAAAATTTTGCTAAGTATTGTTGAATATTATTTGGTTGAGGTTCATGTTGCGTTGTTAAGTATTTTCCTAAGTGAAGAAAATACTTAATGAATGCTAGGTATGAATCGTATAAGTTTACTCTTAACCGAAGTGTTAGTAAAACTTATAAAAACTATTGAACGTGGTGAGATATTCCCTTTGGCCGTGTTTTGACCGATAAAGATTTCGGTTAAGTACACGAGGACACGGAGAGACGGGATTGCAGCCTTGGGCCGTGTCATGCATGACGATGCATATTCCAGATGTGGTTTCCTTATGTTTAAGGCCACAGGAATGATTAAGGATTCTAGGTCTTTAGCCTTTGTGGTTATGGACCGAGGGATGCCTTTGGTTACATGTGATGGGAATAGTCTACACGTAGGCCTTATGAATTAAAACGTTAATAACCGATCGTTGATTGCTTTGCTTGCTTGTGTGTTGATTGTTATTTTGGGTTTGGATGGGAAATGAAATTGTTTAGGGAAACCCTAGACTCACTGAGCAATTAGTGCTCACGACTCAACTTGTTTTGCAGGTAACCTTTAGCGGGTAGACCTTTGGGGAGCACACGAAGGAACGTTAGGATAATCAGTGGTAGATTGTTTCGCCTTTTAGTAAATGATTAGTATTTATTATGT
Organism: Arabis alpina; assembly: GCA_900128785.1. Lineage (NCBI taxonomy): Eukaryota > Viridiplantae > Streptophyta > Magnoliopsida > Brassicales > Brassicaceae > Arabis > Arabis alpina. Next base: position 32,036,298 of record LT669794.1, read on the forward strand.
ACATGATCATTTTGGAGTATTAGACTCGTAACGTTTATACTTTGTAAACCGTTGGAAATCTTATGTAAAAGATATATAAAAGTAAGTTTTTAAAATATCTCGGGTTTCATAAGATATTAGTCCTTGTCCGGACGAACAAACCATCGGGTATGTCTCGGGTTGGCAAGCCTTGAGGTGTATCCGACGGGGGTGAACACTTGGGAGTCTAGTCTAGGGATTTTGGATGTGATCCGGGAACCTCTGAACGGATGTCCGAGCGTTCATCAGTGGCGCTCCGGTTTAGATAATGAACGGGGGCGTTACAGGCACCAACAAGCTAAAAGAGTTACCAAAGATTATCAATTATCGATATTTGGTTCTGTTGAGTTATGCAAATTAAAAGGCTTATATTTCTTTCAATATATCCATCATTAGGCATCTTCTTCGTTTATATTTGATTTTTTAACAATGTTCAATAATATAAATTATGTTGAATGTAAAAGTTTTAAACAATAATCTTAAAACAGTTTTTTTGTTAATTATGTCCCGCGCATTTGCGCGGGTAGACGCCTAGTTTATTTATTAATTTCAACTTTAAGGTCACTATTACTAACCAGAAATCTAGCCACTAATGCATAATATATAAAATGTTTTAAGAACAAACTTAATTTTATTGACTTTTTCTTTTATTGCATCTATTGTGATCTCGACCACCTCTGTTCTTTCAACGATTAATAATTTAATTATAACCGCAATACATAATTCTATTTCTCGTACTAATCGTAGGACTCGAATGAATCGACAAGGTAATGATTTATAAATGATTTATGTCATTTTGAAGTGCATTGTCTATTATCTTGGTCATTTTTTAGGAGCAATTGCGACCATGTTTTATATACATTTATCGCATGTACAAGAGAAAGCAGCTGCTCCCGCTCTTTACTGTCCTAAAGTAGACCCACCGTCGGTATCGTGAGCCAACCAAATGTCCAAAGATGAAAATTTATTTGAGATAGTCTATTGGCAGTGTCGACATACCCATTATCATATTTCCACTCGAATTTCTTATGTTATCAAAATGATAGATAATGTGATTCAAAGAATACACAATAAAGATGATCCAAATAAGTGTTATATATTGGAAGTTGAGTTTGGCACACTAGAGAAGAAGAGGACATTGTTTTGTCTTTTAATTGCTCATACATTGAGCAAAACTTTCTCTCCGTGAGCGATAAAAATGGTGATTATGGTTTCACCACCCTTTCATCGCTGTCAGTGTTGCCTCACGCATATCAACGAGAATCGTCTTCCTCCTTCCCTAGCTTCGTCTCCTCCCATGGCGTCTCTTGGTGCTGGTCCCGATTCTCCTCTTCTCTCACCGTCACAGCCACCAGATCCAAGTTTTAGCAAGTTTGTGCCATTAAATCCTCCCGAACCTCCGGTTCCTCTTGATCCTCCCCCTGATGCTCTAGCTATCATGCATTTTCAGATTTGCCCAATCTCCGGGTACCTTTTGGTGTTGATCCAAGTTTCTCGGATCTAAATCTAAGATTGGAGATTTTTTAGAGCGATTTGGCCTTTGGCCTAACATAACATAACTCTAGTGACCTCGTTCTTCATCTCCACCATCGACGGGAGTTCTATCCCAAGGCTGAGATCTCATGAAAAGGCTTATGGTTCAACCAAGCTTTGTACGATTGGAGAAGCTGACTCAACCAATCCTTACTCGATTGGGATAAAGTCGGATCTAAATCTGCCATACTCCCTTTTGTGGCGGTGGTCCCGTGCTTTGCCAGTCATACCGACTACCCCAAACCTCTTCGTCTGTTCCACCACCACCGTAAGCTTCTCTCGCTCAAATCTTGTGTTAATGGGCATGCTATGGTAAAGGGTTTGGCCCATGTTTTCAAGGCTTTGTTAGGAATATGGAGGTTGGGGTTAGGTTAGGAAGAGTTATGAAATTAGCTACTGACATTGTATTATCGACATCACTATTAGAAACACTACAAGAAAACAGTCCATTAATGACTCCAGTTTGTAAATAATTTAGGAGTCACAAATATTTGAGACTCTTTTAAGACTGCTGAGTGACTATACTGCGACCACAAAAATATCAGTTGCAATTCAGTTGCACATTTGAGACTCCAGTTTAGAGTCATTAATGAGTCCTTACTTAGCGACTATTGTATGACCATTATCTGGTAGTCGCAAAATAGAGACCAATTTGAGACTCAAAAGCGCAGCCTTTTTGTTAGTATCCCAGTCGCACATTAGTCGCAAAACTGGGACTGGTTTGTGATTGCTTTTTGGTAGTGGCAAAAATGATGTTGGCAACTGAAAATGATGTCGACAACCTAGAAAATCAGATCAACCATGTTATAAATTCACGTACCTAATATCTGACCCACTTCACCTAATTTCTCACCTAATTTGTCGATAGAGTTGCACATCAGTATCATCTGAGTCGCAAATTTGAGACCAGTTTTCGAATAGCAAATGAGTAGCAGATAATTTTGGCTATATATACAACAAGCCCTCCACTCATTTTCTCAAATCATTCATGTTTCATAAAAAACGGTAAACAAAATAAACGTGAGAAAAAAAAATTGAGAGAAAAAATATGTGGAATTCGTCTCGAGAATGAATGTACAACCGGATCGATCCGGACACCACAATATTTCAAACGAGTTTTCGGAAGGGGTCAAACAGTTCATTGATTTCGCAAGCAACCATGATATTTCTCTAAGTAGTGGAGGTAAGATGATTTGCCCCTGTATTAAATGTAAAAACTTGACTAGGTGTGGAAGCCAATACTCACACAATTAGATTTGTAAGAGTTTCGTAAAGGAAGCAGATATTGATAAGTTAAGTTATGAAGAACAACGATGAGCAAAAAGAAAAAGGGTTGTTATTGCTGTGAATGTTTTGGTAATAAAAGTTGCAGATGCCTTTTACAAGGGCTTGTACATTGATATATATATATGCCGTAAGTCGGTTAAGTTTTTCCATAAAGATAATGCTAACTTTCCTAAGTCTTCGCAGATTCCTTTTTCTTTACGTCGATCGCGCCTATGTGGGTTTCGTAACTGGATTGGGCCTTAGTGCAGGGAACCTTATGGAGTCTTCGTCGTCACTCTAGCAGACACTTTGGTGTCCAGACACATCGGTGTCTAAACATATAGGCGTCCAGACACATAGGCGTCTAGACACATAGGCGTCCAGACAAAAATGTGTCACAATGTCATCGTCAGCATAGTGTCTTCCCTGGCTCTAGGACTTCGCTGATACGACTTCAGCTGCGAGGCGAGCGAAGACAAGGTCTTTCCTGCGAGACGAAGAAAAAGTCCTTCGTGCGAGGCGAAGACAAGGTCTTTCCTGCGAGGCGAAGACAAGGTCTTAAGTGACCATTTTTCTGCCACAGTCTTTCACTGGCCACTATGATAACGCTTTGTTCTACAAGAAGGTAAGACTCAGAAGACTTCGCCTCGCAAGCGGAGAAGACTTAGGACCTGAGAAGATTCCCTCGCAGGCGGATGCAATGCAGAAAATACTTTCCTTGTAGAATTTCTTTGCATAGCGCAGCGCATAGAGGACTTAGGCGGAGAAGACTTGTTTCATTTTTGGAAATGATTTATGGGCTATATAATCTCTACACGTCAAAGTATATTCGTTGTTAATCATAATTTTAAACACTAAAGTTGAGCGGGTGAAATCCGACACCAATAGTTAGCCCCCCAACTCGGTAGTGTTAGTGATAATGGTATCGAGTTAAGAACCATTGGGTGTCGATGTTTGTTGTTCAAAGTTATGATGTTATTGTTAGCGTGATGATATAGGCTTGAGCTGTTAGTGTTAATAACATTGTAAGCGTTATGCTTTCGTTCTTCGAAGGTTTTAAGACTTTGCGCCCCCCTTGCTGGAGCTGATAGCGTTGTCGCTGACAGTGGTTTTTGCGCCGAAGATTTTAAGACTTCGCGCTTTTATGAAGATTTTAAGACTTCATGTTTTGTGAAGATTTTAAGACTTCGAATTTCAAGCATCGATTGAAATCTTTTGATGGAGAATACTTAGGATCACCTTCGTTAGTGAAGAAGACTCCTTGTAGGCGGAGAAGACTTCGCCTTGCAGTCGGACAAGACTCCTTCTGCGGAGAAGATTGCTTCTACGGAGAAGACTCCTTCTGCGGAGAAGATTGCTTCTACGGAGAAGACCCCTTCTGCGGAGAAGACATCTTCTGTTTAACAGAGAAGAAGAGAAGACTTCTTTTACGGAGAAAACCTCCTCTACAGAGAAGACTTCCTCTGCGGAGAAGACTCCTTCTGTGGAGAAGACTTCTTCTGTTTAACATAGAAGAGGAGAAGACATCCTCTGCGGAGAAGACTTAGGGTCGGAGAAGACTTTTCGTTGACGGAGAAGACTCCTTGTTTGACGGAGAAGACTCCTTGTTGAACGGAGAAGACTCCTCGTCGTCAGAGAAGACTCTTCGTTTTTAGTTGCGAAAAGCCTTTGTCTTAAGTCTTGATTTTGATTTGTGTAGGTCTGATTGGCGTTTATGGATTTAAAGAAACCTTTCATATTTCTTCACTCCAAGCTCATCAAGGAACCGCCGTCGAACCGACTTCCTTGAACACCGACAAGTGGGATGATAATCCGGGCTCTCCCCAACGTCTCCAAGACCAGCCGTCTCTGGAGGGGACCGAAGACCCGAAGACTTTGTCGACTCCGAAGGGGACCGAAGACCTGAAGTCTTTGCCGCGTCCTAGTTTTATGGTCCCCGATGACCCTGTTCGAGCGAGCCAAAGACCCGATGACGAGTACCTCCCGTATTCCGGTCCCGAGATCATGCCTTGATGGCGCCGAAGACCCGACTCGGAGCGAGAGACCGGGGCCCTTGGCGGTCCGATGACCGTACCCGACGATGTCACGGACTTGAGCTTCTTGCATGACGATGACCCGAAGCTTCCTCCCGGTGGTGCTGAATTTACATCATCCTCTTCGTCTTCTTCTTATCTTGATTTAGCGTCTTCAGATGTCAAAGGGGAAGATGAAGAGATATCTGCTGGAGTTGACGTTGAGGAAGTAGAGAAGACTAAGAAGAAGAAGCCAAAGGTTCGTCTGGAACTTCCAGGATCTTCTCTTTTGACAATGAAGTCTCTGGATGATCTTCGAGAGAAGTGTGGGATTCCGGTGGAGATTATGTTAGTTGTTCCTGATGTTGCAGGTGAGACCTCCGTTGTTCAGGAGGAGCATGTGAGTAAGGTTGCTGGACCTACAACTGCTGAGACTTCTCTGCCAGAGTTTCTAACTGGAGCAGAAGTCGACGCTGAGGGAGTCGATCCCGAGGAAACACTAGATGAGGATGATGCGTGATTGTTTTCTCTTTTTTACCCTTTGTTTCAGACTTAGCTTATTTCTTACCTTTCTTATGAGCTAGGCTCATTTTGTTCTTTGATAGATCATAAGAACTTGAAAGGTAATGGTACTCGTTTTGTTGACTGAGTCTTAGAATGAATTCGTAAGTTGGTGGTGGTTTACACTCAAGATGTCTTTTGCATCTTAAAATGCTTCATATTGTGATTGCAGGGTAGCAAAATCGCAAATGCGCTTACGCTCTGCTTTTATCAACTTTGTTGGGTTTGTGTTTTTATTCTACCAACGTTGTTGTTGGGTTTGTGTTTTGCTTCTGCCAACATTGTTGTTGGGTTTCTGTTTTGCTTCTACCAACGTTGTTGTTGGATTTTCTGCAATGGTGGTGCTCTCTGAACACTTCTGTCCAAGTGCAAACACACATTTTGCTTTTACCAACGTGTTGTTGGGTTTTCAGAATGATTGTTCGGGTCTACAAACCGAATAACCATTAACAGTTGCTTTTTACCAACGATGTTGTTGGGTTTTCGAATGATCAGCCGGGCTCAACCGCCCTGATACGAAATACTAGTACTTCTATAACGCGCTTGGGATCCGATGATGGATGTCTTTGTGTTCGGATTCAGACATCGTTGTTGTGGCCAGCAACAACGGTTTGTGGAAGGAACATGCTTGTTTGGTACATCCTTCGAAAAATACGTAAAGGATGTATGTGATGGAGTGAATGAGATTTGTAACATGTGTTAACTTGCCTATGGGAAATTTTCTTACAGTAGAAGATGGGAGTATACGAGTATACGTGTAATGACCCTCGCTAAGGGCTAAACCGCGCCTCGGCAAAACCTGATGCGATGGCCGTATCGGTCCGATAGTATTTGGCCGAAACCTAGCCAAGCACCTTAGTGATTAAGCTGCTTGCTTGGTTACTCGGTGACTAAGCTGCCTGCTAGGGTGCTTGGTGATTCACCGAGCTTACCCACGGATGAAGCAAGCTCAAGTAAGAGGTGTTGCTTTCCCTTGGCCAAAACAACATCAAGCAGGTGGTGTTTGTTTTCCCTCAGCCGAAGCAAGGCCAAGCAACTCCTAAGTTTTTGTCCACTGCCACATGTCGCGGCAGGAAGACTTCTCGGTGGATCCGATCAGCTTAGTGTCCAGCTGCTTCACCTGCCTTCTAGGCTGCTTGTTTTCCTCTATATATACAAGGCCTTAGCCTTATTTTATTCATCAGAACCCTCAGCCTTACACTACTAAAGATCAGTCCGATATAATCATTCCACCGCGAACCTTTGTTCCAACCAGTCCAGACCACCGCGGATACTTTTTCCGAGTGTTACTCTGTCTGATCAGTCTGAAATCTTTAACCACCGTGAAACCTTTTCCGATCATCAAATAACCGAGCCCAGTACACAAATTTGTCGAGTGTTACTCTGGCCAAATTTGCTAGTCCCCCGAGACCCTTATCGATCAGTTTTCGATAATTCTTAGGGATCAGTTCCGGTTTGATTCCAGACGATCACCGAAGTCCCTTGAACCATTCCGTTCCGATCTAGATCATCACTCCGAAGGATCATCAGCCCGATCATAAGGCAGCCGAGAGTAGGATTCACTGAGTGAATCGAATCGTATACTTTCACCAAGTAATCGGTGAGTCTTGGTTATGTTTGCCGTGTGTTAGATGAGTAGAACACACGTGCTTGTTTATTTCTAAGCTTATAACCATAGAGGTTCATGCTAGGATTTTAGGAATTTAGTTTAAGTGTTTTAATTGATTGTTATGCATGATGTTTGATTGTGTGATTGAGTGCTGCATAATTCATGTGATGATTGTGTGTATAGTTTCTACTAACCTTTGTGGATGCAGGTTTTCAAGAGTTTGATTCGTATGTCATCTTTAGGATACATACAGGTCTAAGCTAATTTTTGTGTTCTGTTTGTGGTTAAGCGTTGCAAGTGATCAAGAGGATCATGTACCATTCTAACTTCCTAACTTTAGTAGAAAGTAGTTGACACTTCCATGTATCGGAGGTCACGGAGGAACGGGATTGCAGCCTATGGCCGTGGATCCGATGTAATTCGCGGAGGTACGGAATTGCAGCCTAAGGCCGTGAATTATAGTGGTCGGATCACTTGACTTTTAGCCTTTGTGGTTAGAGTTAAGTGAGGTAAAATAGGAAGATGAAAGGAAGTTGTCAATTGGCTGTATAGGTTGTTTGTGTGCTAACAGGCTACTTTAAAAGAGGACTGCGGTAAGAGGTCCTCTGTGTGTGTTATGTTCTAATCATTGTTTCTGCATGTGCATTATCTGATTTGTGTGATTGCTTCTTGATTGCATGTTGATTGTTATTTTGGGTTTGGGTTGGGATTATTTATATGCATGTTAGGAGAGCCTTGGCTCACTGGGTAATTAGTACCCATGACTCCAATTTGTATTGCAGATAAACCTTTAGAGGGAACCAGTAGCGGGTGTGCGGAACGATAGGACCACCGGAAGTAGGTTTTTGATGTCTTTTGTAAATTTATGTTTTTGATATGTTTTTATGACTCTTTTGGGCTCTAGGCCTTGGCCAAACTTAAACCTTGTATAATTGTTACAAATAAATAAAAGTATGTTTTTGTGAAATGGTGGGTGTTAATCTGATATTAGTGTCGTCCGGACTAACACAACTCTTGGTCATGGAACGGGTTGCAAAGCCTTAGGCCATGGTCAAGAGGTAAAGGTACCTTAGACGGGTTGATTCGGGAAGCTGGATCTGTTCTAGTAACCTTTATCGGCTGTCAACGGGTATCTACCGTAGCGTTCCTGGTCAACGTTGATCGGGGGCGTTACAATACGTACCCCACTCCCCCCCCATTTTTGGCCGAGGAGGGCAACTGAACTCGTGCGGAGACAAACTACCTATGTACGCTTTGCAGGGATCAAGTCGCCTCGTAGTTCATCGTTTTGCCGTGCTAAATTACTCTAGTTTTTCCTCAATCTCAAAATGTTCAAGACTTAACTCGCTTTTGAGTGTTCCGGCTACCAACGTGGTATCAAGGGTAGTGGTATGTTGTGAGATGTTTGCTTGTTTAGCTTTCCCTCCCCTCTTAGCAAGGACTTCCTCTTCGCTTCGAGTGAAGTTAGCAGCACGGTGGAGAACGTCTTGGATTGTTGTTGACGCGTAGATAGTCATCCCTTGCCAGACCAGGGACGGGCATCAGAGCGCTCCTCTCAAGGCTTCTAGCGCGGACGCGTTGCTGATAGAGTATGTTTGAACTTCGTCATGAAAGACCGTAGACTTTCATTTTCGCCTCGACAAGTATTCCATAATTCAGCATCGTAGATTCTTCGTTCCATGAAGATGTTGTAATGCTGCACGAACATCTCGGAGAGCTGGAGGAAATTATGAATCGAATTCTTCTCCAGCTTATAAAACCATTGGAGGGCAGGCCCCTAGAGGTCCATGAATAACTTGCAGTAGCCAGTGTCTTTTTAGGCTTCCTTGAAGTTTGCCCTTCCCAGAGCAACTTCGAACTCCATCAGATGGTCCGAGGGATCTGTGATTCCTTCGTAGATTGGTAACCTGATTCTTTTGGGATCAGAGATTTTAGTTCTCGCAATCCGTTCAGCTTAAGGCGTGTTCCTCGCCTTCTCTAGTACCTGGGCGATTTCGGGAGCCTTCCCAGTTCCACAGTGTATTTGTGATTGAGTATTCTTTAGGTCGGTGGGGAGTCGCTCCATCTGAGCCCGTATCTCAGCGATTTATGCATTTAGGGATCGTTTTAGCGCCCTACGATCCTGCTCTTTCTTGTATTGTTCTTCGTTAACGTTGGAATAGTTGGTGTATTAAGAGGTGTCTTGCAGAGTTTCTACCTTAGAAGAGGCCGACACGCTTTGAGTGTCAGGGGCGCGTGGGTTCTCGTGGGTTACCACCTGCACCTTCCTTTCGTGCACGTTTTTGGGAGCTGGTTGATCCCCTTTTGAGATCTCCACGACGCGTTCGGAAGACTTTTCTGATTCCCGTCGTGGCGGAGGTGGCGCCAAGTCGTTTAGATTCCTTCGATCGGTCTTAGGTGCTGAGAAGTTGAGGCGATGCGAATCGAAGCGCCCACTAAGTCTTGTGGTGTCGAATCTTTCGCGCTTTCTTCGCGAAAGAGCTTTCAGCTCCTTTGCAGTGGCCTCATTGAACTTAGTTTGCTCCTTATGTTCTTTGAGTATGGTCTCTAGCATCTTCTTGACCTCGGTTATGTCGCCTTGGTTAGCGGCGACGTTGGTAGCAGTAGCTGACGGAGGGTTATTTTTCTCGGTTGGTTATGCAAGCTGAGGACTCCTTGTTGTCGTCGCCTGACTTGTTCTCTGCGCTAGTCATCTTCTTAGATCTAGTGTGTCACGTAGCTTTTTATGTGAGAAACTTTCTAGTTCCCCTTAGTCGGCGCCAAATTGTGGAAGCCAATACTCGCACAATTAGATTTATAAGAGTTTCGTAAATGAAGCATAGATTTCTAAGTTAAGCTACGAAGAACAACGATGAGCAAAAAGCAAAAGGGTTTGTTATTATTGTGAATGCTTTTGTGATAAAAGTTGCGGATGCTTTTTACAAGGACTTGTACATGGATATATATATATAGCTCCATAAGTCGGTTAAGCTTTTCCATAAAGATAATGCTAACTTTCCTAAGTCTTCGCGTATTCTTTTTTCTTTACGTCGGTCGCGCCTATGTGGGTTTCGTAACTAGATTGGGCCTTAGTGCAGGGAACCTTCTGGAGTCTTTGTCATCACTCAAGCTGACACTTCGGTATCCAGACACATCGGTGTCCAGACACATCGGCGGCCAAACACATCGGCGTCCAGACACATAGACGTCCATACACATAGGTGTCACAGTGTCATCGTCGGCATAGTGTCTTCGCTGGCTCTGGGACTTTACTGATACAACTTCTACTTCGAGGCAAGCGAAGACAAGGTCTTTCCTGCGAGACGAAGAAAAAGTCCTTCCTGCGAGGCGAAGACAAGGTCTTTCATGCGAGGCGAAGACAAGGTCTTCGGTGACCATTTTTCTGTCACAGTCTTTGGTGGACACTATGATGACGCATCCTTCTACAAGAAGGTAAGAATCAGAAGACTTCACCTCGCAAGCAGAGAAGACTTAGGACCTGAGAAGATTCCCTCGTAGGCGGATGCAACGCATAGAAGACTTTCCTTGTAGAATTCCTTCGCATAGCGCAGCGCATAGAAGACTTAGGCGGAGAAGACATGTTTCAGTATTGGAAACGACATAGGGGCCATATAATCTCTTCACGTCAAAGTATATTTGTTGTTAATCATAACTTTGAATACAAAAGTTGAGCGGGTGAAATCCGACCCCAACACTAGGTTAAGACGGCTCAAACTGTGTCAGATCATTTGCATAGTAATGGGTTTATACCCGGATATCATGTATGGTTTGAACATGGGGAGGATTATGATGTAACTTGGGCAGGACCTAGCCATTACGGAAATGTAGATTTTAGCACTACTATCAAGAATTTAATTATGATGGTGGGGCGGGTGTTTACGTTGGGATGGTCAACGATGGGGGAATGTTTACGCAAGGATGGCCAATGATGGGGGAATGTTTACGCTGGGATGGTCAATGATGCGTTTTATGGTTCTATGCCATTTAATGATTATCATCATGATCATGAACATGGTCAAAGTGGTAATGATAATGTTTATGAAGAATCAACCCATGAGGCTAAACAATTCCATGACTTGTTAGAATCTGCTGTGCGGTTAAGGAGCCACAAGACAGACCATAATCAGTTTGAAAGGTGTATGGAAGGTTGGGCGGAAACGTTTTCTGAGTATTTACCAGCGCCTGATCAGGCCACTGGTTCATACTACGAGCCAAAAACATTGATGCGAAAGCTAAGTTTGCCGTATCATACATATGATGTATGTATAGATAAATGTATGCTCTTCTGAAAAGAATATGAGGAGTTGGAGCATTGTCGGTTTTGCAGAAAACCAAAATATAAGGATAGTCGAGGTGATATCTACCAATCAGTGACATATCGAAGAGGATGTACCAATCTGAGAAGACTGCATCATTGATGAGATGGCATGCTGAGCACGAGTCAGAAGATGGAGTTATGCGACATCCATCTAACGGGGCAGAGCAGAAAAATTTCAATGAAATTTATCCGAGTTTTGCAGTGGAAACGCGGAAGGTTTATCTAGGATTGTGAACTGACGGATTTAATCCGTTTGGTATGTCAAAAATTAATTCATTGTGGCCTGTGATCTTGACACCCTACAACTAACACCCTCCCCCCCCCCCAAATGTGTATGAACCGTGAGTATTTGTTTCTCACGATTTTGAATTCGGGACCAAATCATCCACGTGCTAGTTTTGATGTGTTCTTCCAACCACTGATCGAGGAGTTAATGTGTCCCTAAATAAAAACTTCAACCTCAAAGCAATTTTGTTGTGGACGATAAGCGATTTTCCGGCGTATGGTATGTTATCGGGATGGACGACACATGGAAATTTATCATGTCTAATTTGTATGAGTGATACAAAAGCTTTCTATTTGCCGTATGGTAGGAAAACATGTTGGTTCAACCGTCATAGAAGATTTTTGCCCAACAATCATCCTTTACAGAAGAATAAAGTAAATTTCTTGAAGGGAGTGACCGCCGAGAACGAGGACCCACCATACATGATATCTGGAGAATAACTTTTGAACAATATACGGTATGCTGGAGCACCTAAAACATCTTATTGTGGTGGAAATGGACATGCAAACAAACCGGATGGATACAGAGATTGGCATAATTGGCATGAAGAAAGCATATCGGGAGCTACCGTATTGGAAGGATTTGAAGGTACGTAACAATCTTGATGTGATGCATATCCAGAAAAACATTTACGATAACATCATGTACACTTATATGAATGTTAAAGATAGATCAAACGATAACATCAAGATTAGATGTCGTAACATTCTGTGCTCGAAAAGAATTGCATGTGGATGCTCGGGGGAACGCCCCATTTCCTATTTTGAGATTGACGACAAAAGCAAAGGATGCGTTACTACAATGAGTGAAGAATGAAGTTAAACTCCCAGACGGATATGTAGCATATTTAGCTAGTTGCGTAGACATCAATAACGGGAACTTTTCTGGAATGAAGAGTCACAATTGCGACATCTTTATGGAAAGATTGTTTTCGTTCGTATTTGCATAATTTCTTCCCTGAAACGTGCACCAAGCATTATCAAGTCTTTTATACAACTTATGTTTTTTTATCTTATTAATAGTAATGGGTATTGGTATAATATAATGAAGTTCTTTTTGTAGGGATTAAAGCTTTTTTCGTGATCTTAGCAGTAGATCATTGCATCAAAGTCGCGTCCAAATTCTAAAGGAGAACATTGTCACGATTTTGTGTAATTTAGAAAAAATCTACAAACCTTCTTTCTTTGATGTGATGGAGCACCTACCTATCCACTTGCCATATGAAGCAGAGCTTGGTGGTCCTGTACAATATATGCGGATGTATCCTTTCAAAAGATTTTTTAAACATTTGAAAGAGAAAGCAAAGAACAAAAGATATCCAGCGGCGTCAATTGTTCAACCATAATGAATAATGTGATTTCTTATTTCTCACAACACTACTTTGCGTCACAAATTTCTACTGCTAAGATAAGAAGGTAAGCTTACATTTCATATTTGTAGGTTAATATTGGTATAATTTATTTTTGTTATAATGATAAAGGAAAAATTGTGCAGGGCAACTCGGTACAATGCAGGTGAAATACCCCTATATCCAGATACGGTATCGGATATATTCAAGACCGTGGGTCGGCCAAGTGGCAAATTGAAGAACTTTACCTTGACAAAAAGGATTATCATGCCGCACATACATATATACTACGGAATTGTGATTACTTTAGCCCATATGATAGGTAAGTCATAGTTAATATGTATTTTATACAAATTTATTTACCATGTTGTTCATACTAATTTTTATCTTGAAAACAAAATGTTAGAATCACAAAATCGATATGAAAACCCTGACTTTTACAATGATGAGGTCATGGCGAAAGTAAATGCAAAATTTCATAAATGGATCCACCAATATAGGTGTATTTTGTTGAGTGTTAATATATATATATATATATATATATATATCCGTTGTAGTTTGTTATTTAATTAGGTTAGTTGTCATGTATTCGTATTTGTAGGTAAATTACATGAGGAATCAAGAAATTATTCAGCATTGGGTTCTTGATGTTGTGGAAAGTCCTAAAAATCAAGTTAGAACGTGGCTAATGTATTTCACGAGAGGGTATATGTCTCACACACAAACCCACGGAGAGGAAAAAAAACAATGAATTACGGGGTGTTTGTTCGAGGCTAACATTAGTTTGAAGCAACTCAAGGGGATGATTTTTATGGGACCTTGCAAAATATTATGGAGTTCCAATATCTGGGATTTATGAATTTTAAAATAATACTTCTATTGCAAATTGTACGACCCTAGGATCGGAAAAGGCATTCGGAGAAGCGAGGGAGGTGTTGTTGATGTGTTGTACAAAGGGCAATATCAAAACTACGAACCTTTTGTTTTAGGTATGATATTTTAATATATCAGATTTACTATATATATATCTACATATATTTTTATGTTTTGGATCTTTATACTTACACTTTTCCTCTAAATATTCTACTAATGCAGGATCTCAAGCTGATCAAGTTTGTTATCTTCCATATCCGCATATTAAACGTCCTCGGCAAGAATGACATACAGTATTACAAGTTAATCCGAGGAATTGTGTTCAAGGAAAATTTAAGGATAAAGAATTGGTGATTTGCAGCAAGCACACGATGATAGTACAACATAAATTGTTGAAGAAATTGATGTTGAAAGATTGGTGGAGGAAAACAATCCAGTGCAAACAATTGATTTAGAAATTGAAGACAATGACCTAGAAGATGAATTTCTCTATAATTTATCATCTTCCTCGGAAGATGAATATGAGGATGAATATGAAGATGAATAATGTGTTTGTATTAAACTTTATGAGTATTGTTGAATTTATATATATTTTTATAACAATTTAAATTTCTATGTATATATCAAATGTTTAACATGTTTGAAACATATGTTAAAAGTCAGTTTTTGCTTCAATAAGGAAGCAATATAAAATGGAGACTGCTATAGAATACCGAATGGATACTCTAGCTTACTGGAAATGCATCATATATTGACCTAAGAGGACGTAGGTTTGAATCCCATTGTTTACGTTTTTATCTTATATTTTGATGTAACTGATATAAACAAGTAAATGTGACATATTTTCGAAATGTCACTCTAGCTGAGTGAAAACACATCCCACACTTGAGACCAAGGTTACGGGTTCAAAAATCAGTAGTATATTTTTTGGTCTATTAATTTAGTCACCTATGAGTCACAAATTAATCACTTATGTGCCACTTCTTTGCGACTTCACCTAAAACATGTGACTGATTTGTGACTAATTAGCAATTCTCACTATTTGTTTTGTACATTTAACACATGAATTCATGTTCAAAGGTCTCAAATTCGGTTTTGCATACAAATAAACTCATTATTTATTATCATTTCACTATTGTATGTTGTACCTCACTATTTTATGATAAACTCACTATTTTATGGTCTCACTATTTATTATATCTTCAAAGTTAAAATACATGTTATTTCAATCTAATATTTGTGTTTTTGGGTTGTATAATCCAAAATTGAATTGTAAGTTGTGTAGTTTATTCTATATAATGAAACATTCAGTTCATAGGTGAACCACATCCTGATTGGAAAGCAATATGGTTCAAAATTTGGGATTAAAATGTTTAGGATTTAGGGTTTTGAATTTTGAGTCACAAATGAGTCTTAAAAGAGATATGAAATTGGGACTACTTTGCAACTGCTTTCGAAGCATGTGACTGATTTGTGACTAATTAGTATCTCTCACTATTTGTTTTGTACATTTTACGCATGAATTGAAGTTTATATAATTTATTTTCGATTTTGCATAGATATAAACTCAATATTATTATCATTTCACTATTTTTGCATCATGAATTTGTATTTCATGTAAAATGTAATTTTTCCAATTTTTCCAAATGATATCTATGATATGTTCCAAGTTAAATTCCATAGTATTTCAATCAAATCTTTGTGTTTTTAGGTTCTATCATCCAAATTTGAGATTGTAACTGGTAATGTACTCTATATATTGAAACATAATGTTCATATGTGGACCATATACTTATTGGAAAGCAATATGCTCTAAAATTTGGAGTTCAAAAGTTTAGTGTTTAGGTTTTGAATTTTCAGTCACATATTAGTCTCACAAGAGTCGCATATTTGTGACTCTTTACCCACTCTCACTAAGGTTTTTGGACATTTTACACATAATTTCATGTTCTAAGATTGAATTAACGTTTTTGCTAACATATCAACTATATCTTATTATCATTTTAAGTGTTTGCAGAACATATAATGGTATTTTCAATTCAAAAGAAAATTATTAAGAAATGTCAAATGCCATCCTCACATGTTTGTAGCTAAATTACATGATATAAAGCATCTAATCTTTGGTTTTAAATTTTGCATGGTCCAATTATGAGATTATAAGTTATAGTGTACTTGGCATAGTGGATATGAAGAACACAAACTAATTGGAGAGGCATATGGTCCAATAATGTGGATTCAAATGTTTAGGGTATAGGGTTTTAACTTTTCAGTAGGAAAAGATTCACAAAAGAGTCTCTTATTTGTGACTCATTAACCACTTATGAAGTTCTTGTGTATTTTCGGATTGGGTTTAAAATAATTGGGCATAGGCTTAAGCAGGAATTTTTTGGGTTAGGCGAGATTTATTCCCTCCTAAAAAGGCATGCTACTAAAAACAGACTCCTTTGCTACTAATTAATTGTTATAATCACCTTAAACAAATTTGATTATATCAAACCAAATCTTCTCCTTCTCTCTCAAATTCCTTCACTGTCTTCCTTAGTTGCTCATATCTCTTCACGATAACCCATTTCTCGAACCCTAAAAGGAATTTTCCTTATTTCTTCTAAATCCTATCTTCCTGATTCGACGCTTCCGGTTGTAAATCATGGTGTCAAGAGGAAAACCCGGCCGCGGGAGAGGAAATAGAGGCGGTTCCACTGGTGGTAGAGGAAACACCGGTGGTAAAGGAAATGCCGGAACTAGAAAGGTCACAGCTCCTGCTCGTCGATCCAACGGCGAAGGTGGTGAAACAAGCAGCGGATCTGTTCCACACCGTCGCAGGCCTGTAACTTATACGGTCACTCATGGAGTTCACGAAAGGGGCAAAAACGTTGTCAATGATGATTCACCCATCGTTGACAAAGCTAAAACGTCATCTGGAGCTGGAAGAACAAACGCAGGAACTGAAATAGTTGGAGATAACTCAGACCGAAGTTTTAGAGCAAACAACGATGAGCTTTTAGGCAGAGACAGTTCAGGTGGTCGATCCGTAGGCGATGGAAGCGTAATTCAGGGAATATCTTCTAATTCCCCATCTCAGACGACACATTCTATGTCAAGAGATTCACAACCGACCCAATATCCACCCTCCTCACTACGCTGAGCCTCTCAACAACTCAACATTCAGAACCATCAACCTCCTCGTATTCGAGCTCCTCGACCATCAACCTCCTCATATTTGCTTAGTATAGTTTAATCTTGTTCAACTTGTTTGTTCTATTTGCTTTAACCTTGTTTCTTGTTTAGTTTTGCATTTCATTATCTCATCTTGCCATTAATCATTGTCATTTCATTATTGCATTTAATTTCATTATTGTCATTAGGAATCATTAGAAAACCCAAAAACATTGCTAGATTTAGCTTACTTAGTTCTTTGCATTTTTATTGCCTTTGTCATAATCCTTGTGGAAGAATGACCCTTGATTACACAATGAAATATTGTCATACACGTGTGGTTTAGTAATTGAGGTATTAGAACTCACAAGCATCGAATTTGGACATTCATTTGCATTTGTTCAGTTTGGTGTGCATCACAGGCCAAACAGAGTTTGATTTACTTCCCATCTCAGGGACTACGCCAAACACTTTAATTGAATGTCAAAAGTTGAGTTTTAGTTGATAGTAGGAGTTTCTCCAAGCCTCAGAGAGTAGAGTGTGCATGGAGAAGTTTTCTAATAGTAAGAGCATGTTGAGCATCGATCTAATTCTTCCTATGACTAATCTGTGAAGCCGTTAATGCATAGTCAGAGCACTTAGTTCCTATTTTTAAACTTCTTCTTCAGGTTTGCTTTTTGTAGTTTGCTTGCGGACAAGCAAAAGGCAAGTATGGAGGAGTTGATATACTCATATATTTCCCGCTTTCTTGTGTATATTTGCATCCTTTTATCACTCTTTATGCATCTTTTATCATCATTTAGAGTGCATTTAGTCTATATTAGCTTAGACTCGCATCTTAGGACCTTAGTTTAGGTTTTGTACATATTCTTCTCTTTTATCCTTTTTTAGGTGGTACATGTGGATAAATGGTGATATTTGGCTAGCTAGAGCTTAGAGGAGTGTAGAGGATGCGAATCTGAGTGCAAAGGAGCAGAGAAGCTTAAAGAATAAAGCAGAGGAGCAGTTATCGGGCGCTCAGGTATCGGTTGAGACCGATAGATCGCGCAACTAACCGCGGTACAAAGAAGAGAAGAAAATTCATTGATCGCGGTACAATGGCCTGTATATTGATCAAGACCGATAGAGAGCACAATTGATACCCCATGGTATCAGTGAAGACCGATGATCAAGACCGATATACCGCTCCAGCAAGAACACGTACCGGCTACTGACCGCCTGAACTGAAGACGGACTGCACAGCCTATCGGTCACACACCATGTCGGTTGTGACCGATATCTTATGCTTTTTGTTGACTTTTTCGGACTTCTTTATTTTGTTGACCCGCGTTAACTAGGGTTGACCCGGCTACTGTTCACTACGCAGTATAAATACTATGTTATAGCCATGTGAAGAGTAAGCGGATTCTTCTGGTTTTAGCTTTCCTGTAGTTTTTCTTTGAGATTTTAGCTTTCCTAGTGCATTTGTAGACATTGAATGTGCTAAGTACTTCTTGTTTTAGTTTTAATCAAGTTAAAGTTTCCATTTTTGCATCGTCTTTAAGAGCTCTTTATGATTTCAAGTTCTTTGCTTTATTCGAGCTCAATCATGGTTTCTTCCATACTCATGAGTGAGTAGTCTTCTTGTTGAGCTTAGGGGTAGTAGATTATGACTTATAAAGCTTGGTTAGGGTTGCAGGAGGTCCAACGCAGTAGATCCTCGAGCTTATGTGAGATCAGTGTTTGATCCGAAACTGATCACTCAGATCTTGATCTCAAGCAGTTCCCTGCCCGACATGTGTTTGTGGAAATGCTTCCCCGACCTTTTGCTCGGCGTAGTGTCCTCGACTACGATAGTGATGTAGTTGCGGTTTAATGATATTGAAGCGTGTTTTTTAATCTTCTATGTAATTCATTGTTTAGAAATGTGTGTGCGGATTTGTTTTCCATTTTTTTAAACAAGTCAAATGCAAAAAAAATTGTGATTAATAAATATTGTGTTGTTTATAGTTAAGAATTTTGAAAATCGCACCAAAAAAACTTCCAATCAAAGTTTTAGTTTATGGTTTTGTTTGATTTTACAATTTTGTGAATGTGAGCTTTACAGATGATAAATTTTGTTTTGGTTTAATCGTGATATTTATTAGGAAAAAACCTTAAAAATATCCCAAGTATTTTTCATTTGGCAGAAAAATACTTCAACTATTTAGACTCCCAAAACAATACACAACGTATTAAAAAGTGTTATATTAATACTCAGACATTCGAAATCGAAGATTTTTACACAAAAAATTTAACTTCATTAGATCGTTAAACGGAATAGTGAAACAACGTTAAAATTGTTAACAGAATATTAGTTTACTAATACAAAAGACCACTATTACCCTTAATTCGAGTCTTTTTATTTTTCCCAAATTGAAGAACCCTAATTCTATTTCACTTTTCTTCTCTTCTCTTCTCTCTCAATTTCTTCACTAAAAATGGAAAACTAAGCTTCCTCTGCAAACTCGTTCAACCAGAGCTACAACCAGATGGAAGGTCCTCCCCAAGAGCAAACTCGTTTGACCGGAGTAGTTCTTGATTCAACAACATTGGTGACGTTGGAAATGTTTGAAGAAATTGCAGAGGAGAAAAAGATCGAAGCTTCAAAACGAAGCGATCATATCCAAAGAGAGGGAGAAATTGTTGCGCTAGTTGTTGTTATCTCTTGAGGAGGATTCATTGTTGTCACAACCATGGTCTTAGTAATACTGAAGAACTAATTGTGCGTATTGTTCTTGGTTGAGAAAATTAGTCGTACTTGTGTTATTGATCTTGCTTATTGTGTTGTATTGTCTTTGTTGTTGTTGGTCATTACTTATGTTTAATGTTTGAAGTTATGTTTAGTTCTTTAGTTCCTAAATAGCTAAAGATCTTGATTTGGAGTCAATAAGTAACAAAAAGAAGAACATAAGTACCATTTCGAGTTATACACCAAAAACAAGCAAATAAGTACCAAAATAAGAAGAACATCTTCTAGGAGGAGGACCACTGATTTTTGTAGCAATTAAACCCATACATCGAAAACTTGACCAGTGAAAGGAGAAATGTAGCATCGTGATTAATTTGCAGCTTCTCCTTGCTTATCATGCACATCATCTGTACCAGCAGCCTCTTCATTAAGGACTTCATCTATAAATGATTTAAATCAAATGTCGTCTCCTCCTTCTTCTATAACTTCTTCTCAAACTTTTTCTTCTTCTACACCACCACCTTCATCATCAGCAAGATCGCCATCATCGTCTTCAACACCATCATCATCATAATCAGTTTCCCCTTCTTTCACATTTCCATGATTCATAACGTGTTCTTTGTCTTTCTGAACTCCTTGATTAACATTCTCAGCATGTACAATCACAACCTCTCTACCTACATGTCCAATTCGAATCATTTACATACATAAGCCCTCCATAATTCAATTTCACTTTGAGGGTTTCACTACAAAATCGAAGGAGAAATGAATGAATCTCATACCCAATTGTCTGATTCGTAACAAGTAACACTTAGTAATAAGCATTCGAGAGAGAAAATTACAGTTGAAACCATAGCTCATGTTCCTCGAAGTCGACGGTCGAATGTTGATTAAAATTGGAAAATCGAGAGACTACATCAACTTTTATGAATTCACAATGAAAAACTAAGTGAGAAGATTGATTTGGAGAAATCGAGTACTTTGATCAGTAAATTTGGTTTTAGAGTTTTGATTTCTTAGAACCCTAGAATTTGGGGAAAAAAAAGATTTGGGGAAGAACACGACTTAAGAGAAGAGAATGTCAATAGTGGTTTTTTACTTCTAATATAACCACGTGGTTTTAACAACTGAACAGCGTTTTACAGTTTCCGTTTAACGATCTAACGGAGTTAAATTTTCGGTGTAAAATTTTCTGTGATGGATTATATACATCAAAAAGCTCTTGAAAATTGAAATGATTGGACCAATTGGGCAAAAAAGAACCCTGAACTCTCTCAAACTCTCTAAAATCTATCTTCTGTTCGAATATTTTGTCCCACTAAAAACACAATACTGATACGAATTTACATTTTTGTAAAGACAGATACATGTATGATTTGGGAGCGGGAAAAAAATAGGGAGCCAAAAAGGGGAAAACAATGATTTTTGACCACAACAAAAGAAACGAGCGGTCGAAAACCAAAGCGGAAAAACGACAAAAAAGAAAGCAAAGAGTGTAAGAATGGAGAAAGCAAAGGGATAGACAAAGATATCTGAGAGAATCCGAGCTGGCAAACATCATGTGGATGTTGGTACCGCCACGTGGTCATCTCTTAATACACGTGTCATCGTTCCGGAGGCTTGCTCAGATCGCGAAGAAGTCTCTTCTCTTATCAACAAACTTTGAATAAAATGTAAAATCTCTCTCTAAATTTATTTTCATTTTGTCTTTCTTTTCTTCTTCTTCTCGGCTTCTTACGGTGACGCCATGAACGCCGCCGTGTTTACGTCTGCTGCTTTATCTCTTCCTTTCTCCTTCTCTAAAACTAGATCATCTAAGCTCTCCACAAAGAAGGTACCTTTTCTCCTTGAATCTTTGTCTTTTTATGGATTTGGGTTTTGTAATGTTTGATAGTAGAGTTGATGTTTTTTATGTGGGTTAGAAAATGTCTGATTATTGAATGATCATTTGTTTGTGTGTTAGGGAGTGAAAGGAGAGTTTAGGGTTTTTGCTGTGTTTGGGGAGGAAGGTGGATTAGTGGAGAAGAAGAGCCAGTGGGGACCATTGTTTGATGTGGAGGATCCTAGAACTAAAGCTCCTCCTTATAAAGGCAAGATCTTGGATGTAAATCAAGCTTTTGAAGTTGCTAGATTTGATATTCAATACTTGGATTGGCGTGCTCGCCAAGATTTGCTTACCATCATGCTTGTTCATGAAAAGGTTTGTTTCTCACTTTCCTCTTAAACTCATCTTCAGTTTTGATTAATAAATTCTTGCCTCTAACTTCATCTACATTGCTCTCGAATTAGTAAACTGCTCACATTAGCTCTTGCTTGCTACATTCATTCCTAGGCTAGATACACTACACTTGGGGCTAGGAGTTGAACCGCTTAAATTATACAAAGCTTGTCAGTTCACTGATTGTATTGTGATGATTAGTTTCCACAGTATTATCTGACATTTCTTTAAACATTTGATTTGTAGCACTATTTTCAGTATTGTGATGATTAGTTTGTGTCTCAGATGAATTATCATTGGTTTATGTTTTGTGGTGGCTGTGTTTTGATGTTATGTTTGAAATGAATGTGTATTAGGTCGTTGATGTACTTAATCCTTTAGCTCGTGAATACAAGTCCATTGGTACTGTGAAGAAAGAATTAGCTGGACTACAGGAGGAACTAGCAAAGGCGCACCAACAGGTTCTTAAGAACTATATCCTCTGAGAATGATTAGGTTTTCAATCAGTGCTCATTGTCAAACTTGTTCTAACTCTTAGTTAAATCAAAACAGGTTCATATATCTGAAGCGAGGGTTTCAACTGCTTTAGACAAATTAGCTCACATGGAAGAGTTGGTTAATGATAGGTTGTTACCTGGTAAAGTTGGAACAGAATCAGATAGACCTTCTATTTCGGCCACTGCTTCTTCTGTACAGTTAGACAGGGAAAATATAGATAGGGAAAAGACAACACTGGGTGCAAAAACCTTGAATGTTTCTGGACCAGTTAAACCTTATCATCCAGGCTTGAAGAATTTTTGGTATCCGGTTGCTTTTACCGCAGATCTTAAGATTGATACGATGGTATGTATAGCAATTCCTACTTGATTTGTCAGTCTTCCTTTATTTACAAGCATCTGAGAAATCCTATTGTTTATGTCTTAAGGTGCCAATTGATTGCTTTGAAGAACCATGGGTTATCTTTAGGGGAGAAGATGGGAAGCCGGGATGTGTACAGAACACGTGTGCGCATAGAGCGTGTCCTCTTCATCTTGGCTCGGTGAACGAGGGGCGTATCCAGTGTCCTTACCATGGTTAGTAGTTTAATTTCTGCATTTGCTAATACAAGTCAAAGACCGTATCCTATATCTTACTAAAGTGTGGCCTTCTAGGATGGGAATACTCAACCGATGGGAAATGTAAGAAGATGCCATCTACGCGGTTGCTGAAAGTGAAGATAAAGTCACTGCCTTGTCTTGAAAAAGAGGGCATGATCTGGGTCTGGCCTGGTGATGAACCACCTTCAACTACTCTTCCTTCTTTACAACCACCATCAGGATTTGTAATCCATGCCGAGGTAAGTATTTCGTTTCAAGCAATATCTCTAATCCAGTCATCTCATATGGATCCAGCATTTGCTCATACTATTATTTGACAAAATCTCAGATTGTAATGGATCTCCCCGTGGAACACGGTTTGCTTCTAGATAATCTCTTGGATCTTGCGCATGCCCCATTCACTCACACATCCACTTTTGCGAAAGGCTGGAGTGTCCCAAGGTTTGTGTAACTCTAATAACTCTGCTCAGAGTTAAGAATGAATCTGTTTAGCTGTACTGATCTTCAGGCTCTTTTCTGATCCTGCAGCATGGTGAAGTTCTTAACGCCTGCATCGGGTCTACAAGGATATTGGGATCCGTACCCAATCGATATGGAATTTAAACCACCTTGTATTGTGCTATCGACTATCGGGATATCCAAACCTGGGAAACTAGAAGGAAAGAGCACTAAGCAGTGTGCGACGCATCTTCATCAACTCCATGTCTGTTTACCTTCTTCCAAAAACAAGACAAGACTTCTGTACCGGATGTCACTAGACTTTGCTCCAATGTTAAAGAATGTTCCTTTCATGCAACATCTATGGAGACATTTCGCTAACCAGGTAAGTAAAGAAACAATGAATCAACCATCTCAAAACCATCTCAGTCTTGTTTTGGTAGTGATCTGGAATACAAATTTTCTGTTTCCAGGTCCTAAACGAAGACCTGCGGTTGGTTTTAGGACAGCAAGAAAGGATGTTGAATGGTGCAAACGTATGGAACTTCCCAGTTGCTTATGACAAGCTTGGAGTTCGGTATAGACTTTGGAGGAGCGCGATAGATCGTGGCGATGATAAATTACCCTTCTCTAATTAACTGTTGTCAAAGAAATCTAATGTGGAAGTTTAGCTGCTTCACTCACCAGCAACCTCTCCCGAAAAGCACAGGTTGTTTGTTATCTGGTTCGTACTCGCCACCGAGAAGCCTGGCCGAGTAACGATCTGGAGTTGGTGGATTCGTCTTCAAGACGATGAAACAAAGACTTGCGTAGATAAAACAAAAAACATCCATTGTAAATCCAAAAGGAAATATATTGTTGCACCACTCAGTTATTCAATTTTCCTGTGTACAGTTCATTCACTATGAGAAATTGAATATAAGATGTTGGAACAAGGAGAGACAAGAGTGAAAAATACATAACAAACAAATTGCACATAACAAGAGTTCTGAAAGACAACAAACTAGCTCCACACAAGAATCTAGATGTCTGTATTACAAACATATTAAGTACAAGTTTGGGAGTGAACAAATTTCACAAAGCAGAGCCACAAAAAGGGCAGAAACGAAACTCAGGCTTGACGACTCGATCGCAGAAGCGGCATGTGGCTAGAGCAATCTGCGATGTCGGTGGTGGTGACAGAGACTGAGGGAAAAACAGATCGCAGTCTCGACAATACATGAGAGGGTGTTTCCCCGGCCATCTCCAGACCGGAACGAAGAACAGCTTCAAGACTTTGTCGTAATCGACTAAGTCGGCTTCAGAGCCGCATCTTATGCAATTCCCGGCGCCGGATTTCAGTACCTGCCTGACCTGTTGCCCTAATCCACCAGCGAAGAAGAAGAACATTTCGTGTGTTTCTTCCCTGTAATCTTGTTATGGGTTCGCCAAAATCTCGGTCTGAGATTACGTATCACTATCAAGTTACTTCAGCTAGAGGATGAGAATAATATAATGTAAATGTGATGCCTTGTTCCAGTGGGTTCTAGCAAAATGTAAGAACTATTATAATACTAGTCAATTATTCTCCATCCAAGTTGTTGATAAGTTATTTTCTATTGATAATTATCCATCTAAGTTACCTACTATCTAAGTTACCGACTTGGCTAATATTTTATGCATTTTTTTTTAGTATATAAATGAATGTAAGTACTAAGATCAGAAGTGAATAAGATAAAGTCTTATTCTCTCATATATAGATCTCGTATCCATCTTTTTATCTTTCATGTTTTCTTTATATACTTAACACGTGCATATAAACACACATATATATGATATATCTTACCGATAATAGTTATAATTTATAACACATTATCAGCACGACCGCTATTTCATACCGATCAATTAAATACCGTTGTATACTGAAAAGGTTAAGTTTTAATTTATACTAATGCAATCTAAATTTATACTAATGAAATCTAAATTTAAATTTAAATTTATTTACTGTTTATGGAGTGGAAGGTTCGCCTCATTCTTTGATTTTATGGTAGGCTTTGCCTCCTAAATATCAATGGAAAAGTCATATAATAAGCTATATCTTTTCCGAATTGATCATTATTTATGGTAGGCGCTGCCTCCTTGATCAATTAAAATTTATGTCTCTGTAATATTGTGATAGGCTCTGCCTTCTTGATTACGTGGAAGACAATGCCTATTGATTTACTTTTATGTCTTTATTGTTATTATTGCAATTTATTTATTATCATTGCAATTTATTTATTATTATTGCAAATTATATGGATGGCTTTGCCTCCTGAATTTGTTTTAAATTATGTCGTTATGATGTTCAGTTATTTTAAATGTTTTATCATAATTGTTTAAAAACTAAAAATTAAAAGGCGGTTTTACTAAAATGATGCTTAAAATTTTGTTATATAGTTATCATGTCGAACTTGACAAAGCTCGAGATTAATGCCTTTGATATATCAGGAAAAAATTATATGGCATGGACAGTAGGTGTAAAGATGCATCTAAAAGCAAGTGGGCTTCTTAATACCATCGTGAAATCAGAAACGACATCCGATGGTTTAAAGGCAAAGGCCATGATATTCATACGCCACCATATCCATGATGGTTGAAAAGATGAATATATCACGAAAGATAATCCTGCAGATCTTTGACAATCACTCAAAGATAGGTTTGATCACCAAAAACATGTGATCTTGCTAAAGGCAAAACATGAATGGTTGAATCTGCGGTTTGAGGATTACAAATGTGTCAGTCAATATAATTCCGCTTTGTTCGGAATTACTTCCAAGATGATGTTATGTGGAGAGAGTGTAAGTGACTATGATATGATTGAGAAAACACTCCAGACATTTCATCCTGGAAATGTAATCTTGCGGCAACAATACCGGGCGAGAGAATTCACCCGCTACTCGGATTTGATGCAAGTCCTCCTTGTTGCTGAACAAAAAAATGAACTCGTGATAATGAACCATGAGACCCGTCCAACTAGAGCGGCTCCACTTCCAGAAACGAATGTGGTAGCGTCCAATACAAATAATTTTCAAAGACGAGGGCGTGGTCGCGGTAGAGGCCGTGGTCGCGGACGTGGAAGAGGTGGTGGACGAGGCCGAGGACAAGGAAGAGGATCCCAGGCCAATAATTCCAACATGGAAAAAGCCAATAAAAACTTTCACGAAAATGAAGTTGGCCAGGCCAACAAAAGAAAAACAGAGAATGCATGTTACAGATGCGGCATGAAAGGTCACTGGGCACGTACATGTCGTATGCCAAAACATTTGGCCGATCTGTATCAAGAATCACAAAAGGCAAAAGAGAAAAAAGTTGAAACAAACTTCATCTCGGATGAAGCTGGACCTTCTTTTAGTGGCCTAAGTGATGATTCTCATCTTGACATCGCATATTACATAGTTGATCTTGATGCATCAACATAAGTAAAAGATAACTAAAACTGATATGACATGATATATAGTAGTTTAAGTACTTGGTATAATATGTTTGTGTTTTTGTAAATCTTGTTAAAATCTTTTTGTTGTGATATAACTTCTTGTTATATAAAGTTGGGTTAATTAGGTGAATATTATGTTTTGAAGTTGAAATTAAGTGTGTAACATGACATGAAAGCAAATTAGGTGAGTAACATTAAGTTGTTATATTTTGACAAAATTGTCCTTAATGTCACCGCAACTGAAATATAGTTGGCTTTATAGACGGCTTATAATAGTGCACTATAATATATTTTACAAATAGTTATGTAAATTAATAGTTATTTGTTGTCTGATCCACATAGTTCATTAGTTATATTATTTATAATATTATGTTTACAATCATAGTGCACTATAATATATTTTACAGTTATAGTTATGTAATTTAATAGTTATTTATTGTCTGATCCGCATAGTTAACTATATTAACTACTTATAAATTGTGTTTACAATCATAATGCACCATAATATTATTTAATACTTATAATATTATTTAATACTTATAATATTATATTTACAGTCATAATGCACTATAATATATTATATATACAACAATAGTGCACTATAATATGTTTTACAATTATAGTTGTCTAATTTAGTAGTTATTTATTGTTTGATCTGCATAGTTTATTAGTTATGGTTCACTATATTGACTACTTATAAATTGTGTTTACAATCATAATGCACTATAGTATATTATGTTTACAACCATAATGAACTATAATATATTTTACAATTATAGTTGTGTAATTTTGTAGTTATTTATTGTCTGATTCACATAGTTCATTAGTTATATTTCACTATATTCACTACTTATAATATTATGTTTACAATTATAATGCACTATAATATATATTGACTGCTTATAATATGTATTGTAATAATAGTTAACTACATTAGTTATAATTAGATTAAGGATATATTTGTGTTTTTAAGTTAGTTACCTAATTATTACTTTTGTTATGTTAAATGCTTTATTTTTTGTGATTAAATTATTATTCATTGTAATTTCCCTATAAAGACACCAGACAATGTCAAAATTTGAGATCAAGGACGGAGACACATGTGTAGCAGACAGTGCGACGACGCATACAATACTTAAAGATAAAAAGTATTTTTCCGTTATTAAAATGAAAGACTCCACCGGAAGCGTGAGTACAGTATCTGATGATGCAAAGATCATCATGGGCTCAGGAAAAGTTAGATTTTCAATGCCAAAGGAGACAAATTTTGAAATAAATGATGCATTATATTCCCCCGATTCATACAGAAACTTGTTAAGTTTCAAGGATATCCGAAGAAATGGATATCATATAGAGACTATGAACAAGAATGACATTGAATATCTTTGCATTACACTAGAGAAAACGCAAGCATTGGAAGAATTACCAATGATGTCCTCCGGATTATACTGCACAAAAATAAATATGACCGAGTCAAATGTTATAGTAAACAAAGAGTTTACTAATACATTTAAGATCTGGCATGAAAGGCTTGGACATCCGGGATCAATCATGATGCGAAGAATTGTGCGATTCTCTAGTGGACACCCATTGAAAAACCAGAAAAAATTTCAATCGGGAGAACTTTTATGTAGTGCATGTTCTCAAGGAAAACTAATAACTCGGCCATCACCAACTAAAGTTGGGAATGAATCTCCAATATTCTTGGAGAGAATACATGGTGACATATGTGGACCTATACATCCACCGTGCGGACCGTTTTGATATTTTATGGTATTAATTGATGCATCTAGTAGATGGTCACATGTGTGTCTGTTGACAACACGGAATACGGCTTTCGCAAAATTCATTGCCCAAATAATCAGGTTGAAAGCACAATTTCCTGATTATGCTATAAAGAAATTTAGACTTGATAACGCTGGTGAATTCACTTCACAAGCATTTAATGATTATTGTATGTCAATGGGGATAGATGTTGAGCACCTGATTCCCCATATTCATACACAAAATGGCATGGCTGAGAGTTTGATTAAACGATTGCAACTCATTGCAAGAACATTAATACGGAGAACGAAACTCCCAATTCATGTATGGGGACATGCTATATTGCATGCTGCCTCATTGGTCCAGATAAGACCAAGTGCATATCATAAATATTCTCCATTACAATTAACATCTGGTCAGGAACCAAATATATCACACCTCCATGTTTTTGGCTGTGCGGTTTATGTTCCTATAGCCCTACCGCAAAGAACAAAAATGAGGCCACAAAGGAGATTAGGAATATATATTGGATATACGTCACCAAGTATAATTCGGTATCTTGAACCTAAAACCGGTGATATGTTTACGTCACCAAGGTTTTTCTCAAAGACCAGGAATTGATTATAAAAAGACATATTCTCTGGTCATGGATGCAATCACATTCAGATACTTAATGAGCTTAACGGCACCTAAAAATTTAGAGATGTGCCTAATGGATGTTGTGATTGCATATTTATATGGATCACTTGACAATGACATATACATGAAAATTCCAGAAGGATTAAAGATCCTAGAAGGATCGAAAATGCACGAGGTATCATCTAAGGAAATATGTTCAGTAAAATTACAACGATCACTTTATGGATTAAAGCAGTCTGGGCGCATGTGGTATAATCGCTTAAGCGAATATTTGTTGAGTAAAGGATACATCAAGATTGCGATATGCCCTTGTGTGTTTATCAAGAAATCCTCATCATGATTTGTGATCATTGCTGTATATGTAGATGATTTGAACATAATTGGAACTCAAAAGGAGATTGATGATGCAAGAACTCATATGAAAGAAGAGTTCGAAATGAAAGATCTTGGAAAGACAATTTTATCTCGGACTTCAAATAGAACATCTCCAACATGGAATTTTTGTGCATCAATCAAATTACACTAAAAGAGTGCTAAAACGCTTTAATATGGACAAAGCGACTCCTTTGAGAACTCCAATGGTCAATAGATCGCTTGTTGTTGACAATGATCCATTTCGACCTTGTGGAAGTAATGAGGAAGTATTAGGTCTTGAAATACCTTATATGAGTGCTATTGGTGGACCTATGTATCTTGCAAATTGTAGTAGACCAGATACAGCTTTTGCTACTAACCTACTTGCAAGATACAGTTTCTCTCCAACTCGCAGACACTGGAACGGAATAAAACAAATTTTCCATTATCTTCAAGGTACCATTGATTTTGGATTATTTTATTCAAGAAACTCCGAAGTTGGTCTAGTTGGTTTTGCAGATGCAGGGTATCTATCAGATCCGCATAAAGCTCGATCACAAACCAGATATGTTTTTACAATTGGCAGAACCGCAATCTCGTGGCGTTCTCAGAAACAGACTTTGGTCGCCACTTTTTCAAATCATGCAGAGATTATTGCGTTACATGAAGCATGTAGAGAATGTGTATGACTCTGATCAATGACTCAACATATACAAGAGGCAAGCGGAATAACCACCAATAAAGAACCGAAAATATTATTCGAAGATAATTTTGCGTGCGTCGTCCAAGTCAAAGAAGGCTACATCAAAAGCGATAGGACGAAACATATTCCTCCAAGATTTTTCTCGAACAACCAAGAACTCGAGAAAAACAAAGAAATTGATGTTCAATACATTCGGTCAAGTGACAATGCAACAGACTTATTTACAAAGGCGCTCCCGACTACAACATTCAGAAAACATGTTCAGAGCATCAGAATGCGTCATCTTCGAGACCTATAAAGAAAATATATATCTATCTTTTCCAGGAGGAGACTGCACTCTTTTTCCCTTGTCATGGTTTTGTCCCATTAGGTTTTTACATGATAAAGTTTTTAACGAGGCAGTATGTTGATAGATAATCAAGGGGGAGTATTATAATACTAGTTAATGATTATCCATCCAAGTTGTTGATAAGTTATCTTCTATTGATAATTATCCATCTAAGTTACCCACCATCTAAGTTACCGACCTAGCTAATATTTTATGCATTTCCTCTTAGGATATAAAGGAATGTAAGTACTAAGATCAGAAGTGAATAAGATAAAGTCTTCTTCTCTCACATATAGCTCTCGTATCCATCTTTTTATCTTTCATGTTTTCTTTATATACTTAACACGTGCATATAAACACACACATATATATGATATATCTCACCGATAATAGTTATAATTTATAACAAGAACAAATATATGTTTTTCTTATTTTTTGTCGGAAGAACGGATCAAATTCTGAATTACTCTTATAATTTGAAATCAAATCTCGTTTGCCCTCGGTCAACAGAAGACATTAAGACATTTTTTGTTTCAATATAAAAGAAAAAGACAGAAAACCCGGACATAAATCTTATAATTACAACCCAACCAACCCGTTTACCCGAAACTTTACCCGTTTCCCCTTGTAATCGGATAAAACCCAGACCCCCCTCACTTCCGTTTTTCTTAAGATCGACAAGTCCAAAATTCATAACTTCCCTCTCTAAACCTAGATTACTCGGAACAACCACAACAAAAAAACTTCAATTTTAGGTAATTATAAGTGTGTATGTATGTATAGATTCGAATTTCGGAATGGATTCGATTTTGTGTATAGTT
Source organism: Arabis alpina (assembly GCA_900128785.1). Taxonomy (NCBI): domain Eukaryota; kingdom Viridiplantae; phylum Streptophyta; class Magnoliopsida; order Brassicales; family Brassicaceae; genus Arabis; species Arabis alpina. The sequence goes on from LT669794.1 coordinate 32,067,804, forward strand.
TCAAATCTTTTCGATTTTGTGTATAGTTTCGATCCGTTTAAATTTCGTTGTTGGGTTTTTGATTTTGTTGTAGCAATGGCGCGTACAAAAAACCCTTCGTTTCAAGTCGATGAAACTCCTCAAATCGAAGAGGAAAACGAAGAAGAAGCGATTTGTGGAGATGAAGAAAGCAATGAAGAAAGTGGTTCAGAGGAAGAGGAAAATGAATGATCTGGAGATGAGGAAGACCAAGTGTCTGACGAAGAAGAAGAAGTTGAGCGAAGTGGTTCATAAGAGGAAGAAGAAGAAGTATGTGCTCGAAAATTTGGTGAATAAAACGTATAACTATAAAGGTGTAACACTAAGTACTATTGGTGTATGATTTCAGGGTTCAGATGAGGAAGGCGAAGCATTAGAACCTTTGAAGATGTACTTCAATCCCAAGTACTATACGAACCACATAAAGATCCAATCCATGTGTTTTATTAAGGAGGCAGTAGAAGCAATCGAGAACGTGCTTAACGGTAACGAAAAGCTATGGTTTCACCAACATCCGCAATTCAAGCATTTTTTCCACATGCATGTGGAAAAGAAACATAAGGTGATGGGCATGTGGATGTTCCTTCTTCATACGGCTATTATAGAAAAGAAAAGGGAAGCTTGGTTTATCGTAAACGGTGTTCCTATCCGATATTCAATCAAGGAACATGGTATCATTTTTGGTTTATACTGTCACAATTATCCAATTAGATGGAAAAAATGGGTAGTAACCAGTTTATTGGGAGGCATTTTCCAGTTGGGAAAACAATAACGTATGAAACTATTAAGGAAAAGTTCATGGACATGGAACCTTGTAGAGATAGGTTGAAGATGGCAGTTTTGTTCTTCTTAAGCAGTGTGGTTGTTGGAAAGTCAAGGAGAGGAAAATGAACACCGTCTATGGATACTTTTGTTCTCAAAGTTGTTAACGATCTTGAGTTGTGTTAGACTTTTCCGTGGGGACGGTACTCATTTGATGACAATATGAGACAAGTGGATAATTTGTTTACTAACTTCAATGGAGTTGTTGATAAAAACGGATGGACATATCCAAGTTTCAATATTCCCTTACAGGTAAACTAAATTTAAAACAACACTACTTATTTGAATCCTTTTGTACTACTTAGTTTCAGTGTTTATATTATGTGTAGCTTCTAACCTTTGAGGTAATTGAGCCGTTGACGACCAAGTACCGAGATAAATTAGAGAGGCAGCCGGTGATTGTCCAAGGATGTGCAAGTTCAAGTTCAAAAATTGTTCTACGACTGGTTTTCCGCTTTCTGACATATACGATGCAATTGGGACAATTAAGGTTAGTAATACAATAGTACGAGTAGTAGGTTAGTAATACCAGTAGTAGTCATAATAGTTAATTGGCTTGTATTATCTTCCATTAACTGTATTGCTTTATTTTCTCAGGATATAAAGATTATCATGAATCCTCGTATTTCTGAGCGACCTCTTGTGTTACGTATCTTCGATGAGGAGGAAAAGGATCGAGATGCCGATGACTACTTTGTTGATAGTTGGTAGAAACAACTTTGTAAGAATAAACCGATTTGTTTCCAAAACTTATTCAATTTTGATGTTAATGGTGAGAAAGAAGTAGAGCAGGTTGCGGATGAGGCTTTGGATGCGGCATTGGTGTCTAATGCAGAAGTGGAAGAGATAAAGAAAGGCTTGTTAGATGTACAAGAAAGAAAGCAGAAAATGAGTAAAAGCATGGAAGAGGGTTTTGAAAAAATGTTCAACCTCATTGGTGGACAGGATACAAGGCTCAAGGTTGTAGAATCATTTGTGAACTCTCATACATGGAATTTTGAAATTGTTGGTCATGTTTCTTCGCCTCCATCTAGGTATTGGAATGCTGGCGAGTGGTCCGGTGGTGGTGGTATGGAAAAATAGACGGGTGGTGGTGGTGGTGGAGGTGGTGGTCATCTGGAGAATGATGGTGGTGGTAGTGTTGATGGTCAGGGTTTAGGTGGTGGTGGTGTTAGTGATGGACATGGGAAGGAAGGTGACAAGGACAAGGACAAGGACATGGATGGTGTTGATGAACAAGAAAAGGAGAAAGATTGTGCTAATGAGGAGGATGAAGATAAGGAGAGAGATGATGGTGAGGAGGAAAAGGAGAAAGATGGTGCTAATGAGGAGGATAAGGAGAAAGACGGTGGTGAGGAGGAAAAGGAGAAGGATGGTGGAGAGGTGGACAATGAGAAAGACGGTGGTGAGGAGGAAAAAGAGTAGAATGGTGGAGAGGAGGACAATGAGAAAGACGGTGATGAGGAGGACAATGACAATGATGTCGAAGGTGACAAGGAGGTGGATGCAAAAAAGAAAAAGCTTGTTGGTAAGAAGAAAGTTGTTCGTAAGAAGAAAGATGTTGGTGAGAATGAGGTTGTTGTTGTTGGTGAGAAGAGGTTGTTGCTGTTGGTGAGAAGAGGAAGAGAACAGAATCGGAGTACATGAGGATTCCTTTCACCACGCAGAAGCCGCGACAGCCGCGAAAGTCAGAAAAACTGGATTTTATTTGCAATTTGTGTTTATTGAACTCTATCTATTTATAATTCTAGTATGTGTTTTTAAGGATAATCGTTGTGTTTGAACTACAAAGATTGGTGTTTGATCTACTAGGTACAACTATTTCTGATCCGTGCTTGCTTTTGTAATGGTTTTTAGATATGTTAAACAAACAATAACTTAAAACAAAACTATGAAATAGTCAAACAAATACAAATTACAAGGGTCATAAGTTCATAAACATTTAGTTTAAACAACCTTAAGCAAGTAACAAAGCAGACGACAACCGTACTACTACAAGTACTACTACAACGACTCGGATAATAATCTTCATCTCTGTCTCTCCAATACAGTCACCTTTCTCTCAAGTTTCATAACCATCACCTTTAGGTCATTGACCATTGCCTTCAAGCTATCTTTCTCTTCGGTCAGGTTCTCGATGGTTTTCTTAAGCTTCGCATTCTCTTCCTCAGAACTTCGCATCCAAGCTTCTACGGCATTCAGTTTGCAATTGGTGTCAGCGCAATTGGTGTCAGCAATCTCCTCCGTGATTGCCTCATCCCATAGTTTGTAAACATGGCAGTCTCCATCCTAATATCCAATCAAACGAAATATTAGTTGTTTGCAATACAAACATATATGTTCAAAGGAATTAGAATCTAGGAATGGAATATAGGAATTACAACACAAAAGTAATGGAATTTGAGAATTGGATACTTATATCTAGATCACCCTCATAAGGGTAAAATCTTCTTCCACTTTGCAAACCACTTGTATGCGTCTTAACCACAACTGGTCCTCCACAGTAACATTTTGTCTGAATGCGTTCTTCAACTGGTTGCCACCGCCAGTGTGCTCGGTGCCACCGTGCTTGGGTCGGAATGCCTCCCTCACCTTCAATTGAGTTTAACCACAACTCGCCTTGAACTGATTCGTCGTCAGAGTAATGTAAGAAATGTGGTGTTCCCTCAGATGATGCATCACTGTTGTTGGAGCCAGTATCGAATGGTCCGAACATGGAGTGTCGATCCCACCAACCCATCCTGTTTGCTTTGTTTTTATAGTAACATGGAGTGTCGAACATGGAGTAAAGCCGAAATTGAAATCGAATATGCAAGTAAAACGGTAAGACAATGGACTGGGAAGACGAAATTGAGGAGGATTGAAACGTACCGAGGATTGAAGCTTACAAATCCGGCAGATTGGAGTTGAAATTGAGGTTGGATTGGAGAACAAGAGAAAACCCTAGAATTTCAGAATTTGTGGGAAAATGATTGTTTTTTGGGTTTACTTTCGAATATAAAACAAGAAAAACAGAAAATGTGCTATGGCCAATCAAGTTATGCCACGTAATGAGACAGGTGCACTATTATCTGATTGTACGTACACATGTGCGTAAAAAAATAAAACAGAGCAGTTCTTGGTTTTCGAGTATTACAATTTTTTTCATAGTAGTCTATTTGGGTATTTTGCTATTTTCTTAGTAGTTCTATGTTACGAAAAATAAATTTTCAGTTGTCCAGCTTATTTTAAGGAGCACCAACACGTTTCTAATGAGTGCTCCTGGTAATTGAGTATTACATATTTTGGTAATCATATTTATGACTAGGAAAATTTAAGTCTTTACTAAAATTAAATTAGAAAAACTAATTGTCAAACACAAATAACATTAAAACATCAAAAATTCCAGTTTTAGTACACATAATTGGTTTTTGAGAATTAAAACATCAAACAAATGAAATAGTACACAAATCATAAGAAATGTAATACCAACACTAGTAGTTCGAGTAGTCAACAGAGTAAAACAAACACAAAACAAACACAACGACCAACAATTTCACCAAATCATGATCATTCCACACCAATTAGGGCAGCTAATTCACCACCACCTTCCACACGACTTGAGCCACCTAATTCACCACCTCCTTCCACACCATTTGGGGCCCCGTCTTGGATCACAAGGTCAAGGTCACTCATTTTCTTCTTTGGTGGTCGTTGAGGTTCACATTTTGATGGACGACTTCTTTTTCGTCGTCTTCCCCTGCTGTTTTTGTAGTATGAAGGTGAGACTAACTTCTTTTCTATATCTGCTGGGACTCTCCACTCAGACCTATGTGTGACTAGATAAATGGTTTTGAAATAGGCAAAAACCCAATGGTTGGTCTTACAAAATATATCACACAAATCAGCTAACTCGTAACTCTTTTGTTCTTGATTCTTGCCTCATGAGTGTGTAGAGTGCGACTATTCCATGGACACAAGGATATTTGTCAATATCAAAAGTCTTGCAAATGCAGCTTTTGTTCACCAAGTTCACCAAGTAATGCTTTCCATCCCGTCCAACGACACTATATTCAAGCCGGTACGAGTTTAGCTCCGTCAAAATCAAGTAATTCGCCTCCGCACACCTCTCATGCAAAATGTCCTCCACATATGGCACTAATATTTTATGGTAAAAAACGCTATCCTTCATATGTTGGTTGAACCATTCAGACACTTTTACCACAATCACATCTATCATAGGTAACAAATTGTAATTCCTTGCTTCCTCGAGGACATTGTTAAGCGATTCAACACAATTTGTTGTATCGATATTGTACCTTGCTCCAGGAAAATAGCACCTCGCCCATTTTTCCTCCTCTAAACTTTCATCTAGATACTCACCTACTTTACGACATCTTCTCTTAAAATCTTCGTATCTTCTAAGGAACTCATTTTCTGTATAAATCTGAGCAATTTCCCAGAACATCTCTGCAACTACGTCTTTGTTTGTGTAGGAAACTTTGAGTCTTACGTTTTGAGACAAATGATAGATACAAAACATGTGCTTAGCCCTCAGGTACACCTTTTTTACGCTCTGCTTTAGGCTTGCATTTCGGTCACTCACAAAAACAAGCTTTTCACTATTGCGTACAACTGTCTTCAGTTGTACCATAAACCACATCCAACTTTCATCATTTTCACTATCCACTACAGCAAATGCAATCGGATAAGTGTACCAATTAGGATCTTGAGCTGTGGCAATCAACAGCACACCACCGTATCCAGACTTCAGAAAAGTCCCATCGACAATGAGAACTTTCCTCATGGATGCAAACCCTTCAATGCAAGCTCCTAGTGCGATGAATAAATACTTGAACCTCCCTAGGTCATCAACCTTCACTTCTGTTTTTGAGCCAGGATTCACTTGCTCTAACATATACAAATAAGAGTATAGCTGCTTGTATCCTTCTTCTGGATTACCACGCACCTCATTAATAGCTTCATTCTTACCCCGCCAGCAAGTAGAATATGATGGTGGCACACCAAATTTTCTTTGAACCAAACTCATTAGAGCTTTAGGTGTTGGAGTTTGAAGTATACCAGGATAGTCTTCTTTCAAAAGACTAGCAACTAGTCCCTGTGAGGCTTTGTTTCTATTTTCACTGCTTGCACTTGCACTAGCCCGAGAGCATGTGTGCATCTTGTTGTATGTCGCTACACGAAAACAAGATGAGTTCTTCACCTTCACACCATTAAAGTACCATTTACACCCTTGCTTCCAAAGACGACATCTTACCACATATCTTGTTGTGTCGCTCTTCTTTGTTAAGGTTCCAAAAGATGCTTTATGTGCACCTCTCTCAATATAAGCTTTCACTTCCTTCTTATTATCAAATTCTCTACCTACTTCCAAATCCATCCCATCCTCCCATCCCTTCTCGGACTGGTTTTCTTCATCCCATCCGTATTCCATTTCCTTATCCATATTCCCATCCAAAGGGTAAACCGAATAACCGCTGCTTTCACTCTCACAATCTCCACTAAAATTATCATTCATTGGCTCATTCAATGGCTCATTCATTGGCTCATGTTGTTTCGGGACTGCGTAAAGAGTAAGAGCACCAGCAATACCATTACCTCTTGGAACCACTTCTTTGTAATTTAATCCAACTGAACTTGCTTGATCTCTTCGTGGAGTTGGACCCTTGCCCTTATCCAACTGGTTCCTTCTTGAAGCTACACCCTTCTCCACATGCAATACACTTCTACATTTGTTTGTATATGTGGACGTTAGATAAACGTAAACGTCATCATCATCGCATATGTATGATGGTCTCAGAGGTCACGTGTCCAATGATATAAAACTTAATTTCAGCTCTGCCTTAGATGAATATATCCCAAGCTTCTTGCATACACTATCCAATAACATCGAATAACCAATATCCTCCGGAGATAATCCCTTGAACAATATTGAATGCATGCCTTCTAAATCCATCCATTCATACCCATCTCCGTTCTTAACATAATTTCCTCCATAATCACAATGGAAATGGATTGTTGGGCTCATTGTCTCCTGAAAAACAAAAAACACGACATCAAGCCTACTGAAACTATTTAGTAATACAATATGGAAAAGCAGTTGTTCTGGGTATTTTGAACTGTTAGTAGTACCCAGTAGTACCAATCTGCATAATTGAATTCGAGACACAAATCTTATTCTCCTCCAAGACTCACTACGATTCAACCATTGTGTTGCATTTACTACCCAATGCTTTGTACTACTAGACCCAAACAAAATCGCAAGATCAATGAATCAAATTAGTAAATCCAATTGAACAACATTGAAAAATATCAACATCAATGAAATAATTAAACTACTTCGTTATAGCTAAATCATAGTGTCACTAACCTCAATTTGTCTTTACTTGCGAAAATTGTGGAATGTGGAGCTTGAATGAGCTTCAATGGGATGAAAACAATGGTGATGTCGTCGGGGAAGAAGAGAGGAGGAAGAAGAGTTTTGATTGGTTTAGAATTATTAGGTTCTTGTTATTTTTTAATCAGAAATTAATAGGTTTTTTGGTCATTTCACACCCTCATTAAAGGGCATGAGGGAAAATGAGATTAAAATGGAGTATGTTAATTTGGTATAGAGAGAAAATGGTAAATTAGAATTTGATCTCGGAAGAACATAGGTTTTCAATTTCTTTTTGTCGATATCAATTGTTTACTAGATTAGTAGCCGTGTGAACGGATTTAAATGTAACATTTAGTGTGAATTTTAATATTTTATAATCTTAATTTAAATTTTTAATTGTTTGTATTGAAAACTTGTATATTATAAACAATCAAACTGCTAAAATATATATTTGATTAAAATTTAACACATATTTATGAATCAAACTTAAATCCAAACCATTAAGATATTTTATTACTATTTAAAAGGAAAATTAAATTCAAAACAAATCCAAAAATTGTACCAACCAAAACCAAATTGTACCTAATTTATGGTCAGATATGTTCTAATCAGCTAGACTCTATATAACTTATGGTCATACATGATCTTATCAAACATTCAAATCTACTGAAAATAATCTAATGTCGAGCAAATAACAAAAATCCAAAAAATCATTCAGTTTCTTGCATGACTCGAAATCTCCACCTCTCTTTGAACAAAGCATTTTAACGTGTCCAAACCATAACGTGAAACTAAATTCAAAACAAACCAATAAATTGTACCAAGTGGAAACCAAATTGTATAAAACCAACAAAACGCTTTCCTTCTCGTCTCTTTCCTTTTGCCATGTATATCTACTCTTTCTCTTTTTGTTAATTGCAGAATCGGAATCATCTTCCGAATTGTTTCCTACCAAACAAGTACAATACATTAGTAACCCATTTTCATTGAATATGATGATATAAATAAAAACTAAATATGGACAGAGTATTTGACAGAACCTGGTATTGCAGCTATTATATGTTATGAAATACTTTTTTAATACTTCATTCATTGTTTGTGTGAATCTATTGGCTTCTGGTTTAATCCAAACCGGATCAATCTCATACCAAACCAGATCAGTTAACATTGAGCTGATTTTGGGCTTCTACAGGTTTATCAGAATACAACAAGGAAGATAATGTTTTGGGCCAAGGTGCACTAAAGCCCATTACGTTGAGCTGAAGAAACGTGGGGTTAACACCAAATTAGGTTTCTTCTATATAAGCTTATTGTTATAGCTTATTCCTTGTATCGCTTCTTTAACCTAGAAAGAGAGCTAAACCTGTAGAGAGAAAGAGAGATTGATTAGTGCTTGTAATACCTTTTCGATCTAGTGAAGTTGAGAGGCAAGAGTTCCTCTCCCCAGACGTACCGAAAGGGAACTGGGTAAACAAATTGCTTGTCTTATTTACTTGTTTTGCTTAAAGATCAATCGATATCCCTCACAATTGGTATCAGAGCTACTGGAGCAAACAAGTAACACAAGCAATTCTCTCAGGAAGACAGGAAGATCAAAGAGCAGAATTCTACAGAAAGATAACAAGGAAAAAGGTATCGATACTTATCTGTTCTGGTTGTTGGAATTCTGGTTTCTCTTTGATATTTGGATAGTTCTCTAGACTAGTTAGACATGGAACCTACTTCAGGCAGATTTGAGGTAGAGAAATTTGACGGCAAAGGTGACTTTGGCCTATGGAAATTTAAGGTGCTGTGTCAACTCGAAATTCTAGGGTTAGCTTCAGTTTTGGAAGATCAGGCTGAATCTTCTACAGTGGTTCCTTTGAAAAAGGATGGTGAAGCTGTAACAGACCCTAAAGCTGCAGCAGACCCAAAGGCTGCAGCAGATGCAAAGACTAAGGCAGATCAGAAGAAGGAAGAAAAGGAGAAGCGAGTTAAGAACCTGATTTGTATGAGTCTTGGTGATCTGATTTTGAGGAAAGTAATGAAGGAACCTACAGCTTTAGGGGTTTGGAGAGCTCTTGAACGTGACTACCAGACAAAGACTCTACCAAACAGGATTTACCTGAAGCAAAGGTTTGCTGGATTCAGAATGGAGGAGAACAAGAGTATTGAGGAGAACCTGAACGTGTTCCTCAAGTTGATTGCTGATCTTGAGAGCCTAAACATCCATGTCTCGGATGAAGATCAAGCAATCCAGATTCTGACCAGCCTGCCACAAAAGTATGAAGCATTAGTACATACTCTTAAGTATGGAAGTGGTAAAGATACGTTAACTGTGAGTGAAGTTATTACTTCAGCTTATGCTAAGGAAGTTGAACTCAAAGAAACTGGTTTGTTGAATAAACAAAGATCAAGTTCAGAAGGTTTATTCGTTGGTCCTAGAGGAAGATCTGAGAAGAGAGGACCTAGAAATCAGTGGAAAGGGAGATCAAAAAGCAGAGGTAGATCGCAAGTTAAGGTGAAGACCAAAGGCTGCTTTGTATGTGGTAAAGAGGGACACTGGAAACGGGAGTGTCCGGACAGAGGCTACAAGAAACCTGATAACTCGGCTAATATAGTTACAGAGGTTAAGGAGCCTTTGATTCTTGCTGTAAAGGAGACAGCGGAGGTTACAGATGGAGTGGCTCTCATGGGCAGCCTATATGGCGCAAAGGATGATTGGATTTTCGATTCTGGATGCACCTTTCACATGACTCCTAACAAAGATGTATTGTTTGAGTTAGAGGAATGTGAAGGAGGTAGAGTGTTGATGGGAAATAACACTCATTGTGATGTTAAAGGCATGGGAAAAACCAGAATAATTAATCCAGATGGTTCTACGGTGATTCTCACACAAGTAAGATACATTCCTACAATGGGAAGAAATCTGATTTCCTACGGCTGTTTGGATAGAGCTGGTTGTCGCTATGAAGGAGAAGACGGTAAGATACAGTTTTACAAAGATAAGCAAAAGGTGTTTGCTAGGAATTTGAGAGACGGGCTGTATCACTTAGAAGGAGTTGTTACTAAAGATGAAGCTTTGGTAACAAAGGCTGCAGCAGATATGACTAGCATATGGCACTCAAGGCTGGGACATATGAGTGTTAAATGCATGGACGTACTAGTGAAGGAGGGATATCTAACAAGCAAGGAAGTTAATGTGCTTAAGTTTTGTGAAAACTGTGTGTTAGGAAAAGCACACAAGCTGAGTTATCAAAGATCTAAGCATACAACTAAGGAGGTCCTTGAGTACGTACATTCTGATTTATGGGGTTCTCCATCAGTCACAAAGAGTCTATCTAATTGCCAATACTTCATAACCTTCATAGATGATTTCTCAAGGAAGGTATGGATCTATTTTCTGAAAACTAAGGGAGAAGCCTTTGAGAAATTCAGAGAATGGAAGGTTAGTGTTGAGAACCAAACAGAGAAGAAGATCAAATGTTTGAGGACAGATAACGGGCTGGAATTCTGTAACAATCAGTTTGATTCATTGTGCAAGTCATCAGGTATTAAGAGACACAGAACTTGCACTTATACTCCACAACAAAATGGAGTATCAGAACGGATGAATAGGACGATTATGGACAAGGTTAGATGCATGTTGTCAGAGAGTGGTTTAGAGGAGAAGTTCTGGGCTGAAGCTGCTTCAACCGCAGTTCACTTGATCAATAGATCTCCAAATTCGTCTATTGGATTCAAGTTACCAGAAGAAATTTGGAGCAAGTCTAAACCAGATTTGGGACAGCTAAGAAGCTTCGGTTGCTCTGCATATGTCCATGTTTCTCAAGGAAAAACTAGTCCAAGATCTGTTAAAGGTGTGTTTATAGGTTATCCTCAAGGCACAAAGGGTTACAGAATATGGATTGAAAAGGATGAGAAGCTTGAAACAGAAGATAGGATTGTCATCAGTAGAGATGTAATCTTCAATGAATCAGAGATGTATAAGGATACATTAAAGCTAGCGAAGATAGAGAGTTCAGATCAGAATGAAAAGGGAAGGTTAGTGAAGGTAACCAAGAAGAAAGTTTCATTTGATCCGAATCTGATTCAGGGTCCTTCAAGCAGTGCAAAAAGTCCAGAAAAATCAGTTCAAGGTGGAGCTGATCCAGTTCAAGGTGGAGTAGTTTCAGAACCAGCTTCAGCAGAAATTGAACCAACTGCTACAGAGACTGACTCAGGGAATAATTCAGGAGGTGAAGATGGTAATGATGAGGATAATTACCAAAGAAATCTGGGTAACAAGCGGGCCAGAGATCAAAACAAAAGGCAAGTTAAGTTTCCTTCCAAGTATGATGACTATGATGTTACAGCTTTTGCACTAGTTAGTGCAGCTGAGATTATGCTAGATGAACCAAAGTCTTGGTCTGAAGCAGTAAGAAGCAAAGATTGGAAGAAGTGGAACTTAGCTGCTGGAGATGGAATGGATTCCTTACACAGGAGTGAGACATGGGATTTAGTGAAAAGACCAGAGAAGCAGAAGGTTATAGGCTGCAAATGGGTCTTTAAATGGAAATCTGGAATTCCAGGAGTTGAGGAACCAAGGTACAAAGCAAGGCTAGTAGCACAAGGTTTCTCACAGGTTGAAGGAGTTGACTACACGGAAGTCTTTGCTCCTGTAGTCAAGCATGTCTCTATCAGACTTATGCTTTCACTAGTGGTTAACCAAGACTATGAGTTGGAGCAGCTAGATGTAAAAACGGCTTTCTTGAATGGCTCGTTGGATGAAGAAATCTACATGGCTCAACCAGAAGAATTTGTGGTGAAAGGGAAAGAGGATATGGTGTGTAAGTTGAAGAAGTCCTTGTATGGACTAAAACAATCTCCAAGGCAATGGAACAAGAGGTTTGATAGCTTTATGAAAGCTCAAGGATATAGGAGAAGCTTATTTGATCCATGTGTTTACATTTTTGGATCAGAACCACATAATTCAGTTTACCTCCTGCTATATGTGGACGATATGCTTATAGCATCAAAGAATTCAGCTGGGATTCTTAAGCTAAAAGAAGGTTTAATGAAGGAATTTGAAATGAAAGACCTAGGACCTGCAACTAGGATTCTTGGAATGGATATTTCAAGAGACAGAGAAAAAGGAATTCTAAAGCTATCACAAGAAAAATACATTGAGCAGGTATTATCAACTTTCAATATGAGTGAATCTAAACCAGTAACTACACCATTGGTTCCACAGTTCAAGCTAAGAAGTCTATCAGAAGAAGAGCTACGAACAGAGAGAACTTTGATGAGTGAAGTACCTTATGCTGGCGCAGTAGGGTCGCTGATGTATGCCATGGTAGGTTCCAGACCTGACTTGGCACATGCTGTTGGTGTGGTGAGCAGATTCATGGGAAACCCTGGAAGACAACATTGGGAAGCTGTCAAGTGGATATTAAGATACTTAAGAGGAACATCATATTTGTGTCTAACATTCACTAAGGGTTCAAGTTTTAAGGTTGAAGGATCTTCAGACGCTGATTATGCCGCTGATCTAGACAGAAGAAGATCAGTGACAGGTTATGTATTTCAGGTTGGAGGGAATACGGTTAGTTGGAGATCAGGACTACAACACATAGTGGCTTTATCTACTACAAAATCAGAATATATGGCTTTGACAGAAGCATTCAAAGAAGCACTATGGTTGAAGAGAATGGTTACAGATTTGGGTTTTAATCAAGATGATGTGAAGGTATTCTCAGACTCTCAAAGTGCTATTCACTTAGCTAAGAATGGAGGATTCCATGAGAGGACTAAGCACATTGATAACAGGTTATATTTCATTAGAGATGTAATCGAGGATGGTGATGTTGCTCTACACAAGATTCACACGTCTAAAAATCCAGCTGATTTCCTAACTAAGAGCTTACCAGGTAACAAGTTCCGGGAATGCCTGGAGCATCTTAAAGTCGTCTGAAGCAGATTGGAAACTGCTGCGAAGTTCTTATTGACGTTTTCAGAACCTCGCAGTAATAGAGAAAAAGAAAGGAAAGCGTCAGATCAGTATAGATTGGTCAGAAAATAAGTCAGAATCAGCTAAAGAAAATTTGGAATTTTCTTGGTTACCTTGAATGTGTTCGGTCAGCGGAAACAAGCTTTTGATTCTAGAAGTTTTGGCTGAGCAGGAAATGAATACATAGACAAGAAGCAGAACACAAAGGGTTTAGTATTCAAGACATAATAAAAATTCAGTTTTGAAGACTAGAGAGTTTTGGTTTACCTTGGAAGTGGTTTCACAGCGGGAACATACTATTGATTCTGTTAGTATGGCTGAGAAGAACAACACAAAGGCAAAGAAAGAACATTTGAGATTAATGTTCGCGAAATGCAGGGAGTTTATAAGAGAAGAAGAGAGTCTTGGTCAAAGACAATACCTTTTCTGGTTTTGGTTTTATGAGAAGACCAAACATGAATTCTCTGCAACAAAGGAAGAGAAAAACAAATGGGTTAGTAATTTTGTTTTGGATTTTCTCTAAAATCAACAAAAAGCTAACATGAGATGTAAGCAAGAAAAGTCAAAGACAAAATCAGAAAGAGAAGTCACGAAGGTTTAAAGGGGTTATTGGTTTGTGTATTTTAATGGATTTTAAAATCCATTTGGATTTTAGAAATCTTAGATGAATCTATGGATTTTAAAATCCATAATAATAGATAACGTGGATTTCAAAATCAAATAAAATGGATTTACAAATCAACTAAATGGATTTCATTGACTAACCAATAAAGTAATATCAACATCTAACTCATTATTTTCATGTGATATATGTCTTTCTCGTTCTTCAAAGATTTCTTGTTCTCCCGTAATTGTTGAATCCATGTTTGAGTATACTTTTAACAAATAAAACTTAACCCATCAAAAACGAACACTAACACATACACCTTTGTATCTTTATATATATTATTTACGATGATTAGTATATGATTTCGCAATAATATTCACTAAAATCCTTATCGTGAAGAATCATAGAGAAATTGATCACGTGAATAGCAAGAAAAATGAACAAGCCTATAAAAAGAAAGAAGCAAGAAAAACATACATAAGATGATGAAGAAGAGACGAAAAGTACATACGTGACACAATTTTTCTATTATTTTGTTTGATGATGTTTTATTTATTGGTTTGATTATTTTAGTTGATTTGTGGATTTATAAATCTGTGTTATTTGATTTGTAAATCTTATAAGATTTAGAAATCTTTGTAAATCCGAAGGTTTCCCCTCGGATTTGATCCTTTGTATTTTTGACATAAAATCCTTTCAAATCCATTAAAATCCTAAGTGAAATCAAATCCATAAGTAAATCCGTAAGATTGAATAACACGTGATTTTAATTAGGATTTATAAATCATAGAACTAATAACACCGGATTTTAATATGGATTTTAAAATCATAGAACCAATAACACTAGATTTTGTTTGGATTTCCAAATCCATTAAAATCCATAAACCAATAACCCCCTCTTAGTGATTTACTTGGTTATGTTAAAGACTTGATTAAGCTTGCGGTTAAGATCGGTTCTTGGAGAAGCTTGCAAAGATGAAGAACGTTACTTTAATGGTGGTGTTTTAAAATTGATGTGAAGAAGAAAGCTTAATCCTTATAACAAAATCTGGAAAAGGAGAAAGCTTGAGTAATCACCATGGCTAATGAAGAACTTCACTTCAATGGTGGTGTTCGTAATTGTCGTGAAAAGGGAAAAACTTGGGTCTTCGATAAAATCTGGAAAAAGGAAGAATCTGAGATGGTGATTTCTTCATAGAATAATAGAAGAGAACTTTGAGGTTAGGAGATGAAGCGAGAGCTAAGAGTCTTACCAAAGTATCTCGAGCAGAGCTGGTCGGCGAATCAATGCCGGAGCCAAAGGAGAAGACTCGTGACGGAGATATCTACGAAGTCTCTAAAATCGTTGTTGAAGAACACGGCTACAACGATGATGACGATTCGGGTTTGAATCAATTTGAGAGGAACTTGATTCTTTGGTGAAATGAAAAGAAGAATCACATATGTTAAAAACTTCACAAGTACAAATGAGAATTTCGAAGAAGAAGATGAAGCTATAAAGCATCGGAACAGAGATGCAGGGGCTAAAAGTCTTACCAGAATTTTCAGAGGAAGCGACCGGCGAGGTTGTCATCGGAGCTGACGGAGAAGTTGGAGATGGACAGTCGGAGTCGCAGAAGATCGAAGAAAGGAAAAGCAAAGTAACGTGTTAGGGATTTTGACCAGAAGTCAAAGGTGGAGAATGTGAATCTATTGGCTTCTGGTTTAATCCAAACCGGGTCAATCTCATACCAAACCAGATCAGTTAACATTGGGCTGATTTTGGGCTTCTACAGGTTTATCAGAATACAACAAGGAAGATAATGTTTTGGGCCAAGGTGCACTAAAGCCCATTACGTTGAGCTGAAGAAACGTGGGGTTAACACCAAATTAGGTTTCTTCTATATAAGCTTATTGTTATAGCTTATTCCTTGTATCGTTTCTTTAACCTAGAAAGAGAGCTAAACATGTAGAGAGAAAGAGAGATTGATTAGTGCTTGTAATACCTTTTTGATCTAGTGAAGTTGAGAGGCAAGAGTTCCTCTCCCCAGACGTACCGAAAGGGAACTGGGTAAACAAATTGCTTGTCTTATTTACTTGTTTTGCTTAAAGATCAATCGATATCCCTCACAGTTTGCTTATGTGGTTTGTCATCTTTGTCGATAATAAGGACATTCATCTTTGTCACTTCAATTGAACCACATATGGGCAGAATAATGTGTGCATTCAAAAATTGGATCTCCTTCTTCACAGCAGCACTATTGTTTCGTACAATGGGTGTGTTTGAACAATGCTGTGAAGTAAAAATATTTCCGAGTTATTTTTGGTTGATCCCTAAATTGTAAACTTGGTCATTAGTAAATAAGAAAAACTTTGTTAACTCCTATTTTTAATGAGAAGCCGCTCCCCGGTTTTCCTCACCATGAGATGATAATGAAAATAAGAATGAGATGGATAACCTATTTATAGAGAGCATATTTGTGTAGGCTCCAAGATAGGTCTTAATAGGATTCTTAATTAATATTTGTGTAGACTCCAAACATATTTGTGTAGCATAATATTTATTAGGTATGTAATCAATATTTGATTTGTAATTAATATAATGGTACGTAACATTAGGATAGAATTAATGTTGATTTCAATAGATAGCCTCATTACGTGGGGTTGTTAATCAAATTTTTTTTTTTGATAATTGTAGTAAGTGGTTAAAGATGAAAGGAAATATAATAAAGCTATCCTTTATTTCATATTTCGTTAAGCAATTTAGAAAATAATAATGTTAAATTTTATAGTTAAAATTTGTTTGGCTATAGAGATTATTAATTTGTGGTGTTTGGGAATGATGATAGTAGAAGTAATAATAGAGGATTTAATTAATTAACAAATGTCAATAAAAAAAAGAGCTTGACACCTAAACATAAAATGCTTCTCCTTTAATATATGGAGGATTTTGATATTAACTAGGATTCGAACAAATTAACTATGTTCACATATCTTCCAAGAACTTCTCGACTACATTTTTAAACAACAATTGTCAACACGGTTAAATTAAAAAATACAATTTATTTTTGGCACATGCGAACATAAACACATAATTATCACTAATAAATTTTAAACTAGTTATTATCGATTATTAAATCGAAGTAATCCAAATCGAATTTATCATCACTATATAATAATTATTAGAATTTAGAATTCTTTACCCTTTCATTAAGAATTCGAATCAAGTCTAACTAGTAAGAATTTAGAATTCTTTATCCAAATATGCATCGTCTAAAGGATTCCAAATTTCGTCACACTAATAAAAAAAAATTGGAACTTCTACATTGATAAAAGAAATCAATAATTTATGGTAAAAATTCTGAAAAATTGAAAAGACAACCCTTCAAAATAATCATAAAGAGATTATTTTTAAAAAGACGTGACTTTACAAAATATTTTCAAAATATGCAGCCCTACAAATTTAAAAAGACATAACCCTTCGAACTTACCATAAAACAGTTATTTTCGAAAAGTCGCGAACTTTACAAAATACTTTTTAAAAAACGCGACCCTAAAGTGTATAATAATTTGAAACAAAAAAGTGTATAATAATTTGTTTAAAAGAAACAATTCTATAAAATAACCATGAAGTGGTTATTTCTGAAAAGACACAATGCTACGAATTCGAAAAGATACAATCCTTCAAAATAACAATAAAACGGTTATTTTCGAAAAGACCCGACTTTACAAAATATTTTTGAACAGATGCGACTCAACAAATTCAAAAAGACACAAATCTTCAAAATAACCCTAAAGCGGTTGTTTCGAAAAGACACAACCCTTCAAAATAACCGTGAAGCGAATATACTCCAAAAGATGTGACCCTACAAATTCAAACAGCCTTTCAAAATAACCATAAAGCGGTTATGTTCAAAAATATGCGAGTCTATTAAACATTTTCAAAAAGACACGGCCCTACAAATTTGGAAAGATATAGCCCTTTAAAATAACCATAAAGCAGTTATTTTCGAAAAGACGCAACTCTACAAAATTTGTTCAAAAAGATGCGACTCTACAAAATGAAAAAGGCACAGCCCTTCAAAATAACCATAAAACGATTATTTTTTAAAATATGAGACGTTAAAGACACAACCCTACACATTTGAAAAGATATAACCCTTCAAAATAACCATAAAGCACTTTTTTTATTGAAAGGTCGCAAGTTTACGAAATACTTTTAAAAAGATGCGATCTTAAACTATATGACGATCATAATAATAATAATAATAAATTTTTTTGAAAAGAAACAACTTTAGAAGATAACCATAAAGCGGTTATTTTTGACCAGATATGATCCTATGAATTCGAAAAGCCATAACCCTTCAAAATAAGAATTAAGCGGTTATTTTCAAAAAGACACAACCCTTCAAAATAACCATAAAGATGTTATTTTTGAAAATACGCGACTTTATAAAACAAATTGAAAAGACGTGACCCTACGAATTTGAAAATACACAACCCTTCAAAATAACTATAAAGTAGTTATTTTCGAAAAGACGCGACGTTATAAAATATTTTCGAAAAGACATGATCTTAAAGTATATAATAAATATGATAATAATAATAATAAAGTTTTTTTTAAGAGACAACTCTACAAAATAACCATAAAGCGGTCACGTTTAAAAAGACACGATCCTACGAATTCGAAAAGACACAACCCTTCAAAATAACAATAAAGCGGTTATTTTTGAAAAGACACGAATCTACGAAATATTTTTCGAAAATATGCGACCCTACAAATTCGAAAAGGCACAACTCTTCAAAAGAACTGTAAAACGGTTATTTTCGAAAAGACGCAACTCTACAAAATATTTTTGAAAAGACGCAATCCTACACATATAGAAAGATACAACCCTTCAAAATAACCATCAAGCGGTTAGTTTTGAAAAGACGCGACTCTACGATATATTTTCGAAAAGATGCGACCCTACAAATTCGAGAAGACACAACCCTTCAAATGAAAACTAAAATTAGAAAAAATGAAATTTGACAATTTTATCATTTATAACATCTTTGTCTGAAAAGGCACCATTTGAAAAGTCATCATTTTAAATATTGTAATTTTTAGTTAATTTTATTTTACATTTAACTTTTTAGTTTATTTTATTTTCAATTTTAGGTTCTGAAAAGTTGTAATATTTCAAATTAATTTTATAGCGGGATTAGTTTTTTTAATCATATATTGTAAATATATACTATTTCTTTAATATTCAATTTTTTTTTTGAAACGTAATCATCTCTCTCCAAAAAATATGTTTTATTAATTATTAATTAATCTATTATTTCACGAATAAAAACAAGACTTTCAGAAATAAACTCTTTTCCCGAAAGGACTAAACGTTTTAAAAATAATAAATATTTTTTTTTAAAGTTATTTATTTATGAAAAGACACAACTGGTGATACTGAATTAAACAACAATCCGAGATCGGATCAAAGAATAGAGGAACTAGGTTTTAACGTAATATCACAAAGAAAAGATCAAACGAAAAGATGTGTATAAAATTCTCTATTGAAGGCGATGTCCTCATTTTGGAGGAATAAATCAAGTATTTATACAAGTACAAAGTCGGTCGAAATAATCCTAAAAGATAAATGGAAAATCTCCTAAAAGATAAAAGGAAGTTATACTAAATCTAAGTATTTCCTTTTACGGAGCTAAGTCTTCCAATTTGCTTGTATTCGCCTAGATCGGCTAGTGCTCCTTAACGGGCCGAGACGTCCACATGGGTCATCGCTGGCCCATTTCTCCGAGATGCTTCCTGAAGCTTCAAGTCGAATCGGATATGGGTCGGGTATGATAATGGGTATCAAACCCGGTACCACCAACTAGTCCCCCCGAGTTCGGCGAGTATTACGTCAGCAAGCTCGGCCGAAACGTACTAAGGTTGATTTGCCCAACTCAGATCTTGATTCGACACGTCGCTTCGTCTTTACACGCGGCACGCTCTGTACCGCTCGTTCTTGAAAAGACACTGAAGAGACGCCTCAGTTCGCTCGCGTCTGCCGCCAAGGTTTAATGATTATCCTAGACTTTTGCGTCTTACAGTATAAATTCCGGATCTTTCGACCCTTGGATTTTCCTAATTTATTCGTCGTCCGAACACGGTAAAATCTTCTTTCTCCCTTCTCCCTCATACTTTTTCCTTACTCATCTGCATTTTTAGGGTTTATCCTTTGCTCCGTACAACTCTGATCATGGCAAAGATTTTCAAATCTTTATCTCCTTTTTCCTCTCCCGAAAGGAACGCCAGTCTCGATGTTGATCATGAGACTCCTCTGGTCAATTCTGACCTTTCTCCTTTCTTGACGGAAATCGAAACGTCGTCGTCAAGATTCACGCCGGTCTATGCTAACACTTAGGAGCAAACCGGTATGAATCTTAAAGCTTCAACTTCGTTCGTCGGTACGAGTGATCGTACCGGAGGTGGATCTGGCGAACAGTATCCAGACGAACAGATCGACCAAGAATAGGTCGCTCAAGAACAGGTTGTCCAAGAGATCTTGGCTGTTCAGTTCGATATTTACAATATCTCTCCTTCACTATCAGATGAGAGGTCGTTGGACTGGATAAGGAGGGTTTGTCGTATGTCGGAGGAATTAGACTTCCTGGCCCCCATATCTCACAAACGTGCATGGGACTGTCATGCGGGTTACATCTTTCTTCACGAACAGATGTTCGTTGATTGTTTCATGTGGTTCCCGTTGCCTTATGTCTTCGTAAGGTATTGCGAGAATAGGAACATCTGCTTCTGATAGATGACGATGGTCGGGACATGTAATCTCGTGGCACTTATAGTGCTTGGTGCCGAGCTCGGCATTAACTTTCTGTTGAAAAGTATGTACAGATTTATGTGATGAATGAGGGTCAATTCCCTGACCGTTTTAGAACAACATGAAGGATAGATGTAAGTTTATCGAGTTGAAAAGTAAAATCGGCAAATGGTTTGACCGATACTTTTTTGTGAAGATAACCAATGCCCCGGTCCAGGATACCATCATGACTTATCATAGTCGGTGGAATCCTTCTATGGGTAGATTTTCATAAATCTTGCATGCATGTACCGCCTCGGCATCCATGATGCATTCTCCTAACACATTCGTGTTGCATTCTGTTTTGTAGTTCCTCATCCTCCGGCTCCTCCTCTCGTGGATTTACCTTTCAGAGAGGATCTCAATAGAATAAAGGCATGAAATCATCGCTGGGATGACCAGTCTTATACTCGTATCTGTCGTGCTCGTGACAGACTTGGTAATGACTCTCTACGAGTTACTTTAATATTATAAAGTTTTATTCTTTTGACTTCAGAGTCTGACATTGCTTTGGATGTTTATTGTTTCCAGATACTTGGAATAGTGAATACTGGGCCGCATAGATAAGAGGTGTTACTCCCGGAATCTCTGCATTCAATACTCCTTCCATTCCGATCCGTTCCAGGAAATCTAGGAGACTATCCGAGGTTTCTAACAGGTCGGATGCCGAAGTCATGGCCGATCCGTCTGCCATAGTAGTTATCCAAGACTCTGAGGATAACACTGAAGGCATCTCTCTTCCAAATCAGGAAGAGAACACAGTTGTCAAAGATGGTTCTCAGAAGGTTTCTTCTGTGATCAATGCAGCCTATATGGAAAGGACCGATGATGCATTAGCTCGGGGGTCGGTCCCTGGCGAGCTTAACGAGCCAGAGGGTCCTGGTGATGCTTCCCTATCAAAAGGAAAATAGAAAGTTGATCCCATAGATAAGAAGGCAGAGAAGAAGAGGATAGTGGCTAAAGTTAAAGCCGACCTCGAAGCGGGAAGGATTCCAACCTTCCGGATTGGTGGAACTTGTGAAGTCCTTCCATCCAAAGCACCCGTTGCTCAAAGTTTGGGTGTCACACATCCTGCTTCTTTTCCTGTCAATTCTGTCAGTGCAGCGATCCCGCCATGTTTAGCTGTTCAAACAATTGTTAACGTTCCTCAGCCTCCTTTTCGTCGTGTTCCTCCTCTTGCTCCGTTGCCAGATCAGCTTCGGAGTTCTCATCTGAGTCGTCTCTTTCAAAGAGAAGGCGTACCGCTGAAGTAACTCAACAAAGGGCTCTTAGTTCGTCAGTTCCGATCCCTCCACGTAATGATAACTGATGGTCATTTTCCCATACTGATCATGAATGGCCATTGGTTTCCATGGACATCAAGATCGGGGCCGAGCTGATAAGGAAAATTGGTGGGATCGGAGTCAAGTTTACCGCAAATCTTGAGGACTTCCTCGTGCCAGATTGCTTCCTCGACTGGTCACGAGACCTTCTTAACATTCGTTTCCTACTTAAATCCTTCTCAAATACAATCTTTCTGTGGCATAATTTGATATCTTTTTTCTGCAGATAATCAACTCGGGAAGTCATACTATCGGTGTGTATGAAGCAGTGGTCGCTGAGAGGGAAGAACAAATTAAGTCCTTGCTGGCTCGCACTGATGTCGACGCAGCTCGGAAGGAACTGGACCGTCAAAAAGCTCGGGCAGATACTTGAGAGGTTTCTACCGCCGCAAATCGACAAAGCGCAGATGATTACGCGGCCCAAATCGAGGTGCTGAAGGGAGGGAAACGAGGGTTGGAAGAAGAAGTGAAGACAAGAGATGTTCATCTCGAGGCGGCTTCTGCCGAAACGGCTAAACTTCGAGCCCTCTTGGAGAAGTCGCGCCTAACGGAGGATCGTCTCAGGAAGAAGCGTGATGAGGCACGCCGTCGAGCTGATGATATCGCGAGTGGTAGTTCTGCCCAAAGTGCGAGACATTTGTCATGTTTAGAGCGGATACGTTTTTATCTGGATACTCTTCATGATCAAGAAGAGGTAAAGGCTCAGCTCTGTGACAGGCACGGGGCCCGAATAAGTTTGGAGAAGATGGTGGAGGCAGAGTATGAACTTCCTCCTCGTCTTCTTGAGAATTATGCTAAAGAGGAGGAGAATATCTCGACCAGGTCGAATCCTTCAATGTTGACTCCCTCGGCGATGACACTTTGTTTCCGACTCCACCGCCTCCTCCTGCTGCTCCTCCTCGAGACGATGCATCCTTTTTAAGGGTTTTACTCTTAAACATTAATAATTTTCTTGCAATCTTTTTTTTTAGGAAATTGGCTTTTTAGTATTTCGTAATACTTAGGAAATTTTCCTTAATGTGCGATTTTTGTGGAAGATCGGCTTTGATTTTTTTACGATCTCATACGAGATCGGTTTTGAGTATTTCATAATATTTTGATTTTTTTTTTGCGATCTGATGGGAGATAAGTTTTAAGTATTTCATAATACTTTGATTTTTCTTTTGCGATCTAATATGAGATCGGTATTAAGTATTTCATAATACTTTGATTTTTTCTTTGCGATATGATGGGAGATCGACTTTAAGTATTTCATAATACTTTAATCTAAATCACATAACTAGACTGTATTAACACGTTTCGCTTCTTAAGAAGCTTAGGTGATGGCAAGCTTTATCGAGTTTGGCTTACTCTTCGCACTTTAGGGTTACATTTGTAAGAACTCTTAACTGCTTGCGAGCTAAAGAGCTCGCCTTTGGACACTAAGATTACTTTCATAAGACTCTTTAGCGGCTGCGAACTATGTAATTCGGCTTATTAGGCAAGATTCCTCCAAGACTCCGCTACTTACCAGCTCGGTGTCGGTTCTTAGAATTTGTACCTAAGTACGAGACTTTATGAATATTTTTTTTTTGCGACCTAAAGTAATCAAATCGGCTTTCATGCTTGACTCTTCATCATGGCTCAGACTTTCTTGACTTCCTTTTCCTTTGGAAGGTCACCCTCACCATTTTTTAAGCGAGCTTTCGACTCGGCTTTAAGGCGATTCTTCTTTTCGATGGCAAAGCCATTGCAAACTTCCTTGTGGTTGCCCTTGATTGTGTTTGTTCCGCTATTAGTAGGAAACTTGACACATTGATGATAGGTTGATGCCACCGCTTTCATGGCGTAAAGCCAAGACATTCCCAAGATCGCATTGTAAACTGAGGGTGTATCTACAATGACGAACTTGACAAAACTCCGGCCACATAAACTGGAAGCTTGATCGTACCGACTGTCGAAGTAGTATCATTGGCAAAACCGGTGAGTGGTCTGTTCTCGAACTTGATATCCTCTCGAGGGTGTTTCGATAGATAAGATCTACCAAGCTTTCGGTATCAATCATTACACGACCTACTTCGCAATCGTTAATAACAAGTTGAATTACTAGAGGATCGTTGTGGGGTCGATCTAGGCTCTTTGTATCTTGCTCGTTGAATGTAACAAAAAGGTCTTCCTCGGATGGTACAAGCCACTTATTGGCGGTCTCGGCCTTCCTTTCGTGTTGTTGTATCGATTTCACAGTATCGTTACATTCTTCAAGCCCGCTCATAATCATCTAGAGCTTTTTCCGAGGTGCTGATGGATTTTTATCCCCATGCAAGTCGTCTCGGTCCCATTTAGGGGGGTTGACTCCGGTTGGGGGCTAATTTGGCTGTCCTTGATCGTCTTCCCGTTTCGTCGGGTTTGTTTTCCCGGGGAAATTCTTCTGAAATTCCATATCAGGAACTCTCCCGGCTCGGTAGCGTTTCATCAACACATCCAAGAGGTGACGACATTGGGTCGTTGAATGTCCCGACGTTTGGTGGAAGACACACCAACGTCGGGCGTTGCTTTCCTCCATAGGTCTGTTATTTATGGGCAATTGCTTTTGTGCGGGTTCTTCAGCGTCATCGCTGATTTGGAAACTTTTTCCCTTCCTTCCGCGGCTTGCTTTGTCACCTTCCTTGACCTCTTGCTGATCCCGTTCCAACTCCATAAAGCTCAATGCTTTGTGCAAGGAGTCTTCCAAGGTAGCAGGTCGGTTAACAATCAGTTTGTTTTGGAACAGACTTTTCAGGAGTAACGCTTTCTGAAGCGCATCGTTTGCGACAACGTCTGCCACAACCAATTTAGAAACAGTTCCTTTGAACCTCCCCATAAATTCCCTCAACGGCTCATCCGGTTGGCGGTTGATGTCTTTTTCTCGATATGCATCGAGTAGTGCTTCAAGAAAGCTGTCGACAACTGGTGGAAGTTATCGACTGAATTTTGATTGAGCTGAGAGAATCATGCCAGAGCATTAACAACGAAGTATTCTACAGATAGTTGACAGTAACCGGCCTCTTTTTCCTTGGGAGGGAAGTGAGCTCGGCCCATAGCGATGTTAAATGCTGTTAGATGTTGTGTGGGTTCGGTATTTCCTTCGTAAAGCGCGATCTGAATCTTAACGTTTGGTTTGACCATAGTGTTTACAATTCAGGTGGTGAAGGGGGTTTGTTTAGTTCCTTCAAGGACTTTATCGAGCTCGGGAGCCGAGCTTACTATGCGATGCATTCTTGAATTCATCAAACGGATGGTCTCCTTCATAGCTGCTATCTTGCGTCTCTTTCCTCCAAACTCCGTGAAGGGGGTGTGACTTGAGTCGTAGGCTGGTCTCCCACCGATAAAACTCTAGGCGTTGTTTCAGTTGGAAACAGGTTTTGAACAATTCGAGTTGTTCTGTTTCGGGAGTTTTGACCGGATCGTTTCATAAAGAGATTCATCTCCTCCCGGAACTTTTCATGGTTGCTCTGTTGTTTATCGTACTTTTCCTGTAACGATTTTAGCTCGGCTGGAACATCAAGTTTCGTGTCTTTGATCAAGATTACATGGCGGTCCGATGTCCTCCGGAGTAGGACCCTGATTTTCTGAGGCTCTCAACGCCTCTTGAGGATCGATTCCGTCGGCTGGATTCTTCTATGTTCCAGCTGCGTTCGCAACAGGTGGAGTTAGAACTTCGTCTCCTGACATCTTTGAAAGATCTTTCTTGTGAAGGTTACGCAGTAAACCTAATCGGTCCCCTTAGTCGGCGCCAATTTGGTGATACCGGATTGAGCAACAATCCGAGATCGGTCCAAAGGATAGAGGAACTAGGTTTAAACGTAATATCACGAAGAAAATATCAAACGAAAAGATGTGTATATAATTCTATATTGAAGGCGATGTCCTCGTTTTGGAGGAATACATCAAGTAATTATACAAGTACAAAGTCGGTCGAAATAACCCTAAAAGATAAATGAAAAATCTCCTAAAAGATAAAAGGAAATTATACTAATTCTAAGTATTTCCTTTTACTCGAGGTAAGTCTTCCAATTTGCTTGTATTTGCCTAGGTCGGCTAGTGCTCCTTAACGGGGTGAGACGTCTACATGGGTCCTCGCTGGCCCATTTTTCCAAGATGCTTCCCGAAGCTTCAACTCGAATCGGATATGGGTCGGGTATGGTAATGGGTATCAAACCCGGTACCACCAACAACTCTTCAGAAAAAATCATTTTTTACGAAAAGACACGACTCTTCGATTATAATAAATAGTTTTTAAAAATTATTTTATATGAAAATACACAATTCTTCGGAAACAACAGCCATAATTTTTGCGAAAAGACAAAACTCTTCAGAAAAAACTATAAATCAGTTATTATTGACGAAAAGACACAACTCTTCGGAAAAAACGCTTTTTACGAACGGACACAATTCTTCGGAAAATAACCGTTTTTACAACATGACACGACTTTTTAAAGACACAACTCTTCGATAGTAATAAATATTTTTTCGAAACTGTTTTTTTTTACGAAAAGACACAACTCTTCCGGAAAAACAACCTGAATATTTACGAAAAGACACAACTCTTCGGAGAAAAACCGCTTTATACGAAATGATACAACTCTTTGATAACAATCAATATTTTTAAAAAAAAATTACGAGAAGACACAACTTTTCATAAAATAACCGCTTTCCCGAAAGGACATGACTTTTTAAAACTCATTTTTTACGAAAATACATAATTATTCGGAGAAAAACCGCTTTATACGAAATGACACAGCTCTTCGATAATAATAAATAGTTTTTAAAAACTTTTTTTATGAAAAGACACAACTAAGGACATGATTTTTTATAATATTTTTTATAAAAAGACACAAAATCTTCGGAGAAAACCACCCGAATTTTTACGTAAAGATACAACTCTTTGGGAACAAATGACTTTTACGAAAAGACACGACTTTTGGGACATTTCAAAAATATCTTTTAGATTAATATAAATATGCACTAAGCATTTCGAGAGCACACAATTGCTCGATTTTTTTTTTTTAAATTGCTATTATAGATAGATAGATTTTTTCTTTCCGTCAAACGTTTCACTAAGCCCATGAAAGAAAGACAATTACAAGTGATAATTACGGATCCAACATCTTGGACTTTTACAACAACACAAAATTTGAGACCAATTTATCTTTGAGCAGAGTTTTAAAAAATGTTTTAGGCATAAGGTTCCTATAAACCGTAAAAATTAATGTTTATGTCGCTTAGAATATTATAAGTATTATAATAGTAAAATAATAAAAAAATATTATTTATAAACTATAATAAAATGACGATAATAAATGTAATATAAATATTATTATTTAGAAATCATTATATTTCACAAATTTTGTTATATATGATATATCTAATACATCAGACACGTATCTTACACGCAACAACATGTCTAAACACATGTACACACCTGATGGGAAGGAGCACTATCTAGCAACAATCATCGCCGTAACTCTGACGAGATTCCAGTGAAGGTTTTTAGCAACACCACCGCCTCACCTCTTGACAGATTAACCCTTTTACAATAACCCTTAATCAACAAAGTGTACGTAACAAGGTTCTTAGCAACCCCTCTCTCAGACATCAACTGCAATACTCTTGTCACTCCCTCGACATTTCCGATCATAACATCCCGTTGATCAAACTATTGTAAGTTACCACATTGAGCTCAAAACCTAATGAACTCTCCATTCTTTCGCAAATTCAATAGGTTTATCCATTTCCACATTTTTAGTAAGCATTAACAACAATACTGCAAATAAACACATCTAGAGAAACCCCAAAGCTAATCATCTAATCATAAACATGTAATCAACGACAAGTCAATCATCAGGATAAACCAAAAATTAGGGTTGAAGAGCTTACTAGCAGAAGTGGCAAATGATGTTTGAATCTTATGAAATTATTCGATCGAGGAATTTGAGGTTGGAGAGATCTAAAAAGAAAATATATTTCTTTCGTCAATCGGAGTCTCAATGAGAGGGAAGAGGGAATCGTCACAATCCCTCAATTAGGGTGAGGAGCTAAGTAAAAAAAATTCTTGTCTTTCAAAACCTGCATGACTAGGTAAAAATCAAAGAATTCACGAGTGCTCAATTTCATCTCATCTTCATAGGACCTCACAAAGGTCCCAATGATGTGGCGAAAGAAGTTAGGACCCCTATGGGGAAAAGTTAGCCCTAAGTACTTCAAAATCGTAATGATAAAGAGAGGAATGGGGAAAATAACCCTGCATGTCTAGAAGTATCAAAGATAAGAGCAACACCACCCATGCTTGATCATTTCCAGCGTATCTCGTTCGGTAAACATGCGTAATTCTACCAACTCGGAGACACAAAAGATTGAAAATAGTTCCAGAAGATCCTCCGACATCACCGTGGATGGCTCATAGGGCTCGAACTTGGTGCCAGAGGTACTCGCTGCCATGTTTCTGAAGAAGAATTAGGTACCAGAAAGAAAATTCAACAGCTCAAAAACCTTAGGAGTTGTGCAAAGAACATGAGATAAGAAGTAAAAATCGTATGTAAAATTGATTATTGTTAGGGAAGAGAAAAAGTTTCCTAATGAGGCGTAATGGTTAATTAGTGAGGAACATTGATAAGTGCATAATTTACCCATTCTTAACATGTATTTTAGTAGTATTTTGAGACATTTAGCTTAGGTTTTTACATGTTTTATTGCATATTTGGTTCCCTTTAAATTAGATTGAGTCTAGAGTCCAAGTTTTTATTTTCTTACATTTGCATGCATATTTTGTCTATAGGTGCAAATGAAGTCTTGGATCAATTGTAGAACAAATGGAGAGAAGAATCAAGTTGGAAAAGTGAAGAACAAGAAACTGAAGTTAGAGCAGCCGTATGGATCTACCAGCTGGCCGATCGCCTGGCCGATCCATACGAGGCTCCAAATGTCAATTTTCCCCTGCCAAGTTTTGGCCATTTAGACCGACCACCAACTCGTTCTGCTGACCGATCTGTAGCCTCTCTCCATTGTCAGGTTTGCAGTTTCACCCGGTTTGTCTCGGGTTGACCCGGGTACACTTAGTTTTTCCAATAAATACTCTTATTATCTCTAAAACCCTAAGTTTTTTTACTCTTCTCTTATCTATTGTGTAAACTTTAAACCTAATGTGTTCTTGAGTGATTTGAGGTGAAAAAACTTCACTTTTTATGATTTAGCAAAATTTTCTTGTTTATTTCTTTAAGTCTTTTCATTATGCATCTTTAATTATATTCATGCTTTATGTGTTTTAGATATGATTAGTGAGTAGTTATCTTAATGGATCTTGGGTAGAGAAGATTAGGGTTGATTCATATGAGATTAGTGATGCTAAGTTATTAGTCTTTCATATTTCATTGATTAGAGAGCATTTAATGCTAGATTAGAAAGTAATTACCCCAAATCTAGATCATGGTCGTTTCACGCCCGGAAGATGTTTGTGAAATGTCTAGATGACTCTAATCATGCATTTCTCATCTTAGCTAATGGAAGTTGATGTCTAAGGAGTTTTGTAAGCTAATATGAGCATGTTCATTAATGATTCTTGATTAGTCTTTAGCAAAATGGAAGTTTGTGTTAATCATTGATTAAGAAATGGATTAATACCATGGAAGTGGATTAGTCTACATTAAATGGATTCATGCTTTGAAATTAGCTATCTTTAGTTGTTGTGCATCTTTATCTTCACTTGTTTCAACCCAAATCTATCGCTTTTACTCAAGATCCATGCTTTTATCATATAGATTATCTTTGATTAAGTTTGTTGACTTTTGCATTGACTTTTCTTAAATTGCATTTTAATCTTATTTTACCTTTACCTATGCATTGTTTTGCTTCATTTTAGTGATTTACTTTGTTCTAGACTTCTAGTTATTGCATTTTACTTATTGCACTATTTCATATTGTCATTTAAGCTTATAAAAATCGAAATCCACCTAGCTTCATTAGTTTCTTGCATTCCAATTGTTTATACATCAATTCCTTGTGGAATAATGACCCTTGATTACTACATTGATTGCACCATGCACTTGTGGTTAGTTGATTGAGGTTTTAGAACTCATAGCACTTCTTGAGCATTTGCATTTAGCACTGATCATTTAATGTGTATCAAGTTTTAACGTAAAGGGACATTCTAACGTCATCAAAGTTTTACGATCTTGAATCCCACACGAATCCTTTGCATTCCTCAATCTTGATTATCATATCAAGAGCGTCTCGTAGTGACCATCTAATCATAATCATTTTAGAAGATTTGATTAAAGATCTAGGGTTATATGAAAATGTCTCCTCGAGATCGCAGTCAGATATGACAAGAAACGATGAAGTAGCCGTCCATCAAGCACTTGCTACACTTAATGGTCTCGGGGGAGCAACTTTTGAAATTGGATTGGTCACCCAAATTTAGTCCATAAAAATTCCAAGGTAAATATGTGACAATACAAAGGGATTACTTAAGTAATCTCGTTTAAGTCCATATAAGCTCATTCCTTAAGTAAACTCGTTTAAGTCCATAAGTATACTTAAGGGGCCTAAACTTTGGGCTCTATTGAGTTCAAGACACGACTATAGTCAAATAGTAGCTGGGTTGTAGAGTTAAGAACGAGTCTAAAGGATCTTGATCAACCGCAGCAGCAAAATTTCTGGAGGATCAATCCAGAACGTGTCCTAGGTATGCTGAACTGATCCGAGATACGCGGAGCTGGACTACGGAGCTGGACTACGGAGCTGGAAAACAGAGTTGGATCGAGCTATAAATACAAAGGATTTCAAAAGATTTCGACAACTTTTTCCATACAGAAACATTTAGCAATACAATCAGTTTTGTACACATGTCTTGAGATCCCTTTTGTATACTCAATTCAACATCAATATAAATCTATTTTCGTCGTATTCATCTCGTATAAAACTTATAGATATTTTTTAGGATTAATTTTTTTTTTTATCGAATTCAGCTTTCACAACTACAAGTATAAAAAAAATTAATAACATAAAACCATAGTAAATATATTAAAATCATAGTAAAATCAATAAAATAGTATAAATTATATCTCTCGTCGGCACTTTAGAGGATGTATTTCGTATGGTTTTTAATAGTGTTTTGAAAACCGGACCGGATCGGGGGTCGGACCGGGTTCAACCGTGAACCGGCCAGCTACCCGGTTTGGGTCGACCCGGGTTTGATTTTTTTTTTTTTTTTTTTTTTTTGAAAATTTTCATTTTTTTATATTTTTCATATTTAATTTTTTTATAATTAAAACTTTATAAAAACAAATACTTTTTTTAAATTTAGTTAATTTGTGTTATGATTTAATGTTTTTAATTTTTTTTTTACATATAAACTTAATTATTTGTCACTAATCTTTGTTTATGAATAATATTTTTGTTATTTAAATGATTTTTTTCATGAATAATTTTTAGAAATATGTTTATTTAAATATATTACTATATATTTGGGTATAATAGTTATAAAAAAACTATTTATATATATATTTTTTTTAAACTATTAAACCCGGTTCGACCCGGTTCGATCCGGTCGAACCACATTGACCCATGACCCAAAAGCTTGTCCGGTTCGGTCGCCGGTCCGGTTTTAAAAACATTGGTTTTTAATCTATATAAAAAAAAGAGAATACAAAATTTTGTTTTTGCTCAATTTTAGCAAAAGATCACCACCAAAGTAAAAAAAGAAAGGATGAAAGAGGCGTGTCAAGAGTGGATAGAGTACGACGAATCTTCCGTCCAAAGTGAGTGGTCCCCAGCAGTCGTTGTGATTCCAACTCTAATTCACCCACGTGACTAATTTCACCCACATGCCCAAATCTCTCTGTCCTCACTAAGTTCCCTAATAATCTTCGCCTCTCTCTCTCTGGCAAAAGAAAAGAACAAGTTATGGACAATCTCCGGAAGCTTAACCTTCTCCCTGTCTCCCTAAACATAATCATCGCCTCTCTTGTCATCGCCAGCGACCTACCCTTCTTGGAAATGAAATATTCCAACAAAAACCCTTTGGGGATGCTTCTACGGCCGACTCCGACCAATAACCACTCATCGGGTCCATCTACTCGGATCGGGTCAAATGAGTGTCAGGTCTGGACCAAGGCATGTTCTGAAGAGATTCTCATGCTGGCTCATGAGGTAGAGAACGTGGCGTGGCTGAAACGCGTGAGGAGGACGATCCATGAAAACCCGGAGCTAGCGTTCGAGGAGTACGAGACTAGTAGGCTTGTTCGGACCGAGCTTGACCGCATGGGTATCCGTTATAGGTATCCGCTTGCTAAAACGGGTATACGGGCTTGGATTGGATCCGGTGGCCCACCTTTTGTTGCTGTCAGGGCTGATATGGACGCACTCCCTATTCAGGTAAACAAAACCTTCTTTTCATCCCATAGAGTAAATATTTCTTGATTATATATTTTCATGTATAGATTTGTGTCCTTTATATATTAAAAAACTGTTCTGTTGAGAATTTTACATTTGTACTAAAGTTTTTGATAGGAAATTCAAAGATTGAGAAATAATGCAAACAGTTTGATGAGTAAAATGTACAAAGATGTTAATCGAGTTGTATTTGCATAATACTGTTTTTAAACAAGATTTGGATTTTTATTATTTGTTCCGTGTGACCATGTGAAATTTGCTATTTTAGGAAATGTGGTGTCCTTTTATATAGTTACTCGCTGACAGAGACAATGCACCACATGATCAGATATGAGGTTTATGATAAGACTTATTCTTTGTTACTGAAATAAACATAATAAAACTTGTGGTCATGTAAAATAGGAAGCAGTGGAATGGGAACACAAAAGTAAAGTTGCAGGCAAAATGCATGCTTGTGGTCATGATGCACATGTGACTATGCTTCTTGGTGCCGCCCATATTCTCAAGTCTCGTGAACATCTTCTCAAGGTACTTCATGAAACTCTCATTAAAAAATAGTAGATGGTTGTAAAAATTTGAGCATTTGCATTTTATAAGATTTTGGTTTAATTGCTTATTTCATGAGTGGAATAATCATCTCTTTTCGACTTATGGGAAAAGTTTGTTTCTTGGTGGGTCAATGCCTGCGTTGCTATGATGATGACAATAATGTGAAGTGATAATTTTTTTAAAAATGAATAGAAAAGAAAGCATACTAATTCAACTCAGATACTAGACCCAGTAATTAATTGATTAAGTGTACATGTTTTCCGTTTTCTAGTGTGTGATAAATGTTTTGTATCAATTTTTATTATAGGGAACAGTGGTTCTATTATTCCAGCCAGCAGAAGAAGCCGGAAACGGTGCTAAACAAATGATCTTAGATGGAGCTTTAGATGATGTGGAAGCTATCTTCGCCGTTCATGTTTCCCATAATCATCCAACAGGTGTGATTGGATCTAGGAGTGGTCCTTTACTCGCCGGATGTGGGATTTTCCAGGCGATCATTACTCTCGACGAAAGCACCGGTTCTTCCAATCTTATTTTGGCAGCATCTTCTGCAGTTATCAGTCTTCAGGGCATTGTATCTCGGGAAGTTAACCCTCTTGATGCTCAGGTGCTTCCCAAAATCTATCCAAAAGAAATTTGAAAGTGAAAACCTAAATTCTTATTTACATTTTGTCTAAATGTAGGTTGTCTCAGTGACCTCATTTGATGGTGGTAACAGTCTCGATGTTGCACCGGACACGGTGGTCCTTGGTGGCACTTTCAGAACTTTTTCTAACTCAAGCTTTTACTACCTTATGAAGCGTATTCGAGAGGTGCGTACTTTAACCTTTTGGATTATGATCTGAATTTTCAGGTCCGGTCCACAGTCATGGATTTAAAATTTAAAATGATAAATTTTAATATCGCCAGTCCAAAATCATGGCCCAACGAAATTTAAACAGTAAAATTCAATGTGGTATTGAACCATGTGAATTTGGATGCGTCCAAAATAATTTGATGTTCCAAAACTGCCTAAAAATTAAACTATTTTTATTTACTGATCAAACTAACCAATTATACCATAGTCATGTCATAGTTTACATAGATTTATATATAAACATCTTTCCACTGAATTAAGAAATCAAAGTAGCAATATGATCCTCATGGAGGATTGTAGAAATACAATGAGGAATATAAATCATGGAAGTAAATAGACCGGTTAAGCTTGAATGTTTGGCCAAACGATCTGCTGCTTGATTGTTGTGTTTTGGTGTCCATAGGAAGTGAATTTCTTCAAACCTTTGTTTCCATCGCAGTATATCACAAATACAATTATGAACATTGAAATGTAACTTGTTTTCCATAAGAACGGAAAAGACTTCTTTATTGTCACCTTCAAATACTATCTTACGATAGCCTTTACTCCACATTTGTTGCATTGCCATGAGGAGAGCCTGTAATTCCGCTTCTAACACCGAACTACACCTTTGACCCATACTATGTCCCGCTTCGAGGAAAAAACCCGACTCATCTCGCACAATCCATGCTCCTTTAGAAACCTCATCTCGTTGATAGTGACAATCATAGTTACACTTGACAAAACCAGGCACTGGTTTAGTCCATTGTGAAGATATTCTAGAAGTGACTTGTGCATTCTCGTTAACTGGATGTAAAACAGGTGTCCATTCTTGGGCTTCTTCGATTGCCTTACGTAAATCATTATTCCATACAGAACCCCTTTGTTGATAAACTAACTCATTTCGACTCTTCCAAATCCCCCACAATATCCACAATGGTAACTGTCTTTGCAATGGGGAAAGGGCTACATTGGAATGGATGTCCACGATCCTATTGAGTTTAGATTCAAAACTGATTGTTGGATTTAATAACTCCACCACCGGAATACCTGAGCCTCTCCATATAGCTTGAGTATGATCACAAGAAAAAAATAAATGGTTTGCAGTTTCCTCATCTTGACAACAGCGTCTACATTGCTAATCGGAAGATATACCTCTACGAACCAATATATCTCCAATGGGAACTGCTTTCGAAAGAACCTTCCATAGAAAGTGTTTGAGTTTTGGGGCCATTTTTGATTTCCAGATTCGCAATTTGAGTTCCGATGAACCTGCGGGAGCAATGACTCTATCATTGTTGTTGTTATGAACTGCCAACCAATAGCCAGATTTAACTGAGTATAAACCTGACTTATTATAATGCCATCCAATCATATCGTGGGGATTTGATGGGCTAAGGTGTAACCGTTGAATTAATTCACTATCATCAGGGACTATTGCACCCGCAAGCTTACTGACATCCCATTGAGTACGAGTTGAATTCATCAAATCAGAAACTACGTGGTAGTTCTGTCGTGGTCCAAAAACAGCCTGTGGAGGTCTTGGAGGATTAGTTGGTAACCAAGGATCAGACCATATATTTGTGACTTGACCATTACCAATCAGTACACGCAATCCTTTTTGAATCATATCACGCCCCTCCAAAAGTGAACGCCAGATGAAGGATGTTTTCTTCTTCAGTTTTGCGTCCATAACAGAGGACCCATCAAAATAACGACCTTTAAGTATTCGAGCCACTAGGCTTGTTGGATTATGAATAATCCTCCAAACTTGTTTACCGAGTAGTGCAAGATTAAAATTTTCAATATCTCGAAAACCCAAACCTCCTTCCTTCTTTGGTAGACCCATTCGTTTCCAAGATAACCAATGCATCGAACGTTTTCCGGATCCTTTATTCCACCAATATTCAGCCAAAATTCGAGTAATATCATCACATATCCCCTTCGGAAGTTTGAAAACATTCATAGTATACACCGGTAGAGCGATAGCCACAGTTTTGAGTAAGATTTCTTTACCA
This sequence comes from Arabis alpina, assembly GCA_900128785.1. Taxonomy (NCBI): domain Eukaryota; kingdom Viridiplantae; phylum Streptophyta; class Magnoliopsida; order Brassicales; family Brassicaceae; genus Arabis; species Arabis alpina. The sequence continues at coordinate 32,103,562 of LT669794.1, forward strand.
GCATCAGAAAGAAAACGGTGTGACCAACCTTGAGTACGTTGCTGAACCTTCTCTACAATGAACTTAAAAATGTCTTTCTTCTTACTCCCTACACTTTCAGGTAAACCCAAGTACTTACCATTCCCACCATCATTATGAATGTTCAGAATATGCCGTAGTCGTGTCTTAATATCATCCCGAACCAGAGCACCAAAAGTGATAGCAGATTTTCGCAAGTTTACTTCTTGACCCGAAACAAATTCATACTCTTTCAATGTCTTCATGATAGTTGAACACGATCGAGGGTGAGCATGACAAAAAAACAGAGCGTCATCGGCAAACAGTAAATGATTTACCGTAGGACTCGTAGCACTAATCTTCATTCCTTTAAGTCGATTTGTCGCAGCAGCTTGATTGAACATGTGGCTAAGTACTTCACCACAAAGAATGAAAAGATAAGGGGATAGAGGATCACCTTGTCGTATACCTCTATGGGGATGCATATTACCTTTCGGAATCCCATTAATGAGAACCGAAAACTTTACCGAGCTGACACATTCCATCACCCATTGAATCCATTTTTGATCAAAACCCATGTGGCTCATTGTATCTCGTAAAAAATCCCATTCAAGTCGATCATAAGCTTTCGAGATATCCGTCTTCACTATCATATAGGATTTTGCCCAATGTTTCCGAGATTTAAGAGAATGTAACATCTCATGAGCAATGATGATATTATCTGTGATGTTTCATACCGGTATGAAAGCGGCTTGATTCTCTGAGATAATTGAGTCTAAATGAGATTTAAGCCGACTAACAAGGATCTTCGAAATGATTTTGTATCGAACATTGCAAAGAGCTATAGGACGAAAATCACTCATTGTGTTTGCCACATCCGTCTTTGAGAGTAAACACAAATTCGTGTGGTTTGTAGAATCAACAAGAACACCCGTATCAAAGAAATGTTGGACTTCATCGATCAAACTTGCATTTATCTCGCTCCAAAATTGCTGGTAAAATGCACCTGAAAAACCGTCTGGGCCGGGGGCACGATCCGGACCAATGGCAAACACAGCTTCGCGTATTTCCTCAGCGGTGACTGGTCGAGTGAAATCATTATTCATCTCTGAAGTGACTCGTTTTTGAAATCCATTGAACATGGACTTATAGTTTCCGGAAAACTGTCGAATACTGCGAAATAAATCTGTGAAATAATTGACAGCTACTTGACCAATTTCTCGATCACCTCTGGCAATATTGCCTTCACCATCTTCAATAGCTAAGAGTCTATTGCGAGCCAATTTATTCTTGGTGGTGGCATAAAAGAACTTTGTATTACGGTCCCCTAAGTGTAGCCAATTGTTTCGACTCTTCAATTGCCAATATTTCTCCTCATCTTTATAGGCTTTAGCAAGTTCAAAACGGATATGACATAGAGCTTGAGTACTATGTGAACCAGTAGTCATCGTTGTTTCTAACTCAGCTTTATAGAACCTGATACGTTCTGCTGCATTCAACCGATTAGTCTTTTTCCAATGCGAAATGGATTATCGGCAGTTACTGATTCGTGTACCCAACGACACATCATTAGTTCTGGTCCAACTGGAGATTACCGTGTTTCTAAAACTCTCATTCTGAAACAGCCTTTTATCGTATCGAAATTGATTCCGTCGAGGTTCAATCTCACTAGAAGCCTTAATCAACAATGGTCGGTGATCAGATCCATCAAAATTAAGATATTCCACTTGTGCCGATGGAAATTGGGCATGCCATTCCGAGTTAGCCATAGCCCGATCTAAACCACACCAAACATCATGTTTGTAACGTTTTCCAGTCCAAGAGAGTCGATTACCGATGGATTTAAGATCATAAAAACCACAAACATAAATCATTCTTCGGAAATCTGTAAATGTACACTCTGCTCGTATTGGCCCACCTTGTTTCTCATCGTTACTTTTGATTTCGTTAAAATCACCCATTACCAGCCAAGGTGATTGACGAGTTGTTGAAATTCGTTCCAAACGTTCCCAAAACTGATTGCGAAGAGTTTGATCCGGAGGACCATACACAAAGGACAAATTGAAAGAACTTCCACTAACTTGAACCAAACAATCTACAAGATTAGGAGACTGAAAAAGAACTGAAACTGAAACATAATGCTTCCAAAACACAGCAATTCCACCACTTATACCTCGTGGTGGAACTGTCACATAACGATCATGACCCAAATCACAGCAGAGATCTCGAATGACATTGTCGCTCTGTTTTGTTTCAAGTAGGCATATCATGTCCGAGTGAAACTGACGTTGAATCCCCTTTAGGCGTCGAACTGTAGCGTCTATGCCTAGACCCTGATAGTTCCAAACGGTTGTATTCATGGCGCTTCTGGTGGTTTAGGGCCCACCGCACCTCCCACTTGTACCTCTTCTTGAGCTGTACCACTGCTTTCTCCATGTTCCTCAGTCTGCAACTTTGCCGACTTGTGACCCAACTCCTCTGATTCTGGGAACTTTCTTTTACGTTGTCCCAAATTGGCATCATTACTAGAATCCCCATGAACCTTGTATAGTTGCTCAAATGCATTAAGTTCATCATAATCTTCCCCAAATTGTTGGATCCGAGGTGCATTGCGCCCTGGGATATCGCCTGTTGCATTAGCAAAAATCGGACATGGATTGTACAACTCACTCATGTCCAATTCATTGTATAACACACCCCTGAACTCTCCAATATCATCACTCACGTCAATAGCCGGACCATTCTGGTGAAGAGCATGGACCTGGTTTCTGATTTCTGGGACCGGACCATCTTCTACAGGTGCTTCCTCCATTTCCTCAATCACTGGTCCATCATGAGCATTTCCACCAGGTGGTTGATCGTCCTCACTGTCTTCACTATCTCCATCATTACCCAAGTCTCCATTCCGAACCAGACAGTTCCCAAAATCATGGGTGAGCATACCACATACTTCACAGAATCCCCGGAGACGCTCATACCGAAACCGCAACAATGTATTGACTCTTGGTCTGAACTAGATGTGGCGTTGAAATCGCAAAGGTCTTGTAACATCCCAATTCAACCGAACCCGAACATACTCAACTTGAAAAGCTGCCTCTGCATTATAGTCAACATCCATAAGTTGACCCAATTGACGACCAATTCTGGCAATCAATTCAAGATCAAGAAATTGTGGGGGAATTCCTCGGATTTGGATCCAGAACGGAATGAAATTGATAAGTGATGGATTCTCCAGAGGAGTCCAACGCTGGAGTATAAGCATCCGTTCAACAAAAGCCCAAGGACCGCGACGAAGCACTGCCTCCATCGATTCCTCCGAAAGAAACACAAATTGGAATCGCCGACCTTCAATGATGCGTCCGTGGATGATACCGGATTGTCCCCACAACCTAGGCATAGCCGCTACAATGGAACGGAGATTTTGTCGACGGGGCATGATTGGTCGTCCAACAATCACAAAGCGGTTTTGGTCCTCCGCTTGATTGACCACATCCACTGGCAGTTGAATGGGTTCATCATCAATACCAAGATCAATATCCTGGAGTGCTCTTCTGAGATTATCCAGCATAGTAAGAAGAATTGGATAAAATCGAAGTGGAAATTTAGTTGTTAATTGTGATTGGGAAGTGGGATGTGAAGAGAACAAAGGGTTACGATCTCTTATAAACCAAAAGAAAACTCAATCTTTCGGGAAGAGTCATCACGAGGAATCTTGGATTGCCTCATGTAGATAACCGTCGAAGAGTGGACAAAACCATGATCCACACCGTTGACATACTGAATAACCGTCACAAAAGTGAGAATTAACCGGAACAGTTGTTCCAAAAACCGCCAAGAAAGCCCCGGCGTAATCGCCTAAAAAATCGTCGCAGAGAAAACCATTTTACTCTATCGTAATCCATTTAGTTACATAAGGCCTGTTCGTTTGCCTGCCGCATGCGGTTGCGGCTGCGGCTTGCGATTGCGTCTTGCGGCCAGACGCTGCGATTGTTGTTCGTTTGCCTGCCGCAGGTACCTGCGGCTGCGGCTTGCGGCTGCGTCATGCGGCTAGACACAGCGTCTAGTTGCTGTTCGTTTGTCTGCCGCTGCGGCTGCGGCTGCGGCTGAAATTTTAGCCGTGACGCTAATTTTTAAACGCAGACGCTGAATTTAGCTGCGGCCAAAAATTCCTGACGCAAGACGCAGCGTCTGGCCGCATGCCGCAGCCGCAGGTACCTGCGGCAGGCAAACGAACAACATTTTGCTGCATGACGCAGCCGCAAGCCGCTGCGGCTGCCAAACGAACAGGGCTATAGATTTACAATTTTATGTTTAGAATATAAAATATCAAATTTTTGGTGGTGAAAAGATGTATCCTAAATTTTGTGATATTTGTAGAATTTAATTCCTCGACGAGTTCTACAATAATAGGCACACAACTTTCCTCTCTTGCATCATGAAAGTACGTCGGCTTTTTAAAAAGAGAAGAAGTATGAAATCTTTGATATATTTGGAAAGCTCATAATGTTAGGATGTTTGATAATACGGATAAACTCCATAGCTAGCGGTTTGAGTTTGAGTAACTTCCGCGCAACTTTAGTTTTTGATTATAATTTTTTGTTTTTTAAAAAGTAGTCTATTTCATTTAATTGGTCTTTAAAATATGAATTTTTTGTAACAACAGGTACTCGTGGAACAAGTAGGGGTTTTCGGTTGTACAGCGACAGTAAACTTCTTTGAGAAGCAGAACGCGATCTACCCATCAACCACAAACAACGATTCAATATACAAACATTTAAAGAAAGTGACCGTCGATTTGCTCGGAGATAGCCATTTCACGGTGGCTCCACAGATGATGGGAGCCGAAGATTTTGCCTTCTACTCAGAGATCATTCCAGCCGCATTCTACTTCATTGGCATAAGAAATGAAGAACTGGGTTCAGTCCATATTGGTCATTCGCCTCATTTCATGATCGATGAAGATAGTTTACCGGTTGGGGCCGCGGTTCATGCCGCCGTGGCTGAAAGATACTTAAATGAACGTTCGTAAGAATGAAGACAATCCTCCCAAGTTTTTTGTGGGTGGTTATAGTTTCTGTGTTACATATATTATTAATCTCTTTGATTGGAAATGTTTATGAAAAGTAGGCGTTTTTTGTGTGTAAACCATATATTGCAAAAGAAGACTATGGCGGTAATGTAGTGATCTTTATTGCATAGGTTATAGAGTAATTTGCGACAAATTATTTCCGGAAATTGATTATGGGATAATATATTAGACGTTGAATATTTGCTACGACAAAATGGTAACTTCAACCCTCTCTTATTAATTAACATATTCACATTAGAGGTTTCATAGTATTTGATTCTTAGACCATCCTAAACCATAAACTCTCATTGAGTTTTTACTTTCTTTTGTTTTCATATTTTTTATTTAATTTCGTTATTTACTTTTTTTTTAAACGTCTGTATGATATTAATAGAGTCTCAAACCAAAAAGTTTAACATCCATGAAGAAATAAAAACGACAAAAACAACATCAACACCCAAACAAATGGATAAAAGATGTTAGGCCATTGCTTCTCGAGCCAAAAGATCATGAAGCCACGCAGGACCACCTGCTGCCAAATACGAATTAAACCGACCATCACGAGTAACACTGGAAGCTATTGCTCGAGCTATAGAATTTGCCTTTATCGATTCCAATTCAAAAACACAATATGCAAAACCAGTTCGAAGAAGACAAATCTGTTCAAGAAAGAAACGATATTTTGGCCAACCTGAACCCTTACAAATTGCTTCAAAAGCACCACAACAGTCCATTCCAATCACCACATCCATTCCAATCACCACATCTGATAGATGTAAGTCTCATAAACTTTGAAGCGTCCAAATAACACACCTTAGTTCAGACACGATACGATTCGGAGATTTAGTAAAGGCATCACGAGCATGGAACAAAACATTACCTGAATAATCCCTTGCTATCCAAGCCCCACCATTGTGTGAATCTGCATTTCTCCATGTTGAATTCAAGTTACACTTAATCGTTCCTGACATAGGTGGAGTCCATCTATCAAGATTCTCATTCCTTGATGTAGTACTAGCATTCAAAGTTTGAGATGGTTTATTTGCCTCCGACCAGAGTACGGTTTCCTCAAAAGCCCTATTCACAACTTGACTCAACGCAATCTGCTCATTCGCATACACAATAGAATTACGATTCTTCCAAATATTTCATAAGATCCAAGGTATAGCCATCCCAACGTCTTCTGGTACTCCTGAGTTATCCATAGTATCAAAAACAAAGGCTAGATTGTCTTCAAAAACAGAGGAAAACCCATTAGCAGGACATGGCACACTCGCATTACACCAAAGTTGTTGAGCCAGTGTACATTTGAAGAGAACATGATTAACTGTTTCGGCCGATTGTTGACAAAATTTGCAGGTAGTATTCACGTGCAATCCTCTGGTTCGAAGCCGATCCGATACCGCCATAACTCCTGCCACTGCTTTCCATAAAAATATCTTAATTCTTGGTATGGTTCTAAGCTTCCAAAGGGCTCTTCGATGGTGCTGGCTACGCACTATGGTTAGAGACAAACCAAAAGCCACTCTTCACCGAATATGCCCCATTATCATTATAAGCCCAAATAAACCGCTTTTATTCTTCCAATAGATAATCCTTCAATCCTCTTTACATCGGCCGGTGGAAACAAGTCATTAAGCCTCTCCATTCTCCACGATCCATCCTCAGTAATCAATGATGAAATCTTGAGCTCAATATCAATCAACCTTTGCTTATTCATCGGTCGCCGTGGATGAATGTCCATAAGCCATTTATCAATCCAAACATGCGTACTTGCACCATCACCAACAGACCGAATCAAACCTCGTTGAAGTAGTTCCCTTCCATGTAAAATACTCCTCCAAGCATAAGAAGGTCTATATCCAAGACCACAGTCAATAAACTCCTTGGAATTGTGGTATCTTCCTTTATAAATTTGTGCTAATAAGGAATCCGGTTCATTTAATAATTTCCAAGCTTGTTTTTCAAGTAATGCCTGATTAAAATCCTCCAAATCACGAAAACCTAAACCACCATTGGTTTTAGACTTACATAGCTCCTTCCAAGAAACCCAATGAATCTTTTTCTTCTTCTCATTACACGCGCTCCACCAAAAGCTAAACATAGCACTCGTAATTGGTTTACAATGAGTTTTTGACAATCGGAAACATGACATAGCATAAACCGGTAAAGCCATAGCCACCGACTTAAGGAGGACCTCCTTTCCACCAAGGGAAAGTGTTTTGGTAAACCATCCATTAAGTCGTTTAGTAAGCTTATCACCAATGAAAGCAAGAAGTGTCTGTTTCGAACCGCTAAAACACTCCGGTAAACCCAAGTATGTTCCATCCCCACCTTCTCTTTTACTACCAAGCAAACTTAAAATGAGACGCTTCATGATGGGATCAATATCAGCCCCAAAACTAACTGCTGACTTTTGAAAGTTAATAACTTGACCAGACGCAGATCCGTACTTACGAAGACACTCCAAAAATTCAGTACATTCTATCAAAGAAGCTCGGCAAAGAAAGAGACTATCGTCAACAAAAAGAAGATGTTGAATAGGAGGACCATTTGTTGACAAACTCATCCCAGTTATCTTCTCCTCATTCTCGGCCTTGTTCATCACATGAACTAATGTCTCAGCACATAAGATAAAGAGAAAAGGAGAGAGTGGATCTCCTTGTCTAATACCCCTCTCAGGTTTGATATAACCGTGTGTTTGGTCATTCAGCAAAACTGTATAAGACACTGATCTCACACAATACATCACCCATGCAATCCATCGTTGATCAAACCCCATCTTTTCAAACAACTTTTCCAAGAAAAGCCATTCCACACGATCATAAGCTTTTGACATATCAGTTTTGATGGCTATAAATTCTCCTTTGCAACTCGGATTCGTCCTTAGACCATGTATCATCTCATGAGGTATTAAGAGATTATCAGAGATCAATCGTCCAACAACAAAAGCTCCTTGTGTAGGTGAGACCAACTGAGGCAAGATACGTTTAAGACGAGTACATATGATCTTGGAAATAATCTTGTATGACACCGAGCATAAACTAATAGGCCGTAAATCTGTCATATGAGTCGGATTCACCTTCTTTGGTAATAGAAAAATCTGAGTATGATTCCAATCTTGAGGAAACCAACACGTCTCAAAGAACTTCTTAACCTCTACAACCACCGCGGACCAATGGTTGTCCAAAAGGATTGAAAGAATTTACCAGACATTCCATCAATACCAGGTGCGCTATCTCCTTTAATAGCTTGACAGCTCGATGTATTTCTGCATTTGTGATCTCTTTAACCAATTCCTTATTCATCTGCAATGTAACCTTTGGTTCAAAACCATCTAGTAGCTCCTCTAAATCTCCTGGGTTTGAAGTGCGGAATAATTTTGTAAAATACTCCACATCAATTTCACCTTTAGCTTCCTCCTCAAAATGCTCTACTCCTTGCTCATCAAATAAAGAACCAATCTGATTTTTCATTCTTTGCTTTTGTACACTGTTATGGAAGAATTTAGTATTCTTATCTCCATGCTTAGCCCACTTTTCTTTGATTTTTTCCCTCCAATACTTCTCTTCCTCAACTCAACTCTCAGCCCCATCATAAGCTGAAAATTTGGATGTAGTTTTGATGATTCCAAATCCAACTCTTGCTGCAATTGTCTAATTCGTGTCTTCGAGTTTGTATTCGCTGTGCGTTTCCATCGAGATAGTTCCTTTCAACAACTAGAAATCCGGTCAGAGACCGATCTTGGACCCCTCTCTTGAGAGCTCATCCATCCTCTATTAATCACCTCCACCACTTCTGGCTTATCACACCATCTTTTATCAAACCAAAAGCGACCTCTTCTTCCTTCTAGTTTCGAATTAAGTCTAGTCATAAGGGGTCTATGATCTGACTTATCTCTAATCAAATACTCTGTTTGTGATCTTGGGAACATTTGAAACCAAGCTGCATTGCCAAAAGACCGATCTAATTTGCATTGGATCCATACTGTTTCTTTCGAACCATCAGGATGTACAATCTCTCTATTCCCAGCCCAAGAAAACTTATTTCCACAACTTGGTAATTCCTTCAATCTGCAATCTTGAGCAAAAGATCGAAATATGTAGAAAGATGATTCTAGTCGCTGATGCCCACCAAGCTTTTCTGAGTTGTTCATGATTTCATTAAAGTCTCCCACCACAAACCATGCTTCATTTCGCTGATCACCAAGAGTTTTGATTTTATCCCAAACAATTCTTCTACGATGTTGCACTAGATCTCCATAAACAAAAGACATAAAGAAAACCATGGAGCCAAAAATCACCTTTGTATCAATTATCTTGTTATCTGAATACAAAACATCCACCTCATGCGTATTCTTCCAATTCTTCTACGATGTTGCACTAGATCTCCATAAACAAAAGACATAAAGAAAACCATGGAGCCAAAAATCACCTTTGTATCAATTATCTTGTTATCTGAATACAAAACATCCACCTCATGCGTATTCTTCCAAAATAAAGCCAAACCTCCACTGAGACTCACTGGGTTCACCAAGAAATAATGGTCATAACCCAACGATCTCCAAACATTCAACACATGATCACTAGAGGTTTTAGTCTCTAGGAGAAACACAAAATCCGGGAAACGCTCACGACACATTTCCTCAAGGCGTCGAACTGTCAGGCGATCTCTCAAACCCTGACAATTCCAACTGAGCGTCGTCATTGAGGATTGGATGGTTTCTGGTGAACCATCAAACCTATCTCATGTTTGACCTGTTTAGAACTCTCAGCCTCTCCATTCTCTGCCTTGCGCTTCACTACTCGACTAGCCTCATATACCACATCATCTTTAATTTGCCCATCTAACACTTTTGGGATACCTGGGAATACCCTTCTTTTACGTAAACCAGAGCCCTTACCCGATGAATTATCTCCTTTTACCAATCTTCCATTTCCTTTCGAGTGACCTATATTGAAAGCCGGTTGATTAAGAATAGGCACAGAACCCAACAGCCCTTCGTCTGGGTCTGCTGCCTGGTTAAGAAGTTCATAAGGACCAGCTTGTTGGTTTGCAAAACCATCAACCACTTTCACTTCTGGATTTATTGGCTGATCTATGTTTCCCAGATCCTGACTATTACGTGTAGAGAGCTCCATAGATATTGACACCACATTCAAAACTGATGTAATTTGTCTGTCCGCAGACTTTGACTCTTCCTGTCTTTGTGTGATGAGGTTAGAAATGTCAATAATCTGATTGTCTCCATCTGCTTTGTGGGATAAAGCCCTTTCCACACTCTCCTCTCGCCAACATAAAAAACTCTGTTCCGAGCTCCCCTTACTACCAGCAATGTTTTTACCTTTATCAACCTCCATATTCACTGGCTCACTTCCTTCCAAAAGTAAGAATTTACGCCTTAACAGAGGATCATTTTCCAAGTCATTTACTTGTTTGTGTATGCGAAGTTCTCTCGCTTTCTGCTCGGCCATATCTTGGACCATTAAATTTTGTCTCATCTCATGTAAGACCTCCGGGTGAATGCGTGGTTTACCAGAGTTGGGGTCAATACCCAGTTGAGCTTCAGTAAGAACACCAATCAACGGATCCTTTACCCCATCATCCATTACTGGTGTAATTACCATAGTTCCTTGGTCAGCACATAAAGCCTTGACTTCAGCCACTTTACTCTGTTTTGGCTTAGGACACGTTGTATTCTCATGTGTCAATCTTTGGCAATTATAACACCTCTTCCTTATACCTTCAAAATCATAGAATATATTTGCCTTTGTCCCATCAGGGAAGTGAAAAACCTTTGCCCGTTTAAGCTCTTTAGACACATTAAATCGTATCAGCGCTTTAAAGAAATCTTTATCCCTTGTTTTTGTTGGATCAAAATCTGTCTTCTTCACCTCTCCCAACAAACTTCCAACGTATTTGATAGCCTTCTCCGTGTGGTACTTAACCGGAATATGAGGAATTTGAACCCAAACCATCATAAAATTCAGAAAGTCCTCCGGTGTGGGATCTACCCACCGTTCAAGCACTATTGACCATTCATTGTATGTTTGAACCTCTTGTCCAAGTATATCCTGTAAGTCCTCCTCATACTTAAAGATGAATTGAAAGCGTTCTTTGGACAAAACCACACCACGAACACGATTAACCATTCCCCACTTGCGAGGCATATCCAACACCAAACTCTTAACTTTTTGACAGTCAGGGTTAAGTACTCTGCCTATCAAACTTAGAGCATTACTCTCCGTTGCCACGAACTCAGGGAGGTCCAACATCATAATAGGTTCATCGTCATCTTCAATCGTCATTGCCTTCATTGCGTTGTCAATACCAGTATCCATGCACCAGAAGACACAGAAAAACTTAGGGTTTCAACACGCCGTTTTTGGTATAGGTGAAGAACTCCAAGAAAAACAAAAAGATAGTAAAAACCCTAGAAAATCTTCCCAAATATATGAAAAACCCTTAAAAACTTGTTAAATCTTCCGCTAAAACGCCGTTTAAATTCTGCAAAACCCTAGAATTACTCAAAGGCAAAGCCTCTCTTTCCGTTAGAAGGTCCTAAGCCCAAACAAGGGAGTCTCTGATTTAGTTATTTACTTAAAAATTAAATTATTAAAAAATTGATAAATGAATCAAAACATGACATTTGTCATGAAAAGCTCATAATATGAAGATATACGCCTCATTGCATAGATAAGTTTCTTTCTTTTTCTCCCTCTCTCTCCTACTTTTATGTTATTTTATATTATTTTACTAATATGATTCTTTTAAAATCTCATTGTTACTGATGCTCTTAGAACATTTTTAACGGAGATCTTTTCTAAAATGTCAAATTAATAAAAAAATAAAAAGTAACTAAAAAGTAGAAGAGAGAGGAAAAGAGACGGTCATAAATGTTAATACATAGAACCATTTTTTCTTATTTAAAGAATCTTTTTATACCATTTGTCAAATTTTCATTGGCTGGTGAATTTTTTAATTATTTAATAAATAAAAAATATGAAAATAACATAAATTAGACACCTAAATGAAAAGTTAGCGTTAAGAATGCTCTTAGCTTGCTCGTGAAGCAAACAAGTGTAACGTCAACTGAAGATAACTGCAGGGTTAAAAAAACTCAATTCACCCGAAATCTAAGAAGAAGAAAATGCGGAATTCGAAAGCATAGAGGCGAGGAAGATTGCAAAGATTTTGGGTCGTCATACTATTCTTGGTTCGCGTGGGATATCTAGAGTTTGTATGTTGGTAGATTAAGATCAAAAACAAAGAATAACTCTCTTTATTACTTTAGGAAAATAACTCAAAACCTAAAGTTTTCTATCTCTCAATCTCACAATCTCTCAATCTCTCAAACTCATAAGTTATGCCACAACTTTGAAATCTCCTTATATAGAGAAGATTACACAAACTTCCTTTTTCTCATAAAGGTTAATTTCCTTTTCCTTATCTCTTTTAACATACTTAGATAACTCTTAAATATGTTTCATAATTCTAATCTCTTTAGGACTTGTGTTCCAAGCTTACTCCAACATTCTCCCCCTTAAGCTTGAACTCGATCTTCTCCAAGTCTTGAACTCCTATCAAGCTTCTCATTTCTCTGAACTTAATCCTTGCCAACGCCTTAGTTAAGATGTCCGCCTTTGGTTCATCTTCTAGTCTTGAACTTAGACACATAGGCTTTCCTATCTTAAGATTTATTTTGTAAAGCCTATTTGGTGATCGTATGACCTTTACCAAGAGTCTCCCACTTGGATAATGTACCGTTAGGTAGTCTTGTCTCATCCTAACATCACACCCGGCTTCCGTAGCTTGTCCTAAACTTAGGATGTTGCTCTTGAGATCGGGAATATAGTAGATGTTTGTGACAAGTTTTTGTTCACCCGTTTTGCCTTGAATGAGGATTGATCCTTTTCCTTTTATCTTGACGTAAGAACCATCTCCAAATTTCACCTTGCCTTATGTTTTCTCGTTGAGTTCCGAGAAATAATACTTGTTTCCAGTCATGTGATTGCTGGCTCTGTTATCTAGATACTAAAGTCCTTCTTCCCATTCCTTGGTTTCGTAATTCTTTGGTATTAGATTTTCTTCGTTAAGGAATACTACTTCGTGCATATAAAGCGCCAGATCTGCTTCTTCCGTCTCTGCCTTATGTGCTTCTTGTATCCTTTGTATTCTCTCAGGACATACATAGGCGAAGTGGCCAATCTTATCACATCGATAAAAAATTATTTTTGATCTATCCTTCTTCTCCTTTTCTTGGTTTCGATCAGTTTGATTTGTTGTCCTATCTTGTGAGTTGAACCTACCTCTACCTCGTCCTCTATATCCTCGACCTCTCCCTCGTGATGGCGCTGAGTTTTGTTGATATGTATTTGCGTATAAAAGCTTTCCTTGTGTATCTTCGTTATTCTCCTCATCAAGAATTCTTTCTTCATAAGCTTTTAATCTTCCAATAATATCTTCAAAACTTGTTGTATTCAAATCCAAAACTTGTTCAAGGGAGGCTATGATTTGAATGTACTTACTTCTTAGTAAACTCATGAGAAATTTCTGTACGAGTTTGGATTCTTCAATTGTTTGTCCAAGTGAAGCTGATTTTGATGCGATCTCCGATAACTTTCTCGCAAAGCTATCTATTGTATCAGAATCTGTCATCTTGATTCTTTCAAATTCAGACATAAGGGTTTGTAATCGTGCCTCCTTGACACGAGCAGCTCCTAGGTGTCGCGATTTGATTTCTTTCCATATCCCTTTCGAAGATTCTTGTTCGCCTACTTGCAAAATAAGAGCTTCCGGGATAGCTTGAAACAATAGTCCTATTGCGACATTGTTTTTATCCATGTCCTTTGTTCCAGGTTCGATTGTATCCCACACCTTGAATATCTTGAACAAGACTTTCATCCTCATGGCCCATACCGTATAATTTGTAGAAGTTAGCATAGGGCATTGAATCGATGATGGTGTGAATTCCTTCGGGCGAGTTGTTGTTGTTGTTGTGTCGTCTCCCATGGCTCGGTTATGACGACTCACGTTGCAAAACTTCCAGGATCGTGCAACCTGAGCTCTTGATACCAATTCTAGAGTTTGTATGTTGGTAGATTAAGATCAAAAACAAAGAATCACTCTCTTTATTACTTTAGGAAAATAACTCAAAACCTAAAGTTCTCTATCTCTCAATCTCACAATCTCTCAATCTCTCAAACTCATAAGTTATGCCACAACTTTGACATCTCCTTATATAGAGAAGATCACACAAACTTCATTTTTCTCATAAAGGTTAATTTCCTTTTCCTTATCTCTTTTAACATACTTAGATAACTCTTAAATATGTTTCCTAATTCTAATCTCTTTAGGACTTGTGTTCCAAGCTTACTCCAACAGGATATTAACTTAGTTAACTTCTACGCACCTTTTAAGGATTAATAAACTGTAGTTTATTTTTTGTTTTTAATGATTGATCTTATATATTTTATCTCGGTAATACAACTTCAATATTTACTTTATAGCTTGCATGAGACAAAAGAATACTATGTGGCGTCAAATGAAGATCGTTGCAGGGCGGTCAAGAGAAAAGATGTGGAGTATGGATGTTGTGAAACTTGTAAATTTGTATTTAACTCTGATTTTACCGATGTTCCTATTTCAGTGGTAGATAATTACTAGTCATTTTAAGAAATCGATATGAACACTACATGAGCAAATCACTTCAACAACGTACAGAGAGACTATTCTTCTTCTTCAATAATACCTATATATGTTAGATCTCTAGGTTTAAATCTTTTTTATAGAATCCTCCGATGAATAAATCTCCATTTTGGTTGAGTACCTTGCATGCATGTGGTTCATGCAAAACAAAAAAACCAGCATTAGAAATTAAATTTTGGCAATGTGACTTCTAGAGTTTGAGTAAATATTTTTAAAACATGTTTTTGCTTCTTGCGGTCATTTCCATGTGACCACCATGCATACACACAAATTGATGAGGAAAAGATCTTCTTTTATTTCATTCATTGAACGGATTGAACGGATGATTCAAAACCGTGGAAACATAAAATAAAAGTGAATGCATAAAACTTATGTTTAGTTCTATGATTGAAACCACAATAAGTTGATGCAAAGCCTACTGAAGAAAGACATTCAAACTTAATCTTCCAACCACTATATCACTTTTGAATGCCTTTCTTTAGCAGACATTTGATCCTCTCCACTTGTAATTTCAATGTTTTTGGCCACCTTCAGACGCATTCAATGGATAGAAAATCCGAATTTCTATGGATTTTGGGGATTATTTTAGGTTTCGGCTAGGAGAATATTAGTAGAGACAATGAAAAAATACTAATTAATAGAGAGGAATTAATGCTAATGGTTAGGCTCATTTTACAAAGAAACTCAACGTAAATCTAGAGAAATTGAAAGAAAGGTCTTAAGGAACCAATAGTGTGCTTTATATACACACGAGAGGATCGACAAGAGGTCATAACAAGAGAATTTGAAGATAGAGATATGACCCTAAGCTGAGGTGTTAGGTGATATCACCTTATAGATAGAGGGTGAGAGAATCTGAGAAATTATAGAATTTTTTTTTTGACTACCTAAAACGATATATATATATTTTTTTCCTTAAAACTATATATTCTTATATTTGACTACCTAAAACTAGATTTTTTAATTTATATAAAATGAAATAATTGATAAAATGAAAAGCCAAAAAAAGCTACAATATTATACATAGCCAAGAAAATTAACAAAATCTGAGATCAAGAATTTGACCCAAAAGGACCAAACATTAACACAGTATTACATTTGTATGTTTTGGTAGAGAAAATGGAATAAGGTGAAGAAGAAACATGTTGTGATAAAAGTGATGGTGTGTGAATGTTGTCATCTTGAAAATATGTATTTGACTCAGATTTTATCGATGGAAGATGTTACTTCAATGGTAGATAATTACTTTTATCATTTTCAGAAACGGATACGAAATCACTTCAACAACATCCAGCGAGACTCAAGTACCTGTCAATCACAACTGAACTGATTATATCAAATCACCTAAAATATTAAATTACGGACATGAAAATGTGTTTATATCTACTGGCGATTCGAATGGTAGAAGTTGGTAACAAACGAGAATGACTTTGTATGCATACATTTTAAACAAACATGATTCTTAAGGATTCAACCGTAGCCAAAAAAGAGTATAAACAAGTGTGCAAGTAATTAGTAGTCTTTGTGGTAGAGTGTTTACGTTAAAGCTTTTTGCGTTGCAGAAGACACTAAAAGAATCAGGTACATTTTTCATTTCCAAATGGACAAAAAATTACACAAACCAACATAAACCGTACGTAATTAAATTTATGTCTTTTTTTTTTGCTAAATGGTAAATATCATTAAGATTAAGAGTAGACTTTACAATAGATGAAGAGTAGACTTTACAATAGAGCAAAATCTAGTTTTCTATACAATCTTGGCAAACAAAATTAAAAATAAGGAAGTACAAAGTTTGGTTTTTGGGGAACCTCTGGGTCGTGAGGACCAAAGCATTATATAATCCATAAGGACATTAGATTGTTGAATTGTCTTCTATGTCTTCTTGCAGAGATAGAGTTTTTGACCTCTCCATCGATACCTTTGAAGACGATTGCAACAGGAATTGACAGGTTGCTGTGTAGCACATTTATGTCTTTCTTTTACAAACTAAGAAATCGAAAATAGAGAATGTGTTTGGGTTAAACAAATGCATCATTTTCTTCTTCTTCTTCTTCTATCAAAAAATACAAAAAGAAAAGATTAATTTCCATCAAGCTCTTTGTCTTCTAATTCACTATCGCCATTAATTGAAGAGCAAATGCAACTCTTCTTCTTCAGTTAATGGAGATAGTGAAGAAGGATAAAAAGCTTAATTTACAAAGTGAACTTCTCCTTTGTATATTGCACCACTGCCATCAACTTTTTAGATCTCTAGGTTTAAGTCTTTTGATAGTATCCTCCGATGCGTAAATCTCAATTTTGGTTGAGTTTCTTGCATGCGTGTTGTTCATACAAAACAAAACAAAAAATCAGCATTAGAAATAAAGATTTCGCATTTTGATTTCTAAAGTTTGAGTAAGAATTTTAAAAACATGTTTTTGCTTCTTGCGGCCATTTCCATATGACCACCATGTGACACACAAACTGATGAGGAAAACTTCTTTTTAAAAAACGAATAGTCTTTATTTCATTCATTGAATGGAGGATGCAAAACTGTCGAAACACAAAATTAAAGTGAATCCATAAAACACTATGTTTAATGTTAAGTTCTATATATATGTTTAAAATCACAGTAAGAAGATGAAAACCCTGTCAAAGAAAGACATTCAAAATTAATCTGGATCACTATATCACTTTGAATGCCTTTCTTTAGCAGAGCTGGATCCTCTCATTGTAATTTCAATCATTTTTGGCCACCTTTAAACGCATTAAGTAGATAGAATATCCGGACTTATATGGGTTTTGGGGATTACTTTAGGTTTCGATTGGGAGAATATAGTGGATGCCGAAAATCGCACAATTAGATTTGTAAGGGTTTCGAGAGGAAGTAGAGATTTCTGAGTTAAGCTACGAAGTAGAAAACGATTACGAAGTAGAAAACGATGAGCAAAGAAAAATAGGGTTTGTAATTGCTATGTATTGCTTTTGTGAATAAAGTTGCGGATCCCTTTCTCAAAGGATGTACATCGATATATATACTTGACTAGGTCGGTTTAGGGTTACAACAAGATAAAAGAAGTTATCCTAATTCTTCGGGATTCATCTCGATCCTCTTTCCTTATTGAGTTTATCTTCTCGAAGAAAACGAAAGTTTCCTTATTTCGCCGATGATCTCTCCTTCTGAAGGCGGCTTCCCTTGTGGGCTTCTCCCGATGGGTTAGACTTGTTCTGGACCTCGTCAGCCCGATAGGCTTGCCACACTTAGCGACTAACCTGCTCTTCAGAAAAGACTCTCCTCGGTGAAATGTAGTTGATCCCGTTTAACCAGAAATATGCAAGGCCTTTAGCAGATTTTGCCTAGGCGGCTTGTCTCGCAGATTTTGCCTAGGCGGTTTGGCTGGCAGATTTCGCCTAAGCGGTTTGGCTTGCTCGGCCAAACTAAACCAGGCAGCTCGGCTAAACTGGCTGAGTGGTTCGGCCAAAACTGTCTGGGCGGTTCGGCCAAAACTGCCTGGACAAGCTCGGCCAAAACTGCCTGGGCGGTTCGGCCAAACCTGCCAAACCTGCCTGGACAGGCTCGGCCAAACCTGTCTGACCGGTTCGGCCAAACCTGTCTGACCGGTTCGGCCAAACCTGTCTGGGCGGTTCGGCCAATTTCCCTGGTTTGGCCAAACTTTTCCCGGCTAGGTCGAATTTGGCATAACTCTCAAATTTGGCAGTGACAGCGTATTTGGCTGTTTGGCTAATTCGTCTGCTCGACGACTCAACCATATCACAACGCTTTTACTATTACCGACTATTGTTCTCGGGGAAGGGATTTCCGACCCCAACAGTTAGCTCCCCAGCTTGCTAATATGGTAATAGTAGCTGGGCGGTAAATTGTTCAAGTAAAGAGAGCAATAGTCAGAAAATAAAAGTTTTACCAGAGTAAAAACTTCGAAGAGACTGACGTGATGTTTTGATCGGGTCCCATTTTGTCTGATGAAAATTTCCAGTGTTCCTGAAGATAAAAGACACTGAGGTTCCTGAAATGTACTGGCTTTCACGTTTCTCGAGGTAGAATAGTTTTTCTCTTATAAAACCAACTTTCCCCTCACTTTCACCTCATATCTCTTATCTCCACTCTCTCTCTAGAAGATATTTTCTCTTCACTCTATCTCTCTTCATTCATTTTTTTTTGATATTCCTCTTGTTTTCGCCGCTCGACCGACACTCGTTGGGAAATTGGTCGAAGAGACCTTGAACCGGTTTTGGTCGAAGCGATTTCGAGTGTTTTTTTTTTGCCGGAGAAGTTTATTCCCGTTTTTTGGTCGATGAGACCTCGTTGGAAGGTTCCGCTGAACCGGTCCCAAAAACTGGCGTTTGGCCAAAGAGGGCTTGGAGGAAAATTTGCCGAACCGGTTTTAATACCGGAGTTTGGCCGAAGAGTGCTTAGAGGAAGGTTTCGCCGGAGTAAGTCTTTGGCCGAGGAGGGTCCTCGAGAACTTTTGGCCGAAGTGGATTTTTGGCCGAGGAGAATTCCTCGAGGTGTTTTGGCCGAACCGGTCCCTTGCGTTTTGGCCGAACCGGTGTCTACCCGCAAATTGGCCGAAGGACGCTTGAGAGGCAAATTCGCCGAACCGGTCTCAAGACAGCGAGTTGGCCGAACCGTTCTCAAGACGGCGAATTGGCCGAAGAAGGCTTGGAAAGGCGAATTGGTCGAACCGGTCTCAAAACCGCGAATTGGCCGAACCGAGACCGCGAATTGGCCGAAGAGGCGTTTACCCGTGCTTTGGCCGAACCGGTTCCAAAACCGCAAATTAGCCGAACCGGTCCTGGAGAGGTCTCGAATTCTCCGAACCGGTTCCAAAACCGCAATTTGGCCAAAGAGGCATTGGAGAGGTTTTAGAACCGGCGAATTCGCCGAACCAGTCCCAAGACCGGAATTTGGCCGAACCGGTTCCAAAACCGTAAATTTGGCCGAAGAGGCCTTGGAGAGGTTTTAAAACTGGCGAATTCGCCGAACCGGTCCCAAGACCGGAATTTGGCCGAACCGGTTCCAAAACCGTAAATTGGCCGAAGAGCGTTTGGAAAGGGTTTAGACCCGGTGAATTCGCCGAACCGGTCCTAAGACCGGAATTTGGCCGAAGGGACGTTGAAGCCGGTTTTTGGCCGAACTGTTTGAGAGGTTTTGGCCGAATCGGCCCACAACTTTTGGCCGAAGGGACGTTGGATCGGCGTTTGGCCGAACCGCTCAGACGAGTTTTGGCCGAACCGGTCCATAACTGTTGGCCGAAGACCTTGGAGGAGGATTTCGCCGAAACGGTTTCAAAAGCCGCAATTTGGCTCGTCATGAGATTTTGTCGAGGGTCAGCTCTTGGGTCACTTTATGTATGGTTTTTCTTGCATTATGTCTTGGTGTAGGACGTTCTTTGTATGAGACATTTATGACATGTTATCTCCTTGATCTATATATCCTCGATTCTTTGTCGAATGGTCGACTTGATCAATCCTCTTTCAGGCGATCCCCTGATGTTTAGCCTTAGAGGCTTGCTTGGTTCTGCGAGAACGGTCTTGACAAGTTTTTCAGAAGATTCTAGCTGAGACTAGAAGCGTTTGTCCAGTTTAACCGAGGCGGGTATTGCCTTAGAGGGAGTTTTTTGCCGAAGAGGCGAGTATTCGCCACATATTGAATATTCGTTTTTGCCGTAGATGCTACTGGGCTTCCTGGATGAGAGTTATGGTTTACAGAGGCGTTTCTCTTTGAATACACCCGCTCCGATGATGATCATCGGTTTTTGACCAACGTTGTTGTTGGGTTTTCTAGAATGGCGGTGCTTTGATTTCTATGACGCTTCGGCAATGATTTTTTTTTGATCGCGATTGCGCTTCACGCTTTGTTTTTGATAGGTCATGAGAACTTCAAGAGTGATGATACTTGTATTGTTGATCAAGCGTTTTGTATAAGTTGAAGGATGTTTACACTTTGAAATACCTTTGGCTATTTGTACCAACGTCGTTGCCGGGTTTATGATTGCAGGGTCACAAAATCGCAAATGCGCTTTTGCTCCTTTCCTACCAACGCTTGTTGTTGGGTTTTCGCTTTTACCAACGTTGTTGTTGGGTTTTCTAGAATGGCGGTGCTTTCCGAACACGTCTGTTCAGAAGCGATCAAACCTTTTTACTTGACCAACGTGTTGTTGGGTTTTCTGAATGATTATTCGGTGTATAAACCTAAGTAACCATTGGCAGCTGCTTTTTACCAACGGTGCTGTTGGGTTTTCGAATGAATGTCCAGGGTCAACAGTCCTGGATCTGAACATTAGAATCAGCCGGGGTCAAAAGCCCAGAAACTGATCGTTATAACTTATATAGCGCGCTTAGGATCCGATGATGGATGTCAATGTGTTCAGGTTCACACCTTGTTGCTGTGGCCAGCAGCAACGAGAGTGGATTGAATTTGCTTGAAAAAGGCTTTGAATAAACCGTAGAGGATGTAGGTGATGAAGTCTATGAGACTTGTGTTAAGTGAATCCTGAGAAGGATGTAGACGAAGTGCTTAAGACTTGTTTAATAAATCCAGAAAAGGATGTTTGATGTTTTCCAGCATGGTGGAAGTAAAGAATGGGAGTATACGAGTATACGTACCCACTCCCCCCCCCTTTCTTTCGGAGGAGGGCGTCTTGGATTGTTGTAGGCGTGTTGAGGCTCATCTCTTGCTAGAATGGAGATGGGCACCGAAGTGCCCCTCGCAAGGCTTCCAAGGCTGACTTGTTGCTGATACCTTCAACCTTTGACAGCGTGTTTTTGAACCTTGTCATGAAAGATCGAAGACTCTCAGTCTCACCTTGTTTGTTATTCCATAGTTCCGAGTCGTAGATCTTCCGTTCCATGAAGATGTTGTAATGCTACAAGAACAACTCGGAGAGCTGGAGAATAGTGTGAACTGAGTTCTTCTCCAGCTTGTAGAACCATTGAAGGGCAGGCCCCTTGAGACTTTCTACGAACAGCTTGCAGTAGACGGTGTCTTTTTCCGTTTCCTTGAAGTTTGCTCTTCCCAAGGCCACTTCGAATTCCATCAGATGATCCGAAGGGTCTGTGGTTCCTTCATATACGGGTAACTTGATCCTTCTAGGATCGGAGATTTTCGTTTTTGCGATTCGTTCGTCGAAGGGTGTGTTCCTTGCCTTTTCTAGTACCTGAGCGATGGCAGGAGCCTTTCCTGTTCCGTGGTGTATCTACGATTGGGTACGCTTTAGGTCTGAGGTTACCCGATCCATCTGAGTCTTAACTACAGCGAGCTCTGAAGCGTAGGATCGTTTGAATGCTCTACGCTCTTGCTCCTTCTTGTATCGCTCTTCACTAGAGTAGTCAGTGTACTGTGATGTGTCTTTTAAAATTTCTGTCTTGGAGGAGCCTGACGCGCTTTGGGTGTCAGGGGCGCGCGGTTCTGGTCGGCCTCCTTCTGCTCCTTTCGCCCGTGTACGCTTTGTTGGAGCTGATCCTTCTTCGTCAGAGACGTCCACAATGCGTTCGGGAGACTTGTCCGTTTCTCGACGTGGCGGTAGATCCTCTGGGTTTCCCCGAGTAGTGCAAGGCGCTGAGAAGTCGAGGCGTTGAGGATCGACGCGCGCTCTGAATCTCGCCGTGTTGGATCTTTCGCGTTTTCTTCGCGAAAGAGCTTTTAGTTCCTTCGAGTTTTCCTCGATCATCTTGGCTTGCTTCTTCTACTCGGTGAGGAAGTCTGCTAGCATCTTCTTCACCTCGGTTAGCTCGCCATGAGTGGGAGTTTTGGTAGCAGTAGCCTCGATCGAAGGTTCTCTTTCCCGGTTGTCTCTGCGGGACGTGTTTTCTTCGCCGCTCACCATCTTAGAGTTATTACGTAGCTTTTTGGGTGTAAGAAATTCTCTAAGTTCCCCTTAGTCGGCGCCAAATTGTGGATGCCGAAAATCGTACAATTAGATTTGTAAGGATTTCGAGAGAAAGCAGAGATTTCTGAGTTAAGCTACGAAGTAGAAAACGATGAGCAAAGAAAAATAGGGTTTGTAATTGCTTTATATTGCTTTTGTGAATAAAGTTGCGGATCCCTTTCTCAAAGGATGTACATCGATATATATACTTGACTAGGTCGGTTTAGGGTTACAACAAGATAAAGGAAGTTATCCTAATTCTTCGGGATTCATCTCGATCCTCTTTCCTTATTGAATTTATCTTCTCGAAGAAAACGAAAGTTTCCTTATTTCGCCGATGATCTCTCCTTCTGAAGGCGGCTTCCCTTGTGGGCTTCTCCCGATGGGCTAGACTTGTTCTGGACTCGTCGGCCCGATAGGCTTGCCACACTTAGCGACTAACCTGCTCTTCAGAAAAGACTCTCCTCGGCGAAATGTAGTTGATCCCGTTTAACCAGAAATATGCAAGGCCTTTAGCAGATTTTGCCTAGGCGGTTTGGCTTGCAGATTTCGCTTAGGCGGTTTGGCTGGCAGATTTCGCCTAAGCGGTTTGGCTTGCTCGGCCAAACCAAACTGAACCAGGCAGCTCGGCTAAACTGGCTGAGTGGTTCGGCCAAAACTGCCTGGGCGGTTCGGCCAAAACTGCCTGGACAGACTCGGCCAAAACTGCCTGGGCGGTTCGGCCAAACCTGCCTGGACAGGCTCGGTCAAACTTGTCTGACCGGTTCGGCCAAACCTGTCTGGACGGTTCGGCTAATTTCCCTGGTTTGGCCAAACTTTTCCCGGCTAGGCCGAATTTGGCCTAACTCTCAAATTTGGCAGCGACAGCGTATTTGGCTGTTTGGCTAATTCGTCTGCTCGACAACTCAACCATATCACAGCGCTTTTGCTATTACCGACTGTTGTTCTCGGGGAAGGGATTTCCGACCCCAGCAAATATCAGTAGAGATGATAAAAAAAAACCACTAGTAGAGAGGAACACTAATGGTTAGACTCATTTCATGAAGAAACTCAAAGTAAAACTAGAGAAATGGAAAGAAAGGGATCAAGGAAAATATTAGGGTTTGTTTGTGAGATGATTGAAGAAGCCGTGAACCAATAGTGTGTTTATTTAATAACACGAGAGGATGTCGATAAGAGGTCAGAAGAAAAGAATTTGGAACTAGAGATGTGGCTCTTAACTGAGGTGTTAGGTGATAGATGGTGAGAGATTCTTAGAAAATATGGAATTTTTTTTTTGCATTGAGATAGATATATGACCAAGAAAATTACAGTTTAATTGAATTCAGTATCAACTTTGGAAAGATATTATAACCTAAAAATGATTTGTTTCTCTCAAATATGAAATTTAACTAAATATGATACTTTTGACAGAAAAAAAAAATCAAAAAATGACACTAGCTTAAAATACCATGTTTCCGAGTAATATTTAAAATTATTGTATAACTCAGAATTATAGAAAAGAATATGAATATATACTTTATTAGGCAAAACCCTACATAAAACGCGTAAAAGAATTTGAATATATATTTTATTAGACAAGACTATCCATTTTGCGTGTAATTTTTAAAAATCTGCATGATTTAGAATTGTATAAAGCAATATGAATACATAAAAAACTGCATTTCGGGCCTAAAATTTTAACTATCGTATAACTTAAAATTATATAAAGCAATACGTACATGTATACTTATGAGGCAAGATTATGTATTTTTGTGTCGAAAATATTTGTGTATATGTATTTTCGTTTAAGATTCATTCAGTTTTCTTATAATATTTTTTTTGTAATAATCACACCAATGACTATTGATACAGTCCTAACATTTATATATATATAACAGTCTTATAATGTAGTGTAATATAGGATATATAAAAATTATACAAAGATATTGATAATTGTAAAAGTGTAATTATTCGACACGTTTTTGGGATGATTGGTTGGGCTGTAAAAAGTAATTACAGTCTTAAACGTCACTAACTAGGCTTTTAACTCATTTTGAAAACTACAGCCTAAACAAAACGGTTGAAGACCTTCCTACGCCCAGTTTATTATGAAATTTTGTAAGCTCATAGAAATTTGAGTTAGCTTTCCAATCGCGGTGATTTCGACTTAATTGGAGTTATATTGTAGAAGTTATTATTGATTTACTGGGCGCATGTCAAATCTGCCGCGAAGAAGGAAGCATCCAAGAATGAAGACTCATTGGAAGTGTTGAGGATATCGGTCTTAATCAAT